>JABTXL010012642.1:6093096-6124401 GCA_025134845.1 Neodon shergylaensis
ATCCCTCAGCCTGACAATTTCCTGGATGGAGATAAGGTATATTGTGACGAGGCTGATAAGGTTCTTAGAAAGAAAAACTTCGAACTCAAGCAAGATAAATGTAGGCCCAGTTTTAGGAATGATAACATCTGACAGAGTAGGCGTTTAAAAAATGACGGTGGAGAGTTCGAGACCAGCCTGGTCTACAAGAGCTAGTTCCAGGACAGGCTCCAAAACCACAGAGAAACCCTGTCTCGAAAAACCAAAAAAAAAAAAAAAATGACGGTGGAAAGCTGGGGTTGTCATGGGGGAGCTCTGGGGTGGAGCTGGGGTGGATGTGAGAAACAGGAAGTCCTTCAAAATTGTTTTCAGAAGGTTGCCACAGTTGGTGTCCTGCTATATCAGTATGGGCCCTTTTTTCTGCGGTACTAGCAACTGTGTCTAAAGCATTCTGCATACGAGGCAAGTGCGCTATTCCCGAGCTATAGCCCCATCCATTCAGTGTGATCTCTTGACCAAAGCTAGGTTTTCTTCACTATCTTTTGTGTGTAAAAGCCATCCTGTAGGTGAATCAGTTTTCATGAGGCATTTCTTGTCGGCAGAAGCACAGCAGCCTCTAACTCCTCCATGTGACTTCGGAGTGACTTCCGTGTGCTAATACAGTGTGTACAAAATTGAAGTGGAGAGAAAGCAGAGGGGTCCTCCCCAGCTCTTTTATAACAGGATTTTATGTTTTCTCTTAGAGGTGCAATTACTGAATGGCCCAGGGCTACTAAATGCTGGGCTAATCAATTTGCATATCTGATAGGTAAATATTATTGTTATTCTTCTGTGTCTCCATAAGAGCCACAGAATGCGAAATTGTCCCTCTCCAGTTGAAGAGTTAGACGTAAGGAAGGCGAACTGCCTTTCTCCAAACTCCCCATGCTCTGCTATGCACGTATACTGCCGGGTGCTTTGGAGAAAATTGTAAGGTCAGAAAAAAAAAGGCAGGAAAAAAAAATCATTTCTAGTCCCAATAAACACTAGTAACAATTTGCTTATTTCTTTCTATACTTCTCCCCATGTGGGTGTTTTCCTTCACCACTGTGTAGTTCAATTGCTTTTGGTACCCGCACACCAGAAGAAAGAGCCACTACATTGGTCAAGTAGCCCTAAAATGTTTCCCTCAAGCCCCATAGAACTTCATTCACTTAAGAAAAGCAACAATAAAATAAGCCAAATTGGCATCAAGGGATAAATGAGACTGAGATTGCTTGAACTATGTGATGTGAGCTTCAAATTCACGTCTCTTCTAGATGACTTTTGACTCTTTCCCAGTTTCAGCAAATATTGCAAGTTCTGGGGTTAGTGATTCCTGAGTAGCCAAGAATATGAAAATTCTATATGTATTCTATATATGGGAATATCCTTTCTGTTGTCTAAGAGGTAGGACCCAAGCAACTCAGTCCACAGGAAGCTTCATCTGGTGAGTCTGATGAGTAGTATACATGGTTCTACAGTTGAGAGATGGCCCTTTCATTGTTTCTTCTTTGTGGTTCCTTATTTCAAGAAGATTTTCCAGCATGGAAATTAGTTTTAATATTTATTTAGAATATGATAGTTCATTATCATGTTTAGAAAGCTATTAAGTGCCCAGTTCTTTCTACCTTCGACATGAGACCTCAGCCTCTTCATACATCAATGAAAACTCCCCCTAAATACACACTAAAACGTTAAAACTTGCATACTAAATGATAGAAATCTCAATAAAAGCTTTATCTATAAATTGCGTCATTCCTTTGTAACTGTATTTCCAGCCTAACTACTGTGTATTAAGTATCACCAGGCCTCATGGTACTTCTTCTTTTTTTCAAAATACAGTGGAGGTCCATCCAAACACCATTGCTTGCTGGGATTGCATGATTGTGGAACACTCATTGCAGAAAATTTGGTTGTCACTTTTTAATATTGCTTTCTTTAAGATGAATTCCTGGCTTGAATTATTCCCCAGAGATTTTTGCTTTTGTTGGGTGTTGCACAGGTAACATCAACAAAAGGTTAATCTCCTTCGGAAGAGGTTGATCTAACTGGTTATTATTTAAAGTACTGATGGTAATCGATGGTTCCCTGGTCTACAGTTTGTCACGTGATTGTGAGTAATTCCTTTGGTGGTAAGTGCTTTGTGCTGCACATTCTTTTTAGGGATAGCTTTACAGTTGGATGTTTTGAATATATCGGGCAGTGTCAATGCTAAAGGTTTTATTCCATTGTTCCCAGAGTACTGTGAACGTCAGAAGGCTCTTGCTCTGCCTGGGGATTCTGAATGGACAGAAATCACAGTCGATGATCAGGAAAAGCATACACCCGTTCTCATTTAGAAAGAAAAGTAATTTTGGGTTAAAGATAGTTCCTCACTTGTCTAAATGGCACGAATGCATATAGAAACAGAATCTCTCATGGTGATTGAGGGTTTATGGAGTCAATAATTGTGCTAAGCACTTTGGCTATCCTTATCTCTTTTGATCCTCCCAACAGCCCTGGGAGATTGTTGCTGTTATGTCCCATCCTTTGCAGATGGGAAAAACATAGCCTAGGAATGTCTTGTCGCTCACCCAGGGTCACACAAGTGAATAGCGAACCTTGATATGGATTTCAGGGCCCTTGATCTTAACCACTTCACCGAATTGCATTTCTTACAACGATTCAGATTCTCTGCCATGTCCTTCATCGGTTTACATTCCTAATTTTAAGGTATTTTTTTTCTTTCTATTCCCTGAAAATTTAATCTTTTACCTTCAGGAAATTGCCACCCCACGATGTGGCAGAGTCCTTGCTGTGTAGCCCTACAGTCTCCAGCCTCTAGTTCACTTCTGGGTAGCCCATTCTTTGGTCCATTTCGTCCACCCAGGGTACTGTCCTGCTCTGAGTTGGATACACATGGACAGTGAGGTACTCAAATGAGATGGTTTTGTGTGCAGAGTAGTGATGTCCCGAAGCATCACTCCACTGCATTTGCTTCTGTCACCTGGGAGGACAGACAGGGAGACTCTAGAATCAACAGCAGCTGCCAGAGCAGGAACTTCTATGGAGAACACAGTCTGACAAAGACCCTCCCTGTAAACTCACTACGGGTTTGTCCTCCCTGCTGAAAAGCAAACTTGAGAACTCTACAAGAACAACGAGTGCTTATAACCCCTGAGCCACATCTCCCTCTTCCACCTTACTTTTTGAGATGCGTCTCTCACTGAACCTGCAACTTGCCATTTCAGCTGGACTGGCTAAGTCAGCAAGGCCCTGTGGTCTCCCTGCCACACCTCTGCTGCTGACATCGCAGAGAAGTGCCATCACACCAGCTTTCGGCATGGGTACTGGGGATCTGAACTCACATTCTCACCTTGAACAGCAAGCATTTCTCTCTAGGAGGTCTCTCTCCAGCCCTCTCCCCAGTGTTTTAATATTACTGCTTACAGAAGCTATTCTTCTGGAAGGCTGAGCTGGACGTTTATATGACTGGGTGCTTGGTTTTAAATCCAGCTTCTGAAAAGTAAATTCCCAAAGCCATTTTTTAACAAGCAAGAGGCTTATTTGAGGCAGTTTGTGCATTGCGTTAATTAGACTGAGAAGGCTTGTGTCCCAAAGGACTCCTCCCAAGAAGTCTTGGAGTAGAGCTGTTTCCACCGCACTAAAGTTAACTGAGAACCTGGTTAGCATAGAGGAGGGAAAGGTAGACGGACGGCAGAGCCAAAGGAAACCAAGTCAGTCACTCACACAACACCCTATGTTTTTAGAAGGAAGCTGAGTGCAGCTAGAAAATGCGCGAATAGAACTATGGAATCCAGGCAGTTTAACTTCCAGGGCATCAGTAACTCATCCTACTTCCTCGACCCACTGTATGCAATAGACTCACTTCACTGAGATCCACTTCTGAGTTCATAAGTTAACTCACGTTAGAAAAGAGCTCTTTCTTCTCTACTACTCCATATGTCTTTTGTCACCAGACAAAAACAATCTTACTGTCTTAACACCTTTTCAATTCAATCCCTGTCAGTCATCTCTAGTATTTTCTTATTCTGGACACTAATTACCTTCTAACCAGACTAGCGATAGCCTACAGCATTTCATGAATTATGCTGCAAAATACATTGGAAAGTTTCTTTGTTCTATGTAAGGGCCAAACACTGGAGAACCCATGACGAGTCAGATTTTACTCCTACGCAATGTATTCCCTGTGCACTGCAGAAGAGAGTGTCTTCATCATAGGAAACAAATGGCTCTTTTGAGCACAGCGGGTCTTAGGAGAACATAGATAGGAGACCAGAATTAACCTTCACTGGTGAGAAAGGGTTTCTGAAAAAAGACAATGTCCTTTAGATATAGATGACAATAGAGACTTGGCTGCTTGGGGTGAGGGAGAGGATAAAGAAATCATGCAGGAGAAAGTAGGAAAGGAATTGGCAGGAAGATTGAGGACCAAGTCAGAGGGGTACAGGTAAAAAAAGAATCAGAATAAAGTAGGGTTGCCACCTAGAATATTTCATAAGTACATTGAACTAAGAAGCAAAATGTTTGGCAATACTCTGTTATGACTGATGTCCATGTCAAACCCAGGGCTGGCAGGGAATCCTTTTGGGGAAAGATATAGGGATTACCCAGTAACTCCAGAGCACATGATCTATTGAGAACAGCTGTATCTAGGTTCACAAAGAGTCACTGGGTTTGTATTTCCACTGTCAGGACTAGCAGTACCTGGCAGAAATCCATGTGGCGATCCTTTAGGTATTTTTCTGTCTAGAGAAAAGCTTGAACTCAGCCTCAATTGACATTTGTTTTATGTAGCTCAGCTTAAGGTGTGTGGTGGAGTAAATAGAATGCAGTGTATCTCACAACTTCGGCGCTGTATTGATCAACCCAGGCTATCTAAACCACAGACAGGTTAGCTTAAGAAACAGTAGTGCATTATCACTTAGTTCCAGAAGCTGAAACCCAGGACCAAGGACAGATCTGATTCCTTTTGAGGACTTTGAGAAGGAAGTCTGTCCAATATCTCTTGTGTAGCATTTAGTGACTTTGGGAGCATTCTTTCACATTCCTTGGCTTATAGGTTTGTGAGGACACTAGCCATAGTGAATTATAGGTTATCTATTAACCTCATTTTAATTTTATAATCTCTCTAAAACTCTGTCTTCAAATATAGTCACAGTCTAAAGGAGTTAGGACTTCAACAATGGGTTTTCGTTTGTTTTTATTGAAGAGATATAGTTCAAACTACAACAGTTTCCAATTCTAACCCCCAAATATAAGCATCAAAGAAAGAATACGAAGTTATATCAATCAATAAATATGAGAGATACTTAGGGGTGGTATAAGCTAATAGTTTTCAAACCTTTCTGCTAGCAGTTTAGATTGAAATAGAATGAAATCCCAACATGTAAAATTGGGAAGTGCTTCTGGTTAAAGATGGGTATAGATGAAGTGGGAAAAAGAGCAGTTGATTAAATCTAAGGTCAACAGACACAGGATGAGAGGCAAGCACATGTGTTAGTAACACACACACAGAGAGAGAGAGAGACACACACACACAGACACACACACTCAGACACACACAGGCAATCTCTTTGTCAAAGTACACCAAGCTTCTTTAGGTGGTGGTACAGCATTTCCCTGAGGCTTCCCACTGCATCCTCCCAAAGTCTGAAGAACCCTGGTTAATTCTTGGGTTTTTTTCAGCTTCCCAGATGGAGATCAGAGACCGTAGAAGAGCTACTCTGTCTGTTACACATGACGACAGCAGCTTGCTGGTGAACGGATTGGGGAAGAGTCCTACCAAACATTCCTCAAACTGTGGAGTTGTGGATATAAGCAAACCCAGCCTTACGGCGATTCGAACAATATTATTTGATATATGGTATCAGAGTCCTATGTATGCTTATTTTATGCATAAAAGCCGCTTGGTGTTTTATGGGAACTCAGAGAGAGAATTAGAGCTTTTGCTGATGTTATCAAACTTGAAATGGGGTTTTCCTTCACACTCATTATTCATGTTCTCTGGGACCTTGTTGTTCTGTTTGATTCATGCAATTTTATTATGAAAACTAGCTACAAAATGAAAAAAAAAACCATCCTCAGAAAACTGCTGACATGGGTTCCTCTGGAAATGGAATTCAGATCCCGGGACTAATCAGGTAGCTGTGATTACAGAATGCAGTCGTCATGACTCTTGACCTGAAGTTGCTACCCTTCTTTCCACCTTCACTGCCCTCTTGAAGTATTAACAGAGGTCCTTGTTTGAGGGTAGCAGCAGAGCAACCGCAGAGTCGTCTCTGTCTTCTGAAGTGAGACGTGCCTATCCCACTAGCCATGAGACTCAACAGGCAAGTACTGTGAAAGAGACCTCACATGGCATTAATTCCCATCACTTGTGAGAGTCACTAAGTAGCTGCTTCACTTCTGAGCATAAGTTTTGACACTGCATTATACTTTAAATTTGAAATGTCCCCATGGGCTCATGTGTTGAAAATGTCATCCCCAGTTGGTAGTGTTATTTTGGAAAGTTCTATAAAGTTGGGGGGATGGTCTTAGCTGGATGAACTGGTTCCTGAGGCAGGTTCTCTGGTTGTGTTATCCCTGCCCACTTCCAGGCTAATGTCGGGGGGGACACCCTCTACACCTGCTCCCCATGTGAACTGAGCTGTTCTGCCATGCTGCCCCTGTCATGGGGATGCTAACACCTGCAACTGTGAGACAAAAATGAATCTTTCTTCCTTTAAGCTCTTCTGTCGGATGCTTTGCCGCTGTGGCCTAAAGGTAACCTCTCCTCACCAGAAGACACAGAAAGAAAAAAACACGGACTTGAGGCAGTTTTGAAAGTCAGAAAAGGGAGTTTGAAGTTGCCATTCCCTGCAACGTAGTCTTGTGTTTTATCCTTTTGGGGCAAAGAGCAAGACTCCTTAAAGAAATAAAAATACCTGGGTTTAGCCTGTAAGAGGAATACGTCTGATATCGGATGCTTTAGAAGTCTTTGGAAAAGCCACAAGGAAGCATGAGCTAATTCTTTAAACTGTATTTCACTAGGCAACCAAAGACCGACGGCTTTGGGCACTTGTATGTCAAGAACTTAAACCCCCCATGACATTCCTTGAAGTAGTGATTGCCAGGAATAGCTGATGATCATTAAGAAAGAAAGTTTTGAAACACTTTAGCTTTTCGAGGCAGAAGAAGTGAGACTTGCATCTGGAAGGAGATAGTTTGTTTTGACTTCATAGTTGCAAGCCTTAACCGGCAAGGAAAGAAGAGCCAATAACTCTGAGAGGAAGGGAACACCATTAGACGGCTCTCACTTTCCCTATCAAAATCCAGCAGGCCGTTTCCTCTGAGCCCTCGTGATCCTAGATGATCCTCCTAGATGTCTGAACAGCCTGCTGTCCCTTCTGCGGTGGGTCCCTCATCTGTGCTCCAGGGAGCTCATGGGCTACAATCTCTGCATCTCCCCCTGAGGTGGACGTGATGGCGACCTGAGGAAGCAGAATTGTGTAAATCGCAAGGGTAAAATTAGCGCCCTTACCAAACGGGCTCCACAGATGACCTCACTCCTTCCGCCACGTGTGGACACACAAGAAGGCACTGTCTATGAAGTAGAAAGCATCCCTTTACCAGACCGGAAAGCTGCGGGTGCCTTCTTCAGCTTTCATGTCGGGACTTAAAAACTTGGCATCAGGTCCTTTTATCCACAAATCACCCTCCATGCGATGCTTTGCTTCAGCAGTCAAGAGACATTGTCCCGGAACGTGGGTGATGGCGCTCCCTCTGAGCCGCTTTCCAAATTCAGGATGAGGGCTCTTTTTGGTGGGACTGGCAAGGTGGAGGCCTCCATCTACTAATTATTAAATGCGTGTGAATGAAGGTACTTTGCTCACAGCAGTTGGGGAACCCTGAGGTAGAGGACACCCTGCACTCAAAGTAAATGCAAATGTTAACAGAAAAGGAAGGAAAGAAAGGAATGGAAAAGGGGAGAAATGGTCCTTGAGCTCAGCCCTGATGCTGACCTCACCTCCTAGTGGCTACAAAGTCAGTATCTTCGACTACATGTTCCCAACAACGTGCGCTGCCTTATTATAGGCCTAAATCAGCTACAGATGGAAACCTCTGAAAGTCCAAGCAAGAGCCAACCTTTCCTCTTTGCAAATTGATAACTTCCAGTATTTTGTTACAGTAATGGGAAACTGATTAGCATTCACGACAAGCTATTTCTGCTACTTCTCAGAGCACCATTTATTGGGTTTGACAAGACTCAGATAAGGCTGGTAGCTCCTTCTTAAGGGCAGAATAGAGTACATGGTGTCTTTATCTCTTAGTTGGGACCCTGTGGTGCTGGGAGGAAGCCCTGCTAGAGAATTAAGGTTATAGAATAAAACAATGGGAAGCTTTACTCATTGTTTCCTTTTCAATCTCAAAAGCAAAGCTAAGGAGGTGGCTCTGGGGCTGCTGTGCTGCTCAAGCCTGAAGGCCAATTCAGATTCCTAGCACCGTGTAAAAGCTAGGTGTTGGCTGTGTGCACCTGTAGCCTGAACATGTGCCAGTAAACCTAGCATCTGTCAATAACCAGGGCACACACTTCTAACCTTAGATGGACCCAAAAGAAGGGTTTCAGGGGTTCATTGGCTAATTAGTCCAGCCAAAACTGTGAGCTCCATGCTCAGTGAGAGACTTTATCTCAAAATGTAAGGCAGAAGTTATTGAGGAAGATATACCTGAAGAACCAAAGTTCCTCCATTTTGTCCTTTGCCTCCATCTTGTGTCTTGTGTAAGCTATTTCCTATGAAACATTCCAATCCTCAGAAATGGTTAGGGGCAAAAGTAACAGGGTAGCCATCTAGAAAGCACGGGTAACCGTAGAATATCCCCACCTGAAGGTTAGAAGGTCAGCTGGTAAGAAGACTTGACAAGCAACAGGTGAGAATCAAAAACAAAAATTTGGAAAAAGTCCCTAGGCACAAGCCAATCAGAATTGAACCTGTCACCCCAAACCCTCCTAATATAACTTTCCTGATTTTTGCCTTTAAAAAAAGACTCTCTAGAAGGGTGGGTTACCTCCTCTCACTACTGCGCTGACGAGGTCCAGGCTGGCTTGCAATTATGTGCATGATAATAAACTTTGCTTTTGCATTTTTGTGAGTCGGTTTCTCTGGTGGTCTTTTGGGGTCTCCATGGACTGGACACAACAATACCAACATCAATTCCCATCCTCTATATGCGCCCACACAGGTGAGTACACCTTAAGACACATGCACACACCACTCATACACACTGAAAGGGTAACCCCAAACCTTGGTTTGGCAAATTTACAGTGTGTGTGTGTGTGCATGCGCGTGCGCGCATGCTCGCGCGAGCACAACGTGATAATCTAGGGAGATAATTTTGCCTCAGATAGTGTGCTGTGCTTACTTCTGGAGGTAGAAACTGTCTAAGAACCAAGGAAAAAAGCATCCAGATCCATGAAGGCAGCCTGTTTAGAATACAAAGAGGACTGGATTTTCCCTGAGGTCAGTAGTCACCTAGGAACAAGGCAATGAGCACTTTCCTCCTGGGGTGAGTCCTGAGAGTAAAGCAGAGATTGTGGCGTCTGGGGCACCTCGTGGGTTTGAGAGCCCCTTGGGGAAGGAGCAAGTGGAGTGATGGCATGCTGAGCGCTAAGAAAGCAGAGTGGTGACAGGAACACATGGCAGAAGCAAAGTCCAGTCTCCCTAAACTCTTGCTTGATCTGCCCTGGAGTCGTCTTTTGGCTAGCGGTGTCCATGCATTTTCTCTGTGGAAGTCTACTAGGAGAGCCTATGTGAGGTATCTATTGCCTCCTATGCTCAAATGAGTGTACCTGGTTGAAAGATGAAGGGACAGAAGTGACTTGCTTGAGTTACCTGACATATTGAGTAGAAAAGAACCAGATTACATGCAGGGGATACAGCCTATTTATTTACTGTGACTGGAGTGGCAGTGTGTGTTGACCCTGGCACCTGAGACTATAGATAGAAATTTCTGTTCAGCCTGGCCCTGCAGTCATTCAGTTCCAAAGAAACACACAGAGGCTTATATTAATAATAAACTGTTTGGCCTATTAGCTCAGGCGTATTATTAACTAGCTCTTACAGCTTAAATTAATTCATAATTCTTGTCTATGTTTACCCACGTGGCTTGGTGCATTTTCTCAGTAAGGCATTCTCATCTTGCTTCCCCTGTGTCTGGCTTGAGATGCATCTCTGCCTTTCCTCTTCCCAGAATTTTCTTAGTCTGGTTGCCCTGCTTGTACTTCCTGCCTGGCTACTGGCCAATCAGCATTTTATCAAAGTAATTTGAGTGACAAATCTTTATAGTGTACAAGAGCATTGTCCCACAGCCTGAGGCTACTCCTCCTCCTCTACAGACAGGAACCTGTCTGTACTTTCCATTGTGACAGTTCAACTACCAAATGCCACAACTTGCCTTTGGAGCACAATGTCCCCAGGTTCCTTCTCCTGACACATCTGCTCATCCTTTCCTTCCCTTTCACTACTCTGTTACTTCCTAGAGAGTGTGCTTCAGAAAGAGGAACATATGAAGTCAGGAACCAACTGTGACATAAAGGGCCCTTGATACATTCAAAGGAGCTCTGAACTTAGGAGATGCCTACTTTGCCTGTGTGACTTCGCTTGGTGAGTGCTGAGGGCTACCATGAACATGGGATGAAACTCCATAAAGAACGTTACTCCTGAATTCCTGGCACTTGGGAGTGAAGATAGAAAGATCAAAAGTTCAAGGTCATCTTCAGCTACATGATGAATTCAGCAACATCTGGGGCTACGTAAAGACCTGTTTAATCCATCACTCAATCTAACACAAAACCTAATGAAAATACTATCCCACTTTTCTCATCTTTTTCCTAGGATCTTAAGGGATCCACTTTCCTGTGCTTTTTTCACTGATATTCTTGATGGATGACTTTCATTCCTAACTGGTGGAATTTACTGAGGACTCACCATATGTTCTGCACAATGCCTTTTCACATCAGAAGCATCCCTAGAAACAAAAAATATAAGAGATATTGGTGCCTTTTATTGTCTAGCAATACACTGTGCTGGGCTATCGACATGGCAAAGCAGATTAACTGAGCTGGGATTGGTAACCTGCTGGGTGACTCTTATTCAATAACAGGATAGGCTATGAAAATCCTGTGGTATTTGGGTAGCCAGAGTTGGTTTTCCTTATGACTATTTAGTCAAGATAAACAGAAAGTCTCAGTGATAATGGAATAGAGTTTTATTAGGGTTATCTTGATTTTTTTGTTATAATTTTTATTGTTGTAAAATTTACATAACATAAAAGACATCATTTTAAAGTATATAGTTTGACATATTCTATAGTTTAAGTGTACACGAACATTGATTTTGGAGTATCCATAACACGAACATCACCATAGACACAGCTTCTGCAGAAGACAGGTGAGGTACCTCTGGCCCTCTGAAAGTAGTAAAGCAACTCCTGTTATTGGAAGTTCAAGGGCTACCTGAGATTAGCATTAGTGTCTCCACAGTGGGGCATTGTACAGTTTTTCTTGCTCTGTGACAAAATACCCAATAACAACAATTTACTAAAGGAAACTTCTCAGGTGCAGGGATAACTTACTATGGTGGGAAAGGATGAGCCGTAGGAGCAAAAGGCACTGTTCATGCTGCATCCAGTCAAGAAGCAGAGAGAGACAGATGCTGATGCTGCACTTTCTCCTCCTTACCCAGCCCAGCACCCCATTCTGGGGCATGGTGGGTCTACATTCAGGTTAATTCTTCCTGTTTGAGATACAACCTAGAAACATGCTCACAGACAGACCTAGGGGTATGTTTCCTAAATGTGATTGGAAATCCAGTCAAGTTAATGATTAGTTTTAACTATCAAAATTGGAATTTCCAGAAAGGGCAATGCAGCCTGTTAAAATAAGGTCTCATCAAAGAATGCAACAGGTTAGCACTTCATTGATCTTAAACTCATAGAATAATTTCCCTAGCATTGCTATTATGCCAGGTTTCATGGGTTAATATCCCCAGGCCTTCTGAAGCATCCATCTGTCTAGATATGAGTGCTTCTGGAAGTCATGGCAGTGCGGTGAGCTAAGATGCACATAGAATAGATACATGCCTTTTGCAATTGGCTTTAATATGGGAGTACTGGTAGGTGACACCTCTACTCTGGGAAGGATTCATTAGTTCTTTAAATTTACTTCACTATTGACAGAACAACATTGATAATTGCCCTGGGACATACTCAGAAAGTTAAAAATAATGATAACAAAAATTGATTGGCACAGAAGGCTGTCAATTAAATGCCCAGAAGAGTGGTTCATTCATAGTAGGTGCTCAGCAAAATCACCCTTGCCTCCCAACCCCCAAATAGCTTGGAGATGAAGAAATCAAGGACCAGGCTTAGTATCCAAGTCCGCCCAAGGAGCAGAACCACATCAGCCATTCTTATTGTTATTGTTACTGGCAATAAACATTTCTCTCAAGTCTTAAGTGTACAGTTCTGCCCAATAAACAAAATTAAACTTAAACTAGTAATGGCTTCTTGAGAACATAATTGCTGATGTTTTGACATTGCTGATTGTGAGGCACGGAGCTTTTCCATAATAAGAAGCACTTTGCGGGCATCTGGCTTATGAAGCAGAACACTAATTTGTATTGTTTATAGGAGCACATAGGGGAAAGGGTGACACATCCTATTGACTCATTGCTGGCCCATCGCCCACCCCTGATTGTACTTGGGACTGAGTGTAACCAGCATCCCTTTCCAAGCCAGGAAAGACGCTGGACTTCTCCCCATTTGTTCCAAGGCAGGAGATGGAACTAATTTCTAGCACCACATTCTCATTTTGTTTAAAACACTAAGAAATGATGTTAGGATGTTAGACTCTCTCTAAAATAAAGGAAATTCTCTTGAAGGGAAGTAAACACACAGTCACTAGGAAGACTAAAACTGCGTTTAGTGTGGTCGGAGGCTGTCCATTTGTTCCCAGTCACTCAGACCTGAAATAATCACACAGAAACTATTATTTGCAATACTGTTTGGCCAATTGCATAAGCGTATTTCTTATATCCTTATATCCTAAACTAGCCAATTAATCTGTGTATCACCATGAGGTCGTGGCCAACTGGCAAAGTTTTGAGGGCTCTTGTGGAGGTGTCAGTCTCCTGTGGCAGCTTCATGGCTTCTCCCTGACTCCACCTTCTTTCCTCTTCTATCTGCTTGGAATTCTCATCTTGCTCTATTCTGTTAAGCCACTGGCCAAAACAGATTTATTCATTAACCAATAGAAGCAGCACATATACAGAAGGACTTCCTACACCATTTCCCCTTTTCTGTTCAAATAAAAAGGAATGTATGGGACAGAAAGAAAAAAGAATTTAGGAAAAATTTTGCTTTTCTCCATACCTATTTTTGTCTCTATCATACCTTTCATTGCATATATGTCTATATAAATAATGTTTAAGTATTAATTATGGATAATAAATATTCCTGCAGTAATCCTTGAAGCTTCAGGAAGAAGATGGGACCCCAAAACAACGATTCCACCTGGTGGATATGACATCATAATGTTGATAGTGCTACTTCAAGATGGGTTTTGGATACTAGCTGCTCAAAATGATTCCGTCTTGGTTAGTTGAAGTGGTGCACCTTCTTAAAACATTCTGGCCAGAACTTCAAATAAGAACTTCAGAAAAATCCTACTGAGTACTCAGAGATTATTTGCAATGATATCAAACAGTAATCTTAAAACTTAACCATCATTTTACTTTTACAGGACTCCCATAGAACGAACATTGCCCCCATGACAGCTGGAAGTAATTCTGGAAGACGGTGTCCTCTCTCCTAACAGAGTGTGTCCTCAGGGTTAGAGACATCAATTAGAGGTTGATTATAACTGGCATAGGGTTAGGGGATGGGGTGAAAATTATGTAGGCTCAGGGATCTCCTTGGGGAAACAAAGGAAAATTGGGAAGGGATAATAGGTAGATTAGTGTGAGCTTACTCACACTAATAATAATAGTGAGTAATAGAGTGAATACTTGTGAGCTATTATTTATAGGCTATTTACATTGGTATGGATTCTTGTTTATTGATACAAATTCTAATTATATTGAATACGCTCCTATTTCTGTTTACAACATTTGTAACCTAGGCAAAGTTATTTTGTCATATTTTATGCATGTATGCTTCTACCTCTGTTTAAGATATTTTGTATATTGATACAGCTTTAGGATATATTTATCATATTTCACTATACATTTCTACCTCTGATCAAGATACTTATACATTGTTTACATTTTGAGATCATTTCCTCATTTATTACAGTTGTTTAAATATTGCTTAATATTCTAGCATGAATCTTTATCTTCAAGCTATATAAGTATTAAGTATTAAAGTTCTGTAGTCATTCATATTTGTTATAGTTAGACTAATCAGGTTCTCTAGATGCATAGAGATTGTACTCCACATAAATATGTAATCTTTAACCACTTCAAAGAGCTGTAGAAAATGACATTTAAATAACTTTGGGTTCTGTTGACATGAGACACAATTGCTCCTGGCAGCACCAATCTATTACCAAGAGAATGTTGAGCACTGAAGACACTCCACTTGGAACTTGTTTTCTTCTTGGCAAAACTGGCCTGTGGACAAGGAACTGCCCATGCCTCAATCACTGACAAAATGCACTGTGTCCAGACAGGACAAGCAGGATACAAAAACAAACAAACAAAAAAAAATGACTGCCAAACCTAGCCAAGACAAGGTAAGCAGGTTCTGAAATTTTTCCTGCCTCTGAAAATGATCTGTCAGTCACTCTAGGCCTTAGCCAAAGTTGATTGCTCAAATGTTGCAAATGAGACTTTGGGTGATTGCCCAGGTAACCAGTTGTTTCTGTCATTTATTGCACATTTTGGAAGTTGCTTGATTGTATTTCCTGTCTACTTAGGTAATATTTCTCTTCTCATATCTTCAATGGAGTTGAAGATTAGATAGTCATACTTACTTTCCTCTCATGACCTGGCCAAGCTATTCCTAATAAAAAACTTAGATTCCTTATTGAAACATTTACCATATGCCTCTTGCTTGATATTGTTTTATGCTGGCAAGGCTCCAGCTGACAGCTCACATCTTTCCCCTCTGGTAACTACATGGTGTCTCTTTGACTCCACCTACTCTCTCTATATATATCTCTTCCAACCTGGTTATATTCTGTTAAGCCATTGGCCAAAAGCAGCTTCTTATTAACCAATAAAAGCAACACATTATACAGAAGGATTTGCCACGCTATATGTATACATGTTCTTATGTATGCCTGTATCAATGCATGCATACATGTATGCTCAGTTGTGTGGTGGAAAGCGTTCACCTCATATTAGAACATCCACCTTGTTTTTTGTGTCAGGGTGTCTCAATGACTTGGAATTCTGATTTGTTTAGACTGGCTAGCCAGCAAGTTCTAGGGGTCAATGTAATTTTGCCTCCCCAGAACTGACTTTATGTCTATCTATCTATGTATCTGTCTGTCTGTCTATCATTGGGATTTTGTGAATACCAACTTTTTGAAAAGTATATATGCATATAAAATATATCTAATTTACAAACATCACAGTGTCATGATTACCATCATTATCTTCCTGTTAACATTATCTCAGTCTAGGATTCCACTCAGCTTATATAGACAAGAATGTCAATGGATCATTTTCCTGTGACTTGTCTTAAAGTGCACAATAAAGGACTTACCATGTGTGTTCATGTTTCTATGGAGAATGAGAGAACACTGAGATGGACAATCTTTAGAATTTACTTAAGGATACTAAGCAAATTGTAAAGATTTTCTGGATTCCCTAGTTCAGCTCTAGGTAATATTGGCAGCTTTAAATGTGAACACCAGCCAATAGATGTCAGGTACAAATAGCTGTGTGGGAAGGAGCACAACTAGAGAATTAGTTAACCGCTCAACATACCATTGCTAATTTTCTCATGTATAAAATACGTTCTACAGTCCATTCAACTCTCAACTTTTCTGCTCTGATGATTCAATAGTTAGACAAACTGCTGCACAATTGGCTCCAGTCTATAATCCTAACTCTTCTAAAAGTGATGCATATACTAGGATAGTTTCACATGAAAGAAAAGAAAAAATCAAATACTTTAATAATTAGCATTTCTTTTCCAGCAAGACTTGAAATACAGCCAGATAGCTTCCAGGTGGTCTTGGTGGCTTCTTGATCTAAGAACTTTGATTCTTGTTTTTTTTTTTTTTTTTTTTTTTTTTTTTTGGGATGGCTTCCCTTCTTGGAGAATGCTTGGCGCAGGTTGATTCAACAGTGTGGCACTTTGCCTCCTGCTTTCATACTTGCAAGCTGGCTGTCCTTGATCTCACATAGCTGTGGCTTTCCTGCCCACGAATGCAAGCTGTATACCTCCACTACTGTTTCAACTAAGCAGCAAAAACTCTCTTAGAAGACTCCCCACTCTCATCACTCTATTGGTTGGAATTGAATTACAAAACCATCTCCTGGTTGCAAGAGGGGCAGGAAGCCTTAGAAAGTTCTATTCTTTTCAATACTTCTAGAGGGTAAAGGAACTGAGTGTGTGTGGTTATATGCTGTACAATAAAAAGTATTTGATATCTTCGGGAAGTGAAGCTAACATTCTCATAATCACTCTACTGTCCTTTCTGGTTACTTCCTGTTTAACATAGAAATGTGTGGATTCTCTCCTCAACTACTTGGCCATCCATTACTGTGACAGTTGCCTTATAGAATTCTAAAAATGGTTATATTGAGACTCTCACTTTATTGGTCACACAACATGAAATGAAAATATTTCAATTGCTGCTATGAGTTCTTAATATAAATATTCCCTAAAATATTTTTTCTTAGTTTCAATAGTATTTCATTCACTTTCTTAAAATATTTTTGTTAGAACTCAAAATAAGTCATATTAATCCTAAAAAGTTAATCCTGTAATGAATTCTCAATCACTTTTCTTCCCTAAGTCTCCTGTCCTTTCTACACTCCAGCCTCCAGTTTCCAGCAGCTAGGCTGGTGGCTGCAGAGACCTAGACTGGAGAGACAGACAGACAGACAGACAAGGATCTGCTGATGCCTACCTCTGCTGTGAGGGACTCAAGAGACAGACGATAGATGCATCTTTGGATGTCATCCGAGGTGAGACAGGCATCCCCTTCCTAGTCTTCCTTCAGAGTGTCATTAGGCCCAATGGAGGTGTGTGGAAGCATCAGTCAGCCATATCTCAGGGTCCACCAAAGTACTATTTATTCTCTTGGGAACTAGTTATGCACTCTACCCAGCCTCCCATTAGGAACCACGGATCTACTTATTCTGTGCTGCAGAGGCCTCTTGTAAGTTTGGAGGTCCCAGACACATCTTTCTCTAATAGCCTGAGTCTGACCTGCACAGGCTCCATAGTCCTGATTCTTCTGGAATGTTGTATAATTTTCTGTGGCAGCCAAAACAAATCCCTCCAGACCAAACATGGTACACGTTTATTACCTATGGCTCTGCAGGTCCAAGATCAGAAAGGGCCTTGCAAAGCTGAGATCAAGGTGTCCGTGGGCTGTTTTCCTTCTACAGGCTCCATAGGAGACTTCTCCTTGTCTTTCCTATTTCCCAGAGGCACCGTAACGGTCCCTGCCAGTGAGAATGAAGATATTCTGAAGAGGTACGTGTGCCCCTACCTTTGACTATCAGTCTATGGAGACAATGAACCTCAAGGAATTGGAATTTCCCCAGGACATTTCATGATGGGAGAAGGAAAATGGTGAATCCTGATGCCAGCTTGTCTCCAGGAAAGTGACTTCACAGTTCTGACAACTCGTCAGATCATCTTGCAGAAGGCACTGGAACTGAGATGATGAATGGTGGGTGGGAGTCACACCGTCTCAGTGAGGGTTTCTATTGCTGTGAAGAGACACCATGACCATGCAACTCTTATAAAGGAAAACATTTCCCTGGGGCTGGCTTATAGTTTCAGAGGCTTAGTCCATTATCGTCACGGCAGGAAGCATGGTGGTGTGCGGGCAGACATGGTACTGGAGAAGGAGCTGAAAGTTCTTCATCCAGATTGGCAAGCAGCAGGAAGAATAACGAATGACAATAGGCCTGGCTTGAGCATCTAAAACCTCAAATCCACTTCCAGTGACCCCCCCCCAAAGGCCACAACTACTCCCAACAATGCCACAGCTTCCTCCTAATAGTGCCACTCCCTATGAGCCTATGGAGGGCATTTTCATTCAAACCACCATGCACGCCTTGACCAGAACTGTTAGGTCATGCCCACTTCTTGCCTTGTCTTTAAAACTAAACCTCCTATCAAGATCCTGAACTTGCGTTCATTGGCTCTCACTGATCCTCCTCCCCACGTGGTCACATAGGAGAAATCTCCTCTTATCCTGATTTTTATTATTACTGATTTTTTTCCCATTGGCATATTGAGGATGGTTAGCACAGCCTACATTGCTCGGGATAACTCTAATAACTCCAGCAACAGAATTGCCTGGCTTGGAGTCATAGGGAGGAGTATCATCCTCTGTCCTCTCGACTTTTTCCTGCCTTAAAATGTTTTCATGTGTCTTAAATATGCTGATTAAGGGCAGAAGGGGAAAATGAGCCCAGGTTTCACCACCATCTCAGGTGAGATGAAACAGTTCCACAGGACAGTCTGTCTAACCAACATGTGTTGAACACCTGTGCATGAGGCACAGGGCCGACCATGATGGTGGTACTTACAGGAGCCACATTGAGCCACCAGATAGATACTGGGAGCTGATCACTGTAGTCTAGACCAGAAGATTCTGACACAGGATGCAGTCCTGTGAATCTGCTCACTGGTCTCCCAGGTTGTTTATCTTCTTCCACTTCCGTCCACATACTCAGCATCCACAAAGGACTAGAAAACCTGCAATCCAAGACAGCCAACACAACAATGAAGTATTTTGATCCTTTAAAAATTCCTTTTAAAATATAAACTCTAAGTTTATAATAGATTCTTATAGGTTCCTCTCATTTTTGCTTTAGGAAGCAAAGTTTTCAGATATGTGTAATGTTTCCCTCCTATGAAGTGGAGTTTCTGCCCTGTTCCCTGACATTCTCTTATATTGATCTAATATTCAGAAAAACTTAAAAGGAGACACTGCCCCACAAGGACACATGGCCTTGATATCATTGCAGTCCTCGTCTTTTATATTCTTCACGCATAATTCAACTCTTTGTCATTTTTAAAAATGAACTTTTAAAACTATTGGAGACAAGTTCATCAGTTAATACTATTTTATCTCCCAGACCTACATAAATAAGAATAGTAAATGACCCCAGGGCAATTTTCACCTCTTACTTGACAACTTAATTTGTTTAATATGAACTCCGTTCTTGTGGAGTCCTCCACATCTTAGGGGAGAGATAATGCACTTGAGTTTCTATGGGCACATGAGAAGATTATCCCTTCGAGACTCAGATATTGTTTTTATAAGTGTATGGCTATAATCGAAACACTGGGATTACTTAAGCTAACAAATGTGGATTCAGCCTAATAGGAATGCAAACATAACCTGAATTCATCGTTTTGTTAATGGTTCTTTCTGGTACATTCATCAGCTTCCATTCTGTTCCCTGTCCTAATAAACACACTGTATTATTTTATGCCCTCTCTTCTGGATGTTAATAGAATAAGGGAGTCATTATGGCCTCCATTATGTATAGTCATAATGGAATGAAGGATTTGCTGGAGTCCACATTTTCCTACCATCGTTCAGATATATCTTAGAGATAGATAAGTACCGCTCCTTCCTCCCCTTCTGAGTCCAAACCTTTTCCTTGGTACTTTTCTTTTGTACTCTGAATTCCATGTTCATTCACGTGTGTGTACATGCATGTGAGTGGGTGTGTCCATGGGTATGCACTGTATATGTTTTGAGTTGTCAAACTAGTATCCTTTGAAAAGTGAGTACCTTTTATATCAACATAAGACAATGGGCAAGGAGGCAAGATGAGCTCATTTCATTGCACGGCTTTGTAGCCAGATGAAAATTAAAGTCCTTTGGTCTGACTTGGGTGGTAACTACCATACATGGATATTTATTCTGAAGTACTGCACAGCTTTTTCTAATAGCTGGTTTAAAGAGTTTATGCATGTGTGCACGTGCATATGCATGCTTGTGTGCATGCATGTCTGTGGTGTGGGCATGTGGGTGGGTGTGGGTGTGCATGCGTGTGTTTCTGATATTTCCAGAAACATGTGAACATGAATGCATTGATTTGCCAGGGCTATCATAACAAAACCACAGACTAAATGGATTATTCTACGAAATCTATTTTCTTTTGATTTTAATTGCCGGAAGACCAAGAACAAGGTACCAGTAAGATAGTTTTTCCTTTCGGGTGGTTGAAACAGTCTTCATCCTTCATCTACCTGTGTCTGTGTCCTAATCTTTTATGATGACAGTCAGATTGAATCAAAGCCCATTTTTGTGACTTGGTGTAACTTAATTTTGTCTTTAAAGACTAAGTCTCTGAGGGTTTTCGTATTCAGAGGGTGTAGTGACTTGAATGAAAATATGCCCTCTAACTGTGGATATTCGAGCACTTGTCCATCCCAGTTGCTTATGCTTGCAGGTTTAGGAGTTTAGGCGGTACAGCCTCGTTGGAAGTATGTTACTGGAAAAGGGCTTTGAGAGTTTAAAAACCCATACCACTTCCAGTTCACTCTCTGCTTCATGTTTGTGGTCCAAGAAGTGACTTCTCTACTTCCCGTCCCTGTTGCCATGCCTGCTATGTGTGACTGTACCTCTTACCTTAAACTCTTGTCCCTTTGGAACTATAAGATGAAAGAAACTGTTTCTTCCCTAAGCTGCTTTCGGTCATGATGTTTTATCAATTTTAGTTACAACTGACTAATACAGAGGTGCTGGGGATTGGGGCTCTACCTTATGAATTCTGAGGGAGACCTAGATTAGCCCATGACAATGGAGATGGTGCTTGTTTCTCAAGGTGCTCGAAGGTCTGAGATTCTCTGGAAAGCATAGTCAGGTGGTTCATTCTGCCTGTGAAGCAAATGTGTCCAGTTGTCACAGTCTCATAAATAAAAATAATTTTCCAAGAGATCAATGCAATATAGATTTGTGCTCTTCCTTGTTAGACAATGAAAGGAATGTAAATGTACCTAGTTTTAGAAGGGAACAGATTGGAGATTCTAGACTAGTGGGAGGTCTCAGCATTTGTTGAGGCCAAGGTAGGGGTCTGAGCATCTATATGGCGACTCACAGTCATATATAACTCCAGGCCCAGGGGATCTGTCACCCTCTTCTGGCCTCCAAAGGTATCCGTCATACAAGTGGTCCACATACACACACAACTTGAAGAATATTTGCATACTTGAAAATAAAAACAAATAAATCTTTAAAAAAGAGAGAGCTTTGAGATCCATGGCTTTGTTTTTAATAAATCTACACTAGTGATAATCCGGCAATATCATATGGAAAATTCCAGAATCAAGCAGTTATTAAGTTGTATATAGAGTGTTCTGAGTAAGGTGGTGACATCTGTCCCAGTCCCTCTCCTCCCTGCCTGGTTTTGAGCTTGTCTTTGTCTAGAGTGTTCATGCTAAGATATAAATGATGGTGTGAATCAGATTCACCGCTTAGTAGTTAATGAAATGAAAAAACCATATACCGAAGTCACTATTTTATAATCACATGTGGTGTGTGTGTGTGTTAATTATGAGACAATAAAAGAGATTTGTGTTACCTTGATTGCTATACCTCAAACTGCAAAAGTTCTAACTATACCACCTGGTAAACAGTTAAGATGGAAAAGGCATTAAATAGAAGACTTAGATTCTTTGTGGTTTCAGGAATCTTTTGGGGGCGGGGCTCTGAGCATACCATTCATGGAGACCATTGGCTACTTCCTTAAATGTAGCCTGTAACGAACAGCAGCTCTGATTGGTGGCTGTCCAATAAGCAATTCAGAGGAAAGGAGAAAAAAGAGAGCTGAGTTTAAGTGCTGCTTTTAGGTGCTAGAGTTTTCAATTACGGGGTGTGGGATTGGCGTGTTGCTTCTGAGAGACACACGGTATCCTCGAACACTAGCATGGTGCTCTCTGTGAGTGACAGTCGCTGGAAAGAACATAGCTTATGCCAAACCTTCTGCAAGGCTGATTAGAGGATTAGACTTGCGTGTATGGAAGGGTGGAATACTGAAACCATGCATTTACAATCCTCCTCTGTATTTGCACTAACATCTTTGTGAGCGTTAGGTAAATCTTTTGGAATATACAAATAGATCCCACATTCGTACCAACCCAAAGACTAGGAATGCCATCATATAGCCTCTGAGCCATATAGCTCAGATTTCCCCACTTGTCTGCGACCCGTCTATTTGATGTTTCTACCAATGTATTTGAAAATAATCTTGATTTGTGATTTTTCTTTGTTCTGTGGCTATAAAACTTCATAGGACTGCTGGAACATGGGATTTGGGGTAACCTAAAACCATGTTTTTGGACTATGACAGTCCTATTTGCCTCTGAGACGAAGTCTCCTTTAAGTCCTTAGAGATGACACTGTGGTTCTTCACTGACAGCTCATGAGGAGAACAGATATAAACAAGCACCATAAAGTTGTTTCAGAAAGAAACAGTAACACAAACAATAAAGAATTTATATCTTGGGCTACAAAAGCTACTACAAATTCACTTATTTGGCCATTGTTTTACTTTATCAATTACTTAGCTGCACTTACCCTTAATCATTTTGTTTTTCCATCTCTAACCCTCACTGAAAAGTTAATGAATAGTAAAAATTAAACTGTTGGTGGGACAATCTCAGAAACTGCATGAGCCTCTTCTGGGCTAGACTGTGGCACTCAGCTCACAGTTGGGACAATCTTAGAAACTGTGTCAGAATCTTCTGGTCTAGACTACAGTGATCAGCTCCCAGTATCTGTCTGGTGGCTCAATGTGGCTCTTGTAAATACCACCATCATGGTCAGCCCTGTGCCTCATGCACAGGTGTTCAACACATGTTGGTTGGACAGACTGTCCTGTGGAACTGTTTCATCTCACCTGAAGGTGAGCACTGTAAGACTTAGCTTTCTCTTCATTGATGGTGGAAGGAGATGATTCCAGGAAAGAGTTTGAGGGTCATAGGGAGGTGTATTATCCTCTGTCCTCTCAACTCCTTCCTGCCTCAAAATGTTTTCATTTGTCTTAAATATGCTGATTAAGGGCAGAAGAGGAAAATGAGTCCAGGTTTCACCACATAATTACTTTCACCCCGTGACGTTAACTCATAAAATAGAGGTCAAATTGTAAATGGCTAAACTCACAGAATGCGCCCCACCCCCTCCTCATTCCTAGTTCTAGCTGTGGTGGGCAGAACATAGCGAGATACGTCTAGCTTCATGAGTTCTCATATTAAATCTAACCATTTATGTCAAACAGAAGACAGGGAGGTCAGAGTCCAAACCTAGCCATTGGATTTTTACTTGTTGGGAACCTCCGCATTATTTTAATTTTAAATATTCAGAGTCTTCCAGCACAGGTCTAAAAGGTATAGGTTTCAAATGGAGGAGAGGGGGTGCATAAGGAAAAGGATAAAAACCCTCACAGGGCAGCTATTTAATGGCCAAGTTATTTCCCCTCCCCCACATGGACACAGTCATGTGGCGACCAGTTTTTTCCCCTGCCCCGGGGAAAGATTTTTCTGTCTTTTTAAGGGAATGACAAATGTTATTTACAAACAGGAGGAAAAGAAAAAGAGTCACTTGTGTCCCTACCAAAACTAACAGCACCATAGATCACCCTAGCTGAAGGCTCCCCATCTTCTAAACACAGCGCACGGCATTACTGCCTGTGAGTTATTGTTTCACTGCGGAGAGCAGCGGCTCTGAATATATTAATGATTCATGCTTGCCTTGGCAGAACATCATGTATACTAATCACACAAAACCAAGCGTACAAGGGCACTTTAAATGCATTTGTCCAGTTAATAGTTTGACTTAATCTGATATTTCATTGGGTCACCAACCTTTTCATTGTAGGTAATGTACAGCACAAAATATATGGTTGACACTCTGATGAATCAAGAAAGAGTGGCTTCCTGGTTACCAAGCAACACATGCTGCCTGCTCCTTACTGCTGCAGAAATCTGTCCATACCACCTTTGTGTTTCTTTTACACTGATGAGCTACAATGTAGCCCTGTGAGCATGCATGGACATCTCCACTTGTCTTTGTGTGTGTGTGTGTGTATGTGTGTGTGCGCTTGCGCACCTGCGCGTGCGTGGGTGTGTGAGCGTGGGGGGGGGAGGATGGACTTCACAGACACTAAGTAGCTAATTTGTGCTGCTTTTTATAGGCATTGAGCAATATGCTCCCACCATAAACAACTATGCCAGAGTTAATACTCAATAAACAGTGTGGTTTATAAGCAATTAGGGACCAAGATCTCCGAATAAGACAGTTCAGCAGAGTGAGAGCAGCTACCCTGCAACAATGCCCAGTGAGATGGGTGGCTTGTTTAAAAGTGTCATAATTCTCATTTATAAAACAATGAGCAGTTTGGTGAATTTTGGTCTGCCGAGCACGGAGCTTCTTAATCAAATGTACACAAAATCAAAGAGCCATTTCTCAGCTTTACATAATGGACGACGCCTGCCCAGAAAGCACGGCGGAGAAGAAAGAGGTGAACTGATGGTTTTCTCCTGTTTAGCTATCAACCTCAAAGTCTGTTGAAGATATGAAGATGAGTTAAAACAAATGGGGTTTGCCAGTTTTTCAAAAGAAGCCAGGCAGTTCCTCTATGGTGCAATGTGTTTGTATTTCTCAGTAACTTTGTCGGTTGATGATTTGTTTTTCTTTAAAAAAAATCCCCTTTTAGATATTTCTTTAAATATATTTTACCTTACACACACACACACACACACACAGCCCTCACTATTAGTGTGCACATGAGCATCACTACAGCCCTCACTATTAGTGTGCACATGAGCATCACTGCCTGGCATCCCGATTGCTTTGAGGCATCTTATCACGGGATTCCAGTATTCAGTTGCCGGTTTCCCCCCGACTGGAACCGGGGCTAATGAGGACTACTTTTATATACACTTTTAAATAATGTAAGCCTCCAGCACTGTGCTCAGAGTGATGGGAAGCTGGACAGAGACCAACCTATTTCCTTTCTCATGGACTTATCACTCCAGGCAGGTCGATTCTCAACCACGGCACCCTTCGAAGAGCATCTTGGAATGAGTATACAGTAGGTTGACCCTATTAGCCACCTAAAGCCATGCATTTGACTCTTTTATCCAGAAGTTGAAAACTGTTGTGTGTTAGCCGAAAGAAGTCTGTGGAGGTTGCACAGTTGGCACAATGCCTATCTAGTGTGCACAAAGCATGGATCTCAACCCCATGCTTCACAGGGCGGAGACCTGGCTATTTAGCCTTTAACTTTTGTTTGCTGTGTACTTAAAAAACTCACTCTCTCAAAACCAAAAGCATAGCTATCACAGATCATTCTCCAGACAACTAGTGAACAAGTCCTCCCTAGAATACCAAAGCAACAACTGCTGAACGGCTGTTACTAAAATAGCCAAAGTAGTAGATGGTTTTCTGTACAGGTCAATTTTTATGACAGTCTGACAATATAAAGTCATTTGAGAAGACAGAACCTCAGCTGAGGATATATCCCTACTAGACTGGCCTGTAGGTAAGCCTATGGGGAGTTTCTTAGTGAATGATGTGGGAGAGCCCAGACCAATGCGAATGGTGCCAACCTTGATGGTTGGTCCTGAGGTGCACAAGAGAGCAGGCTGAGCGAGCCAAGAGGAACAAACCAGTGAGCAACACTCGTCTGTGGCCTCTTCTTCAGCTCCTGCCTCTAGGTTTCTGCTGGCCCCTGCCCTGACTTCCTTTGGCAATAGACCGTGATGTGGAAGTCCACGAAATTAAATCCTTTCCATGTTTGTTTTTGGTCTTGGAGTTTTATCACAGCAATGGAATCTCTCACTAGCCAGGCATGGTGACACATGCCTTTAATCCTGGCACACAAGAGGCAGAGCCAGACAATCTTTGCACGTTCAAGACCAGCCTAGTTTACATAGATTGTTCCAGGACAGCCAGGACTACATACAGCAACAATAACAACAACAAAGAAACCCCAACTAAGATATTCCCTTTCTTGAAGTTCTGTTGCTGTCAGGGACCTGGGTTTAACCGACACTGGAGAAGTTAGGAGTTAGACCAGGGCCATACTGAATGCAAATCCACACTCACTCAGTATAGCGTGTGTCTCATTGCCTTCTTCCCAACATTCTGTTCTGTCTACTCCACCCACCTATGTTCTGACCTATCAGGCCAAGCAGTTTTCTTTATTAATTAACCAATGAAAGCAACAGATAGATATATGACCCTCCTCCATCACAGGGACCCTCTTTTATAAAATGCTGGGAGAGTTATTCAGCTCCTGTACCTCCTCACTGAAAACTTCTCTTTCTACATAGCTAGCTTTGTCATTGAGGCCGAAATTCTCATCAGGGTGCAGAACAAGATTTATGGAAGCGAGAAGCACAATAAATATTGACTGTGGGACACAGAGGTCAATATTTACCTCCAGGGATGATAAATCCTGATATCTACCAAAACATAAAGTCAATATTTTGAGGGCGGTGTCATTTGCATCCGAAATGTGCTTGCCAGAAGTAGCTGGAAGTATGTCGCCACTGAGACTGTGTTCCTTCAGCTTGCTCTTAATTCTACTATTACAGTGCGTATTGAGAGACTAGAAAACAGCATTTCTGCTTCCTGATTTTAAAGGATAAGAAATTGCTGTCCACCTCAAACACATCTGCCTGCAAACTTTTATTTGTTTGCTTTTTTTTTCAAGACATGGTATCTCTGCCGTCAGCTCTGGTTATCCTGGAACTTGCTTTGTAGACCAGGCTGGCTTCAAACTCACAGAGATCCACCTGCCTCTGTCTCTTAAGAGCTGGGATTAAAGGCGTGCACCACCACTGCCTGGCCTTTTGTATTTATCTTTTTAAATTCCTCATCTTTTTCTACATAAGTCCCCCCAATTTGTTAGGGGGGAGCTGCTAACAGCTCTTCAGTCCTCTCAATTATTGCACACAGGGAAGTCAGAGAGGAAAGTACTGAGCAGATTCATTGAACTTTCTGGAACCCAAGCTGCTAAAGCTTGTTTGATTCTCACAAACAGTGATGCACTTGTACCCAAGAATTTTCAGTTTGCTTCCTTTAAATAGAGCATCCTTACTCGGCTTAATTGTTAAGCAACGGAGTAAGAGCAACCTCCCCTGGCCCGTCCACTTGTTTGCATGTGAACTAAATACAGGTCGCTCTTTTTGAAAAAGGTTTGCCAGTGTACTGGACACTGCAGTTCTGTAGCAGCAGCAGGTGCTGATCCCTGCCCAGCTCTACCAACAGCTATGGCCAGCAGGTTCTGGGTGTAGGGGCTGCTTCTCTGTCTGAGTTCTCCAGAGTGGTTTTAAATTCTGTAGGAAGTAATCATTGTGCTTCCGGTTGTCCTACAGCCGACACTTCAGGATAACCAAGGAGGCACCACAGAGCAAACACGGCTCTGAAAATACTCACACCCAGCAGAGCTCATGGGAACCTCCTTTGTCCTTTGAGAACAGGTGCTGGTGTGGTTTGTTTTATTTGTAGTTCTAGCATGCAGAGTCTAGCACGTGTCAGGCAGTGCTCTGTCACTCTGCCATCTTGAAAGGCCACTGATGGGTGCGAACAGAGAAGAATGAAGGGCATTCCTTATTGTCCTTAGCCCTGGCCCCTGCAGGGAGGCTGGGGAATGAGCTCCCCGTAGAAGGAAGGGTTCACAGATGGCTCTACTGGAAGTCCCAAGGTGGGTTTCACATGGAAGAACTGCAAACACAGTTGTCACAAGGATTGCATGTCAGGCCTTCGATTTTTATGCCCATTTCTCAGATTGGGGATGGAGGCCAAGTGGGAAAGTAACTGGCAAAAGTAGGCAGACTGGATGGGAAGCTGGGATTCAAGCTTGGGCCACCTGCTGCTTTCATTTCTCCCTGTGCCCCAGTTGGCTCTCAGCTTCCAATGTTTCCTCTCTTCCTTTCCTCCTTACCTAATCTCCAGGCTTAATCCTGCTGGTGAAGATAACCACTTAGATAGCTTCTCCCGTGGCTTTGCTTTACTTTGGGTTTAAGATCAACCCAAGACCTCTCGTATGAGCTTGGAGTCCTTTGCAATTACCCCGGGGAAGGCAGAAGCTACATGGAGAAGTCCAGAGCTGAGCTTGGCTCTTGGCTTCCTACCAGGAGACTTTGCCACACAAGGAGATTTTCTTGTAGGTTGTATTTGGGGAGCTCTTGGTGCCACCGCAGATCAATACTGTAAGCAGAAAGAAGACTGTGTCTTCAGGACTAATTCAGTATACAAGAGGAACTTCACACTCTGTCAGGTCTCCTCCTCATCTTTCTTTCTCCCTGGCAGCATTTGCCCTGTAACCATCAGTCGTCCCTCCCATCTTTTTTGCAAGAGTAGAGGCATCCCCATAATTTTGTAAAGATTTGTGAGAGTTAGAGTACTTCTAGTACCTTTAGTTTACCTAAAAATTAAATTGCATTTATTTGTTTGGTTTTATATGTGTATATGTTCTCATGCCATGGTGTGTATGTGGAGAATGGAGAATGATTTGTAAGAGTTTGGTTTTCTCTCACCTTATGGGTTCTGGGGATTGAAGGCAGGTAGTCAGGCTTGACAGCAATGGCCTGTACTGGCTCTGCCATCTTGCTGATCTGCCTCTTTCAATTTAGTGAGAAGCAAAGGCAGAAGCATCAATTCATATTTGTGAGATGACTCTTGGAAGGCACTGACTGTTGAGTGGAGTTGGCCCGATTCTTTATTTCAGCCCCCAAAGCCAAATGTCCTCATTATCAATGTGGTCATCTATGTACAAACCAGAAAACAGAGGCACAGCAAGTGATATTAAGTAATTTGCTGCTCACCTGGTGAGTACAGACCCACATCCCCCAACTCACATTCTTTACCTTCATTGTTTATTGTGCCACTAACTCCCTCTTTAAAGGTTTCATTTCATTAATTTCACTCCCACATAGGCACATTTGCCCAACAGCTTCAAGGCCATCTAGCCTGCTTATCATCAACATTTATGTCTCAACCTTTTTAACAAAGATATAAGAGACTTTATAGAATGCTCCCAGGAAATAAAAACATACTAGGCTCCTGTTATATCTCTGGCAGGACTGGTTCCTGATTATCTCATTAATTAGTAATATTCCAGACTGCCTCTTAGAAACTCTGTTCTAGAATTCTCTTAGAGCATCCAGACTTAACTGCACCCCTAACCCTCAGACATCTTTTGAAAAGGCTGGGATAGTATTTGTCTACTGTGTGTCCTCTTTCTGGTTCGTGGTCCCCTTCCAATTATGACCATACTTCTGAGACAAACCTGTCAGCTTCCCTCTTAGCTTCAGTTCTCCGTAGTAGGGAGTCAGTGCTCTGCGTTCTATGAAGGGAGGTTGTGTGTACATTTCTACCTCTACTGCAGCATCTCTTCTTTGTTTGTTTGATTGGTTGGTTGGTTTTGTTGTTGTTGTTTTCTTCCTTTTGTTTTTTGACCAAGGTTTTACTACGTAACTCTACTCACTATGTAGATCAGGCTAGCTTTAAATTCATAGGACTTTGCCTACCTCTGTCTCACAAAATCTGGATGGGGTTAACAACACATGTCACAACACCCAGCTAATATTCTGCTTTTTTTTAAAAAAAAAAGTTTATCCATTTTCCTGTGAAAAAATTGTAACTCAGGAGTTGAGTAGTTCCCTGTCTTTGTTCTAATTGATATTACAACAATTTTCTTAATCAGTGAGTCTGTATTTCTGATCATTTTAATTCTTGACTGTTCATTTTCTATCTTTTCTTTCCTTTGTTCTTGGTTGTTTTCTTGGAATTGAGTTCCTTCTGGCCCAGTGTCTCTTGGACTCAAATCTTTGAGATTGTTGGTACTACCCTCTGTGATCTTGGTTATGCATGAGTAGCTGTCATCTTCCCTACATTCTAAAATGAAGCAGGTAGCAAGATGTGTCCAGAGTTGTGAAATGCTAAGATTAGTGAAGTCAAAATGTAATGATGTTCTAATGGGTGAGGTCTTTGTTCCACTGTTTAATAGCATTGTGTTGTGTGTGTGTGTGCCTGCACGTGTGTGTGTGTGTGCACTGTTGGAAGGAATTAAAGATCTTTCACAGGGTAGGTAAGTGCTCTATCTCAGAACTATGTTCACAACCCTATGTGCTAGCATTTGAGTCCAAATTTTGATTGCTTTTGAAATACAGTTGCCAAGGCAACCAATCCCAGTCAACATGCTTACCTGAATCTGGCAAGTTACCACTTCCGCTGGGCCAGACCTTGGCTGAAAACTCAGGTTCTGAGAGCCATGATAACACAGAAAGGAGTCACCATGTATGACCTGGTGAGCAGTCTTGGAGTGCCCTAGAAAACCTCTGCAATGCTGTGGCTGTGTAGAGGCAGGTGGGAGTTGTACATGTTGCAAATCCTTATCAGCCAAACTCACCTGGCCTTTGGGAACCTTTGAAAATGGCAGCATTTGAGGAAGTGAAGAAATCAATTTTTCTGCTGAATTTATCTGACACAGAAATCTATACAGAGAAAAAATATGACATCTAGCAAAGAAACAAATGTGAAATCAAAGAAATGGCAGGAAAATTTATTTGATAGCACAAGTGGTGGCCCAGAACCTCTTTCCTGAATGTGATGAGGTACTTTGGAATATTACTAACCAACACAAAAGAATCCTCCTTCAGATGATCCATCAGAGACAGGTACATCCATTTGACAGTATTACAGAATTGTTTTAAAGTCTAATAGCAAATTATCCTATCTGATTTATTGGTTGAACCTATAGTGACATAATAAATCTGTTGCAAACTGCTTGAGTCATAAGTAAATGAATAGTTAACACTATAATAAATTGTGGACAGCTTCAGAAGGGGCTTATTCCTGTACAATTCAAACTTTATTTTATGCAGATAATGTATACAGTTACCGAGGCAATCAAACAGCTGTGGCTCTGAAGAGACTCAGGCTGAGATTCGGCACGTGTTAGGATGGACTTCTCTGGAAACAGACCTGAGGTAAAGACGGGAGTGTGCATGCTCTCTGTGGGAGGCAATTCCAAGAAGCTGGAAAGGTAGAAAATCAAGGGAGGAAGGAAGGAAGGAAGGAAGGAAGGAAGGAAGGAAGGAAGG
>JABTXL010012642.1:6124411-6141683 GCA_025134845.1 Neodon shergylaensis
AAGGAAGGAAGGAAGGAAGGAAGGAAGGAAGGAAGGAAGGAAGGAAGACGGGCTATTTCAGGGAGTGCTAATGAGCAGAACTCCAATATAGAAGTGGGGCTTGAGCCTATCAGATGTCTTTGAGAGATGGAGTAAAACACAGCTCAAAACTTCCCAACTCAAGGAATAAGCAGTTTGGAGTTTGCACGCTTCAATTAGCGTCTAGTATCTACTGTCTGCAGTGAGATGTGATCATTGTCTCCCGTACGCCTACTCCAAGTGTGGACCAACTCCAGCCTCACATAGTTCTTGGGTGAAAAGTTACAAGGACTTCCAGAAGCAAGGGACTATCAGATATGGACAGGCAAGGCCAAGGGTACATGGACATACACTGACATCACCAAGACACAACTCTTTTCTTTTTTCATCTGTACTCTCCCTCCCTAGAGACAACCTCTTTCAGTGTTTTGCTTTGTTTTCTTTTTGCTATTTGCAAAAATCATATGCATCTTTTCAAATAAAACGCATTGCAGCTAGTTACTTACTCTACCAGTTATAGATACTGCTTATTCCCCCGCTCCTAAGGATTGATCTCTCTTTGTACCCTAATCTGTTCCTCTCCCCCTCCCCTTATATTCTGGATGATGTTCTATGTAAAATGTGGGCTATATCAGTAACTTATTTGTGTTTATTATTTACTTTCTGTACTTTTAATACAGGGTCTTGTTTCATAGTCCAGACCGTGCTGAAATCTGCTACTGTAGTCCAGGCTGGCCTGCATCCTCCTGCATCACCCTCCACTGTTCCATTACAGAGTGAATAAGTGGAGCACGGTCACACTGTGCTCTCTAACTAAGTGCCTAAGATGCTAGATTTCATCTTCTTCAAAATCATAATCAAGATAATAAAAAAAACTTTTCCTTCTTTCCCCCAAAAGTACTTCCCAGCTTTCAAAGGCTAGCTCCAGTGCTGGCTATCTTGAGTCACGCCTCCTGTTCTTCCTCATCTCTAAACTCAGAGTACTCTTCCACCCAGACCCCCTATGTAGCACTCACCAGAGTTTTTACTGTCTTATGTCTAAGGTATACATTTATAATACACGAAAAGATGCTAAGATATCCTTAAAGCAGGCATCATGCCCCCCACGTTCTGAGTAGTCTGCAGAGTCAATATATATATTGGACAATGCTAATTTTAGATAGTAATTTTTCAGAAGCCAATCAAGTGGATGGCAATTGGCCTTTGAGATCATCATAGGCAGAGCCAATTTGCAACCGTCCCTAATGCCTATGATTATGCTATAATCACTTTTCCTTGGTCTGTCATTTTACTACTAAGGTGCTCTCGAAACAAGCTTGTCTCCTTATGCATCCTACAGTCTGTGCTGGTTAGTTTTAGAAGTCAATTTGACACGAGCTAGAATCATCTGGCAAGGGGGTTTCAATCCATGAATTGTCGACATCAAGTTGCCCTTTTGGGCATGTCTGTGGGAAACTGTATTGATTGTTAATTGACTTGTGAAGATTCTGTCCATCACGGGAGGCATCATTCCCAAGTTTTGGGACCCTGAACTTTATAAAAGAAAGCAGGCAGGCATCATGTATGCATTCATTTCTCTTCACTCTTCGCTGTGAATGTTGCGACCAGCTCCTCTCTCTGTGACTTCCCAGTGCTGTGGATGGTATGACAAGCTCCTCTCTCTGTGATTTCCCTGTGCTGTGGATGGTGTGACCAGTGGTTTCAGACTTCCCCTCTGTGACTTCCCATAACCTCCCCCCTTCCCTAAGTTGTTTTTTGTCAGAGAATTTCGTCACTGCAGGAGAAATGAAACTACAGCAACATCTGTAAGTTTCTTTTGCATCTGTTCTTATTTTTAAATTTTACAGTTTAGTATTAGTGTTGTGTGCTCTGGGAGTGTGGGCACACGCACCACAGCCTGGGAGTGGAGGACAGAGGGCAATTTTGTGGAGACGGTTCTCGCCTACTTTTGTCTGGCTTCCAGGGAGTGACCCCCAGGTCATCAGGTTTGTACAAAAGCACCTTTACCTGATAGACTATCTTACCAGCCCTATTTTTAATCTTTAAATATTTGGACATTTGTACAAAAGCACCCATTTAGAAACCAGTCATTTGAACTTTGGAAGCTTTGACAACAATGAACCTAAACTACGCTTTTCCTAGTGCCTATTATTTTCCCAGCTACCCTTTGAAGATTCTTATTCTGAAAAAAAGTCACTTCAGGAAAGAGACATTGACATTTCTGACCAAGATAACTTTAATAATTTATGTGCAAATATTATTAATATTGTTAAGCTCAAAAAGCAGAAATTTTCATGATAGGTCTATAACTAACTCCTCAATGGGACAAATCATTTATTATTTATTTCATTATTTTGAGAGACTAAAAGGGCCCAAAGTCACAGCATGAATATATGCATATTTAATATTTTTACTGCACATGCATTAAAGATGGCTATTTACTCTGAAGAGGCATTGAATAGTATAAGCACTGATGGGCTGATTCAAAGAAAAAGAATTTTCTCCTTGACTTACAAAGCCAACAACAAATGCCGCAAGTTCTTGGAGTTTGGGGAGGTGGCAAATGAGGGTTCCAGGGTGTGCTTATCTCCACTGAGCTGATGAGAACAGACTCCCAAGTTTTAAGGTTCATATCCCATAACCTAGAGGTTAGAAATTTTGGGTTGACAATATAGTCTCCATCAGATTATGGTGAAAAACAGTATATCTACAGGCTAGACCCCAGCTGTACACCGTAGAAAAGATATTTCATCAAATTTAGCTCTCCTTTTCAGTTAATCAACTCCGATTTATATTGTTATGGACTGTGAGTTAGGATAGTGTGTTTATACCCACAGAGGACATGAGGGCTTTATATTGCTACTATTGTGTTTGGCTGCAACAGTTCAAGACTCCAGTTGTTACCATGGCCGTGGGTATTGATACAATAATGGACCATATGAGTACACATCACTAAGAAGACAAGATGATAAGACCAACAATGAAGGGGTCATGTAAATCACAATATATTCAGCAATATAGGAGAGACCATTAGTTATTTGTGAATAAAGAAAGGTTGTATGTACATTGGTTCACGAAAGTCCAATAATTGCATTGGATAATAAAGCCCAAACCAATGATAACACCCCAAAATTATAAATGGAGACAAAAATAATGGTTGAAGAACAGTTCATTTTTTTCATCTTCAGTTGCTCTATGAAGAGGTTGTCAAACTCAAGTATATTAATAAACTAATCATTAAAATTGCATTAATATCTTCTTGGCAAGCTGTTAATACCATGGTACTTACAAACCAGCAGGGACATATTTTAGAGTGACAACTTTCTCTGTGCTGAACATGTAAAAAGCAAAAGCAAAATGTTGAACATATTAAGAATAAAAGCCCCTAAGGCATTAAAAAAATTAACAAAACACACTCAATGGCAAAATGTCCTTCCACATATCAAATTAATGGCTAATCTCATTATTTAAACACATGCCAATATTACCAGAAATTATTATTACCTAGGGAATGCTTGGATTTTTATATCCTTAGTATAGTGGTTTAATTTATTTTGATTTGACAATGTCTAATGTAAAAGGTAAACACAGAGAAAACTTATTTCATTCAGTGTATGGAAGTTCTCTTCAAAGTAGCAGAACTTGACCTAAATTATTTAAGATTTATTTTATTTTTACAGGTGTTTGCCCGTGTGTGTGTGTGTTGTATATCTGTTTATGGGAAACATGCTTGTGTGTATAGGTGCTGACACAGGCCACTGAACTGGAGTTACAGGCAGTTATGAGCTGCTGGATTTGGGTGCTGGCAACTGAACTCTGGTCTTCTACAAGAAAAGCTGCACGCCTTTAATCCCAGCACTTGGGAGGCAGAGGCAGGCGGATCTCTGTGAGTTCGAGACCAGCCTGGTCTACAGAGCTAGTTCCAGGACAGGCTCCAAAACCACAGAGAAACCCTGTCTCAAAAAACCAAAAAAATAAAAAGAAAAAAAAGAAAAGCTGGTGTTTTAACTTTTAAGCCATGATCTCTTTAGCCCCACTTTATCTAATTTAGATGAAAGAAAGGAAAACCCACGAGTTGTCGCTGTTTTAGAATACAGAAGCTGAAGTTCAGTGTAGGGGTTAGTTCTCAATAATAATACTAATTTGTTTTTGGATCCCATGCTCATCTGGCCATGTCCTGATACCTAGGCACTATCTCTCTACAAATAGATCCTAGGGCCCTGTAAAGCTATTGTAATTTCCCCAAGATTGCAATAGTTAATATTGTCAAGGAGCAAAGAAATCATGTCTGAGCAAGATAATGGGGATGAATCTGAACATGGCCATTTGGATTCCATCACAGAAACTTTGTATAGCATCCAGTTAAAAAACTGACTATCGGGCTTTGTACAACCTGAGAAACATAGACAAATCTTCATTCTCATTTTTCACACAATCTGCTCTGCACACAAGACTGTCTCTATTTCCTTTATAGTTTGGAAGCTGACTCCCATCTGTGTTCTTTTTACATTTGTATGTCAGTGACTTTCCTGCTATTCTCATTGTCATGAACCCACATCCTTGAGAAAGAAAAATAAAAGTCTAGAGCCACAAAAAATAAAGCACACCATTCTCTACTTCTTCCTCTGAGTGTTACTTCAGGCGGAAATGGCACAGAGTATCATCCCCTTTTGGGAGGTTCTTCTGCCTTCGTCCCCCTGGGAAGAACCATTCAGAGACTGTGAGATACTGTGGTCCTAACAGCCTAGCTCTTGAAAGCCTCTGAAATCTCTCCTCACAGAAGAGTGGGGTTTAAGACCAATATTAACTTTGCTTTCGTCATCATCACGGGCTAAAATAAGACCTACTATGTGGCTCGTTTATCACTAGATGAGATTTCTGACTTGGAAACTCTGAAACAGACATCCCAATAGACCAGCAGTTCTCAACCTGTGGTTCGTGACCCCTTAGGCATCAGGGCTCACCTAAGACCACTGGAAAACGCATATATTTACATTGCAATTCATAACAGTAGCAAAATTACAGTTATGAAAGAGCAATGAAAATAATTTCATGATTGGGGTCACCACACCATGAGGACCTGTGTCAAAGGGTCGCTGAGTTAGGAAGGCTGAGAGCCACTGCTTTAGAAAGCCCTAGCACAGCACGGCTCGTTCATTCTCTTCCATCACATCCCTGAGACAGCTCATAGTAAGATATATGTCATTTAACACAATGTCCAGAGGGATTCAGAGAGAAACAGAGGAAGGGCAGGTGAACCAATGATTTGCTAAGGTTTGCCCAACAACTAAAAATGAACTTGAAGAAGTGTGAGCTTTAATCTATAGACCAAGCCTAAAATAGCCTGGCTCTATATTGCAGTTAGCTCCTAGAACTAACTAGGATTTGATTTTTGCCTTCTCCACATCTAAGTTTGAAGAAAATGCCTTTGAAACAGCTTAGCAAGAACAAAAAAACGAAACAAGCAAACAACATCAAAAACCCCTACCAGATTTGAAGTTCAAATGACAAGAAAAAGAGCTTTGTCACCTCAGTCTTCTAACTGATACTGAGGGTTGCTGTGTGAGGTTCGTTCATGGCCAAGAGTATTCGAGATAGAGGTTCTTCTCGTCTGATGTTTCCCCTTCTTTTGTTTGCATTTGCAGCTCTGGGTTAATTTTGGACTCCGGCATAGCTTTGTTTGTAAAGGTTTTATACAAACTTGATGACTCAAGCAATCAGAGAAGGATTTTTAATCCCCCAATTCCTGTAGAAACTGCGAGGAACACAGCCCCCAATCTCTCTGGTGACCATGACTCGCCAGCATTGTTCATGGACAACAACAGAGGATGCCACCAAGTTGAACAGCTCTGTGTGGGTCTGTACCCCAAGCTTGGTGATTCATCAGGACGGCTCTGATTTTGGCAGAGGCTCATGTCAAGCCCCTCTACCACCACCAATCTGAACTTCCTAGTTTGTGCCATTGCTGCCATCATCTGAGAAGCTAATCACCATAGGACATAGTCACCTGGCAAATTCTCAGGAGCAGGGGACACCAATATTCACACCTCATTCAGTGGCTGTCCTAGAAGATTGCTACCATTTGAATGTGAAATGTCCCTCTTGTGTTTGAATATTTGATGACCAGCTGGGGGCAGGTTTTAAGATTAGAAGCCGGAAGGAACAGTGTCAGTGGGGAGAGCCTGGAGGATTCTTAGTCTGGCCCCATTTCCTGTCCACTCTCTACTTCCTCACTGGGTGTGGGCCACCAGCGATCTCACTCCTGTGACCATGCCTTTCCCACTACAAGGAACTGCATCCTTCTTAAACTGTGAGCCAGAGCAACCCTTTCCGTCCTCAAGTTGCTTCTTGTAAAGTATTTGGTAACAGCCGTGAAAAGTAAAATAAAATGACAATAAATTCAAGATAAGGAACACAGGTATGGGAGAAACCCTTTCAGCGGTGCTGCAGAAACTTTGTTCCCTTACTCAGCCCCTCCCCCTTTCCTCTTTCTCTCATGCTCCCCCTTCCCCCCCCCCTTCTTTCAAATGCAGAAACCGAAGTAGTAAGTGTGTGCCTTGCCCTTCCCTCCAGCCAGGAGCCTTAGAGGTAATGCCAAAAGGAAGAAAGGAAACTGACAAAATGAAGTTGCTTAAGCATCTTATATTTTAATGTCCTAGCATAAGAAGAAAATAATCCCAGGACTACAAGAAAGAAGACATCGGAGTACATATCATTCCTCCTCTATGTTCAAAATGCATATTTAGAATAAAGAGCAAAGAGGAGGGCTGAACCAGGCGGGCAACAATCAGTTGGGGCCTCTAAAGCAGTTTCTTAATGCTCCTGGCTGTATTACTTCTTTGCATATCCATGCTATTATGGCTCACACAACTAAAAAGAGCTTGCTTGCCATTTGTCAGCTGTATTGTGTTGAAAAATGTCCTGTCTGGGACCTCAGAATGTGATCTTATTTGGAAATAGGGTCTTTTCAGTTGACTTTAAGAGGAAGCCATGTTGAAGCAGTGTGGCCCTTCATCCAGTAAGTGGTATCCTTAGAAGAAGAGACGAGACACAGAGGAGACAGTCACAGAAAGAGGGAAATTGATGTAACTACAAACCCACAAAGGCCAAGGATTAGAGCCAGCCACCTGATAGGTAAGAGAAAGGCAAGAGCGGGTTTGCTTTGCAGGCAGAGAGAACCAGCATGCAGTCTCCTTGATTTTGGCTGAAATATAAAAGAAAGAAAAGCCCTGGAGTATGCACAGACACATACACTCACGCTTACACACAAGCGTACTCTCAGATTTATGTGTACATGCTCATGTGCCGTCACACACAATTTTGCAAAACGAAAGTGCTTCATTTTGGGATATGTCAACTTCATATCCGTTTCCACCATGGATTCCTGCCAGTACCAAAGATGCCCTTTTTGAGGGGTTAAGGACAGGACTCAGAGTGTAACAGAGAGCAAGTGGTAACCAGTACCAGGGGGATTCTCTTTGCTGGCTCTGTAACCACACTGCTTCCCCTTCTAAACCCTGGGGTGTACTGAAGGAAACAATAGACACCTTTCTGCTCTCCTCGGGTTCATAAGCCATGGTGTGGGTGTCTGGAAGTGGTTCACACCCGAGAATAGAGGAACAATTCCATCAACACAAAATAAGGAACCCCCCCCCCCATCTTTTTGCCTCTGGAAAGATATCAGAACCTAAGAGTACGAGTCATCCTGCAGACTCTGTTCTGTGGCACCATGGTGTCCTGGAGACACTGATGGAAATGACAAAAGGGAGGTGAGGTGACCTCGAAGCCTGGAAAGAGCCTTGTTGCTCTCCGAGGCACGTAGCGGGGTACATAGGCTGCTGGCTTCATTACGAGGAGGTTCTGTCAGAGCGCAGGTGACAGGCCAGAGCAGAAACTCTCAGAATACTGATTCCACTGTTTACCGAGCCACCTACGTGACGATCACTCACTTTGGTTATTTGATCTAACCTCTGTTCCTTTCTACGACACCTCTATTAGATTAGCAGCGTTATTGCCATTTTCAGGGATAGAGAACCTGGATAGGTGAAAGGTTAACTGAATGGCCTAAGTTCCTGCTGCTAATGAACTATGGAAATGCCTTCCAAACTCAGATATGACAGATTATAAATCTATGCACTTACCAGTGTGCTTTGTTTAAATTTTTAAGGATGTTTTAAACATCTCACTCTCTGGGAAAGTTCTGAGCAGGATTGCTCCTTGACCTCTGAGCCCACATGGGCCAAGGCTGCTCAGATAACAATCTTGTTAGGATGGCAGCTGTCAGGAACCAGCTGGGACTCTTCCAAATGAGCTGTGTCACCATTGCTCGAGAATTGAGGCTATGACCCGCAGAGAGAAAATCCCTAGGGCACGTATCACACGCACACTTAGCAATGCATTTACACAAGCACACACAATACTCATGATGACTATACATCCATGCATACGCATACGCACATACAATCGTGAAGGCAGAAAATGCCCCCTTTGGGGATATGTCAACATGCCATTGTGGGAGGTTGGCACCTTCCTTGGCTTCTGCCCAGTGGTTGTAGCCCCTGAAGCAGCAGGGTTGACATATTAAGGGCCCTTGTCTTTCCAGAGCGGGTTTCAGTTTCCCTCTTTTTCACTCTTTGGTCAGAGGCTTTAACCCCATTAGCTTCTTCTGGCCCCCAATAATACTTTAATCCTCTGATGGCTTAAATCTGTCCCTAGTAGCTTCTATGAATGGTGGCCACCATTTACAGAGACTACTACAAAGACTGGACCATACAAGCTCCTCTAGTTTCTTTAGGCCACATGTAATATTTGCATGGAAACAAGTTCCTCTGGGAAGAATTTGATGCCTGGGATCCAGCTAACAGGTATGAGGTATACATACCTGTGTGCAAAACGGGGAGAAAGAAGGCCTCTGCTCCACAGGGCGTCAGCTGCTACCTCCCTACAGTTTCCTCAGCGTTTTCTGACTGTGCTTAAAGAGTCTATCTGGGTTCAGCAAGAGTATATCTCATTCCCATGTATATTTCTAAATGCATATTTAAAATAAAAGACCAAAGGCAGAGATCTGGGGACAGGCTGGGGGCTGTGAAGTAGTTTCTTACATCTCTTGACTATGTCACTTCTTTCCACATTGGTGCTGTTCTGGTCCCCACAGCTAAAAAGAACTCCTCTTTCGTTACCGTGCTGACTGTAGTGGGGCCTCGTCTGAGAACTGAGCATGTTATCTTCTTAAATGCAGGGTCTTTGCAGTTGTTATTACTTAAGAAGAGATGGTATTGAAGCACTGCAGACCTTACTCTAGTAAATGGTGTCCTGATTATCCTAAAGAGATACACGGAGACAAGAGACAGACTGAGACAATGAGATCTTAAAGTTGACAAAGACCAAAGATTGTGAGCAGCTACCTGAAGGTAGGAGTGAGCCATGCCAAGGTCTCTCTTGCAGTCAGAAGGAGGCTATAGACCGAGACCTTGACCGCAGTCTTCCTGCTTCTAGAATAGCAAGAGAAGACATTTCTACTGCTTTAGCTTGCCTTAGACACCTACTAGACGTCAGTAACAACTGATGAGAGAGGCTGGTGTGCCTAGAGTCTAGCATCCCTCTGCAGATTTGTTAATGGAGGGGTTGTTTTAATTATTGTGGTGGGATGGAGTTTAGACTCAGGAAAGAGCAAAGAGACAGGATGGGGAAGGGTTAAGGGAAGGGAGACTGGAAAGCCAGAGAGAAAGTGTAGTGGCATTTCCCTTGTATTTTAATAAATAAAACTTGTCTGTGAATCAGAATAGTAAAACAGCCACACTGACCAGCCTTACAGACCAGGCAGCAATAACACGTTTAATCCCAGTAGCCATACTAGCTTGCCATAGAAACCATGCTGTAGTGGTGCACACCTTTAATCCCAGAACTAGAGAGGATTATAAAATGGGAGGAGACAGCTCTCAGACAGTCTTATTCTGGGATTCCTGGAGTTAGGATCATCATTTCGGACTGAGGTTGAGGTAAGAGCCAGTGGATGGCTGCTTTGCCTTTCTTTTTTTTTTTTTTTTTTTTTTTTGGGTTTTCAAGACAGGTTTCTCTGTAGCTTTGGTGCCTGTCCCGGAACTAGCTCTTGTAGACCAGGCTGGCCTCGAACTCCCAGAGATCCGCCTGCCTCTGCCTCCCGAGTGCTGGGATTAAAGGCGTGCGCCACCACCGCCCGGCTGGTTGCTTTGCTTTTTGGATCTTCAGGATGAACTCCAATTTTTTGTCTCCGAGCTTTTAGTAATCGTGCATCAAGGATGCACCAGATCCACAGAAGCGAAGGACTGGGTTTGCAAGGATGCATTGTGTCTCCAGGAAGAGGGCAGAAGGAATTAGTTAATATCTTAATGCTTCCTATGTCATATGAATATTATTTGTATTTTGTGTATGTAAAACACACACACGCACAAGTGAAGGATCCCTAGTGAAGTAGATGGTGTGAAGAACTCAGTGTTTCTACATAGAGGATGTGCTAAAGGGATGGACGAAAGAAGGCCAGGAAGGAACTGTGCATTGTAAGTGAATAATTAACTCTTAGCATCAAAGTGTGAGGAACACAATAAAGACTGTTTATCACAAACTGGGTCTGAAATTTCTCCCACGGGCTCATATGCTTGAACACATGGCCCTGCCTGGTGGTACTGTGTTGGAAAGTTGTGGGAACTTTAGGTGATGGACCTTCACTGGAGGAAGTGTGTCACTGGGGGTGTGGATGATGTTTAATAACTTGGCTCTATCTCCTGTTTGCTCCATGCTTCATATGTGTGGATACAGTAGGACCGGCTACCTTGAATGCCCACTGCCACTCCTTCCCTGCCATCATGGATGGAATTCCTTCTCAAGCCAACAGCCAAAAGAAACCCTTTGCCTATGAAGTTGTTTTTTATCAGATGTTTTATTGCAGCAAAGGAAAAGGCAGCGCATGTTAAAGCCGCCCCCCCCCCTTGGTCCCCACTGCGCTACCTCTAAACATAGAAATATTTTTAACAGCTTCCTACTTGAGCTTCAGAAGAGGAGGGGTCTTTGAAAAATGAGCATAGTCCACTCATGAAATCACTTCTATTTCCGCTTCCTAGGGAGATCTGGGTGTCCTTCCCACAAACTTTCCTTGTCACCTAGTATCTCTGGGGCTGTGGATTGGAGCACAGTTATCCTTAATTTTACAGCAACATCCACTTCTGAGTGAGTCCGTACCATGTTTGTCTTTCTCAGTCTGGGTTCACCTCACTCAGGATGTTTTTTTCTGGTTCCATCCATTTGCCTTCAAATTTCCTGGTGTTCTTATTTTTAATAGCTGAGTAATGCTCCATTGTGTAAATGTATCACAGTTGTGTAGCTTAATACTTTTATGGGACTACAAACAGTGGGAATAGGGGCTGTCTCCAACTCTTTTACTGACTTTTGGGACCCTACTTCTCATACTGGGTCACCTTGCCCAGCTTTAATACATGGGAGGTATAAGCACCTCTTATCGCAACTTAATATGCCGTGTTTTATTGATGCCAATAGGAGACCTGCCCTTTCCTGAATGGAGAAGGAATAGAAGGGAGTTGGGGGTGGAAGGGGGATGGGGAAGAGTGACTGGGAGGGAGGATGGGGGCAAAGGCTGCAACTGGAAAGTAAAATAAATAAATGAATAAAAAAACAAAAGAAAAAGATGAGTACGGTCACATAGGCTTTGAGAGGGAATACATTCCCAGGACATGGACGATGGGGAGTGGCTTTTGGGAGGAAGTACACAGAGAGAATGAATGATACACTCCTAGATTATAGGAAATTGTGTTCCCTCAGCCACACTGAGAAGAAAACATTATAAATCCAAGAGGAAAATAAGAAGGACAGCATGTACCCGGAGACAGGCGACCAAGCATTCTGCAGCAGGAGGCTAAAGGTCCTCAGTAATGGATGAGATGGAGGGAAAATGAGGGTGACTCATCTAAGTGGCATGGTGAGGAGGCCGAAGTTTCGCAGAGGAAATGGCCCTCTTGAGACAACTGCAGTAAAGATTCGGAAATCACGAGTGCTCTTTCTATGTCTGCATGTGTGCAGAGGTGGATTTTGAGTTTCAAATGTTGGTGGAAAGTGGGTCAGAGTTAAAGAATATCTATCACAAGATGTGGCACTTCAAACCCTAGTTCCTAAGGTGGGTTATAATAATAAAAATTTTAAAAAGCATTCTGTTTAGTATCCATACATGCGTATAATATGTTTTGATCAAATACCCCATCCGTACCCTCACTTTCAGTTCCTCCTCTATCACTTCCCCATTTCTCCTCCCAACATCATTCTTTCTCTCTCTCTCTCTCTCTCTCTCTCTCTCTCTCTCTCTCTCCATTTATTGCTGTCTGTATGCATGTGGTATGGTACCAACTATGCAGCATGGGTAGCCTTTCTGGACTAGTGTCTCTGAAGAAAACCGTCCCTCCCTCTGCTAGCAGCCCTCATGTCAATAACTCCTCAGCTAGGGGTGGGATTTCATGAGTCCCTCCTATCCTGAAGCTGGGATTTGATTGATTTTATGTGTGTCTTGTGTATGCTAGGCCTGGCTGCTGCAGAAACAATATTTGCAGGACACATGATTCCTTCAGGATTCAAGGGTTAGTTTCCTGAAAAAATCTCTCAGTTTATCCATGTTCACTAAAGATGAAAACAATTTTCTCATACTAAATCAGGAAATGATTCTTTGTGATCCAGGCTTGCTTCAGTGTCTCTGTCTCTGGATTTGCTCTGTGTTCATTAGCTTTCCTTTGCTATAGCAAAACACCCGAATGGACGATGAAACGAATAAATGAGGTGAAATGAAAAACAAGCCCATGAACTTCAACAGAGGAAAGGTTTGTCTTCTAGCTTTAGTGCATTTGGTCTTTAGTCAGTTTTTACCGTGCAGGGAGATTATGGTGTAATGGGGAGCCTGTGGCATGAGGCTACCCTTAACTTGTAGAGGAAGAAGGACAGAGTAAAAGATCTGGGATCCACAGTAGCCATTGAGATCACATTCCCAAAGACCAGAGGCCTCTTCATCAACTCTACTTCCTACAAGAAGTACCAGCTGCCAGAAAGTGCCTCAGACTGGGTAGCAAGCTTTTACCATATGGGCCTTGGGGGTCATTACAGATCCAACCCCCATAGCCTCTTTGTCACGGAGCCATCCTGTTCTTTCATTTCTAGGGCTGAAGATCACTGCCTGAGTAAGTTTCTCAGAACATGGGATATTCCAGCATCCCTGAATCTAGGTTCTGAGGGTTTCTTATCACCTCTAATCACTTTGAGGAAAGAATCACAATAATCTCAGTTTTTGACCATCGCAACCACCCCAGGGCACTTGTGAGTCCTGCAGCAACAAGACTCATTGAATTGCTTGTTAATAATCAGTTTTCCAAACAAATTTTGCTGAAATATTGTATGTATCGATATTGATGTGTAACATTATAGACAGGTGGCACCTAGTGAGTAGAATCAAGGCAAAAGCCACCCAGGAAAAGAAGAAAGACCACAGATGGTCAAGATTGATTCTCAATCTGACAAGATCTAGAAGCAACTTGGAGACAAACTTCTGGGTGTGTCTGTGAGTGATTTATCTAGGCTGGGCTAGTTAAGGTTGGAAGACTCTTCTGAAGGCAGAGTGACGTCATTCTATGTGCTGGAACCTTGGTCTGAATAAAAGTAAGAAAGCAGGTTGGCCAGCAGCATCCATTGCTCTCTGACTGCTGACTGTAGTTGTACTGTAGCGAGCTACCTCATGTTGTTCACCGTGACTTCCCCGGAACCAAAAACCAAAATAAGCCCTCCTTCTTCACAAGGCTTTTGTCAGTTTGCTTGCTTTATTTTTGTTTGTTTTAAAATAAGGAAAGCAAACCAACTACTCACAAGATACCAGTGCTATGGTGCTTGTCTGATCTCTGAATTAGTTTTTTATTTTGTAAATGAAGTTTTTGCAGATAACTGCACTTTATAGAATTTTTGCAGATATAACTGCATTTTATAGACAAAAAGGCCTGAAGCCTTTTGTAAATATCATCCTTGCCCTTATTGGTAACAATACTGTCCTTCGAGAGCAGAACATGTTCTACAGCTCCTTTTATTTCCTTCTGTGTGGCTGCTCTTGCTTTTTATTACCCTGTATGACTGAGAGTCTTACTTCATAAAACACAAGTGGGTGTATCTATTGGACTTTATGCTTTCATTAAATTGAAGGAAAATCCTGTTAGCATTCCATCACTATATCAAAATACCAAAGATAATTAACTTATGAAGAGAAAACGTTTACTTTGGCTCACAGTTCTGGTCTATAACCAAGTGATGCTGTTGCTTTGGGCCACTGGGAGCACTGGAGCAGAAGAAAAAGGAGGGTATGGGGTTCCACATTTCCCTTTAGGGACAAGCCTGCAAAGACCTAAGGACATCCTGCAAGGCCAAACTTGGATACTTCAACATGTCCAAAGACCATGTCTTTTTATTTAGGCAAATTAATGCTCTTCAGATTTTGTATGACATCTGGAGACATTCATAAGTCATGTATCAGGTTGTAGGGAGAATTTAATAAGTCGTTTTGTTTTCATGTCTCTAATTGAAATAGAATTACATCAGTCATTCCCCTCTCCTTTTCCTCCCCCCAGCTTCTCCCAACAATCTTCTGTCAAACTCCTCCCATGCCCTCCTCGAGTTGATATCCTTTTTTCTTTGATTCTTTTTCTTACGTATATATAAATGTATATATGTACCCTGCTGATTCCATTTTTTGTTGTAGCCTTTGATGCAAATGTTGTCCATTAAGAATGCCTATTGGGGGTATAATATCCTATAATATAGAATGAATATAAATATATAGAACAAATCCTATAATATAGAATGCATTATTTCATGTACACAAGCTTGCATATACAAACATGGGTAAATTTAAGAATATGTTAATTGACTATAATGGCAACCACTTCGTAATGTATGTGCTAATCAACTCACTGTGCTATGAATCTTATTTAAATAACACTTCTCTATATGCAAGAAAAGAAAAGAAGTGTTTTATTTTGAAATAACCAGAGACTCACAGGAAATTTCAAAAAAGAATTTATGGAACAGTCCTATGAATGCTTTATCCAGTTTTCTCATAGTGCCGACATATATTAATATGAAACAATCCTAAAGTGAGCAAATTGGTGTCAATATAATCCTTTTCTTTTTTTTTTAGATTTTTTTTAAATTTTTATGTATTTATTTATTAAAGACTTCTGTCTCTTCCCCACCGCCGCCTCCCCTTTCCCTCCCCCTCCCCCAATCAAGTTCCCCTCCCTTGTCAGCACAAGGAGCAAACAGGGTTCCCTGCCCTGTGGGAAGTCCAGGGACCACCCACCTCCATCCAGGTCTAGTAAGGTGAGCACAAAGCCAATACGTGCAGTAGGATCAAAACCCATTGCCATTGTTCTTGAGGTCTCAGTAGTCCTCATTGTCCACTATGTTCAGCGAGACCAGTTTTAACCCAGGCTTATATAATCCTTTTCTTGAAGTTTCATTTTTTATTATTTTCATTGTGTGTGTGTGTCCGTGTAAATGCACAACTACTGTGTGTGGGTATCTGTGGGAGCCAGGGACGGTGTTGGGTTTCCTGGAGCTGCAGTCACAGGCAAGTCTAAGCTGAAAGAATAGCAAGTGCTCCTAACCACCGAGCCGTCACCCCAGCACCAAATACAATCTTCCTAGTTCATTTTCACCCTGGTTTTACTTGTGCGGCTTCCACACCAAATTACACACATCTCTGGGGAAGGGGTTGTTTTTTTTTTTCTCGCAGGTGGATGAATAGAGTTAGCTGTCCGTTGGTTTGATTGTTTAGATGCTGGGGGAAATAGCTCTCCTCTGAGCAAAGCTGTTAGTTCTCAAGGTGGGACACATGTATTGCAGTAGCCAGTGAGGGATCCCAAGTTAAATTTGTGTTTAAGTTTTGATTCAGACCAAACCTATATTCCATTATTTTTGCTCATATCCATTTATACCATTCATGACGCATTGCCCACTGGTCCAGTTCTCAGAGCTAACACCTAAGCATATTGGATGATTGTTACCCTGTGCCCAAGGAGACATATACACCATTTAAACACCCTGCTATTTATGACAGTGAAAGGCACCATGTAAATAAATGTCCTCATTCTCCACAGGTCCTCGGAGATTCACACAGATAACACAAATTTAAAAGCCCCCTGGTAGCATTAGGCAGACGGGCGTTTCCTTTGCAGTGACCGAGCTGAACATCTGCAGGCAGCATGCCATCCATGCCTGATTTTGAATGTCTTTTTCCACTCTGTCTGTAGTCCAGTGACTGCGAGCCCTGGCGCTGACACTTCGATGAGATAAAAGCAGGACGAGCCAGGTTGTTATACAGAATGGAGGGCTGAGATGGAGTGCAATCCGTGAAATGGAGGCGGTTGTTTAAGTAATGAATTGTCAGTAATGCTCTCGGGGTACAAAGCAATTTCGTGTCATTTTTCAGACTCCAAACTTCAAGACACTTGCTAGAACTTAAGGTAGATTTAGTCGAGCGCTAGAACGTCTTAGCTAAAGTAGTCCCAGTCGTAGTCTAAATGCTATGCGGTTTTTTTTCCCTTAGAATATTAATTTTGCCTGGTCAGGTGAATGGTCTCCTGCCTGTTGGATGAGAAACAAAGTCTAGTTTGAGGATGGGAGGGATTTGTGTGTGGACTTACAGCTCCTAGTACCTGTTCATCACCTTTGTCACTCAGAAATGATCTTCCTTTCTACATCGCTCCTCCAAATTCCGATGTCTTCAAGCACTGCACAGGGACAGCAATCCTCTGCAACTTCCATGCCTCGTTCTGCTCGCATGAGTCTGGGTGTTTCAAATCCCAATCACAAGTGAGAAGCAAAGTGTCGCTTTCCTGTGCCTGGTATTGTCACGTTAGCACAACTTTTCCACGTTCGTGTTCTTGCAGATGATAGGATTTCTTTCTTTTCTGTAAGACTTTAAAAGACGTAGCTGAGGGCAGGGAAGGTGATGCACACTTGGAACCCTAGTGCTGGGGCCAGCGGCAGGTGGACACTGGAGCTCAGTGGCTAACCAGCCTAGCCTCTTGTTGAGCTCATGCTAGAGAGAGAACGTGTTTCAGAAACAAGATAAATGGCTCCTGAGGGCCTGAGATTGTCCTCTGGCCTCTGAACGCACGTGCACACACACACACACACACACACACACACACACACACGCACTTATATGACTGAATAATATTGT
>JABTXL010012642.1:6141693-6166096 GCA_025134845.1 Neodon shergylaensis
AGATTGAACTTCAGTTTGGCAGACTTTCACAGGAAGTGATTTCGCCCACATTTTTAATCTCGTCACCTATTGATAGACACAGAATTGATTTCATGTGGTGGCTACTGTGATTAATGCTCCAATGATCAAGACAACGTTCTGACAGATGGCAATTCTTTATTAATATTATTGTTTTGAAAAATGCCACATTTTCCCCAACATGACTATAATAATTCATCTCCCCACCAACGCTCTATGAAGATTCTTCATATTTGTACCAATGTTTGTCTTTTACCATTTCAAAAATACCAATTCCAATAAATGTGAAGTGGTACCTCTTGGGTCTGGGTTTGCACTCTAATGCGTGTGAAGTCGTACCTCTCAGGGTCCGGATTTGCACTTGCTTCCCTTATTGCTGATAGTGCCTATTACACACTCATTGGCTGTCTTTATGTCTATTCAGGGCCTTTGCTTGTTTTTGGAATTATTTGCTTTCTGACTATTACATAGAGTCTTTTATAATCTAGATACTGCCTCTTATCAGACGTATGACTTGCAAGTGTTCTTTTTTTCCATTACTTACGTTATTTCATTCTACCAATTGCTTCCTTTGCTGCGCAGACACATTTTATTCTATCTTTATTCTATAGGTGTGGGTCTTTTGCCTGCACGAATATAAAATGTATGTGCATCATGCATGTGTATCTCCCTCAGAGGTCAGAGATGGTGTCAGGTTTCCTAAAGCTGGAGTTGCAGGTGGCTGTGAGCTACAATGTGAGTGCTGGGAATTGAACCTTGGTCCTCTGCAAAAGCAACAAGTGTTCTTAACTGCCGAGCCATCTCTCCAGCCTCCAGGAACGTTTCAGTTCTATGTTACCTAAGTCATTTGTTTTTGCTTTCTCTGTTTAAATGTTTCTGAGGTTATATTCAAAATAGCATACATAACCCATAACAATGTTAGTGTTAATAAATAATGTTGATAACAATAAATGTTGGGGACTGGAAAGGTGGATGCGTGGTTAAAAGCATATGCTGCTCTGGTAGAGAACCCAAGTTCAGTTCCAAGCCACGTCTACAAGGCTCACAACTGCCCACGACTCCAGGAGATCTCATACCTTCTTCTGGCTTCTGTGGGCACCTGCACTCATGTATGCAAACATAATTATACATAACTCTTAATAATAATAAATGTGAAGAAACATCTTTCCTTTGTTCTTTACTAGAATGGTGCTTATTCTTTCTTAGAAGTTTTGCTGTTTTCATGTCTTACACCAAGGTTTATTCACTGCCTAGTTTTAGTCCTCTGAATGTGTATATACAGTTTTCTAGACAACTGTAACGGAAGAAATTGTTCTTTTGATTGTATTCTTGGCACATTTATCAAAGAGCAATTGACCATATGTGTATAAATTTAGTTCTGGGCTCTCTTTTCTATTCCATTGTTCTATATACAAGCTTCTAATGCCAGTCCCATACTGTTTTCAATACAGTAGCTTTGCAATATCATTTGAAATCAATAGTAATTCAAGATGCCTTAAGATCTTCTCACTTTAAAAAAATGATTATTGGTAGCCCACCCAAAAAACCTTCAAGCACCATTGTTAGAATCGTACATTAGTCTAACCCCCATGAAGATCAATACGAAAGCTCTTGCAGAAAAGATACAGAGCACCCTGGGCTATAACTATGCTCCTGGATATATACCCAGAGAAAATTAGTCAGCATACCACAGCATCCAAGTTATGCAATTAGCCTGAGTGTTCATCAACAGATGAATGGGGAGGCTGTAAGATGCCACATGCATGGAATGACACCCAGGTCCTCCTCAAGAGCATATGGTGCTCTCAACTGCTGAGCTGTCTCTCCAGTCCCTTAGTCTGCTTTCCTGAACAATCCAGGACCATCTTCCCAGGGATGCCACTGCCCACAGTGAGCTAAGCCCTCCCACATCCATTATTAGTCAAGAAAAGGCTCCACAGGCCAGACTTATAGGGGGATTTTCTCAATGGAAGTTGCCTCTTTCCAAATGACTCTAATTTGAGTCAAGTCGACAAAAACACTAGCCAGTACAGTAAAAAATCACAGCACCTTTAAAATACATTGGTATGAACCGTTGGCTAGGATCAAGTATGGCATAATGCCACCAAGGCTGCGAGCCCCATGAAGGTCTCATGAATTTGTAAAGGTTGAGAGCCCAACCTCAAGTTTTAACTAACCATTTAAGTTAACAGGTGATGTGGTCAATTCTAGGCCAGCCTTTTACAAGTAGATGTAATTTTAATCATAGCCACTTTTTCAGTAGAAGAGATAATAGAAACAGAAACCTGGGCCTCTCTTCTTATGGCTATCAGACTCCAACCACAGATCCCAACTCCCAGAAATCTCATGGTGGGGAAATGAAAGGCTGAAGTCTTGGTGCGAGCCAGAGTATGAGCTGCCCTCCCAAGAAGAGATTTCAACAGTTCTTCTCACAACTTTTTTTTTGTTTTAGGTATTTGTATTTGTATGAAAGACAGAGCCAAGAAAGGGAGTCAATGGCTGGGAACCACACCAGGACTAGTTCTGATAATTATGTCTAATTCTTGTCTGCCATTTAAACCTTCACTTTAGTCCAGTGCCCAGAAGACGAACTCGGGCATCAATTTCCTCACTCTTCCCTCTTCTTAATGTGGACACATTGAAGAATATCTTTTCTCTGCTTTCCATGACTGCTGATTTCACTGACACACTCGCAACAGATGTTTAGCCTGTTGGTACTGCAGGGCTCTAGTGTTGATCCTAAAATCTCAAGACACCCTGTTCAAAAGTATTTGAGTCCTTGTGGGCTGAGGAGACGGCTCAGTGGTTAAGAGTTCTTGACGATCTTGCTAGAAGGACCCAAGTGTGGCTCCCAGGACCCACACTGCGTGCCTCAGAGCTGCTTGTAACTCCAGCTCTAGGGGATCCAACATTGCTGGCCTCCAAGGATGCTTGAACTTACATGCAATTCATCCTACAATATTCTCATAATTAAAATTAAATAACCCTCTTTTTAGAAAGTATTTGATTCTATTGTTTAACCTTGGGATGAAGAAATCGTCTCATACACTTCATGTGCAAATTTCTCTAGGAAAGCCCAGCATTTTGCTCCTCACAAGTGCTATAGATAGAAATGAGTGCTGTGGCTCTGGCGAAGAGGCATGGGGTCTTCTCTGTGCCTAGTTGTCCCTATGAAAACAATATTACTGAGATTTATGAAGAACTCTAGCAAGTGTTAAGAAGCAGAGTAGTAGAGATTTCCAGATTAAAAAATGTAGAGTACTGGTGAGACCATGACAAACAATTTTTAATGGAGAAGAGGAAGGAAAACCACAGTCAAAATTGGTGTTTTAGATTTAACCACTGCTTTCATTTGCTAACCTCTGGCCCCATTTTGTCTACACATTCTAAAGTGTAGGCTGTATGAGATGATAACGTACAATAACATATTGATAGAATACTCCACAGGCGTCGTGAGAGCAATCGTTACCACATCTATCATGAGTCGAAACAGGTGAGTTAGTGTGCCGGGGACATTCTGGATCTATTCAAGGCTGCATTTTAATGCCGTGTTTGCCACGCGAAAAGCATAAAGGAAGAAGAACATGGGTTTCTAGTTATACATACCATAACACACATCTGCAATCAAAAGCAATCCGTCTTTTGATGATGAGGGTGATTTTCTGGGCATTATTTTCAATCCTTTGTTGAAACAAGTACCCGTCTCTCCATTAACCTTCTCGGGGAAGGGACATCACCCCGACAATTTAAGCCTCATCTTAGAGCCTTCTGTGTAATTTACACATTTCAAGTTTTTCTAATGGGCTCTTTGTATCAAAACCACCATTGGCAGAAAAATCTTCCTTTGAATCTTCATCTTGAAAGTGATGTTGAAAGGAGTGTGTGAAGTTCTCCACAGCTATTATTAAGGGGAAGGCTACATTAAACCGTGACGAAATTAAATGGAGTATACTTTTGAGAGGCAGGGTTTCACTGAGAAATATAATGACAAAGGCAAGGAGGACATCAAATTCAAATTCGAACATTCTTTTCCCTTGCAGCCTTTGCAGATTAATGCCAAGAAAATACATTGCACGCCGAAGAAATATCCATGTAATGGAGTGAGGGTTTCTGATATTACATAACAGGTGATGCGATTTTCCATTTTATTGTTTGCTAGTTCAGTTCTGTAATTTACTCAGAGGAGCCCTGGGGGATAGAATGATCTAGTGCTTCTAGAAGCCTTTCCCAATGTGGCTGTTTTCTTTATCATTTAAACAAGGGTCACCTTTATTAAGGAGTATTCAATACTATGACAATAACCTAGGAACACCCATGTTTCTTTTCTTATGTCTAGGGCTCATAATATCCAAGTTGGTTATTTTCATTCTGCAGTGCTGGGCCTCAAACCCAGGACTTTGCACAGTCTGGGTTAGCCTTTACCACTGAGCTGCATCGCCAGCTCCTCTCTTGGGTGTCGACATTGCTTCTGGGACATTAATAAGTAATCAAGGGTAAGAATAATTAATAAATAATGTTACGGAAGCAGAGCAAAATACTGTTCATGCCCTGCTTCTGTAAATGAAGTCTTATCCGAACATTGACTGGCTCATCTGTTTATGGGTCTGTGGCTGCTCTCAGACTCCAGGAACAGGGCTTAGTATGTGTGAGGAAAACTGCATGGCCCACAAAGCTCAAAACACTTACCGCATGACCCTTTGCAGAAATGTTTGCTGCGATCTAATCTCTGCTATCAAAATTACTGACATAAAAAGATATTTCATTATGGCCCAAGTAGGAAGGAGCAAAGCAGCAGGCTTCTGCTAACGGTGGATTCCCAGCTCTTAGCTGCCCTTTATTGGAGCCAGAGGAAGGAGGGGCGTCTAGCAATGAGGTGTTGCATCTAAAGCGGACTGTATGCCTGCAAAGACTTTATTACAGAAAAGGCTCTGGCCACAGAAGACAGGAATATTTAAAAACACATTTGTCTGAGGAGTGACAGAAACATGACATTAAAGGTCCTTTAAGGAGCAAGTGGGTTCTGCTAGGAAGATACAATTCATTTAAATGTTTAATCTGACTTACTTCTCCAGGTAGATAAGTGAGCCTTTTACGATTTTATTTTCATTCCCGCTTAAAGGGCAGAGGGTATTTCTCTTCATGAGTTATTTAACGGGCAGCATTTCCTTTCGTTCACTTGCCTTTCAAATAAAATGTGGCTGTACCTTTTCATAGTGGATTTCCTTTCGCTTTGGTGCTCGCATGGGATGTGTCTATTAAACATATAACTGAGGCCTAATGTGTTGCTATTTCATCATTATTTCATTTATGTATGTAGCACTCACATATTCACTCAGTGTTGTATGAAATCACCACACACCTTTTTTCTTCCGGTTTTACTAGTTGCTTCTTGGTCTCCTCTGCTGACTACGTGCCACCTCTTAGGCTCCCTATTGCTCATGAACATGTCATTGACATTATTTTTGTTATTGTTACCATTAATTCTTTCATGACCTCATATGTGGTTGACTTTAAAATTCTTCTGCCAGGCTTGAGAGATGACTCACCAGTCAAGAGCACACACTGCTCTTGCAGAGAACCTGAGTTTGGTTCTCAGCACCCATGATTCTAGCTCCAGGGGATCTACCATCTCTAGTGTCTGTGAGCATCTGTACTCATGTGCACATAGCAAGCAACCCACAGGTATACAAATACACACAAAATATAAAGGAATAACATATGAACAAAATCTGTCAACATCTCTCTGTAGCATATGCATGTTTATATGTTTGTGAGAAAAAAAATCAGAGGTTAGTGTCAGTGTCTTTCTCTACTGCCCTCCTTATTATTTTTATAGTATTTTTGAAATTATAATATAATTGCATCATCTCCCCCTTCTCTTCCTTCACTTCAGCTTTTCTCATGTAACCCTGCCACTTTCTTTCCCTCTCAAATTCTTGTCCTTTAGTTATTCTCTCTCTCTCTCTCTCTCACACACACACACACACACACACACATACACAAAGCAACCCAAATGAATTCAACCTGTTCAATCACTGTGATGTTACTTGTATATATTATTTCTGCTTACCACTTTGGTATTGGATAACTAATGGGGGGGCTCTCTTCTCTAAGGAAGATTTCTCCCACTCTCACTTCCCATTTTACTTTGTCTAGGGTTGTAAAATCTGTGCCTTCCGCATTAGCATGTCCATTGGTGTCGTCATTGTTCAGGTCTTGTTTGGGTAGCCATGCATGTTGATGAGACTTTATGGGGTCTAGCCTCTTTGGGAGACACAGAATCATAGAAAATTTCTTGTTTCTCCCTTACAATCTTTCTTTCCCACTTCCACAATGATTCCAGAGTCTTTGGTGAATGAATTATGTGATATATATATATATATATATATATATATATATATATATATCTTTTGAGATTGAGTACTACACAATCTCTTGTTCTCTGAATTTTTATCAGTTGTGGTTTTGTATAATGGTCTCCATCTGTTGCAAAGAGAAGTTTGTTTAATGAGGAGTGAGAACTACACTTATTTGTGGGTATAAGAATAAATATTTAGAATGTAGTTAGGGATTATGCTGGTTTAGTAAAGTGGTGGCTGTAGGCTTTCCTCACTAGCCTCAGGCAGTTTGCTAGGTTTCCAGTAGCAGGCCTGATTTCCATCTTGTTGAGCAGACAGACCTTAAGACCAATTAGCGAGCTGGAGGTTACCACAAAGGTATGTGTGCCATTATTATTGCACCCTTAGGGTTATCATGCCTTGCTGGTCATTGTTGTGATCATATGTTTTGAGACCAGGTACCTCTAAATGGACCTGCAGCTCACGGATTCAGTTAGACTGGATGGTCAGTAAATCCCAGGGATCCTGCTGTCTCTGCCTCTCCAGTGCCAGGATTACAAACAAACACTATTGCCTCACGTAGCTTGTTATTTGGGTGCTGGGGATTTGTACTCAGGTCTTTAGGCTTCCAAGTAAGCAACTTTAGCATCTGAGCCATTTCTCTAGCCCTGACTTTAAAAATCTTTTATTTTCACTTAAAAAAGATTTTACTTGTATTTTTTAATTGTCTGCATGTTTGTGTGTCTGAAAGTGGCTATGTGCATATTGTAGGTGTCTGTGGAGATCAGAAGAGGGTGTTAGACCTTTGGAACTGGAGTAACAAGTGGTTGTAAGCCACTCAAAGTGAATACTGATAATTGAAACAGAGGTCTTCTGGAGGAGCAATATATGCTCTTAACCAATGAACCATCTTCTTGCCCTGGCTTTAATCTTCTATGAAAGAGTCACAGATTTATAGGGGCAGTCTGAAACTGCTTCCCATGTGGCTTAGTCCTGGAAACTTGACAGAGGCACTGAAGAGAATGAAGAAATGACAGATACTGTAGGAATGGCAGACACACATACAGAAAAGCTGGGTCAGGTGGGTTGTCCTTCCTCTGATGGAGGGAACAACTACACAAGAAGCCAGAACCTCAGCATGCTTGTTATGCACAGCACAGGATTAGGAGTTAGCTCACTTCCATAAGAGGTCTCTTTAGGGGAGTGGTCTCAGGTTGCAGTTGGGGAGTGGTGCTGGGGTTGCTAGTTTCTTCCCACACTGCCAACATCTGCACATGGGCCAGAGGAAGATTTTGCCAGTTTCCCTCAGCTTGACCCATGGAAAGATTTGCCAACTCCTATGAGTCTGAGACATTGATTCTTAACAATAATACACATCTATTTTGTACTTCATTGGCTCCTTGTGCCTTCACTCATGGTTTCCCCTGCTCCCTGGAGTCTAGCACTGTCTACCTTTCTGTTATGTGTGCAACTTACCATCCTACGTCTCCACATATGTTCACTATACGGCACATCTCCCACACTGGGCTCTCAATTGGGGGTGGTTTATATTTTTAACCCATCTGGTTTGGCCCAAAGGTATAACTGTGTAGTTTTGGAGATTCCTCTGAGGGTGTTTTCAGATGTGTGAAACATTTCTATTGGTAGACTTCAAGTAAAGCATATTTATCTTCCTACAATATGAAGGCCTCATATAAAAGTTAAAGGCCATAATGGAATAAAAGTTGAATTTCTTCCCTCCTAAGTAATCAGGAACTCTGCAACTGATGCTCCTTGAACCAGAACTGGACTATCACTTTTGTAGGGCTTATCACATCAATTGGAATGTAAGCCTGTGTCAACGAGCTAATTTTTTTTTAAATAAAGCTTTTTCTACACACATACACACACACACACACACACACACACACACACACCATATTGGCACTGCTTTCCCGGAGACTGTGTAATGTGTGGAACTTCTTTCAGATACAGGCATCCTGTAGTTTCCTTGACACAGTTAGTCTTCCAGGTCCCCAGGTCAAAAACCTTGAAGTTATCCTTAAATGTGTTCATTGTTTCCTATTCTATGATTAACCCACCATCAAATCCTATACGTCTTGCTTCTACTTTACTAGTCTGCCCCTCTCCTCTCCATCACTATAACCAACCTTGGTCAGGGTCACTGGCACTTCTCTTGGCCCTGGTTCTTCTAACTGGCTTCCATGCTTGTATTGTGGTTCCCACACTATTTAATCTTGTGGTACCCATTGCTACCACATGAAGATTTTACTTCAGTGAAAAGCTTTCCAACAGTTGTTAAAACTGTTGTGTTAAACAGTTTTGACACTTGTGTTAAAAGCCAGTGTTCCTAAACAGTTAGGCACACTCTCCAGGTAATTCGAGGGTGATTCTGTTTCAGAATCTCTGAATTTTGTGTTTTGTGTTCTTAGTACTAAGACTATTCTTTCCTCACCCCATTCAAGCAATTTTTCAAACACTGTGTTTTTTAACAAGTTTTTTTGTCTACCTACCAAATTTAAAATTGCTTCTTGCCCATGCAATCTCCCCCCCCCCCTTGCTTCCCCTATCACCTTTCCTGTTTCTGGTAATTATTGAATAAATGTCTTTAACTGACTGCTGTTTGCATATTTTTTTTTAATTTTTTATTGAGAAAAAGAAAAAAAAAGTTTCCGCCTCCTCCCAGCCTCCCATTTCCCTCCCCCTCCTCCCACCCTTCTCCCCCTCCCCCCACTCCTCTCTCCCTCCCTCTCCAGTCCAAAGAGCAGTCAGGGTTCCCTGCCTGTAGAAAGTCAAAGTTGTAAAACGTGATTCTTACATAGTTTATAATCTAGTTACGCTTCTTTAAATGTTTCTAGAGCATGGCAATGTGAGGAAGCTTTTCCCATCCAGAGGGAAAGAATCAAACACACACACACACTCAACTGGAATATTTATACATCAGTGTCAAACAGTGCTTGATCCTGCAACTGGAGCTCAAATAATCAGATTGAGATGAAAAATCATGAATGACAAAGACAAGTGGCAAGGTTGCTCTGGGGTTCTAAAGAGCCTAGTTAGAAAAAGTAGAGCACAGACTTGGACTAGCTCAAGGGTTTGGAGATCATCCCTTGTGCCTTTGTCACAACTGGTTCAGGGCAGAGAGATCTAACTCATACCCTTGCCTTCCTTAAAGGTTAAGTCCATACTGTTCTTCCGGGGACTGGAACCCAATCCACCTATAAGGCCAATTTAGGGGATCTGATGCCCTCTTCTGGTCTCCATGGGCATTGCACTCGCATGCACATACATACATACACATAATTTCAAAAATAAAATCTTTTTTTTAAAGGATTGTGCACCACTAGCACCATCACCAGCACAGCTACTATCCAGAGATTCCACCTCCCTTCAGTCTTCTTTGTGAAGGGAGAGTGGTGGATTGGAGGGCTGGGGAAATGACAGTGGCTTAAGAGAGGAAAGGGGAGTAGTGGAAAAGAAAATAGTGGGCATATGAGATAGAGAGCAAGGTGTGATGGAGGAGGGTCATCTTTCTATCTGTTGCTTTCATTGGTTAATTAATAAAGAAACTATTTGGCCTTTAATAGGACAGAAAATTAGGTAGGCAGAGTAGACAGAACAGAATGCTGGGAGAAAGAAGCCGAGTCAGGCAGTCGCCATGATTCTCCTACTCCAGACAGACACAGGTTAAGATCTTTCCTGGTAAGCCAGCTCGTGGTGCTACACAGAATATTAAAAATGGGTTAGATCAATATGTAAGAGCTAGCCAATAAGAGGTTAAAACTAATGGGCCAAGCAGTGTTTAAAAGAATACAGTTTCCATGTAATTATTTCAGACAAAGCTAGCCGGGTGGTGGGAAGCGGCCCGCCGCTCCACTCACTACAGAGGTGCATCATAATATTAAAGGCAATTTGTTTGACTCTATATCATTAAAAGAAGGGGTGACAGTGGAATGGAGAAGGGGAGATGGCTTATGTGTGGTTTGGATGTGATCCTGGGTTATGTATGAAGAAGGTGAAAGTGACCACAGAACAGTCCAGCACAAATGTTTTGAGAACAAGATGATTATGAATATGATTATGTCTTAAGAGTACAGTGCAAAGGCACATGCACATGTGTGCATATGTGTATGAGTGTGCATGTACAAGTGTGCGTGGATGTGAGTGCATGCAGATTCATGGAGGGCAGTGGGAATGGGGGTGAAGATTTATGTGGGGAACAGTGGGTAGGGGTGCAGATTCATGTCAGGTTCAGTGGACATCGGGGGTGCATATTAATATCTGCATATGTGTGTGTGAGCACATGCAGAGGCCTTAAGCAGCAAAGTTTCCATAAAATGACTTCAGAGAAACCCCAGGGCCATGAATTTGGACAAAATAAATGGAAGGCATCTAGGGAGAGAGAAGGAAGTGTTAACTTTCAGAGGAGCCCTGGCGATTTCTATGAAACGTGGATCTCGGCATTCGGGTTGGACAAAGTGTAACAGTGAGACAGGAAATGATTCTGCTATGGCCATTTTGTCACCCCATGGCGGCGGTGGGAACGAAGCAGAGCTCCCTATTACCCCATCCAGGCGGCCCTGTCCCACACAGGTGTGTGCTCCGAGACTTGCTGTGAGGGGTGTGATTTTTATCCTTGGTGCTCGAAAAATGAGCACTATTCACCAGGCAACCAGCGGAGGTCATTGATTTTTCTCTTAGATGCAAGGGCCCTTCTTTGCAGCTGGAAGGAAATGGAAACCCGAGTCCTATCATCACTCTGAATAGCTGAAAATCTCTGGTGGATTTTCTCAGCAGATGGGGCGTTTATGTCCATATTCTCACTGTAATGCAGGCGAAGATCATAAAAGTAGCTCTGACACTTCCGTTCCTCCTCCCCTTTCCTCCCTCAATCCTGACACCTTAACTTATAGCATACAAGGGAGGAGGTACGGTGGGCTCAGTCATCTGAATTGTCCCAAAGTGATCACTTAGAGAAAGGAAATGAAAGGGGGAATACATCTACACCCTTCTTTTTTGCCTTTGAAGAGATAAGACTTCTCTAATGGCTTGGTTGTTTAGTCTCTCTGATTTTCAGCTTGAACCTCAATATCTGTCTGTGGATTTTTATTAATTGTGCTACACAGGGTTACAAATATCATTCTTTTAATCCTAGGATTGGATATTGAATCTCAGAATCTCTTGGGAAGGCTCACATTAGTGGCAAACCTTTGTCACTGGACTTGTATCAGAATGACACCCTTACTTTTTTCATCTAGAGAAGCAATGGGAAAGGGAGGAAAATATGGCTGTTGGGTCCTGGTGGAAAATGATGCTTATGAGAAAAGCAATTATTAAAGTATAGGTGCTTAGACTTTGTTTCAATGAGAAAATAGAGGCAAGATATTAGACTTTGTGGGAAGAGATCTAAAGGTAATGAAATGGTTCGAAGATAAGCTTAATGATGTACAGCTAACCAAGGTTACAATCTAATCTAACAATACTTACTATTCAAAGAAGAATCAAGAATAGATAAGGACTGACAACCATCATTGCAGAGAAAACAGCAAGAGCATGCTAACCTTCTGATTTTGTGCTATCTAGCCACAGTGAGCAGATCCTGCAGAAATCCTGCTACTTTTGCCTCATTTCTGGAAAGCGTGGAAAGCCTCATTCCTCTGCATCTACTCAGTCTTCACTCAGCACCTTTAGGTTGCTGAGAAGTAGCTGCTCTCCTTGAATACTCCTGGAAGTGGCTCTGAAAGGCACAACCAATGACCCACAGTAAAATACAGTTTACACCATGCTTCTGCACACCCTACAGATAGAGTCTGTGAAAAGAAATGAACAGAAATAAAAGTTATAGAACATAAAAGTTAAAGCACCTTGATATTTATTAATAGTTAATTCACTGTTTGTGAATCTTCAAGGCACAGATTCTCTTATTTAGCTATCAGAATCTCACCGTGCATGAGTTATCAGCAGCTCAAGACTGACTAAGTCAAGCCACCTGCTAAGCAGCTCCAAGAGACCTGACACCTCTCTTCTAGCCTCTACAGGCACCCACGTGCATGCTTGTACATATGTGTGCATATACTTGCACATGCACACACAAACACACACATAAATAAAATATAAGGTAAATCTTATAAAAAGAAGTCTACCTATTCTTCCACAAATCAACTCTTACGCGTCCTATACACAGTGAAAGGTTCAACCTGGACCTACATGTTTTTTATATAGAGCACCATATTTATTTTATTTAACCCCTACACATTGTGCTTTTCTGATGTTCATTATTCTTTGTTATCTTTCTCTGAATGTACTTGTGGTTGATACGGTTATTCTTCAAGACTCCTCTTAAAATAGGATGCTCAGAACTGAAGATAATATGATAGAAAGGACTCTGCCAGGATAAAATAAAGTTTATTTATTGTTTTCAGTTGCTGGACATCCTGGACATAGCATTCTGAGTCTGTAACCTAAGCATGGTAAATGTATGAAGGGTATTGGTGAACTTCTGACTTTTATTGAATTCATGGTCAAAACAATCACTTAGTTTTTAAAAGCCGATAAAATAGCTCTTTTCAGTCATACACTTGGCATTTTGTTTATATCTATTGAACTTCATTTCAGTCCCTAGCTCTGGCCTGTCTCATCCATTCATGTACTAAAGGTCCATATTTGAGGGCCTACAGAATGGGGCAGTTGCTTTCAAATTTTGATGTCACTGTAAATAGTCTTCTTAGTTTTTTTTTTGTCTCATCACACATTTGATTATGATGTGCTCTCTGTAGCCTTGCCAAACATTTAAATGACGAGAAGGCTAAAGAACAATTGAATGGCTGACCATTTTTTACTTTTACAGGGACTAAAGCAATGGTTTCTTAGTCAACAGCTTTTGGGAAGGCATTTGGTCAGCGGAGACTCTGTGGGGCACGTTATTATTAACACATTCTTTTCCTTTGCCCAGCGTGATCTCAGGACAGATTAGTCAAATGTCTGTTGGTATTCAGATATGCAGCTTCAGATATACAGTTCTTAATTCTGCCCTTTCAGGGATGTTATCTGGAAATAAAATTCCTGTACTCTGGCAAGATGTGTTCTGCCTAGTCCCAGTACTGCCCAGTCCAGTATTCAGGAACAACATGGAGCTCAGGAAATAGCTCAGAGGGCACAGTGCTTGTGGTGCAAGATCCTCAGAACCCACATAAAAAACCTGGGTATAGGAGCACGCACCTGTAATCCCAACCCTGGGATTAGAGGTAGAGGCAATCTGATCTGTCTGGGGCTTTCTGGCTAACCAGCCTTGTCTACTCAGCAAGCCAGTGAGAGATCCTGTCTCAAAGACAGGGTGGATGACTCCCAAAAATCTCCATCTGATGTTGAGCTCTGACCGCCCTATGCACAAACACACGTGCGCACACAGAATGACTCTCAAATCTGCTTGATTGACTGCCAAATCTGCTTCTTTTTCTTTAGAATAGCCCTTCCTGAGAAGGGCACACAGAGATAACTCTTGGATTCCTGTACCTTTATTTTTGCACACCTTTTGTTTTCTATAGTATGTGCTGACATTCTTGTGTTATTGGGAGCCAAAAATTCTGTTTTGGAAGCATCATATGGTTTGTGTATACTGACAGTTTTGTGCCACAAATTAAAAACCCTTCACAGACTTTTGAAATAGTATCTATCTAAAAACGAGCTGAAAACCAACAAGTGGAGCCACTAACTCCTGGTAGGAATAGTCGGTTTTGACCCCTTAAACACTTTGCATATGTAGTTATAAAATCACACAGTGGGCAATAAGCATCTAATCAAAATACATAAATAGAGTCTCGTTGAAATTAACAATATATTGGTAACATTAAAGAATGAAAGAAAAAGATTCCGAGAAATGTTGATGAGAGGAGTTTCTAAGTGGCAGGAAATTAAGTTTTTTTTTTTTTGTTTTTTTTTAGTTTTTCAAGACAGGGTTTCTCTGTGTAGCCTTGGCTGTCCTGAAACTCCCTCCGTGGACGAGACTGGCCTTGAACTCATAGTTTAAAACCACTTAGTCTAAGAATTAAATTCCTCTCTAACTCAACTTTCCCATGTTTTTAGAAATATGTTCAAGATGAAAGAGTAGAATCCTATAAGTGAAATACAAGCCAGACGATGCGATAAGTGACCTCGGAGACATCCATCCCGGGAATTGGCTAATCAGTCTCTGCTGGAGGTGGTAGGAGTATACTGAATCCAATTTATTTCACACCAACATGAGCCCCTTCTCGTTTGCCCTGTGTGCGTAAGTGGGCCGAGAACCAGTCACATAAAGCCTATTTTGTGCAAAGAAAGTCATTCATCAAGCCCGGCTCTCCTGTGGTTAGCGGACATCATACCTAGGCTTGCCTCCTGGAAGCAGAACACAAACAGGCCATTCAAGTTAAGAGCTTGTTGAGAAGCCACATGGCTGTAACCAAGGCAGCAGCTGCCGGGCTGCAGTAGCCTCCGAAAAGAAGGGAAGATTCTATTATTTTCCTGGCATTTATAAAGGGGCCACTTTACAACTGCAATCTCACCATGTGGAGGGATTCCATTGTATTTAAAATTTTAGGGCTGACTTTTACAAACAGACATTAAAACTAACAGCTGTATGCCTGGTGCTTTGAAAGCAAAGGGCATATGGAGGCAGGATGTGTGCCATGGGATTGGTGAAAGTACACCAGGGAAAGAAAATGAATATTTAAATGCAAACACACAAAAGGGTTTCTACCTAGACTGCCTTTTCAGATTAACGTGGAGAAGGAAATCTTTAAAAACAATTGGTTTTCTTTACTGGTTGGCATACGACAGTGTTTAAATGGTTCTTTACGGAAGAAGAGACAGAGTATGCACGGGGGGGGGGGGGCAGGGTGGATGGAGATTATGTAAACATAGCGCTGTACCAATCTATCCAGGGCATGAAGCTGTTTCGGTTTCCGACATAGACTGCAGGCTGAAAAGTGCTTATTCATTGATAAACAAAGGCAAATGTGTGAGCAAGAGCCAGTTCCATTCAAAAAGCTAGGAAAGAGGTCAGGACCTACCAGAATGAGGTCTCTAGGGACACATGCATAGGCTGACTCGAACTGCGCCTTGCCACTCCCTCTCGCATGCACTCAAATGGGCTTCTATCAATTCTTACCAAAGTATACAGTATTGCTGCAGCTTAGACAGAGAGTTTTCAAGCTGGAGGACCGGGCAGGACATTTCTATCTATTAATCCACCCTGTCCCAAGTAGGGGCAGTTTCTAAGACTCAAGCCCACAGTAAAAAGGAATTCCATGAAGACTGGAAGTGCCTCATTCATGAGCCGCCCAAGCAGCCACGTGCAGCCAGACCTGTGGCTTGGGATTCTCATAGGTCTCAGCATCTGTGATGGCTCTGCCTGGATCACACTGCTGGGCTTCTGTTGCCCTCAGTCTTCTTGTTGGGACGAGTGTATTATAGTTCTGTTGGGTGAAGCTCTGACAACGTCCTTAGTGCTTGTCAGCGCTGTCTTCTGAGGAATAGGGTTCTCTTAAGAAAACACTAAGGGCTCTTCCACACTGGTACAGGAAAATTCAGGGCTGCTCTGGTCTTCATGAGCTTAGCTTGGAGAGCAGAGTCCAGGAGAATTTGACAGCCACCAAATTTTCTCCAAGTCAGTGTCTTCTGGCTTCTTATCTAACGAATTCAATGAGTGGAATTCAGGGACCACAGAGGGAGAACTTTAGAAATAAATATTAGTATTCATAGGTGAAAGTTTATGAGACAGAAAGATGGCAGGGCTCCTGTATGGCAGGGCCCTGGGGATGAAAACCACCCATCTGTCAGCCTGCCTCGGGGCTTCTTAAAAGACATATGGCAGAAACAAAAGGGAGGCCCGGGGACAGGCAATGAGCAGGCCAGTTCAGGAGGCATGGCCACAGGTGACCAAGAGCCTCCCCTCAGCTCCAGTCACATCCTCCAGTGTAGCTTCCAGGCAAGGATTAGGGACAACCCGGAAGTAGGGTTAGAACTGCAGACCCTGCCTCCAACAAAAACAGTCTCAGAATTGTTGTTTGGGGATCCCTGACGTTACGTGTCCAGTTTTTATCTTCTACTCAGTCCACTTCCAAAGCTTTCATCCCTTTTGCAGTGACCACAGGAAGACAAAAGGAAGCTGTAAATGAGAATTCTTGCTTATGTTTTGCCACATTTCCTACTGGAAAATAAAATACCTACTTCCTGAGAGACAAAGAAGGTAAAGTGCAAGCTGGATTCCTCCTGCCACTGTTGGCAAGAGAGAGAAAGAAGAGGCAAAATCACATCAGCTCACAAGTTCAAAACATTTACATCTTTTTTAAATTCAAGGCTAACATAGAGCAACCACAGAATGAGATTTGCTAGCTGCTGCAGCGTGGGAGCTATTCACAAAGCAATGCCCTTCCTGGGGACTTTATTTAGGAATTCTAGAAGCATTCACATAGAAAAACTCTTTGTGGGTGGGCAAAATCCTAAGCATGCTCAGTTTAAGAGTTATGTTACCGTGCGTGCTCATTTTAGGGTCACCCCCTTTTCCTGGAAAAAAAAAGAAGTTTAGACACAGTTAAAGAATACTGAAGGTGCCTGTGATGGCCAATCTAGGATGTCAACTTGTCCACATCCAGAATGAGCTTGTACCCAAGTAGTTAGGTATGCCCATGAGGAAGTTTACTTAATGGGATTAGTTGATGTCGGAAGACCCATCTTAAATCTGGCCCACACCTTCTGGTGGCAGCCTACGTAAAAGGGCACGGAAGGGGGAGGCTTCTGCTTCCTCCTGCTGTCTTTCAATCTCACGGACCTTCTGTTCTGGGGGCATTCTTTCCCTGGTGTTAGAATGTACCTCTGCAGGATTCCAGCACTGACTGAAGATGCAAGCTTTCTGGGACTTTCGGGGACTGCAGTATCTGACTGGGATTGCTGAGACATCCAGTCTCGTGGACTGAACAACTACTGGATCCTTGTCCCATCAATCCATCAGGAGACAGACACTGTTGGACTGCTTGGACTACAGCCTGTATGCCAGTCTAATAAAACACATAAATATGCTCATTCTATCAGTTCTGTGACTTTAGAGAACCCTGACTAATAACATTATGAGAGCTGCCATGAAGGCATCTGTCTCACTCAGTTGCTGAGAAACCTGGACGGGTTGTTTAAAGCTCCATGTTAAATCCTGACACCACCCTCATAAGTTAATACGGAAGACTATGGAGCCAAGCATTATTCGCTGTGCTGTGGCTATCACACAATAACTGTGAAATGGACCGCAATTCTATTCCATTTCCCTCTGTGCTTACGTTAAGTGTTCATATCAGTGGACATCGGTGGATGGAGACATTCTCAATTGCAGCCTCTGAGGAAAGCGTGAAGAGTCCTTCTCTTTCTAGTCTGCTTTCGTTCCTTCAGCTAACAAAAATCTACAGACGGCTCTTGGATTTCTTTGATGCCTTCCTTTCTAAAGCATCGGTTTACCACGTAGTCACAAGATGGCCCACATCACAGATTAGAAGACAGAAAACCATGACCAGAAGGAGCACAGGAGGTATTTAGGGCAGTGAAGACCCTAAATATCACAGTGGATATTCATATACTTATTCAAACCTAGAAGATATTGTTTTTGCATGTGGAATGCTCTCCACAGTCTAACATGTCTGAAAACTTAGTCCCCAGCTACTGCTGTCGTTTGGGAAGGTTGCAGCGCCTTTGAGAGTTGAACTTGGTAGAGGAAGTTAGTCACACCTCCTGCAGGTGTGCCTTGAGGTTTTACAGCTTAGTCCCACTCCCTGTGTTTTCTCCCACCTCACTGCAGATACATTGTGATCTGCAACCCCTTGGTCCCCGTGCCATGTTTGCCCACCATGGTAGAGTGCAACCCCCTTGATCTGTGAACGAAAATGAACTCTTCCTCTTTTATGTTGCTTCTTGACAGGTCTATTGTCCTGGCATCAAGAACAATAACAAATACAAATATTTTGGCCTATGGACTGAGGTGACAGTGATGTATGTATCAATGGATGTTTATCACGTCAATGCACTCTGACACAGAGTTTGGGTGGTAAGGGAGACCGTGAATATATGGAAACAAGGGGTAGGTGGAAACTCTACCTCCCAATTAGTTTTGCTATAACCCCACATCTGCTGGGGGGAAAGAAAGCCCATTTTAAAAAGACAAAAAACCATCTGGGATGTCAACTGTTTTCTGTGAGTTAGGAGTGGAAACGCTGCCCCCACTTAGTCCTCTGGTCACACGTATTTGTGTCTATTCATTGCCCACTCCTAATACCAATTCTCAAGCATTCTCTGTCTTCAGAGAAAGTGTGGCCTCTACGATGCTTATAGCCCTCCCCATATGTAACAGATAATGAACTCTATCTCCTTTTGTAATTTTCCTGTTCTCTTTTTGGTTAGAGGCGATTTATTTTGGTTCTTCCTCACTATCATCTTTGTGGGGTTGGGGGTTTGCCTGACATCTTGAACTTGAAAGCCATTTAAACTGATAAACATTTCTGTGTCTTAACCCCAAAGCTACTCCGTCTAGATTACCTGCCTTGCTGACCAGAAAATAAAGGGGGATGGGAAATCTCCCTTAAGGACTGAATAAAATCTTACACTGATGCTTTTAATCGTGTAATATATGTAGAAACTCTTGGGTGTTCTTAATTGGAGCTTTGTTGTGATAAATCAAGCCCAGGAACCAGGAAGCCCTGATGTCACAGCATCCATACAATTGACATTTTTTCCTGATACTTTTCCTTTTTCCACCATGAAATTTTTATATTCTTGTGCTCTGAACAAACTCTTCAAATGGCTTGACTTCATAACATGTTTTATTTTCACTTGATGAATTATATTAATTCTTCATCCAGTCATTGGTAGAAAAGTCCTGTAGCTGTCCACCCCCAGGTCTGCTCGTCTTCAGGGCTGTGTGCAGAATGGCAAAAATCCCATCACATTAGCAATCAGTAGGTTTACAGGAATCAACATACTGGCAGAAAGACAACATTGGCAGTAACTAAAAATCAGAGGGAACTAGAGAAGGACTCTACCCTCACAGAGCAGTTAAGCAAAAAAGTGAAGTTTTTCTTAGAGTGACATTATAAGAATATATTTTGAATGAATAGATTTTTTCCATGCGATCTGAAATTTGAACCTTAGAACCTGCTGTGTGACATCTTTAATTTCCATCTTTGCTTTTAAACCTAGTGCAGTTTCAACTGTCAAGACTTCGTGTGACATCAGGCCAGCTGTGTCTTAGAAGACACTCAATCCAGAAAAACAGTTACTGTCTGAGGGAAAATGTCAGGCCCGTTGATTGCGTCAACTGTGCCGAGCCAAAGGCACCGTTTGGAAGTGCAGTCCTTTGGACTGAGAATGTGATAATGAAGACAGAAACAGATTTAGATGCCGGCAAAGACACAGGCATGTTTGTTCAGACATATGTCTCAATTGTGTCTCCTGGGGAAAGCGCTCTCACTGCTGCAGCCCGGGAAAGGGCTTGGGCCTGGTGCAGGTGAATGAACCTCCTATGCTAATTTATTAATTACCTCCAGGGATTTGGATTTTAGCCACTGTGGCTGCAAAATTTGATGTGTCTCATTGTGCCAGATGCTTTCACAAATCCAACCCTGCAGGCAGGAATAATTTTTCTCTAGGGATGCATTTTGTAAACCGTTATATTACCTTCTGCATTGTAATGAACCTCTTGGAGTCCTGGGGATTTTGTAACTAACATTATTTATTTATTTATTTAGTGGCCATTTTCGGACTATATGACAGCTAGCCAGGAGGTGGGGATGGTCCACAAAGGAAATATTTTGCTAGCCAAGAAAACTTGAGGACCTAAGTTCAGAACCCCAGCACCCATGTTAATGCCAGGTGTGGCGATGTTACATGGAGAGAGACGTGACATGGGGTTGGGAATGAGAGAGGCAAGCCTCTGACTTTGGCCTCCACGCCCACACACCCGCGCTTTCACGCACGCGCGAGTGTGCGCGCGTGCGCATATCCTCACACGGGGGGCACGCATACACCAGTCCTCCTGTTTGCTCTAAGCCTTTCTTGGACAGAGTTTCCCTGAATGGGAAATCTCTTTGTCAGCTTTTGCAACCCCTGCACTAGCAGGCGTGTTAGGTAGATAGGCGGCTACTGACGAGCGTCTGTCGTAGCGCTTTGTACCACAAGCCAGCACCGGGAAGTCGACTGAGTGATGCACCACCGGGGTCTTTGCCCGCGCGGAGCTCATGATGGAGAACTGGCATCAGACACTGATGCATATGCTGGGCCAGGAAGGTGGAAGTGAGCAGGTGAGGTGGACTGGGGAGAAGTACTCCTGCCATATAAAGTCCTAGTCTTCCTCTGTTTTCACAGACGTGTTGAAGTCTTCTATGAAATATGTGTAATAGCAGAGCGACAGCAGCAATCTGAAATAGGAAGCTAAACATTTTGATGGTTTTTTAAATATCAGAATGCATTTTAATGTGTGCTTCATTATGCTTCTGATTTAAATTTACGTGTTTTCGGTTTGTGATTCATTCTGCTTTGGATGAGAACATACAAATGTGTCAGTGTGAGGATACCCCTCCCCCCTTTCCCTTTTGTAGAATTTACAATGTTAGGTCTTACTGTCCATGTTGCAATGTGCAAACCAGAGTTCAGCCATAAGCTTCAGCAGGCAGTACCATTTAGTTTTATGCAGCTTGTAATGGAAGCCAGCTGTTCACAAACACATCCTCTAAATGTGAATAAATTCTTTTTTTTCTCCTTGTTTTATTTATTTATTTATTTATTTATTAAAGATTTCTGTCTCTTCCCCGCCGCCTCCCCTTTCCCTCCCCCTCCCCCAATCAAGTCCCCCCCCTCGTCAGCCCAAAGAGCAATCAGGGTTCCCTGCCCTGTGGGAAGTCCGAGGACCACCCACCTCCATCCAGGTCTAGTAAGGTGAGCATCCAAACTGCCTAGGCTCCCACAAAGCCAATACGTGCAGTAGGATCAAAAACCCATTGCCATTGTTCTTGAGGTCTCAGTAGTCCTCATTGTCCGCTATGTTCAGAGAGACCGGTTTTATCCCAGGCTTTTTCAGGCCCAGGCCAGCTGGCCTTGGTGAGTTCCCGATAGAACATCCCCATTGTCTCAGTGTGTGGGTGTATCCCTCGCGGTCCTGAGTTCCTTGCTCGTGCTCTCTCTCCTTCTGCTCCTGCTTTGGACCTTGAGATTTCAGTCCGGTGCTCCAATATGGGTCTCTGTCTCTGTCTCCTTTCATCGCCTGATGAAGGTTAATATTCAGGAGGATGCCTATATGTTTTTCTTTGGGTTCTCCTTCTTATTTAGCTTCTCTAAGAAGCCGAATTATAGGCTCAATAGTGGATACATTCTTGCAGTGTAGCTTTCAGGGCAACCCATCACCATTTGTCCAAAACCCCTTTTCTAATATCAGTGCATTGTCTTTTCATTGTAGTATGGTAGAGTAACCCCCATTTGTACCTCTCATTTTAATGATGAATGCTAAATAAGGGGTGGACCGAATACGAAGCTATAGAAATCCGAGACATTTTTTAGGGTCAATCTCTGAGTTGACAGCTGTTGAAATGTTTTTCTTTGGTCACAGGAAATGGATGCTGGAGATAGACACTGGATGCTAACGTGCCTCTGTAAAGCTGCGTGCACTGCACTGTGTACAGCTCAACATCTTGGGATAGGTTAAGTTCAACCCCAAAGCTCAAATCTGGACTCACTCTCAGGTAGGAAAAAGTCATGTAGCTTTTCCTCGGATTGAATTAGCAGGACTGTTCCCTCCCTGGGTTGCTATGGGACAATTAAGCTATAATCAGCATTTTCAGCGCAAAGACAGAGGCTATTAGTGGCTGTCATTCTAATGTCAGTTAGGCATAAGAAATGGTGAAAAGGTCAGAGGGTTATCCAATGTGACCACATTAGGGAAATGAACAAGCCAAGTGGTCCAGTGACCCCCAAGTGTCTCTGAAAGGTACTGATGTGAGCTGTGCTGGGGTAAAAACGGAATAAGGCTGAGGTGTGGCAAGCAGTATGCATATTGCTTAGTCCTGGTCAAGGTGTGGTCAGTTTGAACAACATCTCTGTTTTGGTTTGCAAGATGGTCCAAAGAGGTTTTTTTCTATTTGAGATGATAAGATGTTCCCAGGAGGTGGCTGTTCCTATGGGGATTATGATGGATTAATTACTGTCACCTGGTGAATAGTCTGTCTTGGAAGGTTTTGCTGTTCTCCAAAGTGGCTATAGCTTCAGGACTATGAATTATTTCTGTGCTTTCAGCCAAAGTAAAACAGGCAGGCAGACAAAATGATGGCTGGACGTTTGTGCCCTTTTTATTTTCCCTGTGGACTCAAGTGAAGAGCCAATGCCGTTTAGCAGAAGTATCTTCAAAGGGCCAATTTCAAAACGACCTGGCATCCATGATGATGCCGAGTTCGAGAAATGCAAGCTGCTTGGGACTTTAGACTATGGAGAGAGGATGTTCCTGGTGCTGTGTCTCTAAGTGTTAATGCAAATTATTACTGAGTGACCCATTTAGCCAACAGCTCAGTTCATGCCCTTGTAAACCTGGACTTAAACAGCATTTGCCTTGAGGATTCTAAAACCCCGCCTGTAGTCCAGTTCACTAACTGGGATGGATTCACATTAATACATACAACACAATAAGCCATGTCCTAATGCATCTAGTTATCACATTAATCTTGCCTAAGAGTTTGTATCAGGGTTGAAAAGATGACTCAGGAGGCAAAAGTGTGTCCCATCAGGCCTGGTGACCTACGTTCAATCTTCAGAGCCCACATGACAGAGGAGAAACAAACTCCATGAAATTATAATATTTTAAATTGCTTTATTCTCTTATTTTTTACTGACCATAGATATTTTTCATATAACATATTTTCTCCTTCCCCAGTTCCTCCCAGTTCTTCCCTACCCCAGCCCCATCCAGATCCACACCCTCTCTGTTTCTTATTAGAAACAAACAGCCATCTAAGGAGTAAGAATAAAATAAAATAAGATAATGCAAAAACAAAAACGTCATAATAGGACAAAGCAAATATAAGAAAAAGAGCTAATGAAAAAGACTAAGAAACACATATGGATATGGATACAGAAACCATAATATATACACAAAGGGCCTTTAAGACAAAAAACAAACAAACAAATGCCCTGACACAACATTATGAAACAAAGAACCCCCAAAGATTTTTGCCATTGAGTTCATTTTGTATTGGCCAAGTACTTGGGTACGGCACCTACCTTAAGACTGCTTTGCCAATGGCCTAGGCAATAGCCTATATTGTTTGGGGTTCCCACGGGATCCCTTTGACCAAGAACTCGATTAGATGTAATCCATTCTCTTACTGGGAGATTAATTTGAAGATGAGAGATATTCAGTTGAGGCTATCTCTTCCATTATTTGGCAATTTCATGTTTCACACACACATATAGGAATTGTTACATATAAATTTTTATATATTTATATGTGTAAATTTATACAAATATATGTATGGAATCTTCTACTTTATTATGTTTATAAATGACCCCTTAAGTGACCCTTAGGATTTTTTAGCTGTTCCTCCTTTGCCCCCTTCCTTCTTCCCCTTTTCTTCTTGATTTTCCCAATCCAGTCTACTTCTTTGTTTATCCATAATTACATATTCTATTTCCCTTTCCTATGGAGATTCTCCCAACCCCAAGATCTTTACTCCATATCTAATATCTAACTTCTGTGGTACAAATTATAGTTTGTTTATCAATGATTTAATAGCTAACATCCACATATAAGGAATTTAGACCGTATTTGTCTTTCAGGGTCTGGATTACTTCACTCAGGATGAGTAATATTCCATTGTGTAAAATGCACCATGTTCTCACACTTTCTTCTTCTCCTTCTCGTCCTCCTCCTCGTCCTCCTCCTCGTCCTCCTCCTCCTCGTCCTCCTCCTCCTCCTCCTCCTCCTCCTCTTCCTCTTCCTCTTCCTCTTCTTCTTCTTCTTCTTCTTCTTCTTCTTCTTCTTCTTCTTCTTCTTC
>JABTXL010012642.1:6166106-6187969 GCA_025134845.1 Neodon shergylaensis
TCTTCTTCTTCTTCTTCTTCTTCTTCTTCTTCTTCTTCTTCTTCTTCAACATAATTTCTCTGTGTAACACTGGCTATCCTGAAACTTGCTTTGCAGACCAGGCTGGCCTTGAATGAGAGATTAGTCTGCCTCTACCTGTACCACCATGTCTGCTGAGCCATATTTTTTTCATTCATTATTCTGTTGAGGGGCATCTAGTTTCTTTACAATTTCTGGTTATTCTGAATAAAGCAGCAATGAACATGGCTGAGCAAATGTCTTTGTGATAGGATGAAGTGTCCCTCAGCTAGATCCCCAAGAGTGGTATAACTAGATTTTGTTAACTCTTAAACTTATATATGTATACATTGTCTCTCATATATCTTGCATTTCTCACATTTAGGACTTTGCTGGTCCTGTAGAGACTGTACCTGTTCGGATGAGTCAATCCTAGGAGGTAGCAGTCAACTTACCTGAAACAAACTTTTCTGGTTTGAATCCAATATGTCCCTCAAAGGCTCATGTTTTAAATAATTAGTCTTCAACTTGTGGTATTGATTTAAAGGCTGTATGTGAGGCCATGTATGTGTGTGTGTGTGTGTGTGTATGCTGTGACTCATAGAAGTATATCTCTAGAGGTAGCCTTGTGTATGTGTTGGGGTGGGGTGGCTGATGGAAGCACATATCTAAGGGTGGGTTTGTGCATGTATGTACACATTTGTGCAGGCATAGATGTGCGTATTAGGAATGCTCTGGCTGTTGGAAAGAGGGCTCTAGGGGGTAGGATTATGTATGTTATACTCACCCACGATTCTGCTCTGCTCTTCTTGTTTCTTTAATCACACAGATTTGAGGAGTTGCTATCATGCACTCACACTGATATGAACTCTGTCATGCCTACTCTACCACCAAATCTCTCCGAAATCATGAACTTCAGGAAGTATTTCATCCTTTATGCTGTTTTTGCAAGGGATTATGCCCTAGTAACAGAAAATAACTAATATACAAGCCAAATGATTTATAGTCTTGGGCACCATTTCCTTCCCTGCTTGTCATGAAGTAGGATCCCTAAGCTCCAGAACAAGTTGGAAATACTCAAAGTAGCCAATCTCAATCCTGCTTATCCTACCTTACTCTTCCTTCTCATTGAAAGCATCTTCTAGCTCCTTGCCCATGCTTTTCATGACCTGTGCCTCTAGACCAATGACAGTGCTTCCTCCTGTGGACCAACTTGCCCTCTTCTCTTTACATCTGTGATTAAAAAAAATTTCTTTCTTTCTTTTTTTTTTTGTCAATTTTGGTCTGGTACATATTTTTATTTATTTATTTATTTATTTATTTATTTATTTATTTATTTAAGATTTCTGTCTCTTCCCCACCGCCTCCCCTTTCCCTCCCCCTCCTCCACTCAAGTCCCCCTCCCTCGTCAGCCCAAAGAGCAATCAGGGTTCCTTGCCCTGAGGGAAGTCCGAGGACCACCCACCTCCATCCAGGTCTAGTAAGGTGAGCATCCAAACTGCCTAGGCTCCCACACAGCCAATACGTGCAGTAGGATCAAAAACCCATTGCCATTGTTCTTGAGGTCTCAGTAGTCCTCATTGTCCGCTATGTTCAGCGAGTCCGGTTTTATCCCAGGCTTTTTCAGGCCCAGGCCAGCTGGCCTTGGTGAGTTCCCGATAGATCATCCCCATTGTCTCAGTGTGTGGGTGTATCCCTCGCGGTCCTGAGTTCCTTGCTCGTGCTCTCTCTCCTTCTGCTCCTGCTTTGGACCTTGAGATTTCAGTCCGGTGCTGCAATGTGGGTCTCTGTCTCTGTCTCCTTTCATCGCCTGATGAAGGTTAATATTCAGGAGGATGCCTACATGTTTTTCTTTGTGTTCTCCTTCTTATTTAGCTTCTCTAAGAACCCAAATTATAGGCTCAATATCCTTTATTTATGGCTAGAAACCAAATATGAGTGAGTACATCCCATGTTCCTCTTTTTGGGTCTGGCTTACCTCACTCAGGATAGTGTTTTCTATTTCCATCCATTTGCCTGCAAACTTCAAGAAGTCCTTGTTTTTTACTGCTGAGTAGTACTCTAATATGTATATATTCCATACTTTCTTCATCCATTCTTCAATTGAAGGGCATCTAGGTTGTTTCCAGGTTCTGGCTATTAAAAACAATGCTGCTATGAACATCGTAGAGCATATACTTTTGTTGTATGTAAGGCCTCTCTTGGATATATTCCCAAGAGTGGTATTGCTGGGTCCATGGGTAGGTTGATCCCGAATTTCCTGAGAAACCGCCACACTGCTTTCCAGAGTGGTTGCACAAGTTTGCATTCCCACCAGCAGTGGATGAGTGTACCCCTTTCTCCACAACCTCTCCAGCAAAGGCTATCATTGGTGTTTTTGATTTTAGCCATTCTGACAGGTATAAGATGGTATCTTAAAGTTGTCTTGATTTGCATTTCCCTGATCGCTAAGGAAGTTGAGCATGACCTTAGGTGTCTTTTGGCCATTTGAACTTCTTCTGTTGAGAGATCTCTGTTCAGCTCAGTGCCCCATTTTATACTTGGGTTGATTAGCCTTTTACGGTCTAGTTTCTTGAGTTCTTTATATATTTTGGAGATCAGACCTTTGTCAGTTGCGGGGTTGGTGAAGATTTTCTTCCAGTCAGTGGGTTGCCTTTCTGTCTTAGCGACACTGTCCTTTGCTTTACAGAAGCTTCTCAGTCTCAGGAGGTCCCATTTATTCAATGAGGCCTGTGCTGCTGGGGTTATACGTAGGAAGTGGTCTCCTGTGCCCACGTGTTGTAGTGTACTTCCTACTTTCTCTTCTATCAGGTTCAGTGTGTTCGGATTGATATTGAGGTCTTTAATCCACTTGGACTTGAGTTTTGTGCATGGTGATATATATGGATCTATTTTCATTCTTCGACAGATTGACATCCAGTTTTGGCAGCACAATTTGTTGAAGATGCTCTCTTTTTTCCATTGTATACTTTTAGCTCCTTTATCGAAAATCAGGTGTTCATAGGTTTGTGGGTTAAAGTCAGGGTCTTCTATTCGATTCCACTGGTCGACTTCTCTGTTTTTATGCCAGTACCAAGCTGTTTTCAATACTGTAGCTCTGTAATAGAGTTTGAAGTCAGGGATGGTAATGCCTCCAGACATTCCTTTATTGTATAAGATTGTTTTGGCTCTCCTGGGTTTTTTGTTTTTCCATATAAAGTTGATTATTGTCTTCTCCAGGTCTGTGAAGAATTTTGATGGGATTTTGATGGGGATTGCATTGAATCTATAGATTGCTTTTGGTAGAATTGCCATTTTTACTATGTTGATCCTCCCAATCCAAGAGCAAGGGAGATCCTTCCATTTTCTGGTGTCCTCTTCTATTTCTTTCTTCAAAGACTTAAAGTTCTTGTCATATAGATCTTTCACTCCCTTGGTCAGGGTTACCCCAAGATATTTTATGCTCTTTGTGGCGATCGTGAAAGGTGATGCTTCTCTGATTTCCCTCTCTGTTTCTTTATCCTTAGTGTATAGGAAGGCAACTGATTTTTTGGAGTTGATCTTGTATCCTGCCACATTACTAAAGGTGTTTATCAGCTGTAGGAGTTCTTTGGTAGAGTTTTTGGGTCGCTTATGTATACTATCATATCATCTGCAAATAACGACAGCTTAACTTCTTCCTTTCCAATACGAATCCCCTTGATCCACTTATGTTGTCTTATTGCTATTGCTAGAACTTCAAGCACTATATTGAAGAGGTATGGAGAGAGTGGACATCTTTGTCGTGTTCCTGATTTTAGTGGGATGGCTTTGAGTTTTTCTCCGTTTAATTTAATGTTAGCTGTCAGCTTGCTGTAAATAGCTTTTATTATATTTAGGTATGACCCTTGTATCCCTAATCTCTCCAAGACCTTTATCATAAAGGGGTGTTGAATTTTGTCGAATGCTTTTTCAGCATCTAATGAAATGATCATATGGTTTTTTTCTTTCAGTTTATTTATATGGTGGATTACATTGATAGATTTGCGTATGTTGAACCAGCCCTGCATCTCTGGGATGAAGCCTACTTGATCATAATGGATAATTTTTCTAATGTGTTCTTGGATTCGGTTTGCCAGTATTTTATTGAGAATTTTTGCGTCGATATTCATGAGTGAGATAGGCCTGTAATTCTCTTTCTTGGTTGGGTCTTTGTGTGGTTTTGGTATCAGGGTAACTGTAGCTTCGTAAAAGGAATTTGGCAATGACTCTTCTGTTTCTATGTTGTGAAATACTTTAAGGAGTATAGGTATTAGCTCTTCTTGGAAGTTCTGGTAGAATTCTGCATTGAAACCATCTGGTCCTGGGCTTTTTTTTGAGGGGAGATTTTTGATAACAGTTTCTAATTCTTCGCGACTAACAGGTCTATTTAGATCGTTCACCTGGTCTTGGTTTAGCTTTGGTATATGGTACTTATCTAAAAAAATGTCCATTTCTTTTGTATTTTCCAGTTTTGTGGCATACAGGCTTTTGTAGTAAGATCTAATGATTCTCTGAATTTCCTCTGTGTCTGTGGTTATGTCCCCCTTTTCATTTCTGATCTTATTTATTTGCGTGTTCTCTCTCTGTCGTTTAATTAGTTTGGATAGGGGTTTGTCGATCTTGTTGATTTTCTCCAAGAACCAACTTTTTGATTCATTGATTCTTTGGACTGTTTTCTGTGTTTCTATTTTGTTGATTTCCGCCCTCAGTTTGATTATTTCCAGTCTTCTACTCCTCCTGGGCACGTCTGCTTCTTTTTTTTCTAGAGCTTTCAGGTGTGCTGTTAAGTCCCCAATGTATGCTTTCTCTGTTTTCTTTAAGTGGGCACTTAGTGCTATGAACTTTCCTCTTAGCACTGCTTTCATCGTGTCCCATAGGTTTGAGTATGTTGTCTCTTTATTTTCATTAAATCCAAGGAAGACTTTAATTTCTTTCTTAATTTCTTCCTTAACCCAGGTGTGGTTCAGTAGTTGATTGTTCAGATTCCATGAGTTTGTCGGCTTTCTGGGGGTAGCATTGTTGTTGAATTCTAACTTTAATCCGTGGTGATCTGATAGGACACAGGTGGACACTGATATTCTTTTGTATCTGTGGAGGTTTCCTTTTTTTCCGAGTATATGGTCAATTTTTGAGAAGGTTCCATGAGCTGCAGAGAAGAAGGTATATTCTTTCCTATTTGGGTGGAGTGTTTTATAGATGTCTGTTAAGTCCATTTGCTTCATTACCTCCAATAATTCTCTTAATTCTCTATTAGTTTTCTGTCTGATTGACCTGTCCATTGGAGAGAGAGGTGTGTTGAAGTCTCCTACTACTAGTGTGTGTGGTTTGATGTCTGCCTTGAGTTCTAGTAATATTTCTTTTATATAAGTGGGTGCTTTTATATTGGGGGCGTAGATATTCAGGATTGAGATGTCATCCTGATGAATTGTTCCTGTTATGAGTATAAAGTGTCCATCTTGATCTCTTCTGATTGCTTTTAGTTTGAAGTCAGTTTTGTTGGAAATTAGTATGGCCACACCTGCTTTTTTCTTAGGACCATTTGCTTGAAAGACCTTTTCCCAACCTTTTACTCTGAGTAGATGCCTGTCTTTGTGGTTGAGATGTGTTTCTTGCAAACAGCAGAATGTTGGATCCTGTTTTCGTATCCAATCTCTTAGCCTGTGCCTTTTTATAGGTGAATTGAGACCATTAATATTAAGTGATATTAATGACCAGTGGTTGTTTACTCCAGTTATTCTTATTGTTTTTGGTAGTAGAGTTTGGTTGTGTGTTCCTTCTTTGAGTTGTGGTGGTGAAGGTTCGCTAGATGCCGAGTTATTGTAGGCAGTGTTGGCAATGTTGGATTCCTTGGGTTGCGATTTTCCTTCTATTACTTTCTGTAGGGCTGGATTTGTGGCTACGTATTGTTTAAATTTGTTTTTATCCTGGAATGTCTTGTTTTCTCCATTGATAGTGAACACTAGCTTGGCTGGGTATAGAAGTTTGGGTTTGCATCCATGGTCTCTTAGTTTTTGAAGTACCTCTATCCAGGACCTTCTGGCTTTCATGGTTTCCATAGAGAAGTCAGGTGTAAGTCTGATCGGTTTACCTTTATAGGTTACTTGGCCTTTTTCCTTGGCAGCTCTTAATATTCTTTCTTTAACCTGTATATTTTGTGTTTTGATTATTATATGGCGAGGGGATGTTTTTCTTTGATCCAGTCTGTTTGGTGTTCTGTATGCTTCTTGAATGTTCAAAGGGATATCTTTCTTTATGTTGGGAAAGTTTTCTTCCATAATTTTGTTAAAAATATTTTCTGGGCCTTTGAGCTGTGATTCTTCTCCTTCTTCTATTCCTATTATTCGTAGGTTTGGTCTTTTTATTGTGTCCCATATTTCTTGAATGTTTTGTGATGCGAATTTGTTGACTTTGCTGTTTTCTTTGATCAGTGCATTTATTTTCTCTATGGTGTCCTCAGAATCTGAGATTCTTTCTTCTATCTCTTGTATTCTATTGATTATGCTTGTTTCTGTAGGCTCTGCTCGTTGACCTAGATTTTCCATATCCAGCTGTTCCTCAATTTGTTTTTTCTTCCTTGCTTCCATTTCAGTTTTCAATTCTTGAACTGTTTCCATTACCTGTTTGATCGTTTTTTCTTGGTTTCCCAGGGTCTCATGTACGTATTTACTCATTTCTTCAAACTTTTTGTTATTCTTCTCATCCATTTCTATAAGGGTGTTTTTTACATGTTGTTTAAGGGACTCTATTGCTTTCATAAAGTCAATTTTTTCCGCTTCTTCTGTGTTAGGGTGTTCAAGTCCTTCTGTTGTAAGATCATTGGGTTCTGGTGTTTTCATGTTGTTTTTTAGATTATTGGGTGAAATTCTGCCTTGGCGCCTGCCCATCTCCTCCTATCGCTGCTATCTCATCAGTCTTTTAAAATTTGATCAGGTTTCTCTGCTGGCCAGAGGCTTCTCTTACAAATTGCCCTCGCTCTGTTTCCTGGCTCCAGCCGGGGGCCAAGATCCCTCTCACCCCTCAGAAGGGTCTTCAGGAACAGGACCCGGCTCCCCGTTTGCCAGGGACCTCGCCAACCAAAGGCCTACCTCTTTGATTTAGTTGTAGTGGGGTGATCTGCTCTCGGTGTTGTGTGCTGGTCCCTGCCGCCTGTGTCCTCTGCCGCCGCGCCAGTCTCCACTGGTCCTGGTCGCAGCCTGCTTCCTGGCTTCCTGTGTTGCCCGCCTGTGTCTCTAAAAAAATTTCTTATCTTGACAACTGTTCCTTAATCTACAACCCTTACCATACCTATGTTCTAAAAGAACTAACTATAACATGAAAACTGATACTAATTCTTAAAGTGTAATAAGATATATATCTAATAATTAAATTGTGAATAATTTTGTATTTGTTAAATATTTAGTGAAATGTAGTTGTTTTCTAAAGCTTAAATTTTTTTCATTGTAAAGGACTTTGAATAAATATGTTGATATTAACAAATTATGTTTGACATTTCAGAATTGGAATAATCTTTTGCAAAGTAAATTAAACATATGCTAATTTAATTTTCTTTTACTTTATGGTTTGAATTAACATATTTAAATTGTATATATTATATAAAAAATAATAATTTTTTTATTCTTTAGACTCTTGCTGCCAATAAAACAGGTTATATGAATATTGATTATGACAACATAATCAGTGATTTTATTGAAAGAAAACAAGTTTAATGAAATAAAAACAAAATGTTGTATGAATTATTTATGTCTTTATATGTGACTCATTTAAGCATCATCAACCTATCCACAGCACAACCAGACATGGGCTAACAATTAACTTCAATACTTACATGACTTTCTGTAAGATAGGCACCATAGTTTCCTCCTCATTTTACAGTTTTGTCATTACACTGGCATTTTTGTGAAAATAAGAATACAGCTCTTATGTTTTTCAGTAGTCAACCTGACTTAAATCTTTAAACATTTGGGTGTGGTATATGGTCCTGCCTTATTTATCTCAAATTTGACAAATAGCAAAAAGAGGGATAGAAGAGCACCATCCATGCTGTCATTTCGTTTATCAAACTGACCAGAACTCCAAAAATACATATTCAAAAGACAGATTCATAGTGTAGGCGTTACGAAAGACAGGCACACCCATGCATGCTGATGACACATCTGCAATCCCAGCACTTGGGAGGCTGAGGCAGGAGGATCACTATAACTTTGCTAGCCTAGGCTGCATAGCAAAACCTCTCTTTATTGGACTCCTTGGTTAGTACTTTTCCTTCTATTACTTTCTGTAAGGCTGGATTTGTGGCTACGTATTGTTTAAATTTGTTTTTATCCTGGAAAGTTTTATTTTCTCCATTTATAGTGAACGAAAGCTTGGCTGGGTATAGTAGTCTGGGCTTGCATCCATAGTCTCTTAGTTTCTGCAATACATCTATCCAGGACCTTCTGGCTTTCATGGTTTCCATGGAGAAGTCAGGTGTAAGTCTGATAGGTTTACCTTTATAAGTAACTTGGCCTTTTTCCTTTGCAGCTCTTAATATTCTTTCTTTATTCTGTATACATATAGTTATTATCCCTGCTATGGGAAATAGACAAGATTGCTGGGCAAAAAATTGGGACCCTGGGGGTTGGGTGGGATGGGGGTAAGGGGAGATGGGGAGAGAAAAGTGAGAAGGCGAGGATGGGGGGAACTTGGGGAAACGGGATGATTGGGGATCAAACAAGGTTGGATAGAGGAGCAGGGAATCACATAACTTAATTAAGGGAACCACCTTAGGGTTGGTAAGAGACATGAACCTAGATGGTGCCCAGGTGCCCAGGGCAATGTCCCCAGTTAGTTCCTTGGGCAGCTGAGGATAGGGAACCTGAAATGACTCTATCCTATAGCCATACTGATGAATATCTTGCATATTACCATAGAACCTTCATCTAGCGATGGATGGAGATAGAGACAGAGACCCACACTGGAGCATCGGACTAAGCTCCCAAAGTCCCAATGAGGAGCAGAAAAGAGGGAGAACATGAGCATGGAAGTCAGGACCACGAGAGGTGCACCCATCCACTGAGACAGTGGGGCTGATCTATTGGGAGCTAACCAAGGCCAGCTGGACTGTGACTGAAAAAGCATGGGATAAAACCGGACTCTCTGAACATGGCGGACAATGAGGGCTGATGAGAAGCCAAGGACAATGGCATGGGGTTTTGTTCCTACTTCATGTTCTGGCTTTGTGGGAGCCTAGCCAGTTTGGATGTTCACCTTCCTAGACCTGGATGGAGGGGAGAAGACCCTGGACTTTCCACAGGGCAGGGAACCCTGACTGCTCTTCAGACTGGAGAGGGAGGGGGAGAGGAGTGGGGGGAGGGGGAGAGGGGCAGGAGGAGGGTGAGGGAAATGGGAGGCTGGGAGGAAGCAGGGATTATTTTTCTTTCAATAAAAAAAAGAGGAGAAGGGAGAAAGAAGATGGATGAGAAAAAGGAAGTAGAAGGTAATCAGGAAGAGGAGGAAGATGATGAGTGATGGAGGAAGGTCATTGGCTAATAAAGAAACTGCCTTGGCCCATTTGATAGGCTAGCCCTTAGGTGAGTGGAGTAGACAGAATAGAATGCTGGGAAGAAGGGAAGTGAGGTCAGAGATGCCATTTCCTCTCCTCTCTGGGGCAGATGCGATGAAGCAAGCCAACCAGGTCAGACATGCTGAATCTTTCCCGGTAAGATTGGTGCTACACAGTTTATTAGAGATGGGTTGATTGGGATATGAGAATTAGCCAGTAAGGGCTAGAGCTAATGGGCCAAGCAGTGTTTATATGAAAAAAAAAACCTCTCTTTAAAAAAGAGACACTCCAGGGTCTTAAAAAGCTATTTCTGCTTTTTTTTTAAAATGTGTTTTTAGTGTTATAGTATTTAAAGTATGTAATCTGGAACCAGGTTCAAAGATTAAGTAAAGTTTAAAATTTAAGCAAACGTTTAAAATTTAGTAAAAAACATGAATTGCCTTACATATTTCCTCTTGCTTTAAATACTTTCTGTTTGTAAATGAAATCATAGATTGGCTTAAGAATGTATTGTTAGATTTACTGATGAGAAAGGAGTGCTCTGAGGTTATAATCAAAGGGCAAAAAGCTTTAAGATAAATGCTTCAGACTGAAGTTTGTTCTTAAGCTGTTTTAGCACTCCAATTTGAAATAGCTCTCAAGAAAAGGAATCTAATATTTTCAGGGGTTTTGATGTGTGATTCTACTCTCTATGCTGTGAGTATGTTTTATTACCATTGGTTAATAAAGAATCTGCTTTGAGCCTATAGCAGCGCAGAATAGAGCAAGGCAGAAATTCCAAGCTGAGATAGAGGAGAAAAGAAGGCAGAGTCAGAAAGATGCCATGTAGCTGCTGAAGGAGACAGATGCCAGAGAACCTCACTGGTAAACCATGAGCCTTGCGATAAAATACAAAATAATAGGAATGGGTTAATTTAAGATATGAGTTAGTTAATAAGAAGCCCGAACTAATAGATCAAGCAGTGTTTTAATATAGTTTCTGTGTGATTATCTAGGGTCTTGGTGGCCAGGAAACAAACAAGCAGCCTCCACCTACAGTGCTTTGACATATCAAAATTTGTGACTCTTAGCTTTCTAGAAAGATACTCCATGATGGCTCTTTTCTTTTGTTTCTTTTAAAAACTTTAGTTTTTACTTGTATGCATGTGTGTAAATCTATGTATGCATGCCACATGCATGTGAGTCTATGGAGGTCAATGGAGGGCTTTAGACCACCCAGAGCTGCAGTTACAGACAGTTGAAAGGGTTGTGAGGGTTGTAAGTTGTCCTGAGTGGGTACTGAAAACCAAGCTTGAATCCTCTGAATGAGAAGCAAACCCTCTTAACTAATCAGCCATCTTTCTAGCCCTAAGGAGTCCGTCCTTCCTTCCTTCCTTCCTTCCTTCCTTCCTTCCTTCCTTCCTTCCTTCCTTCCTTCCTTCTTTCTTTCTTCTTTCTTTCTGCACATGCCTTCAGCTTCAAATCTTCTTTATATACTACGTTAATTTCCCATTGTTTAGAAACTAATTAAAATATAACCTTTGCTGTAAGACACATCAGTGATATTTTCCTTAAACTGAAAAAGAAAAACTCTTCAAATAGGCAGACAGAATGAGAACTACATGTTTGGAGCTGATCTTGTTTCATAAGCTCAGAAAACATAAACAAATCTTGTTTGCAACAACAAAAACAATTAAAAAGTGAATGAAATGTAAATGATAAGGATAATAGAGGAAAGATTACAGAATGGTCATTATGTCTAATCAATACCGTATGTCAGTTGAAATAAATTACCTAGAGCTACATACGGCTACCTTGGTGAATCCCCACTAATGACGGCTATGAAAAGCAAGCTACAGAATAAGTCTAGCATAGTAATCATGTATTTAAAATAGAGAAAGCACAAAACAATATATAATTTATAGGCTTACTCATCTGTAATAAAGTAAGAAAATTCAATCATCTCTTGAAATGATAAACAAGCATTTCAGAAAACAATGTTGGTAGAATACTGGGGATCTTAAAAAGAGCAACAGTTGACCCTGTGCCTTTTTCCCTGAAAATGTCAAGACAGATTCTAAGCAAATGGAAGACTATACATTTAAAAAAAAACTGATTATTTCTGTCAGTCCAGGAAGTCTGTGGTGTTTCGTAGCAGCTATTGTCTTAATTCCCATGTAGTTCCCTTAACAGTGCAGAGCCCAGTTTGATGCCAGCTGGGTTCCTGCCAGACTTTAATGAACTTGGCTCCTGCCCTCTGGAATCCTATTTCCACTTACGCTTCTCTGTTCTTGGAAACTTTTAACTATGGCCTTTCATTCTCTGCTTAGGATTCCTTCATTATGCCCTTTATTTATTCAATGAGTGTTTGCTGACCTCACTTGTAGCATTAGATGTGGTTAGAATTTTAATCATACATATTAGGTTTTTTTTTTTTGATCTTGTTCCTCTGACTTATTTGCCTTCAGTTTTAAAATTCAAATACTTCTATTATGTTTACAGTGGGCTTATTTCAAATATCTCGTTACCATGCTTAGAATATTACTCACTTTTATGTTCTCATCTATTTCCTGAGATGTCATTTAAGCTCCCAGAATTTCCCTCCATGTCACTAAAAGAGATCTAAGGAGAAAGACTTAAGACATGGTGTGAAGTTACATAGTAGAAGTAAGGAGGGGGTGGCTGTCAGTGGTTGTAATTCTTCCTGCAAAGTGAAATCTCCGGCTGCGTTGACTCGCCAGAGGATCTTGGAGATTTGCTATGATGTATCATACCCCATAGTATCTCAGAACGTGGCATACTGTCTGTCCTTTCTCACACACCTATTGTTCGTCTATTCTAGCATTTTTTTTCTTTACCAATGGTAGCTTTCTGCCTCACATTGGTGGAGTGGTTGATGATATCTTATTGACTTAAATTATTTAAATTAACCAGGGTTATTCTTCCCTGATATTTTCTTTTGTGTACTCACTTGCTTCAGCTAGCTGAAAGCTCCTGTCGTTGACATTTATTTTGCTTTAGAAAAGTGCAGCTGAAAAAAAAATAAAAAGAACATTAAAAATGTTTAGATCTCAGTTATTCCCCAGTTCTTAACTAAACTCTCCCAAATTAATTTTTAAAAGAAACTGTACATACTGTCACAAAAGTCTCAGTGAAGCAAGAGTTAATGGCTTCACTGAGGCAGCGGGAGACTCTGAAACCCAGAGGGAGAGACCCGAGAGAAGGGAGGAGGGAAAGCCTGGGCCTCTGCAGTCACAGGAGAGCGGCGGGGGGGGGGGGGGGGGGGGGGGGGAGGGGGGGGGGGTTGTTTTGTTGGGGGGGGGGGGGGGGGGGGGGGGGGGGGGGGGGGACGATTCAAGTCAGAGGTTTACTTTTCATTTAAGTGTGAAAGAAACAAAAGTTTTCAGGATTAAATTGGCTAGAAGGAAATGTCATGCCAGCATGTGTAAAATGACAAGGGACAGCTGGCTAGGAAGGCGTAAATCAGAAGCCAGCCTCACCTCTTGGCTGCTGAAACACCACCAAAGGCTTATAAATAGCTTTCTGTTTCCCAGCTCCATCAAAGAGGAGTGGTACCCAGATGAGAGCCACCACGGTCCATAGCCCAGCTGTCTGCTCAATGGCCTCCTTGGGAAGGACTCCTGTCTCCGGGCTGTAGATGAGACTCAGCCAGGCTTGGCAGTGGAATGGGGACTTTTGGGCAACATAATACCGAGGGTCAACGTGTGTTGGGGGGTTCAACATGAAAACTTACCCAGCTGTACTGTAGTCTACTTTGTGTTGAGGTGATAGGATACCACCAACTCTGTGATTTAGAAAAACAGAGATTAGAGCTAGGGAGATGGCTTAATAGAAAAGCCCGAGTTTGACCCTAAAGCCTTTGTACTAAAGCCAGATGTGGTGACTCAGGTTTGTAAGTCAAGGGCTGAGGAGGTAGAAACAGGTCCCTAGGTCTATTGGTCAACCAGTCTGGCCTAATTAAGGAGTTTCAAGCCAAGGGGATATCTTGTCTGAAAAACACTTGGTGGAAGTTACCTGAAGAAAGATACCGGAGGTTGACCTCTGCCTTTATACTCACATGAACACACACTCATACATATATACACATTCTCTCTCTCTCTCTCTCTCTCTCTCTCTCTCTCTCTCTCTATATATATATATATATATATATATATATATATTTATATAGACAGACAGATAGATGATAGACAGAAACATGTCCATCTTTTGACTTTGGAGAATAGAAAGTCCAAGGTCCCGGAGACTCACACTGGTGGATACAGTTTTTAAAACACCACCATGGCTGAAGGCAGAAGAGCAAGACTTTGCCTTTGGGAGTGAGGGGAGACACTGAACTCATTTTTATCAGCCCATGCATAGCCCCAATGTTCTGATCATCTCTCTGCTGAATTTGGGATTATGTTCATAAAGCATGGATTTTTTTTTGTTTTTATTCTTTGTTTTTCAAGACAGAGTTTTTCTGTGTAGCATTGGCTGTCCTGGAACTCACTCTGTACACCTGGCTGACCTCAGACTCAGAGATATGCCTGCCTCTGTTTCCCAAGTGCCGCCACCACCCACCTCAAAACATGAATCTTGTTGTACACATTCAAACTATAGCACCAGTTATAGTTAGAAAAGCTAGCCTAGTATCCAGGAAAATCCAACTCTCAGCCCAGTCTGAACAAGATTTTTATATTCCTGTTTGGAGAGAAGGGATAGGTGACTCTCCACTGGATGTCCCTAGCATATTCTAGATTGTGATGCTGTTCTGTTGACTTTCAAAACATTCTTCTAAGCCCTAAGGAATCTTGTCTTTTATAAAAACCATAGAGTTTTTAAGTATTTTCAGCCCTTTGTTTTTGGGGTTGTCTAATTAAGGAGGCCTTGTTCCCCTTCTTCATACCATGTACCTTAGAGAATGCTTTCATAATGGCTGCTCAGGAGTTGTCTACTTAAGTATCTTTGACATATACATGACAGAAGGAATCACCTTCCATAGACTGAGGTGGACTTCTTTCCCCTTCTGTATCTCCAGAGTCTCTCGCTGGCTATTTAGTGTGTCTTCTGTTTCTGTACAGCTGTATTGACTTGTGAGAGAGAAGGACCAGCGACAGGAATGAGGAATTTATGGAAACAAAAGAACATTCTCTGAGCACCCTTACACACACAGCTCATTCAGTCAAGCACAATGCACACAAACCAAACCCAAGTAACATATAAAACAGTGCTGCCAAAAGCTGGAGACAACACACTGCTCAGTACTTCTCTTCCTGCCCTCTCTTCTCTTCTTTACCTCTTTTCTCTGCTCCTCTCCCCTTTTCTTTCTTACAAAATGATCTTTTTAAATTTTACATGCCAATCCTAGTTTCCTCTCCCCCACGTCTTCTTCTCCCCAACCCGTCACTCCCCATCCATTTCTCAGAGAGAGTGAGGCCTCCCATGGGGAGTCAACAGAGTCCCTCACATCATTCCAGGCAGGACCAAGGCCTTCCTCCCTGTATCTAGGGCAAGCAATGTATCTCCTCTTTTCTTGCAACTGACTGTACACCAAAGCACAAGATAGGTTCACTTGGAGATGGCTGGAAAGGGAGCTGGGTGTGTAAGGCTCCCAACTGGGCTCCTAGAAGCATCACTGCATTCATTTCAGGGCATCAGTCTGTCTGCTCTGCCATAGGATGAATGGGCTGCAATGAGTGAGGTCACAGGGTCCTTTCTGAATTAGTAGCCAGGGGCCTTAATTCACTCTTCCCTCATCCTTGCTGCGCACTGCAGACCACGTAGCCAGGACAGGGTGTATCCACCTTTTGTCTCATTTTCCTGTTTGTGGCCTTTATTTATTTTTTATCCTCCCCCCTCCCTGAAACATACACATCTATTGAGTCTTGGTCTTGCTGACTGCTGAGCAAAAGCAGCTGCTTCCGTCCCTGCCTTGACTTCCTCTGGGGCTGTCGACATATGTAGTGCTTGCCATGGCTCTGGGGCAAACGTTTATGTTTGATTAGCTTAGTTTTAAAACATGCCAAGCAAGGCAGCACTAATTCTCCTGGATTTATCTGTCAAGTTGGTGGTTTTCAATACACTACGCAGCTCTAGACGGGAGCTACAAAGACCTTATCTGTAGCCAGGCAACAAAAGAAAAGGCAACTTCGGATGGGGTTTTTGTTTGGTATTAGTCAAACTATAGGTTGTCTTTTTGAAGACTAAGGATCATTAGCAGGAATGCTTTCAAGTGATTTAAGCAGAAGCATCCATCTATATTCTGATTTGGACCAATTATGTTTCCACTCAGTTTATCTTCTTAGGTTTTAAATACTTTTCTATACTAAAAGAAAATCTTAAAAACGTACTTTTATGATGATTCAAGGTCTGCTGCTGTGCCTTAAGCTAGACTAAAATACACAGAATACATTTAAACGAATCACAAAGCGTATTATACTCTGAAGATCGGCATTAAAATGCACATTAATTTTTGCAGCTCTTAAACACTCTGGTTGCTGAGGAACTGCTCCACTCTGTAATTGAAATAGCGCTTCAGATGCAATTTAGTCACTGATTGGTTTTTAAGTATTTTGAAAAGCTACCAGCTCAGATGGAAAAAAAGGTGGTATACCCTTGAGGTTTAAATAGGCACACAGATGTCATCAGGCTGTAGACTCGCGGGGAACCTGGAAACCACAGCTATTTCCTCTAGAGAAGGGGTGCTCCACCCTGAAACCTGGCCAACCCCATAACTGCTCAGAAGACCAGGCAGATGAATGCTGTAGTCAAGAGGGGACTGGTGTCATCGCAAAGATTTGCCCCGTCTCTTACTGCCTCCTCTCCCCCTTCTCTCAGCACATTCTCTGTCTTGTTACCATCCTAACTTATTTTTTTTGTCAGTTTCAAGATGTATCAGATAGGAAAAGAAGCAAATGAAAATGGCAAATACCCCCCTCTCTGTTTGTGAGACAGAGTGCCATTCTAAAGCCCACACCATGCTAAATTCAAAGTATAGCCCAATGAACTCAAAGCAATCCTCCTGCTTCTGTCTTCCAAATTCTTGGATTCGACAACTGCCTTTAATAAATCTATTTTAATAGGTCTATGGATTGAAAAAAATATATGTATGCACACACACAGGTATGGCTCAGAAAAAGCTTAAACAGAAGGTCCAGCTCAGGCACTAGAATACTTGACTCAGTGGATTTTACTCTGGGGTTGTCTCATGTCTCATGTAGTGAAAATTATTGCACGGTATCTAACTCAGTAATCCAATGACAAAAATGTGTGGACAGTTTTTTAAGTTCTGCGCTTGCCTCCTCTATACTATTAGGCTATTTCGAGCTCCGGCGAGATGGGCACACACAGACAAAAACATAGCAGAGAAAATCAGGTCTGTTCCTAATTTTCCCACTGAGTAGTAGTGGTCAAGTAGCCTAACTGCGTTGCTTCAGTTTTTTTTCCTGTGGATTTATGATATATCACAAGGCTCTTATATTTCACAGCAATGATATAAGGCCTGTAAACCTCACATTGCTGTGTGGGTGTACAAAGGAATGGCTAGTAAGGAGCTTGGAGAGCTAAGATTTGGGAAAGGGCTATAGCAGTCCCACCAGTGGTATAGCCCCCAAAGCCCCCAGAAGCCTTTAATAGGACACTTTGAATCAGAGCTTTGTAAACAAGCAAAGATCCAGGTTCTCAGGCAGGTGATGTCCTGAGACATCTCTCTGTTTAGGACCCCAGAAGCTGAGAAGGTAAATTTCAATGGGAATAATGTCTTTGGGCTTTTCATTCTAGCTGAGTATACCTTATCAGAAGAGAAATGGATGGAGCTAAAGAGAGGGGTGGTGACCATAGAAGCAAAAGGAACAATAACGTCTAACTGAGATTTATTGTGAGCCTAACCCTGTGTCTAGTGTTCAGGCTCACACTTCATGCTCATTTTAGTGAAAAGCTGTAGAGGTGGACATGATGAACATACCTCCCTATATGAAGAAGCAGAACTCTGAAGAGGTTAAGCAGTTTGTCCAACCTCACATAATAAACAGTAGCAACATGGATTCTAAAATCACCTTTACCCTTAAATAGCAGCGTACATTCTGTGTAGATTGTTAAGAACTTGTCGTACAGCTAGCGCTACAGCTCAGTGCTGCAACATTTACCTGGAGCAGCTGAGGAACTAGATTCAGTCCCCAGCACTTTAAATAAATAAATTACTCTTTGCCAAAGACAGCCATCCTCTCCTTGTATTTCATTCGTATGAACCACGGTCTTCACAGAAAGCCACCAAGTGTTAAGGAAATGCATGCAAGTGTGGGGAAGAATAGGGGGAAAGAACACCCAGGTAGTAGATACTTCTCCTTTCTGTGCATGAGAGATGGCTCAAATGGTTTATCTGATGCAGGAGAAGCAAGTTGCATGGAGAACAGTGTGCCACACGCTCTGCCAAAGAACCCTCCCTGCCAACAGTGAGCAGGGGAGAGATGTGGAGGTGGGTGTCTCTCAAACAACTCAGTTATTTAATTCTCTTAAATGGATCATTATTGAAATTATATTGTCCACATTTGAATAGAATGCACAAAGGCACCAACTTTACTTTCTCCATAAAGATCTCCATGGGGCATTAGAACAGAGCATGCTAAACAATATTTTCTTTTAAAATTATAGATAGCACTTGGAAAATGAATTTTAAACAGTTTCTCCAGCATCTCCAAAGTTCCCAATAGGATTTCATCCCTACTCTGATTATGTATCATTTATGAATTTAGAAAACAAACAAACAGACCCAGGGAAGGGACAGTGTGAGCAGGCTCTTGCTTCTCTCCAAAGCAGAATTTTCCTTTTTTTTTGGAGGGGACCCCTAAAAGTCTGGTAGATGTCTGCTGACCTTTAGGCCTTCTGAGGAAAAGATCCCCAGAAGTGGCCAAATGCCACTGTAGGAGTTTCCTGTGGGTGCACTCAGGCCCTTCCCTTTGGTCTGTGCAGTGTGACCTGCTGCCTTAGCTAACAGTAGATGAGACTAAGGAGAATGTTCAACTGCAGGGGCCCAGGGACACGCTTCTCTCCAGTTCTTCAGGCAATCAGAAGAGGAGAGTAGAATTCTCTAGGAAGGGCACTAGGGAGCCAAGGGCAGGGCCATCCAGACCTGAGGGTGCAGGGCACAGTCCAGAGTTAGCTGTAGGGATAGGCTGGTCCTTGCTGCAATTTGGTAAATTCCAGGCCAGTGAGAGACCCTGTCTCAAAAAATAAGAAGAATGGCACCTGAAGAATGACAGCTGAGGCTTTTGTTTTCTGATTGTGTACACACACACACACACACACACACACACACACACACGAGACTTACGTTCAGAGCACCCCAGAAAGTCTGTCTTCTGTGCCTGATAGGGCATTCACAGTTCTGAATAACACGATTTGAAAGCTTTAAAGGCTCAGTTTGTAGCTCCGCTGAAATAGTTTGATGGAGCAAGATTCCTGAGCCAGCATGTAAAAGGGGGACAGGAAAAAGAGGGGGGTCGGAGAGGGGAGATGAGGCAGGGGAAGGAGAAAAGTGTATCAGAACACCCTGTCAAGCACTGCCCGTATGAAATGAGCCCCCGCTCGCCTGCTACTTCATGTGGGTGTCTCCCAGGAGGGCAAACTGCTCTTAACTGAGCACCAAATCACTAGGAATTAGCTTTCTAGAAATTCAGGGGATTCCGCGTCTATCTAACAGCCGAGACTGTGCCCTAGAACTTGCTAGAGGGCTTTTCAAAATTAACCAGTGGTCAGGCCTGATTCCTGGAGATTTTGATTTAATGTGGCTAGCCTCCTCTACCCGCCACCACCTCCTCACTTGAATCTAATTGGCAGCCAGCAACGGGAAGTCCTGCTAGTATCGACTTGAAAATTTGTTTATGAAATTTCTCTGGTTCTCTTTCTCTGGGATGTGTGTTAGGCACTTTGGGAATTTAAGTGGCGTGTCAAATCCTTCCATAATATGCAGAAACAAGGGTGTTCTGGAAAAGAAACCCCAGCCCAGACTCAAGCAGCCCTGTTTTGTGCGATTCTGCATTTTTGCCCATCAGAAGTCAGGATACATCCGTCTTACACTGCCACTACCTTGCCTTCAGCAAGGGTCAGCAGCTTAGTGGATGAAGCTGTCGTCACCTGTGCATTTGTGGGCATGGACCTTCCTGTGTGCTCCGCTGCGACTGTGCCCTGTGTCCTGCTGCGGCACTATGTGCGCAGGGCAATGGTTGCACACGGTGTTTTTAAGAATGCAGGGCAGGGCTTAGCTCAGTCAGCTAAGAGCGCTTGACTTACAAGCACAAGATCTGATTTTTGTGTTCTAAAATTTGTATGAAAAAAAGGTCAGATGCGGTGTCTTACTTGTAATCTCAGTAGTAGGGAGGTAGAGAAAAAACTATCCTTTGGGGTCTCTGGTCAGATGGCTAAGCCCACTTGGTGAGTTTCCGGCCATTTCGAGGCTTTTTCTCAACCAAACCAAACCAAAACAAGACAGAGAATGCCCAAGGGATGGCATTGCCTTCATCCTTTCCATGCTGTAGTGCTAAAACACTTTGAGAAAAGCAATTTAAGAGAGATGGTTTACTCTGGCTCACAGTTCCAAGATACAGTCTATCATGTGACCAGAAGTCACACAAGTAGGAACTTCAGGGAGCTGATCACACTATAGACATAGTCAAGAAGCAGAGGGGGGATGAATGTCTCTGAGTCCTCCGCTCTTTCTCTACCTTCTGCAGTTCGAGGTCCTCACCTTGGGAATGTCCCACCCACAAGTAAGGTGTGTCTTCCCTTATCAGTTATCTTCATCAAGATAACCCTTTATAGGTGTGCTCAGAGGCCTACCCAGGTAACAACACTAACCATTATAGACAACCACGGGTGTCCTCTGGCCTCCACAACAGTGTGCAGGCATGTGCTCTCGTGCTGAAGATTCTAGCATGATCTGGTCTTGAACCACTGTGTACACAGGAAGACACAGGAGCGGAGAAGCATGGCACATCTCTAGTCTGAGGGAAACAGTTTTAATGAGGTTTAAAAAGTTTAGTAACACCGCTTATATTCACCAGAACATGAGGATTGGTGGTGCTTTCTTGTGTTCTTGCAAAACAGCAGCAGGAGCTTCTGACCTCCAAGGGAGGAAGGCATCTTCCATCTTCCTCTCTTCTCGGGAAGCAGAGTCCTCTGTCTTCTGAGCGAGGGCAGGATGGCCTGTCACAGCCAGCAAGCTTTAGGTCCATCCTCTGGGGAAGTCTGCGTGGCTTAGAAGGAAATCTGAGAGGGCAGGGCAAGAGTATTTGTGAAGGAAAGCTGTCCCCTCAGCCCTTTGGCTGGTACCAAAGATGGCATCATGGAAAAAAAAAACCGCCTGTTGATGAAGTCAAGAACAACACAAAAACGTGATTTCTGGAACTCCTTAGAAATCCCAAGCCAACTTATTTTGCTTATGAACAAGACTGGTAGATTGAAAAACACACTCATAAACCTAAGAGTGGTTTTTCGATTTGTAATTAGGAGGAAAGGGTTGCACCGCAGTCCTTTCCTTATTAGATCCCAAACAAGTGTGCATCATACTGTTAATGGATTTCTCAAATTTCATGAGACCTAGGGAGGGTCCCCCCCCAGGGAGGCCCCCCCCTCAACAATTCGATGCTCTGGTTACTGGAGTCTGTGTCAGGATTTCATGCTTTCACAGAAAACAGATTTTTAGCGTTTACAGTAAAATAAACCATAAAAATTGATTGCTGTTTTCTCCTAATTGGATCATTTTTACCTCTTTGGGCATCAGATTCCTTATATATGAAATAATGGGAGAAAAAGTGGTTTTCAAGATCCTATCTTACCCAGAGGTTAAGGTGAGAAAAGGATGAATTAGGTGTAATGAAGTCAAAATCTTGGGTAAACAAATACAACTTAAAACATTGTGTTATTGGGGAAGGAAGCTGTTGCTCCATGGGAGAGCATGTACTTAGCATATGTTAAGACCCTGGGTTCAATCCTTAGAACCTTAAACAAACAAATAAAGGTTCTATTTTGGGTGCTAAGAAGTGGCTTAAGGGGTACAGGTGCTCCCCACAAAATCTAACCACCTCTCACCACTTGAATTTTATTTTTGGAACTCACATAGTAGAAGCGGAGAACTGACTGTTGTAAGTTGCCCTGTTACACACGCGCGTGCGTGCACACACACACACACACACACATCACTTAAAAAATGTTTAAAATTTTACGCGGAAGAGTCATTTCTGTTTTACTCCTCATCTACAATCTTACTTCAATGACTTTAATAATATCCAGAAACCATTTGTCCATCCATCCATCCATCCATCCATCCATCCATCCATCCATCCATCCATCC
>JABTXL010012642.1:6187979-6240462 GCA_025134845.1 Neodon shergylaensis
TCCATCCATCCATCCATCCATCCATCCATCCATCCATCCATCCATCCCTCCACCCACCCATCCATCCCTCCGCCCACCCATCCATGTTCTAAGTATCCTATCTCTATCCTCAAGAATGAAGATTGTATTTTTTGTGGAGTCCTGCACCTAGGCTAAAAGCTTTCACACACCAAAGTCCGCAAAAACGTGTCTTTCATGTGTAGAATAAGCAGGTAAGAAGATTTATGTTCTGTATACATGGTTTCTCTTCTTTCCCATCACTAGGGTCCTGAAGGATAGTTATTAAATTGGAGGAACACAGAGGTCTCAGCATCAATATTTAGTCACCATCAATCCCTGGAGACAAAAGTCTGTGGAGATTTCCCTCGGAATAGATGGATGTAGTTGGGCTTCTGAAGTAGGTGTGAAATTGACAACCCGTCCAAGGGCCAGGATCCAGTGTTCTCTGCCCCCAATGTGCAGCTCTGACAAGTGCAGCTCCGTCCCCCAGCCAGCCAGACTGCACAGCTGACTTAGAATAAAAGTTCTGATGGAGGTAAGTCTGGATACCAACTGAAACATTCAAATAGCAACAAACAGAATATCTAGTAGCTTTTAAGGCCCTCTGTGTGTGTGGGGGGGGGGTAGGGAGACTCCTGCATTTGAAGGACAGAGGTTGATGTCAGGTGTCCATCACTGCTCTGCACCTTATTTTTTGATAGTGTTCTTCTTCTTCAGTTCTGCTCAGGGAAATCGCCATAGGTAAATGAACTAGAGCAACCCTGTTGTTGGCTCCCCTTCTATAGGAGAAAGGGGCCGGCAGAAGCAAAGGAACCCCATGCCCAATTTGACCAACACAGTGTAGTGGTTGCGGTTTGCTACTCTATGTTAAACAGTGTAGTTCATCACCTTCTCCTCCACCTATTCCTCCTCCTTATCCTCCTCACCCTCCATCATTTATTTCTGTTTGAGAAAGGTTTTCACTGTATAGCCAAGGCTGACCTAGCTTTCACTATGTATTCCAGACTGTGTCAAACTTGTAAACCTCCTCCCTCAGTGTCCTGAACTGACCTCATGACCACAAACATGCTGTACTATGCTGGACTTAACGTATTTATTTCTAAGACTGTTCTATCTACCTCTCTCAAGTGACTAAAAAAAGTCTCTCCCTCTCCCCCCCTTCCTTCCCTCCCTCTATCTCTCTCCCAGTAAAAACAAAACGCTAAAGTCCTCAATGTCCTTTGACGAATGTCGCTAGGCTAATGCAGTAGCCACACTTCAGCTCCTCTATGCCCTCCTTCTTTTACGCAAGCACATGTAGCAGACAGAGCTCTGGATGGTTCCTGGGAATCTTGCAGACAAATGCACAGGTTATTTTATGGATGCTGTAGGTATTTCTGCAGTGGGAAAGGATGGTAGATGCTATCAAATCAGTCTTGCCTCTGATTTGCAAGTCCTCCTAGAGAGACAGATATTTATTTTGAATGAACTCTGATGCTTCTAAAGAGGAGACAGTCATGTGTTCTTGTTATGCTGTCTCGGCAGTCCTGTAGAAAGCAGTGAGGGGGAGTCTTTAGAGACCGCTGTTCCTGTATCTAAGCTTGCAGTCAGTGTGGGCCTCCAGACTCCTCTGCCTTCCCTTGTACCTGTCTTTCATTTGTATATGGCTGAAGTTTAAAGGGTTTCATATCCCCTCTCAACCATGTCACTCTGAAACACACATGCCCACTGTGAATTTTGCCCTATAACTTCCTAGCGATCATGAAAATTCAAACCATACTTCAAAGGGAAAGTTAATATGCATCCATAGAACTTTAAAGATGATTTTAAGTAACCAAAATTCAAAGTATTAACTTTAATATCGCTAGGTTGGTCAATACGTATAATCCCGTGGGTTTAGAATGGAGATGCTTTGAAGCCATCGCTGGGTTAGTCCACTGATGAAGTTAGCACCCATATTGTTCAGACATCTCTCAACAGAATCTGGGGATCAAAATTTCATCAATGCACCTCAAGAATGACTTCAAATTCAGTTAGCAAACTATACAGTTTTAGTGTCTTTTAGTGACTGAGAGCAAACAGCTGGCAAATGGGGACGAGAAGAAAATTGTATCTAAGAAGTAAGTCACAGTCACTCTGTGGTGGACATTTAGGGTGCCAACAGAATCTGTGCTTCCTGTCAAGGAAAGTCACCACAACCATGTCTGTTACCAGACTCTTCCCCTCAGAGAGTGCTCAGATTGGGAGAGGAACATACCCTGGGAGGAGGACTGAAGGTGGGAGAGGGGCAGTTATTGTTTCCTCATTTCTCCACTTCTTTTTTTTATTTTATTATTTTATTTTTTATTTTAAAATATTTTATTTATTTATTTATTTATTATGTATACAATATTCTGTCTGTGTGTCTGCCTGCAGGCCAGAAGAGGGCATCCGATCTCATTACAGATGGTTGTGAGCCACCATGTGGTTGCTGGGAATTGAACTCAGGACCTTTGGAAGAGTAGGCAATGCTCTTAACCACTGAGCCATCTCTCTAGCCCCTTTCTCCACTTCTTAAAAAGGTGGCTCTCTTTCTATTTGAGACTGTGTAGCATGCTGTGCTGAACTGCAATTAAAGTCTGGGGGGCTATTTGCAGATATTAGATGATAACACCTGGGAAAGTCTTGCCCAATCTTCTGCTAGCACTGTGTCAGTATCTGATTTGATGGTAGCAGGGGTTATTCTTAAGAGAAAGACAAGGAGGAGCTGGGCAGTGGTGGTGCAGGCCTTTAATTCCAGCACTCAGGGAGGCAGGGGCAGGCGGAACTCTGAGTTGAAGGTCAGCCTGGTCAACAGAGTGAGTTACAGGACAGCCAGAAATACACAGAGAAACCCTGGAGAGAGAGAGAGAGAGAGAGAGAGAGAGAGAGAGAGAGAGAGAGAGAGAGAGAGAGAGAGAGAAGGAGGGGGAGGCAGTTAGGAGCTTCAGATTCTCCCGTGTAGCTTGTCTGTTTGCTCTTGTCTGGTCTGGTATGAAGAAGGTTTAAATATATAGTCAGACATCTTTCTCTGAGTTATTCTTTCAAGCTGTCTTCTGTGTCAAGGGCAGGGAGCACTCCCTAGAAATTTCTTTTGAAGATGAATGTGAGCTGGTGCCTGCCAGAAAACCTTCAGGGTGACATAGGCTCGGAACTGGGAGAAAGACTGGTAGATTAGAAGTTGGTTTGAAAATTGTTTATCTTTGACCTAGGGGAGGGCGACAGGAAGACAAGAGTGATAAGGGAATTCTGTCCAATGATGCAATTCCAGAAACCACAGGTCTGGGGTGGGGGGGGGTGAAAGTCTGTAAGGACAGATCTAATGCAGCCTTTGCTTGCCTCCTTAACTGGTTCCGTGAAGGACTACAGTCTTGGGGACCAAGGGGGCGCGAGAAGCTTTCTGTCTGCATCAGTGACTCTTGGTTACTGCAAATCAAACATCTGAGAAGTGTAAGGCAGGAAGGGGTTGTTTTGGTTCACAGCCCTGGTCACCGTTCATCATGGTGGGGAAGTCAAGGCAGTCAGAGTGTGAGGTGGCCGGTCACATTGCATCCTCTGACAGGGAGAAGAGAGAGACGAATGATGGTGCTCATGGCTTTCCTGTCTCTATTCAGTCTGAAATCCAAACCTCATGGGATGGTACTGCCCACACACAGTGGGTATTCACTCACCCAGTCAGCCCTTCTTATAGTTACACACCTTGTTTCCATGGTGATTCTAAACCTAGTTAAGTTGGCAACGAAGATCAGCTATATACTGTCTCCTCCGCATCTCACCGAAGCGCTCACCAGTAAAGGGGCCACCAGGGATTTGAACTCCCATAGCATTATGGGATTTGCCTGTCACATCCAGTGGTCTCTGAAGGACAGAAGCTGATGAAGGTTAGAATTTCTCTTTAGGGAACTGTCAGCGATTAAGAGAAAGGCTTTGGAAAAAGCTACTGGCTATATAGCTCATGTGAGGAGGTGCAAAAGAAACTGCAGCACCAACTTGTTCCAAAGACAGAAGATGCCATGCATGACACAAAGACTTGATCAGATTTAGATGATTGACTATTTAGCATTCATCTTGATGTTGTGCAATGCTGTTTTGTCGCAAATCTCTGTGCATTTTGCTCCCACATAGAACCACCAAAGTGACACAATTTGTGTTTCATAGATCACATATACATGAACTTACTCCATTAATGAAATCGCTATGCCATTATCAATTATGCATTTCTCTTGCCCCTTTTCCTCTCTCCTGCCCTCCTCCCCCTGCCTCCTTCCCTCCCTTCCTTCCTGGCAGGGTTTCAGCATGTAGGTCAGGCTCCCAAGAAGAACTCACTACATGGCCTAGTATCACCCAAACTTACCATGCCCATGCCTTACCTCTTGAATACCAGGGTCATAAGCAAGTTTGTGTCAACACACCTGGCTTCCAGTGCTGTCTTTATCTCTGTGTTACCCTGTTCTATTTATCAGAGAAATTTGTCAGATGACCACTTAGAAAGTTACTTCAATCTTCTGATGAATTACAATTTAGAGCAGGTTTTGTTCAGGTTCCTCAGAACTTCTCCATAATCAGCTGACCAGAGCCCTAAGTCTTTCTCAGTTCTGTTATCCCACTGACCTTATATGGTAATACTCTCTAAGAGTCCCCCTGCCTTTACATGCTATGTGTTTTCTCTCTCTGCCAAAAGTGGTTAACTTTGGTTGCCAAATGACATGTGTGTATGTAAAGGGCACTAATGTGACAGTTGTGCACGAAACTAATTCCAAAATGTTTATTTTATTTTCTGATGTGAGCACACTCTCCCAACCCTTTATCTGTAGCTTAGCAATGAATAATGAAGAGGAGACCGTTGCCTTGTTTCCTTTTCTTCTATATGATCACTGTTTGTATAAGTTGCTGACTGACATATGGTACCAGCACAAGAAAGGACATAGCGAGCTTCCCTGGTTGTTCCTATGTCTTCAGATGCTATTGTTTTCTTTATACATTAGAAGCAAATTCAATGTGCATGTGTGTGTACATGTTCATGTATGTGCATGGTGTTTGTGTGTAGGGGACACATGTGTGTGCAGAACCCAGAAGTCATCTCAGGTGTTGCCCGTTGGGAGCTACCATGCTTTCTGAGACATCATCACTAATTGCTCTGACATTTGCCAATTAGGTCAGGCTGGTTTGTCTGTGTGCCCCAGGGTTCTGTTCACTGCAGCCTCCCCAGTGCTACAAGCTGCAACATTTTACAGTAATTGCTCAGCCATTTTTTTTATGAGCGACTGATCAGAACCAAGGGATCTGGCAAAGGCTAAACCAAAAGGCAAGGCTTTTTTGTTTTTTTTTGGCGTTATTGCTTTGTTAATAAAATGGCTGTCCCTTATGTAGATTTTTTTTCCTGTACCTGATTTCCCTTTTGGGGAATAATCTTCACAGTTAAGAACTGTTTCATGAAAACAGTTTCCCTTTTTGCCAGTCCTTGTTCCTCTCTCCTAGGTAAGCACAGAGATCTGCCTTCCTGCAATAATCTTTATCAGCAGGCATTTGGTCAGTATTCTGCAAGAGCGCCCCATTTAAGATATTCACAGATATCCCAAGACATAGAATTACTATTGCCCAAGCTGCAGTTCTGGTTTTACTGCACTTAAAAGATTCTTAACTCCTAATGCTCACCTTCACCTCACTTTTCTGGTGATCTTAGTTCAGGACTCTCAAGGACAGCGGAAGAGATAATTAACTGCGACCCAGAGAAAGACCCACAACAACCCACCATCAGTGGTGATAACAGCACAGCCCGGAACTGATAATTTAGGGGCCTGCGTCTCTTCTTCGCTTAGAGCAATAAGTCTAACTGCAGATCTACGCCCGTAGAAACTACAGCATCTGGTATTCGTGCTAGCTATCTGATCAAGAGCCGTCAGTTTCTCCCTGACTGTTTACGTAGGTCGCCTGGTTACTTGGTAGCCTCTATGCATACTGGGAGAAAAGAAAAGCCGCATGCTGATTTAAACAATCCATGCCCTATTCATAATTTTACTGAAAATAAACCTTTCTAACCATTGAAAAAAGGAGCATAGTTCACTAACCTTTCCGTCTAGAATGTCCAGATGATTTGATTCCTTTCTTAACCAACTTTCTCCATTAACGAGTTCACAGGACATGCATGGATCTCTCCCTCTCTCTGTCTCTCTGTCTCTGTCTCTGTCTCTGTCTCTCTCTCTCTCTGTGTGTGTGTGTGTGTTTGAAAACACTTATGTTATTTTCTATGGGGCAAAAGAATTCCAGCCCTGGAACCTGCTAGGGCTGGGGACTTGCTGGTTTTAAGGATGTGTATGATTGGAAACATTTGTAATGGGTAGAACTTAGAGCGATGCAGAACTAAGAACAACAATGTAGAACCAGGAGAACAAGTAATGGGTGGAACAGTGAGAAAGGATGGACGGAAGAGAGAAGAATAGAGAGATGTGGAGAGATGATTCCCATTGTGAGCAGACTTCTTCACCCTCTGACTTCTGACCCTCAGATTTTTAGCCCCCCTTTAGCTATTCGTGCCATCTTTAATGAACCCTGAAGGGAGTCTTAAAGGCCAGGACTTTTAAGACTCTCATCACCCTAGTACTAGACTTACAACTGTGAAACATAGCCAGCATTTTGTTTGAAACACAGGCCCTACGGATTGAACTCAGGTTTTCATGATTATGTGGCAAGGATTCTACAGAGTAAGCCATCTTTTCAGCTCAGCAATTTATTTTTGAAAGAGAAAAAGGCCCTTACAGCTGTCATTGTCTCTACTTCCTTTTTTAATAGACGTAACATACCTCGTATTCTCCTGCATCTGGAGCCACACCGTGGACCTATTTGTACTCTGCCCTAGTGGGAAATTCTGCCACAGGTGAATGAGGTCTGAGGCATGGAGGACCTGTTTGTGACCCCTTCTGCTGCTCACAATCCCACTGAGTTTCATTGGCATACCACAAGTTCAAAGAGAAGATAATTAAAAGTGTCAAGAGTGGTTGGAAGCGGCTGCCCAGTCCCTGGCATCCATGTACCCAAAGAGTCTCAAATGTTTGGGTTAAGGCCACACCACAGCCCGTGGCATCCCTATACCAAAAAGAGTCTGGAATGCTTGGGTGGAAGCTTTGTCTGAGCCCCTGGCATCCATATGCCCAAAGAGTCTGGAATGTTCGGTGGAAGTTCCATCCCAAGCCCCCTTTCCTGGGAGTTGCCTCAGTCCAGACTTCACCCATGAGAAAGCCCACCAAACAATGCCCAAGATCACTCCCACAGGGTATTTAAACTTCACCCCAGAGAACAAACATATGGTTTTTGGTCTCCTTTCCTGGCTTCTCTCTGCCGAGCTGGAAAGCCATACAGGAGCATTGGTATCCATTAAACCTGGGCCTTTTCTAATTTGGTTTGATTTGATCTGATTCAGATTACTGCATTGGCAAAGAGGCTTATTGGGGTGCAGAAACTTTTCGAAGAGTAGATCTTGAAACAGACCAGGGCCCATCTGAAAGGTGGGGCCTGTGAAGCTGTGGGGTGATGTGCTTAGGGTAGTCTCCCTAACTGAAATGGGGGTGAAGATCATAAGAAAGATTCCTTTTAGCACTCAGATGAATAAATTCAAATTATGGTCCCCAGCCAGTTTTCAACCAGTCATATTTCTCACGCCCGCGCCCTCTTGAGCTATCCAGCTGATGGCAAAACAACAGCCTACAGAGAGGCCCCAAAGACAGCTTTCTGGTCTTCAAGGATCCCTTTCTTCCCTACTATATCACAAGAAGCACCCATCTAAGCAAGTGGGCTTTTTAAAAAAAAGTCTAGCTGTGGTCATAACATTTCAGTTTTTACTTTAACTGTGAAAATTATGACTGCGGTTTGGTTGTACAATCATAACCAAAGTGTGTACTGACAGCCAATAACAGCCAACTTCAAGTCATGGCACACATTTAACAAAATATCTTTTCAGAAGTTCTAACTGCTAGGTATAGTTTTACGAGCTGGAAAGTCAGGGCCATGCTCACAAAAACCTTTCTTTACAGCTCCCCTCTTCTCGACAGGAATCGTTCTAATTACAGAGCAATAACATTCCCCGTGATGTCAGGAGTGCTAAAAACCCGGACTTCACAAGGACGATGTGGCAGACACTAATGCAAGCAATATTTAAAATTTAAAGCTATTTCTCTTTGTTTTAAGTCCACATATAGAAATAAGACATTTATGCTTATGTAACTTGTGGATTTTCTTGGCCTTAAATGAAGATTGTACCTTCTAGGTCTTGGTCTTGATATTTTGCAATGGTTTTGTGCCTTAGGGCTTGCTGTCTTTGTCACCTGCTCATTTATTCTATAACTTGAGGTCAGCATTAATAGGTAGAAATATAATGAGTCATGGCCGAGAAAATGGCTCATTCGGTAAAATGCTTGCAGCACAAACGCGAAAGACTTGAGTTTGATTCCCAGAGCCCACGTCAAGCAAACAGAGGAGTTGCAAGCATAGTTTGGAATCCGATTGTCTATACCGCTAGAGAGTGAACTCTATAAGAAAGAAAGCTGACCTCAGGTGATTGGGAAAGACAAGAAGAGTGATGATAGGGGATACTACAAACCCACGGCCAAGGTGAGGAGCCTGGAGTGGGTTGGAGGACAAGAAGGGAACCGAGAGAAATCAGAGAGGCTGCCTGATTGTACACTGTTGCTTTTTACAGCTGAATCACTTGTTTCCTGTTGAGGGCAAACGGTGCCATTTCCTGTGTAGATATCTTTAAAACCTGTTTGGGGTGACTTCCCTTAAGTATGGTCTTGGAGCTGGGAGTAGGGTTAACACTTAACATGCACATCTTTTTACACCCCTCCCTGACCCCCAACACACAATAGTTCTGGAATCCAAAAGTCATCATGGCCAGCAGACCCGGGCACCTGGATGTGTTTGCATTGTTGGGCAAGGAGGATTTGGGGCCTGCTAAGTCCCAGGCTTCAAGCAGGGGAGGGTAAGCTCATCATGCAACTGCATCCAATTTCCATTGGAAAATTGCTTTGCACACAGAGCCCTAAGCCTGCCTGGCCTCCTTTTCAGTCATCAGATTCCCTCGGCTTGCGGTTCCTGGCTTAGGAGGGCTGCAGAGAGAACTGAGAGATACAGGGAGAGCAAGGGTCTAGATAAAACCTTGTTCTGTTTGCAATTCAGAGGGAAATTGGAGCGGAGGTAGAGTAGCTGGGCGCCGACTAGAGAAATGAGTTTGGTTAGTGCATGAATCCGCAAAGCATTTCAGATGACACCTTCCCTAGGATAATCAATAATTCAGTCTAATCAGTCTGTTAGCCTGGGAGAATGACATTTATTTTAATAGGCACTTTGTGGGTTGAGGGGGACGAAACTTCTTTGATGTTCACATCCCCCTCTTTCTTATGAATGCTTTTCCTTTTCCTGTTTTCTGTAGTTGTCTGGGGCTTCCAGGTGCCTTTATTTCATCTCTGTTCTATAAATTTCATACATCTAAGTAAAAAAAGAAACATCCTCTATTTTTTTTCAGTTCCTACTCGGTTTCACAATCTGTCTCTAAAACTTGGCTTAGAACTTACCTTGTCTAACACATCTTGGCTAATTTAACAACACATGATTTTGCGTTTTTCTGTTTCTTCTATCCAAATCTCTAACCCTGTGTGTGTGTGTGTGTGTGTGTATGCACATGTTTATTTGGCCTAGGTAGAGATCCGCGGTCAAGATCAGGTGTGTTTCTGTACTGCTTTCTGCCTTGCTTTCTCAGACAGGATGTCTCAGTGACTCTAGAGGTACACTCCTGTCTCTACTTTAAAGGGCCTAGAAATACCGTGCATGAACCCCCATGCCCAGCTCTTTATAAAACTACTTGGAGTCCAGACTCAGTACCTCATGCATGCACAACACTCCCTTGGAACTGTCTTCCCAGTCTTCTTCCATTTGTCTGTTATAAATGTGGCCGCCTTATACTCCCTTGCAGGTTTCGAAGACTCTGAGGTTGCTGATCTGGAGTATATTATGTGCTGTTGCCACATTCTTTCAAGTTCTGCAACCATTTCTCCCATCCTACGTTTTTACAGGCTGCACTGAACTAACTGGCTTGGGGCCCAAATCTGGCCCTCTATTTGTTTTTTTATGAATAAAGTTTTATTGAACCTCATGCTCATTTTTTTCCCATATTGTCTCAGGTTGCTTCTGTGCTGTGACTGAAGGGTTCAATAGCTATTGAATTCTGCAGCTGTGTGATCCACAAAGGCTAAAATTGACTCGGAAGACAACTTAGCAGAGCTGGGTGCAGGTGTATGTCGTCCTCTCTTCTTTTCTACATTAGAATTAAAATGAAGATACAACTTTTAGTATGGGAAAATGGGCTGCATTCATGTCAAGCAGACAAGGATTTGAGCCTGCCTAACTGTCACTCCCTGGAGAACTTTCTGAATTATTTAGCATCTCAATGTCTTCATTTATAAAATAGCAACAGTACTAACAGGATGTTTGAATTGGTAAGAAAATAACCAGTCGTAAACTCTGAAAAGGGCATCATATAGTAAAAATGAAAACAAAACCAAGACCAAAAATAAGCCCCCCCAAAAAAACCCAAAGAAATAGCGTTGTAAAATAAATGGCAAAATAAGGATGAGTCTTCCACCCTTATAGTCCTCCTGTGAGCCTAGAAGACCCTCAAGTGGAGTTTTTTCTTTGGCCACTTCCCAGAGAAGTCAGAGAAATGGGGCAGGGCTGCTCTTGGGTGTTTTATTGTGAAAAACTTGCCCCGGAACTATGACTACTCAGCATATTTCAGGAACTGTGAGGCAATTCTGATATTTAGGGTATAAAGATACAAATTTTACATAACAGCAAAGATCATTCCCCCATGATAGAATCTCACATTATTGAATTTGGTTTTCTTTTTCTATTCAATGTCATTTTTTTTTCATGATGTGGATGAAAATTCTAGAAAGAATGGCACCTTCCTTGAGCCTTCTGGGAGGCTGATTAACTGATTACAGTTCCAGTGATAGTGGAGAGGTTGGAATATTGCAGACCTGAGCCTAATTACAACTTCCATGGGCTCTTTCCCACCTCTGTGTCTGACCAAATGCTTCCATGATTGATAGGTAAAAACCGCGATGGATATGGTGACAGAGTGGTAGTTGCCACTAATTGAAAGGTGGAATGTCATCAGATTCACCTGAGGCTGGTTGCAGAGATCCCTGACTTTGCTCTAATCCACCTGCCTAGTGTTTCCACCAATGCATTTGAATAGTGTCTTAATTCATGACCTTTTTCTCTCTGTTACTGTAACAACGCCATTAAATTGCTTGCATGTTGGAACATGGAACTTGTGGTAACTAAAATCTGTGTTTCCAGGCCATCACTACTCAGGTTTAGCTTTCGAATTAATTATCTCTCATCTCCTTTGCAGGAAGAATTGTGTTTTTCCAACTATAGCATTTACCTTTTTCCTGAAGAACGGGAATGAAACAAGGGTTGTGGTCACATTGCACAACACCTGCAGAAGATAAAACTCCTGAATATTCTAGCATAAAACAGAAAGGACTCATATATCCCCACCCTTACCTGAGGAGGTGTAGGCAGGGGATGGCTTAGGGCGGAGAGAAGTCACTTTCCCTCAAGGGTATGGGCACTGGTAAACTGATCACACTCCCTTGAATGGCTCCACAGCCGAGATGATACAGGCAGCACCAACTGAACTTGAGAGGCTATTTTGTTAAAGAAGACGTGATGTGGAGAGGTTAGGAGGAGAGCATGGGTCTGAGATGAGTTAGGCTGGAGTGAACGTGATCAAATATATTATTTGAAATTCTTAAGATTTAATAAAAATATTACATTTTTTAAAAACTGGCTTTTGTTTTCCCTTTTCACGACCTCAACCGCAGTGGAGATAGTAAATGCATTTTCCATGCCGTAGTTTTGTTTGTTTGCTTTTAATAAAATCCCTCTGAACGTCCCCAGACAAACACTGGAATGGTACTCTAACATTTAGGTAATATTTTTATTCTTTATTTTAAGATTCTGTCATCTTGTTCCTAAATTCTACAGAAAATAAATTATGGAATTCAGTTAGTGCTTTTAATTTTTTAAGTTATTATTTTTTTTAATCAAGCCATTAAAGAAGGCAGGAGAGAATGTACAAGGAGCAAATGTTGACGCAAGTCCTAGTTTGATTCTGTGGGTCGTTAGTGGCACCCAATATGCTTTGCAAAAGACATTCTCAGGATTCATCTCAGTGACAATGGGACACTTAGCAAATAGTGATATTTTTGTTAACTGGGGTGGGATGGGCTTTGTCTAAGCTGAGATGCCCGCATATCATTTAAGACTAATTTTTAAGGTAGATCCTATGCAGTAGCCATCTTCATAGACTCGTAGGAGTTAATGTCATCATATCTTATGCAAAGAAGATAGTCAGCAAATATTTACTAAATGAACGCATGGTCTCAACATCTCTGTGTTTATTTGTTACTAGCTAAAATTAAAAGCGGAGCTGAACAAACAGCTTTTCTTCCTTACTGTGATTGTAAGAGGATTACAAACATTTGAGAATGGCTTTGTGTATTTCAAAGGAAACAATGCCCATTTGTACTGTTGTTACTTCCTACCTGGGAGAGGGTGTGCTTCTCCCTAAGCGTCAGATTCCCTCAGCACTGGGTTTGTTTTCCTGCCGTGACATATTTTACAGTCTTTCTTATACTTCCTCACTGCCCTGGCCGCACTCTATGCTCTCCCTTCCTCACGCACTTCCCAAGTTACTTTTGATGAGAGGTCGAGAGCTGCCGTGTGTCTGTTTCAAGATGAAGCTCCAGGTCTGAGGGGTATAAAAAACAGAATTGATAAGTTAGTGAATGAATTAACTAACAGGAAAGAACAAGCGGCTCATATGTGTTTGAAAAAGGGTCTAACTTCACCGATGAGACACATAGAAAACACAAGGCAGGTCATCTGTGTGCTTTAGAGAGGCAACTGAGCTGGCTCACTGGAAAAAGGAGCTAGCCAGCAAATCTAATCATCTGCGTTTCATTGCTGATACTGAGAACCACAGGGTGGAAGCAGAAAACTGATTCCAGCAAGCTGTCCTTTACCTCTACACATCTGCCATGTCACATGCGCACACTTACACTCACACAAGACTTAAAAAGCTTTACTAGTGTATCTAGTGTATATTTATTGTACAAAATGAAGTTTCATGACACTTCTGTTGAAGTGTGAAGTGTACTTTGGCCACATTCTTTCCCCATTGCATCTCCTGTCCCACGTCTCCACTTCTCACTTCTTCCCAAGGTCACCCTCTCCTTTCCAAGGTCACCCTCTCCTTTCCTCATATGCACACACACCTCAGAGACACATGTGTGTGAGATCTAGTGTAGGTAGAAATTTCTGTCCACCAGCAGCTTCTAAATAAATATGCTGAGGCTTATATTAATTGTAAATGGTCAACCAATAGCTCAGGGTGGTTACTAACTAACTCTTACACTTAAATTAACCCATATTTCTTATCTGTGCTTTGCCGTGTGGGTTGGTACCTTTTCTCAGTACAGCATGCCCATGGTGCTCTCTCTGTGTCTGGCTGGCGACTTTTCTGACTCCACCCTTCCTCTTCCCACCATTCTCAGGTTGGCTTCCCCACCTAACTTTATCTTGTTCAGCTATTGGACAGTTAGCTTGTTTATTAAACCAATCATAGTGACATATATTCACATAGTGTATAGATTATTCCATAGCAATCCAGGTTTCATAGATGATAGAAAACATATAGTATTTGTACTTTTTGCTTTTATAGAATCTTTGTGTGTTTCTCAGCATGCATTCTAATCTCACTTATCTCCCTGTCTCCTGTAATCTGTTCTCTGCACTTGCAACTTCCCCAAATCAAAACCAAATGTAAAAACAAAACAAAACAAAACAAAAAAGCAAACTAAAACATAAACAAAAAAAAAAAGAAGACTCTTGTTGTGGAAGCTGAAGTGAGTCCCACAGTACACCCTTTAGTCCAGTCATCTTCCTTGCAAGTGTTCATTGCTGTGAGTCACTGGTCTGGCTTGAAGCCGCAGGTTTCTGCTACACCTCAACAATGGGCTCTCACTAGAGCTCCTTTTGGGTATCTTGTTGTTGCCCTGTGTCATGCAGATCCCTCTGTTTGGGGTTTGTAGGCTCGTCCCCTTCACATGTGCCAGCGGTTCACAGATTCGGTGACTGCTGGGGCGGGCCCAGTGCTAGTTCTAGTAGTAATTGGAAGCCTGGAAGGTAGCTGGGTTGGTCAGCTCTAGCTTTCCCTCAGCATGGCCACCCAGATGAGCTTGCCCTGCCTCAGCTAGCTCACCCAGTGCAGCCTACACTGAGGAGCTGGTCAGTTCTCCTGTTCCTGGGCCCTCAGGTCTGCGTCCCCCTCACTCATATTTCCAGGACCAGTTGTATTGTTTTGCCCAGGGAAGGTGCAGGGCCCTCTCTCCTGAAGTGGTGGTGGTGGTGAGCTCTCCTGCTTTCATCCTTAGGCAAGAGTGCTATATTGGCCTTTCTGCCATTCATGTTTGAATGTTTAGGGGCCCAATGTGCTTGTGAATGCAGTGGCTACATCATGTTCACAAAGATGTCTTTTTATTGTGCATTCTCCCCATTCTCTGGCTCTTACAATCTACTTCTGAAATTGTGTGTGTGTGTGTGTGTGTGTGTGTGAGAGAGAGAGAGAGAGAGAGAGAGAGAGAGAGAGAGAGAGAGAGAAAATAGGTGCCAGCCTTGCCTACATAGTGAGTTCAAGGCAACCCTGGGCTACAGAAGACCCTTTCCGTACAAACAAAGACAGAAGCAAAAGCTCTGTACCAAAGTGGCACTCTTTCCTATAAATTCCTGGACTTGTTACTAAAATCCTGGAGCTATAGGACTAATGGGGTGGGTGTGGATCCTGGAACACTCCATCAGTAATATACCCCAAATAAGTGCAAGCATTTAGTGAAAAAGATGGCTTAAACTACATATGTCAAATGGATGGATGTCCCAGTAATGTTAACTTGATGCATTCTGGAGTCATTTGGAAAGAGGGAATCTCCATTGAAAAAATGTCTCACCACATTGACCTTTGGGCAAGCTTGTGGACATTAGCATGATTAATAACTAAAGTGAGAAGGACCACCCCTGGTGGGTGTGCAACTCCCAGCCAGGCTGTCCCGAGATTTATAAGAAAGCAGACTGAGTAAGCTACGAGGAGCAAGCCAGTACGCAGCATTCCTCCATGGTTCTGGTTCTAGTCCCACCTCTAGCTCCTGTCCTGACTTTCCTCAGAGACGAAGTTCTAATGTAAACCGAGATAAACCCTGTCTTTAAAGAGCTGCTTTAGTCATGATATTTGTCACAGTAAAGAAACCCTAACTAAGATCCTGAGAAACAGACACATCCTGCTAAGACTCTGGGAAGTACCTAAGTTTATGTCAAGAGTTACTGCTCCCGTCGTACAGTGAATCAGTGGGTAGTTATCCAAGACAGGACGCAAGGATGTGCTGCCTGCTGTTATTTGTACCTGAGGCCCTAGGCTGTCATTTCAAGTGGACATGGCTACATTACCTACTTTCCAATCTGCTTGGTTCAGCTCTGTGCGCTGAGTGTTTCAACAGATGAAATTGTATATGAAAAATAGAAAATTCATGTTCTCTTTAAACTGTCTGCAGTCTCTCAATCCAACCAGAGCATGTTTTCATTTTGGCAAAAAAAAAAGTAGCAGAAAGAGCTGTATATATTGTCTATACACACATAAAAGGGCAGGCAGCAGGGCCCATTCATCTGTGAGTATGATTTCTCACTGTCTCTTGATGTCAGCGGAGTCTCTGTGGACAAGGTACCCACACACATCTGTTAAAGCAGGACCCATAGAACTCTCTGTTGGACCACACTTTCAGAGATGAGCCAGCCCACTGAACTACAGAAAGGCAGCAAGCAGACCCAACGGAAGGGCCTTTGAGTGTTAACCCTAGCCTGATTACTCAGTGACAGATGTGCACCCGGAGGCTGTAGAAGGCAAGTGGTGGGTTGTATAAGTGATTGCAGACTTTTATAGCCAAGGCAAGGTAAACGCTTCAGCCCAAAGGTTATTACATTATCCCAGAAGAAATAGTCACTGTCAGTATTGGAAGAGACTCTCAGTCCGCAATTCAAATAATCCTCTTTAAAGGCCTGTTTCAAACCGCAAGCCACTAATGGTCCCCTATAGCAGCATTAGAGTCTTTCATAAGAGGTCAGCCTGCCCCTTCCCTAGGGACACCATTCCTGGACCAGCGCTATTTATTCCATAGTTTTCTAATTCCACTTTTGTTTCCCTGCCATCCATTCTCCATGGGAGCAGTCAGGGCTTCTCTTACAGCTGAGAATCTAATTGTATCCGTGGCCTATTGCCGTCCCTTCCTGTTGTTCTCCTAATAACCATCCTGTCCTGAATAAGGCCTCTCTGATTCTGATCTGGCCCCTGCTTCCCTTCAGCATCTTCTCTAATCTGTGTGTTCTGTTCTGTTGGTGTAGCTCCTAGGCACATGGGTACAGTGCTATCCCCTCTCCCATTTCTCTCCTCCTCTCCTATTCCCTCCATTTTCTCTCTTCTTTTGCCCCTCCATTTTAACACATACACCAGACACAGACACACAGACACACACACACACACACACACATCTCACCACACCCTCTCAACCTCACCCTCCCCCCTGCCACCTTTGCTCTCTCCATTTCTTTCTTCTCCTCTCCCTGTTTATCTTCATTCTCATGAACCAAGTTCTCAGGATGTAGCTGAAGCCGGATGCAGAGCCCGCTATGTAACTCAGGCTGTCTTTGATATCTCCTGCCTTCAGCTTCCTGGGTGCTGAGATCGCAACACTCCCAACAAGGTGGGCCTTCTGACACTTGCTCACCATGCCTCACTCTCTGGCCATTCTCATCCCTGGAATATGCTTCTATGATCTCAGCTGGCAGACCGTTCTTCCCACCTCTGTATTCACTTAACCCATGCACTTTTTGATCTCCCATTTACTTTTAATAAGAATGATTTCTTTGTCTAATGGCTTTCTTGCTTATTTACCCCACTCCATTACCCTTCTCCACCCAAATAAAAGGTCCAGGAGAACAGGGACCTCATCTGCTTTGCTGAATACTGTGTCCCCAGTGTGCAACTCTGAGCCCAGCCCATGGGCAAGTGCTCAGTGAACTGTGAGTCAATGAACAGATGAGAACGATGGAAAGAATGCTCACCAGATGGTGATCGTGGTTAAGTTGGAGAGGGGAGCATCTTTGGCTCTTTTATTTGATGCTCTTCTGTATTATTTATTTTTACCAAACAATAGATTGTTTCTGAAGTTCATGTGACAGGCCATGTTAAATGCAAAGTGATCCCCAGGAAGTAGGTGCTGCCCGGCCATGCTTTGTAAAGTCATCCAGCCTGCACTTCCCACTTCTGTCCTCCAGGAGGCACTGGGACACAGGTTGCAAGTAGGAAAGAGCAATGCCAACACTTCCCAGAAGAGAGATGACTGGACTAGGCTTTTTAACAGGCATGACTTAGTCATGCACTTGATATCTGGGGTTTGAGATATCAACTCTAAATTAGTTCAAGATACTATTCCTGGAAGGGAGACAGTAAGAGAAAGAAACGGGAACAGAAATGAATGTAATAATAATAATTTTTAAAGATACCTAAAGGAAGACAATAGACACTAAAATGACAAAACAGAAAAGAGTTATTGGTCCGTGCTTCTGGGCCATGCTTCTTGGGATGGCTGGAACTGAGTCTAGCTAAGTGGAGGTCCTCAGTAGATGCTATGGCTTCCCTGTATACCGCCTACAGAGGAAGGACAATGCGTACAGTATAAATAGAACTGAGGAGGTAGCCCAGATCCTATCAGGTGAAACAGAAGTTTTTGTTTCCTTATACTAGCAAGCAATTAAACAGATACCTTCAGTTACTTGAATGAAAACTTGTCTTGAATTTGGAAGATGTCGCAAATGTCACTTAGGTACAGTCTTGTGGTGCACTGTACCACAAGTAATAAGTAATGGAAAATCATAGCTATCTCCCTGCTTGGGGTTAGGATGTTGCATTGAAAAAATGCAAATATTTGTATTCTTGTTTTTTTCCCTCAGGATGGAGAATTTATTTGTAACTTTATCTTTGGCCAACCAAAAGACTGGAAACAACCTAAGTACTAACGCAGATTAGCATAATGCATTTTACATGTAATGTGTTGCAGGCAACACTGATGCGATGCACATGTGTTCTAAAGTGCAAAGGTGTCTTTATAAGTCAGATAATGGGAGATGCCCACCAACCCAACTATTGTGTTGCCAGATACTTGCCAAATACTTATAGATATGAAGATGTGTACGAGTTTATTATCAGAACTTCTGTCTCTCAAGTAACAATGCAGAGAGTATCTTTTGCCGAGTGCAGAACAAACACACATCTCTCCAGGTGCTCATAATAAGCAAAGTGCTTATTTCTCTATGCTGTTCCACAGAGAGCGAACAAAGAAAGCAAGGAAAAGATGATGTTTCCTTATCCCATCATAACCTCCTTCCTGAGCCTTCCTGCTATCCTATGACACCAACCGGGAGTAAAACAGAACAGAATACAACTGTAAAAAATAGCATTCAAACCAGATCAGCTCTGGAAAGGGAGCTTCGTACATTATTCAGCAAGTGGGAATCTTCTCTACGTTTTGAAAGGGTTGTCAGCTTTCATTTCTGTGAATGCAGTGCTTGTGGGAGATTTTGAAAGTCTGATGCCGTTGTTGGTGGATTCCAGTGGGAAAGGCTGACTCGGCATTTATGGCTTCGTAAGCACCTTCTCACCATTGCGTATGCTCTGGTTTCCTGTTCCTGGAGGTTTTTTCCCATTAGTGTGTGTGTGTGTGTGTGTGTGTGTGTGTGTGTGTGTGCATGTGTGTGTGTGTAGGAGAGCATGGGGACATGCCCCTCCACTGTTGTTTCAGATGAAATGAGCAAAACATGAATGTCTGGGTAACACTGTGGTCTGTGATTTGAATTTCTCTGTCTTAAAGTGTTATTCTTGACCATGTCTATATCTCCATCTATATCTGCACACACACACACACACACACACACACACACACACACACGCACACACATCAGTTTAATAGCACTTGAGCTAAGTGTCTACTTCAGTCCATTAACTAATCACGGTATTCTGATGGAACTTGAAAACTTCTAGATGAGCTGTGGTTGAGAATCCAAAGTGATAAGGATTCCTAGGGAGTGAGACTCTGGGGGCTGAGAAGTGTTTCGATATTTCTGTAACCATTATGGCTAAACTTATACGTAATCCTGATCAAGTAATGAATAAATTAGTGCAGTTGGGAAGAGGAAGGGATCAGTTGAGGGGTATCAGAAAGGGCAGCACAGGGTGAATATGATCAAAATGCATCAAATATGTGTATAAAATATCATAATAAAAACCTTATTATGTATAGTTATTGTATACCAATAAAATAATTAAATGATTAAAAAATTAGAGTTGGAAACATTTAATTTAGCAAATATATATTAGTTTCAGCTGTGTGCTGGACTCTATGATTGACACATGGGCAGAGACAACCTCTACTAAGATTGGCATACAGGTAGAGAGATGATTAGGACCCTTTACGTACATAGCTCTCTGGATGGCTGTGGGTTACAGTCACACTGAAGTTTTAACCCCACCAGGACTATTCAATCTGCCAAAGTGAAGATCTGAGGACGTTTTTGATTGTGAGGTGTGATGTAGTTAGAAATGACCAATAGCAATTAAAAAAAAAGAAGTGTGAATAAGGTAATCACTCATCAGGAGGAAGATAAGTTAAGCCTGTGCCTGTCGCCACAGCCTGGCATTTGTTAATGAACTACCCTTATTAGAGATTGCAAAAGTATTCAGGGAGCGAGGCAGCGAGAAACACACATGCTCACCCATCTGCAAGCAGCTCCACTGTGTGGGTTATTTTTTATGTGAAGTGAGCAGTCTTTAAAAATAGGATTTATTTTTAAATTTTGTTTACATGTATATACAGGGTGAGTAGTGGTGTGTGCTTGTGGTTGCTACCGAGCTAGGCTTCCAGGCAGTTGCCATCCTGATGAGAGCCAGAAACTGAACTCTGGTCCTCTGCAAGAGCAGTGTGCGGTCTTAGCTGCCGAGCCTTCTCTTCAATCACTTAAAAAATTTAAAATTGTCTGTGTATTGGGGTAACAAGAAACATTTTTACATATTAAAGAAGTTCCACAAGAGCTTTTCCTTTGAGGTCTTGTTTGTAAAAGCCAGCATTTATGGCAAGAGATGAGTTAAAAGTCCCAGAATCTTCTTAAAAGGTCTTTGAGAGTCCCGGATACTTGGTCCAGAAGCACTGGACAATGGAGCCAGTCATAGCTGCGTGCTTTGAGAGGCACTCTCAAGCGGTTACATAGCATCCTCCCTGAACACAGACTGCACACACATCTCCTCAGCAAAGCATCAGCTTCTCCTCCCTCTAAAGCTGCTCCCTGTGTGTCGCTTAGCAAAAGCAGCTCGCTGTGTGGAAACAAACACATTTTAGTCCTTTTGGCACCGTGCAGCCATCAGAAAAGCCAAGCTGAATCCCACTCTGCATCATGAGTCATCTTCCATGCTGCCAGCTCCGTTCTGGCGGAGGCCCCTTTTGTTGGAGGGGTTTGGGGTAGAGACAGAGGAAACATGTTGGTGCTTAGAGCTCAGGCCATTTGCAGTATAATTAGAGACATACTGTTTTGACTGGAAATCTGATCAGCTCTGACAAGGGTGTCACTAAGACAGGATAAATATTGAACATTTCTGTCTGATTCCATAGAATCAGAAGTTCAATCAAGATAAATATGTCAAGTGTCATTGTATGAAATCCTTGGTTTTTAAGACATTTAGATTATGAAAGCAATCCAGGAATCCCCAGAGCTTAATATTAAAGATGCTTGAAACATATGCTTCATATCTGGATGGTTTTAAACTAAATATAAGCTTTATTAGTCATTTGAGTATCTCATAGATGGAAAAAGTAAATGAGTGTTATATATATCTTGAGCATAATACCGGAAATACCAAACATGCATTTGAAGAAATTTGTAATCTGAAAATGTATATCCCCTTTTCCAATAAGTTCATTGATTTAAGGTAAAATGCAATGACTGAGGTCATTTATAAGTTCACCACGGATCTTAATATGTTGACAGTCTCCATCTTACCATGTATGTGGCATTAGAATAACACATGTGCTGGTGAAAGAGTTCATCAGGCAAAGGTGCTTTTCACCAATTCTGGCAATCTGAATTCTATACCATGACTCACAAGGGAGAAGACAAGAACTGCCTCTGGAAGCCACAAAGAAGCATAGCACAGAAGTGCCCCCAACATACACACATACAATGGTTAAAAAAAGAAAAGCTACCCATTTCTTTCCTTTCTTTGAACTGGAGAGATTTAGAGGACTTAAAACTAAGTATTACACCTGGCAAAGCATTTAGTAAGATTTCATGTAAAACAGAAATAGATTCCGGTCAACATAGAAGAAGTGACAAACAAGTTTATCTCTGATTCTTCCCCAAATCTCTCCGTGTGCTATAAACGAGGCAAACACACAAATATATAAAGATAAATTAAGCAGGAATAAAACTCCACAACAGCAGAATTCTGAGGGTTGTGTGGGGAGAATAACTGACTGGGCAAAATAAAATATAGAAAGCTTAAACCTAAATACGCAGCTGAACATATGTATATGGCATATACCATTCAACCACGGAAAGTCATGGTCTGGATATATCAGATATATCTGAAATTGCAGGCCTAAAATAAAGGATTTGATTATGATTATAATTCGGAGTAAGAACCATTAGACTCCCTATATCCTTGCTTGCATGAGTTTTACTTAAAAGGCTGTCCTTTTGTCTTATAGTCTGATAGAATATTAGTGATATTTTGGGTGGTTCAGATCCACAGAGGACTTTTTGAACTTGGGAGATATCAAGGGCATTGTATTGAGATAAGAGTCTTATTAAAAATCTAGATTCTGAATATTGACCTTAGTATCCTCAAATCCTATTTATACTCTCATTTTCTAGAACTTTACCTGTCAGAACTATACTTCACACCTCTAGTAAGAGATTGAAGACAATGGTTTAACAAAACACTCACATTTCTGATGAAAAATAATTTCCTACTTTAAATTCTATACCCACTTAATGGCCTATCAGGTGTGAATGCAAACATTTAAAAATCATATCTATCTACTGATATCTACATCTACCTATACTTACAGCCTCAGAGAGTCAGTACCCCATACACCCTTTGCCATGAAAGTACTAGAAAATCTGGCCTACTGACACAGAAATAAACCAAGAAAGTAAACAGATATGGGTCATCAGTATCAGGTGATCCAACTTCTAAGAGACCTATATTACTATTATAAATAGATTTGTTTTTTAGTTAATTTGTGACAGTTACATGGGATTCTGTGTAAAATAAAACCAGGAAGCAATTACTAACTTCAGAGAAATTAAGATATTGGAAGGATGGGTTATGTTCATAACATACTTTTATAATAAGTTGCAAGGCCAACTCTGAACAATACATGTATAATTATGTACCCCAAACTATGACATCACATTCAATAGGAATCACTGGGGTACTGACAGTAGAGGTGATGGAATATGGTGTGTACATATGTCTGTGTGCATGTGTATGTGAGTGTGTGTACATGTGTGTATGTGTGTTCATGTACAAGCCCGGTAATGGTGCTTGGGAGAACCACATCTACCTGGAGTAAAAAGTCAACGTCAAACTCTAAATCCAAACACTTTCAATATTGAGAAATAGTCAATGAAAATACCACAAAGAATTGGAAAATGAGCCAAATGACAGGCTTCTGACATGAATTAGGAATGAAAATAGGACATATTTTATTAGAAACTCTATAGGTCTGTTACAGCATATGACAAACTGATAATAATAAAATGAAGTGTAAAAAGTGTAAGCCTCTAGACTCCTTTTGCTGTTGTCTGTTGAGTAAGCCATGGTAGCGGCAGGTGCAGAGTTGGTGTGAAATTGACTACTCAAATATTTGCCCTTCTAGTTCTTCCCGATGCCTGGGTGAAGCCCTGGGAAGATTGTAGTTATGAGCTGACTCACTGTGAAATGACACAGCAAAGTGTCACAAGAGCCTGCTGGAGACAGCCTTGCTAACCTAACCTATGGCGTGTTCCTGGAGTTCTGCTCTTCTTTGGGAATTACTAAGTGAACACTGACACACGCTCCTTTCTCCTATAGTTTCAGCTTTTGAATAAACTGGGCTCTCAGTTTCCTTCTCCACTTAGTTGTTCTGGTCTTACGTGTTTCTCTCTTCGGCATCATCAGCCTTGCCAGTTCAAAGTTTCCTCGTGACACACAGTCCTCTGCTCATAAATCCCTGTCTGTTGATATTGGCTTATCTCTCTTTACTTACTGGCTTTGGTGGTTTTTCAAACTCTCCTTCCTCTTTTTATGCCTTCTTTTATTTCCCTCTACTTACTTTTTTTTTAATTAACCCTCCAAGGAGATTTAGTGTATTAAATTATTTTACGATCCCCTGAGGTTATTAATGCATGGCACTCATAAGTGCACAAAAGAAGCTGTTTATAGTAATGTGCTCCACAATATACTTGACAATGTTTGCTTAGATTTATTTTAATTTTTTTAAAATTTACATTTGTGTGTGTATGTGTGTGTGTCCATGAATGCCATGGCCCATGTGTGGCACTCAGAAGACAGAATTCAGGAGTCTACCACGTGTGTCTAGCTGATCCAACTCAGGTTGCCAGGCATTGTGCCAGGCACTCACCTGCTGAGCCATCTTGCCAGTTCCTAGGTGATTTTTTATTATGTGTACATGCATGTGTCTCTGTGTGTCTAGGCACACACATAGATACCTGGAGCTGGAGTTACAGGAAGGTGTGAGCCATCCTTTCAGTGTGGGTTATAGGAACCAAACCCCAGTCCTCTACAGGAGGAGTAAGTTCTCTCAACTACTGAGCCTCTTTCCTCAGTCCCCAAGTTTGTATCTTTGGATACTTAAGGCAAAGAACTAACGTCTTCTCAAGTGAAGACACAGGCACGGTCTGCTGCTTTCCTTTATGTATGTTTGTAGTGTTGTATTCTGTTTCCTTCTAAAACAATGGGACTTAATGGCCACTTCACAGATTACGATCCATTTAAAGGCAAGAACACAGACACGTTTTCCTCAGGCATTTGAAAAACTGCCAAGTTGCCTGTGAGTTCCTTTCAGTGAAGGGCCTAAGCAGATCCCACGCTACTCATTTAGACTTCAGTTTGTGTTTTAAAAAAGAGAGAGAGGAAATACAAAGGGAAAAGGAAAAGAGGTTTTTCCATCTTCCAGAGAGAAGGGGATCAAATATGAGACATTAGACGAAGAACCATAATGTAAAGGTCTTTGGAGGATATTAAAAATGAATCAGCCTGCTTTAAATACACCAAGCTACAGGTAAAATGCATATAATCAGATAATTGGCTGAGAAAGGCCATGGGAATTAACACAGCATGTACAGCCTATCTACCACTTGGAATCTGAGTAATTGAGAGAAGCGTAGCAGGTTAACGAGGGGTCCTCCGGAAGTTCTGTGTACTGAGATGTGACCCTGCCTTTGAGGGGATCATGTGACACAGAACTCTTTTTTTACTGAGTCCCACATTCTACAAACAGCATGCATGTCATACCCTGGACGCTACTCTATCTCGGAGAACTTTAGGAGGAACAAAGAGAAGTCAAGATCTGGTTTGACTCGAGGGATAGGTGTTGACTTTGAGAAGAACCTGAGGTCAAGGTCCTGAGGTGCCATCCATCCAAGTAGGATGTGCTTCATTGGGAATGTTCTGAAGCAACTGCTCTCCAGAAAACGTAAATCTGAGCTGTGGGAATCATGGCTCACATCTAATCAAGCTACATGCTAGGACAGAGGATCTCGGACTTAGACTTACCTGGATGTGACAGCTACCCTGATTGTGGACAGAACCATGTATTTATCTATCTATCTATCTATCTATCTATTTATTTATTTATTTATTTATTTATTTATTTATTTATTATTGTGTACCAATGCCAGTTCCCCCTCTCTCATTCCCCCCACTCCATGCCCCATCTTCTCAAATGTGGGGTAAGACCTCGCTTGGGGAAGTCAACAACGTCTGTCCCATCACCTCATTGAGGGAGGACCAAACCAGGCTGAGCAAGAAATCTCTAAATAGAGAATGGGCTCCACAAGCTCAATTCATGAATTAGAGTTAGATCCTGGTCCCACTGCCAACACCATTTCATAGCTAACATCCCTGATTAAAAATAAACATTAAGCATCTAATCACCAACATTCATATCTCTGCTTCCTGATTGTGGATGCAATGTGACCCTTACAATCTTACACTCCCGCCTTCTCTGCCATGATGCACTGTACACTCTGACTGTGAGCCAGAGTAAACCTCTCCCTCTAAGGCTTTGGGTCAGGTATTTTGTAACAGCCACCAGATAAGTTACTAATATAAGAGCAGTTGTCCAGTTTAGCTCTGAAGACCCCCTGGGTTCACCCGTTTAGCTCTGAAGACCCCCTGGGTTCACCCACACAGAAAGGCTGCTCATGATCTCACCGGCCCAGCCGAGTGGCATAGAGAAGCTTCTGATTTCCACACTGTGCTCATATACACACCACGATGTACACTAGTTTCTCATGTGAAAAACACTGATTTTTTTCACTTCATAATAAGAGTACTGGAGACTCAGAGTAGCAAAAGCGAAGCAGTTTGTTTTACAACCTTGTAAAGTTGGGCATTACTTAGAGAAAAGACCAAAGCAAATAAACCATCAGATCCTGGTGTGCAAACTCTACACAAACAATGGCATTTATGTCCCTACCCTAAATTCTCTGCCCCTGCATTTCTCGTTGACTGAGGTCTTTGGGGAGATACAGTCTTCCTCTTCCTCATGTGTACTATTGCCTCCTGCACAGACTGCTTTTCCTACTGGTTCACCATGCAAAGCTTTACCTAACATGCATCCTGGGGCTTACTGTTCTTTTCTTGCCTGATTCCTGCCCTTAGTCAGGCAGAAGACTTGTCATTTTTTAATACTAGGAGGAATTAAGAATGCCTAGACAAGCTGCTGGCTAGGGAAGAAAGAGACCCAGTGGCCCCTGTCCCCCTCTGATTCTCTAATGTATTCTAATGCATCTTACTGAAAATGAACCGTAATGAGTTTTTACTTATATCTAGAGGTGATATTTTTTCCTAATTTTAATTTCTATCAACATGGCTTCCAAAGGAACTCAGGAAATGAAGCCTGATGTGGGAGTGTCATATATCAATCTGTTGATTTCATTGGTTAAGCAATAAAGAAACTGCTTGGCCCTCATAGGTTAAAACATAGGTGGGAGGAGTAAACAGAATGTAATGCTGGGAGGAAGAGGAAGTGAGCTCAGAGACGCCATGCTCCGCGCTCCCGGGTAGACGTGATAGCTCCTCTCTGAGACAGATGCGATGAAGCTCCGACTCAGGATGGATGTAGGCTAGAAACTTCCCGGTAAGAGCATCTTTGGTGCCCGACGTGATGGACTAAATCCACTGAAAGCCTGAGAAAGCTTGGGAAAGAGTAAAGCATGTTTTCTCGGTAGCAGCGATTTCTCGGGTCTGCTCTGCTTGCTAGAAGCAAGTAAGCGCTCTAAGAGAGGCTTCCTGACTCAGCTTTAGCTGCAAAATCATGCAGCTCTTTTAAAAGGTCCTGCCAAGAGACATCTAAACGGTGTCGACGAAAAGTGAACGCATGCTTTTCGGTTTTCAGCCATAGCAGGAAAAAAGCTGCACCGTTTAAAAATGCTGGCTTTCTGGGCTGTCCTGTCAGGGCAAACTCTGACTCTTTTACGCAGGCGGTTCGTGCGGTTTGCAAGCACAGGCTGCTGAAGCTCGCTTGCTGGCAGGGACCTTGAAATGCCACAGAGTTGTGGCAGTAAACATGGCTATAGCCAGTACCTCAGCCATGAGGCTGGAAAGCTAAGGAATGGGCTGGATCCAGTTGTCAAAGCCACAGCTTTAATCCTACCCATATTGCTCAGTCATTTAAAGGCTCGTGTGGTCATAAAAAGAGAGATTCAAAGACAAAAATTTCTAAATGGTTTACAATGTGTTAAAAATGTATGCAAGCTAAAAGTTAAAAGTTCTTAAAAGTAAAAAAAGAAGAAAGTAATTGGGTGTGGTAGTACACACCTTTAATCCCAACACTTGGGAGGCAGAGGGAGATTGACCTCTGTGACTTCAAGGTGTGGTAGCATACACCTTTAATCCCAATGCCTGGGAGGCAGAGACAGGCGGATCCCTGAGAGTTCAAGGATAGCCTGGTCTATAGAGTTATTCCAGGACAAAGATACAGAGAATATAAAATAAAAGTAAAAATAAACGAAATAGAGGTTAAAATAAAACGCACAAAGATGGAAAATACACAGAGAATCTTGATACTGTATGCTATTATGCTCTCTTTGAATTGTTTAAATGCTGAGGAAGGAGCAACAGCTGCTAAAAGATATTTGTTTATAAATGCTGCTGAACTAATCCAACATAAATTTGAAAAAGCCTTGACTTTGAAATTTGGATCTAAGGATATGATACTTTGGAAAGGAGTTTCTTCTTTTCTCTTCACAGAGGATGAGACCCTGTTCATTTCTATTCCAATTTGGTATGATACACCACGCCCTCCTGAAGAATTGCTGTAAACATCTTCAGAAAATTGCTTTGCTCAACTGCCAACTGAGATGAAACTAGCACACAGGTTATACCATGAAAGACCTAATTAACGACGCCCCCATTCAGCAGGAAGCAGTTTGGAGAGAAAAAACTGCGCCCATGTTCCCAAATATGGTTTATAAACGTTCTTTTACATTTAAAGGGGGAAATGACATAGGTATGAATAATTTACATTGATACGGATTTTGCGTTAGTGATTTAAGTTTAAGGTCAATTTTGTTATATGTATATGTGTTTCTGATCTTGATTGAGGTATTGTGATTGTGTAGTTTATGTAAAAACGTAATGTATATAGGTTGTTAATGGATAATCAATAATAGTCAAGCTTGTAGCATGTTAATTAAGATTTTCTAGATGTACATAGATATATTTTAGATAGGCATTCTTCATATCTTTCAAGGATTATAGAATATGGCATTTTAAATGTTTTAATAACTTAGGATTTTTCATTACAATGAGACACTCTGCTCCTGGCAGCACCAATCTACTTCAAGAGGAAGATGGGCATCGAAGAGGATCCTTATGGAGTTTGATAGCCATTTGGGCAAGAAACTGCTCTTGCCTGGACTATTGCATAAACTGGACACAGAGAACCCGAAGAGAGAGGACTACTGAACTTGCCTAAAGGTGAGATGATCTTTCGGGGTTCCTGATTCATGAAAGAGTCTGCAAGACATTCTTCAGGACAAGCAGATAGTGACTGCCTTTGAAATTTCCTGCTTTGTGGAAATGTCTGCTGGAAACTATGGGCCTGTAGGCCGAAGATGGATGCCCCAACGGTAAAGAGGAATTTTGGGTGACTGTACAGGCAGCAAGATGTCTATGTCATTTCTAGAGTTTAAAACTTGCTTTTTTCTTGTTTGCTTAGGTACTATTGTATCTTTCTGGAGTCTTTGATAAACTTGAAGAATAGATAGATAGTTATAGTTTTCCATTGTAACTGTAATTCTTCCTTAATAACTGTTATATGTAATTTTGCTATGTTAAAGTTAAAGCCTTTCCTTTTTGTTTAAACAGAAAAAGGGGAAGTGATGTAGGAGTGTCATATATCAATCTGTTGATTTCATTGGTTAAGTAATAAAGGAACTGCTTGGCCCTCATAGGTTAAAACATAGGTGGGAGGAATAAACAGAATAGCATACTGGGAGGAAGAGGAAGTGAGCTCAGAGACGCCATGCTCCGCGCTCCCGGGTAGACGTGATAGCTCCTCTCTGAGACAGATGCGATGAAGCTCCGACTCAGGATGGATGTAGGCTAGAAACTTCCCGGTAAGAGCACCTTTGGGTGCTACACAGAATATAGGAAATGGGCTAGTCCAGGTACAAGAGTTAGCCAAGAAGAGGCTAGATAGAAATGGGCCAAGCAGTATTTAAATGAATACAGTTTGTGTGTTGTTATTTTGGGGCATAAGCTAGCCGAGCAGGCGGCCGGGGTGCTGGGGACACAGCCCTGGCCGCTCTTATTTCAACAGAAGCCCACACACTCACATCATTAGGTCTTCCCCTACAGTCACTCACACAGACCGGTCCACTTTAACTTTTTAACAAATCCGTACCCAACTCAATCTCCTACCCACAAGAGATTACCGGTAGCACTTACAGAGGAATAAGGTGTCCAGGGTAAGGTCATCACAGACTATAGAAAGGCAAAGAAGTCATTGTAGCCTATCTGTCTCATTATATATCATAACTATTTAGATTAAAGTAATGTAACTTCAGTCTTTAAGGTGCCTTGCCTTTGAAGACATAGCAAGGTGGGTGTATCAGATCTACCCTTCCCTGAGGATCTCTATGTAATTTCTCTCACTTATTTTATATTCTTCTATATAATTGTTTAACGTTTGCAAGTTTGAATGGTTGAATTTTTTTTAAATACAGTCTTTTCTTATTCTACACGGCCATCCCCTGGTGTAGGAGGGTCTTCTTTCTATGTGTTGCTTTCATTGGCTGAATAAAGAAAACTGCCTTGGCCTTTTTATAGGGCATCCCTTAGATGGGTGTGGTAGACAGAACAGAATTCTGGGAGGAAGAAGGCAGTGTGGCAGACGCCATGGCTTTCCTCTTTGAGACGGACGCTGGTTAGACTCATGACAGTAAGCAACAGTCAAGTGGAGATACACATTAATGGAGATGGGTTAAACGAATACGTAAGAGTTAGCCAATAAGGGGCTGGATATAATGGGCCAGACAGTATTTAAGTTAATACAATTTCCTTGTTGTTGTTTCGCGATATAAGCTAGCTAGGCGGCAGGACACAGCCCACCGCTCCTCCAAACTACAATCCCTGCTCTAACTCCCTCCTCCCTGCCCCCTACCCTTCTCCCCTCCCTACTCTTTATCCACTCCCCAGAAAGAGCAAGGCCCCCTATGGGGAGTCAACAAAGTGTGATACATTGGCTTCCCCCCATATCTAGGCTGAGCAAGGTATCCCTCCAAAGAAAATGTATTCCAAGATGCCAGATCAAGCACTAGGGATAAATCCTGGTCCCACTGCCAGTGGCCCCACAGACTACTCAAACCTCAGAATTCTCCCTCATATTCAGTGGGCCTAGCTTGGTCCCATGCAGGTTCCCCACTATCTATCCAGAATCAGTGAGTTCTCACTAAATCAGGTCAGTGGATCTCTATATCTCTTTCCATCAGTGGCTGGATGAAGGTTCTGTGATGACAATTAAGGTAGTTATCAATCTGATTACAGGGGAAGGCCAGTTTAGGCACCCTCTTCACTGTTGCTTAGAGTCTTAGCTGGGGTCATCCTTGAAGATTCCTAGGAATTTCCTTAGTGCCATGTTTCTTGCTAGCCCCTTAATGGCTCCCTCAATCAAGATATCTTTTTCCTTTCTCTCCCTCTCTGCCCTTCCCTTTGTTTTTGAGCATCCCATTCCCTCATGTTTTTCTCTTCCCACCCCTTCTCCCCTCCCATTTCCCTTCCTATTTGTAGCATTTGGTCCCCGAGCAAAAAAGCCAAACTATCACCATATACATTCTAATGATTTATTTTTCCTTTAAATTGCTTCTTAGAGACCCACCTGTTTTAAGTCCCCGCACTTCGTACATTTTCCTCCACCTCATCCTTTTCCTTGGCTGAAAGCAAGATCATCAGTAAGTTCATATGAAAACCATCTGCAGTGGCATGCTGAGACAATGCGGCCAATTGATTTGTGTCTGAACAGAAATGCAAACAGCATCAGCAGCACCTCTGCTTTCTCCCGAGAAAGCGTCCAGAACCCCATTATAGTCTCAGCCTTTCTTCTGGCACCTGTTGTTTCTGCTTCTAATAAATAGCATTACATTTCTGCAGGGCTCCCAAAGCAATCAAGAAGACACTACCTCACAGTCCCCCAGTCTGGGTATAATCAGAGCCATTGTCCCAGCACCAAGAAGTGACGTGGGTCTGTAATTGCTTTTCCGATATTGCAACAGCTCTGCAAAAGGCAAGCACAGACACCAGACATCAGAACTCTGGAAATGGTCACTTGCCATTAGCAGATATTTTTGCAGATCATATAAGATGCAACTAAAACTTTTTTTCCTGATGATTCTTTGTCATCCAGAACCTAATCTAACATATAAGGATGATTTGGGTTGCTTTTGCAAGTAAGTGCTCCTTATGGTCTGATCACTCTTGTTAAAAATCTTCCTAGATTCCTGCAAACATAATCCATCCTGAAAGCACAAAGCTTTCCACTTAACCTCACTTGAATGTGCTCCAAAATAGTGTGTTATAGAACCCAGAAAATCTAACAAGCAATAATGTAACAATAAAATTGACTGTTTTTACAAGTTCATGAATTTGTATACAACCATGTGCATGTGTGTGTGCGTGTGTGTGTACACACATGTGTAAGGACACTGGATAGTTCAATGTCCTGGAAAAGGAGCTGAGATTTTGAATGAAGACAATAGCCTTTTGCAGATTCATACTAAGTGTCAATGTATGAAGAAAGGGAAATGCACATGAATAATATTGGTTTTGAGATCATCAACTTATCAGAAGATGGATTAGTATTAATGAGGACTCTGACTTTGTGTGTGAAGCCAGCTGTTCATTTAGGGTTATCTTGGTATACCCACCTGTGCAGACCGTGTCTTTTTTTTGAGACTTCACAAAATGAAAACGTTTTTTCCTTTTTGTTGATGACCTGTTAAAACTCCCTGGTAGAAAGAAGGACAGAGAATGAGTTTGATAATAAACAAGTGTCAGTTTGCTAAAATTCTAATGGCAGGCAAGAAGGTTGGGGATTGAAAGTGGGAGTTATTAGTATGTGGAATGTGTGTGTGTGTGTGTGTGTGTGATGTGTGTGAGTTGGATGATTAGCTTTATTTTTAACTTCATGCAGCTTAGAAGAGTTTCATGAGGGTCTACATTGGCTGAGATGTGGACATTTCTGTGGGTGATTGTTCTAAGTGAATTAGTATATAGATGGAGCAAGTCCATTGTCACTGACATCATTCCTAAGGCAAAAGGTTCTGAACTATATAAAAATGGAGAAATCAACGTGAAAGCAAGCAGTTAAGCAAGCAGGTGAGTGTGAATGCTTTGATTTCTTCCTACCTTCTGTGGTGTGCTGTGGCTAACTGAAGTTTCTGCCTTGACTCTCCCATAATGGTGAGCTGCAATCTGGAATTATAAACTGAAATAAATACTGTTCTCTCTAAATTGCTTTTGTCAAAGTATTCTGAAACAGAAGTAGAAGCGAATCTTGAACCGTGGGTACATATTTATGTTCATTGCATATGGAGTCTGGAGATAATCTTTTAGGTATCCTCTTTAATTACCTTGTTACCTTATTTTTGAGATAGTCTCTCACTAGATCACTGGACAGACATGATGGTGTGACTAGGCTGGACAGACAGTCAGCACCTCAGACTCTCCTGTCTTCCCTTCTTCAACACTAGGATTACAGATTCATGTCATTTCATCTGCATTTTATACAAATGATGGGGATTTAAACTCAGGTCCCCATGCTTGTGAGACAAGGACCTTGCCCACTGAGTCATTCTCTCAGAGGATGTGAGTAATTTTTCTGTGGATGCTGAAGTATATTGGATATGCTTGATCCAAAGAATCTTTCTTCTGAATAGTTTATCCAGTCTTTACCCAGCATATAATGTTCTGAAGCTGAAGTCCTGCATGCTTTTATTTAAAAAACTTAACAACAACAAAACCCTGGGAAGTATTATCCCCTGGGCTATTAAGAGATATCTACAAAGCTAAAATTCTGTTTTCCTATGAGAACCTGCTTGCACACAGCTGGGAATTTCTGTTATAAACAGAGAAGAACTTGCATTTCCTTGGAGTTTAAAAGAAGCTAGGTTGCTTAACTAACAATGATTTCACTGTGAAAATTTTAATAAGGGGAAGAAGGAGGAAGCAAGAGAAGGTAAGGAGCCTGAGACAAGTCCTCAAATGGTTCAAAGGGAAGCCAGCAAAACACCCAGATTGATTGTTGCATCTTGCTATTTAGCCTCCTAGAGCTTGAGTCTTCTTCACTCAAGAACTGATGCATTCCTTTGATGCCTCCAATTTAGGGTCTTTTCTCACGGCATGTTGGAACTGACTGTTCAATATTCAGTCCTTTCGGAAAGAGTTTATCTCTCTGTAAGTGTCTTAGCTGCTTTTCAATTGGTGTGACAAAACACAGTGACAAGGCGACTTATGAAAGAAAGCATTGAATTTGGAGCTCACAGTTCCAGGGGATTAGAGCCTGTGACCATCATGGCGTGGAGCATGGCAGCAGGCAGGCAGGAATGTCACTGGCATTAGCTAGGAGCTTACATCACCATCCACAAGCATGAGGAAGAGAGAACTACCTGGGATTGGCATGGGCGTTTGAAACCTCAAAGCCCTTCCCCAGGGACACACCTCCTCCAATAAGGCCACATCTCCTAATCCTTGCCAAACAATTCTACCAACTGGGGGCCAAGCATTCAAATATATGAGTCCATGGGGGCCAGTCTCATTCAAACTGCCACAGTTCATTTTACCTGCCTTGACTTCTAGCTCAGAGTTGTTTCTCAAGACAAAAATCACAGCCCCAGTAGAACTCTGAGCGTTGTTTATAATCAGACTTATCTGAAGCCCTCAAGTGCAAGTATATTAAATGAGATTTAAAACAACAACAGCAACATGGGTCTCTGCAACTTTCTCTTTAGGGGAAACACACATGTCCTCACTTTTTAAAATATGGTAGAAGCATCTCGGGAGATAGCTGAGTTGGTGAAGCATAAGGACTTGAGTTCCAGTCTTATAACCCATATGAAAAAAAAAATCCCCCAAATCCCAAATTAGGTGTAATGAGAGTTGTTTGTAATCTTAGTGCTGGGGAAATGGTTGAAAGCGATCTTTGAAGCTCAGTGGTTAGACAGAAAGCTTAATAATTTTGTTCCAGGCCTGTAATACAGAGACACCTATCTCATAAAGCAGGGTAGATGGCCCCTGAATAATGATACCTGAGGTTGACTTCTGGCATCGACTTTAGTACATGAACATACATATGCATACACACACATGCATACGTAAACAGACACATGTGTGTGTTTGTGTGTGTATATGTGTGAGAGAGAGAGGGAGAGGGAGAGAGAGAGAGGAACGAAAGGAGGGAGGGAGGGAGAGAGGGAAAAAGGGAGCGAGAGAGGGAGGGAGAGGGAGAGAGAGGGAGAAAGAGAGAGGAGAGAGAGCACTAAAAATAAATAAACGCTGCCCTGGAAATGTAAAATGATGGTCAGAGCAGTTTCCTATCTGCAGGGATGCTGAGAGAGGAGCAAGTCCTCACTACCAGCACATGGTACCCTGTGTTCCCCTACAAATGCTCCCCCTACCACCAATATGAACAATACACACAGTGAATAGGTTCTCACTGTTCCAGGTCACCTCCATCAGCCTGTGGCTGTCTACAGCATTATGGGGCAGGATGCTGGGCTCTTTCTCCCGAGGCTTTCAGTTTAGGCCACTTTTAAGTGGGTGAAAGCTTTCAATCCTCTATGAATCAGGTACATGCTTCTTTTGTTCTCTTCAACTCTTCTAAGGAGGTAAGGCAGGACGGCAGTGATCAAGGGCAAGATTTTAATGAAGAAAAGAATTGTCTTTGTTCTTTGAACTCCTCAATCTTAAACTCCAAACTAAGACATCAGCTGTCTTCTTTGAAGATACTCAACACATTCTCTACTGTATAGTGTGCATGTGTGTGTAAATAATGTATGTGTGGGCATGATCACATGTTACTAAAGAGCAGAATACATTCAGATAAAGCATCATTGGGGATTATGCACGCAGAGAGTGGGTTTACACATGGTAACTAAATCCCTCGGTTATAATATAATATAAAATATACTACGATAGACACTGCCATCATATATATGGTCTGTTGCTCACTGAAATGTCACAGTGCATGAGTGTAACATCCTCTGTGGTCTATTATTCACTAAATATCACCGTGGAGTACATAAGTGTAATGTCCTCTGTGATGCCAAGTACTGCAGATGTGCTAAGGCAGGAGAGGATTCTTTGATAGGTTCCTATCCCCTTGACTTACAGCAAAACTTCTACTTGATGGAGTGGGGGAATAAAAGAAACAGTCCAAAATAATTTAGCAAAAATTATAAGAGCAACTTCCCCATACGAGCCAGGGACTACGATGGTAACTGGCTGATAGTAACTGGAGGGAGAGCACAATGAAGGGCTGGGTTTTATAAAGTGCATGGCAGCAGGGAAACAGACATTATAAAATCATTTTCCTAAATTGTTAGAGATGACCTGGGAGAAGAGGAAGCTTGTAGACGGGAGGGAGTCTCAGCCTCCGCGAAGCAGAAAGGAGGACTCTCAGAAATTCAAAGGAGAAGCATGCATCAAAGGCCTTCTCCCACAGCACAGCCGACGAGCAGTCCAGGTGGGATCTGGGCCTGATCGGTGACTGTAATCTTCCCAAATTAAGCACGATGTAAGAACACGTGTTGGGATCTAAGGCCGAACCACTGTGGCAGTGTGTGACAAAAGAACGTGCCTTGTAGAAACCACACCGCTCTCTTGAAAGAGAAGCGCTTGATACCACAGGTGCTCTGAGAGTACTACTATTTGGAAATTAAAAATGCTCCAGGAATGCCAATTCTTCCATGCAGCATGGTTTTCAATGTTATTTGTCTATCCCAACCCAGCCAACATTGAGGCAAAATAATTGTGCTCTTTGTATTTGTTTTGTTGCAGTTTGGTTTTTTGTTATGGTAAGTTATCATACTAAAACCTTTTTCTACCTTCAAGGAAGCAGTAGGTAGGGATACCTGATTTTGGATCCAGTAGTCCTTCCTATAGTCGTAATATCTCCTGGTATATCCTCTCATATCTAATTAGTTTAATGTTAGCATTTCTAGTAAACAAATTTAACACACTTGATGGTTATTTATCTGAGACAGGAACAGCAAAGAACTCAAGTTGAACAGGTCTCACTGTACGGTATGAGTAAACTATCCTCAACTCCAAAGATGGATACAATATGGTGGCTTTTATAAGTACCTGAATGTTGTCTTCTGACCAAGTCAGCCAAGATTGGTTGAGCTATCTGTGTGTCCATTGTATTTCTCTGGCCAGGAGAGAGTAAGGAAGTCTCCAGAAGAAGTTCTTGGAACAGAAATGAAAGTGGTTATAATAACAGAAGTGAGAAGCTTGGAAAGACGTGGGAAGAGACTGTAGATAGGCCTTTTACTGCAGGATGATTTAACAGGAGACGCAGGAAACAGCCTAACACAACAAATGGCCTTACCATCACCAGTTTGACTCCATCAGGCAGTCCAACTACAGAAAGTTGTCCTGGTCCTCAAATCTCATTTTAACACAAGAGATGGAGCAGACCACACCCATCTCTGTTGTGACTGGGAGAAGCTTCTAGAGGTTGGTGATGGTGCTGCAAAGGCTAAACTGGGTCCTTGGAGTTAATGTGTTGAAATCAAAATACCCAGCATAAGAATGTGATTGCTCCAGTTTGTTCATTAAATGTGCCCCAGAACTCATGTGTTGAAGGGTTGGTTTGCAGATGACAATGCTTGGAAGGTGGTAGGAACATCAGAAAGGGAGACTTGGATAGAGGAAAGATCTTTCTCTTGAAATAGGATTTTTGTCCCTGTCTCCACCCATGCCGCCTGTCTGCCCTATGTAAACAAGTCCTTCTCTTTCCACTTGGTATTCTGGCTCCCCACAGGTCCAGAAACAGTATGGCCAAGGGACTGTGAACTGAACCTCTGAAACCATGAGGCCAAACTAATCTTTCCTTCTCTGAACTGCTTTTTTTTTTCAGATATTTTGCCATAGGGGAAAAATGCTCATACAATAACCAGTTTGGAAGTAAGGATTTTTAGGGGTAAGTGAAAATAAAGACATTGGGCAGGTACCTCACAGAATATGACCAATGTCCTTGTAAGAACAGGGAACATGGACACGGGCACATGCAGAGGGAAGGCAATGCAGGCACATGGTGAAGATGATCGCTCATGAGCCACAATCTGTTGTATTTTGTTGCTTCATTCCTAGAAAAGCAAAAGTGGTACCAGCCTTCAAATCTTGTCTCCTGAATCCTTATGTTATTTATAAACAGATAAGCCATCTAACACAGCACCTATTAACTACACATCTTTAAATAAGTGCAGGCGAAGCCAGATTGAATAGAATCATAAATTGTATCACTAGTCATATTTCATATTCTAAATTTCCCCACATGCTACTCTGATGCACATGGGGCATTCCCTTCATCATAGAAAAGCTCTAGGGATGCCTGGCACTGGACTTCATCCAGTCTTATCTCACAGAAAGAGAGGATACAAAGTGCATGATACATTGAATATTGAAAAAAAATTAAAAACATAAGTTGGAGAGTTCTCCTGACTGGAAAGATGGCTCCTTGGTAAAGTGCCTGCTATGGAATCATGAAGACCTGAGTTCAAATCCCTGTCACCAATATTTTTAAACAGCCAACCAAAGAGGCATGTGACTTTGATCCCAGTGCTGCCATGGAGGATAGGGAAAGGAGGACCTCGGGAACTCATTGGCTGGCCAGCCTCGCTAAACTGCAAGCTCTGAGTTCGGTGAGAGACTGTCTCAATAAAACAAGTTTCAGGGCAAGGAAGATACCTAATGTCGACCTCTGACCTCCACATGCAAGTGTACAAATGTGTGTACAGACTGTCATATGCACAAATCTGATATGGATATACATTGCACACACATGCACATAAATTAAAGTAAAATAAAAACTAGATAAAGAAATGGGCTGGAAGGATTAGGCATCAGTTTTAGTTTGGGTTGGGCCAAAATGGGAACTTACAAGGAGGAATTGTCCAGCAAGTACTTCGGTGTGTGTGGAGGATATCCCTTTATGAAGTTTTACCCTGAGCTGAGGGGTTAAGCCTCCCTATCTGCCAGCTCTTATTCCTGAGTCTCCACCTTTGACGCTCTAATTAAATTCTTAATGTGATTCATTACTTTGGATGAGTCAGTTCGTACAAATTTATTGCAAAAATTTCAACAGCATCCCTCAAGAATACAACTAAATCCTCACTTCTACCGGCAGGGAAACAGCCGAGTCTCCATTTTAAATGAACACTGAAAAACTGGATTTGAAAAGGGTCAGGCGGTCCTCAAACGGTGCTTCTCTGGGATAACGAATGTGTGTTCATGCTCTTAAGTGAATTATAAGGCGGGGAGGCAGAAATATTAAGCAAATTAGAAGAAAATTAAAAGAGTGGATCATGGGGGAAAGGGAGAGTTCCGGCTGGGAGTTGGGCTGCTGGATTAATTATCTAGAAGAACTCACAGCACCCAAGTGAGTTTCCGGAGTCCTGGGGGAGAAGACCTTCTCGCACAGTTCCTAGAAGATGGTTTAAGTCCAACCAAAGCTCACACGTGAGGGAGACCTGCTCCTTATTAAATATCCGCATAAACTGCACAGGTCACAGGAAAAACGATGCAAAAGCCAGCACAAGGTGGCATGAAGAAATCAAGATGACTTTTCCTGACTTATTAACAGATAGGATTGTCCATTTTATTTTACTTTGTTTTCAGTGTATGGTGTGTGTGTGTGTGTGTGTGAGAGAGAGAGAGAGAGAGAGAGAGAGAGAGAGAGAGAGCATGCATCTGGAGCAGGATCAACATTTGGGTATTTTCATTACTCTCTCTCCACCTTAGTTTTTGAGACAGGGCTCATTGGTTCTGGAGAGCATTGGCCAGTGACCTTATCTCTACTTCCCCAGCTCTGGATTAATTGAGATACTTGCCAAGCTCAGTTTTTACACGGGGCCAAGGACTGACCTCAGGTCCTCATGCTTGTAAGGCAAGTACTTTTTACCAACTGTGGCATCTTTCTAGCTCCAGGGTTTTTTATCTTTCTTTCTTTTTTTTAAGAAGAATTTTGCTGAGAATGAATATACAATGCAAGAGTTGAACAAAACTTAAGATAAAGTAGGATTGTATAAAAGAAGTGTATAAAGGAAGGACTTGTCCCAACTCAGACTAGACCTTGTCTTAGATTTACTAGGATGAGTTCCCACTATGTTCAGACTCTGACCATCTTAACTCTGCCCTTATTTAATAGAAAGCACTGAGTAATACAGGCTATTGGTTCACAATGAGAGTGTGCCAATAAATGCTGACCAAGCAATTCTTGGAGCCAACTGGAGAAGGAGCCCTGTCTTAAAACATTTGCCCAAGACAATGTCATACTATCATTTGGCTCAATAACTTGACATCAATGAATCCATTGTTTGGAAGCATATTCTGAGAGCAGTTCTCCAACCCTGAGTTTCTTGAAATTCAATTGAGTGTTTACAGAACCCAAACATAGACCTCACATATTGGGGCAAAGCCTTTCAGAAGACTGTTGACACGTCAAAGGACAGTCACAAATTTCAGGCATCCCAAGCCACCTCTACTGTGGAGTTTCCTTACCTCTCCACATCTGAGAGTTGTTGGAACAATGCACAGGTCTGAAGGACATGATACTTGTGCACATTATTTTATCATAAGGGATCTATACTAACAGCCAGATACATAGGGCTAGATGGGTCCCAAGTTCAAAGGAGAGTCTATTCACATGGAATCCAAACACACCACTTGCCCTACATAGTAATTATTTACCAACCAGGAAGCTCCTCTGAGTTTAGTAGTGAAGTTTTTGTGATGCAAGGAGTGTAGCTGTTGAGGTCAGGCATTGCCCTGCTCTATGTTACTCTCTCTGGGGCAAAGCAGTGTTTCGTTTTGTTTTGTTTTGTTTTCAGACAGTGCCTTGCCCTGAGAGACTCTATCTTAGAGCTATCATTTGGCTCTATTGTGAGTACAAATATAGAGACAGGGCAATGGTAAACATATAAACAACACCATCTGTTTGACTCCACCCAGGAGACACAGACTGATAATTAACTTATCCCTAAAATTAAAAAGATACCAACCTATAAATTTATAAAAGTAAATTGGGACTATAGAAGCACATGGAGTCATTAAAATCATATCAGGAAAACCAGGTCTAAGAACTTGCCAGGCATATAAGACTAAGGGAAGCATTAAGCTCCCTCACCTGGACCCTATAAAGAAGGGGACTTCTAAACTGATGAGGGCAACATCCCTCATAAACATGTCATCTGTTCACCGGGTGTGGGTACCGAGGGAACGACGAGCCACGAACTGTTGACTGTGGCAGAGACTTCAGCTCAGCTCCTTATGTGCTGTTGATATGGCCTGCTCAAATTGCAACCCACCTATCCACTTAACACTGGTTAGTTATAAATTGACAAAAGTTAGAATCACTTTCATATAAAACCTCATTTGAGGAATTCTCTAGATCAAGGTAGGCTGTGGGCATGTCTATGGGAGATTGCCTTGATGCTAGTTGATGTAGAAATACCAGTTCATTTGAGCATGGCACCATTTCCTTGGCAGAGAGTTCCGAACTGTTAGATATGTGTATGTGTCTTTGAAATATGTTATATGTTATTGTCAACTGTCCTGGTTTGAATGTAAATGTTTCCCATAGCTGGGGCTTCACCTTTCAGGGCATTTCTGCAGAGATTCTAACCCTGCCAGAAGGTACTAAACCTTTGTTGCCCCCCAAAATTAATGGCAGAAGGATTGCTTCTTCAATTTGATAGTTGTTAAAAAGCAAATTTAAAGATCAAAGAGCCTAACTGAAGAGCTGGCGTATGAACCTGAACTAGTTGGCTCCAAATTTCAACTCTTAGTCACTATGTTATGCTGACAATGCTCTCTCCCTCCCTCACCCCCAGCCCTCTCTTTCTGTCTCTGTCTCTGTGTGTGTGTGTGTTGTGTACATGTGTGGGTAGCCATGGAGGACTGTTGTTTTTTAGTGCTCTTGAGTTGGGGTTACAGACTACTGGGAACCACTCAGTGTAGTTGCTGGGAACTGACCTCTTTTTATTATTATTATTATTATTATTATTATTTTCGAGACATGGTTTCTCTGTAGCTTTTGGTGCCTGTCCTGGAACTAGCTCTTGTAGACCAGGCTGGCCTCGAACTCACAGAAACCCACCTGCCTCTGCCTCCAGAGTGCTGGAATTAAAGGCATGTGTTACCACTGCACAGCTGGGAACTGACCTCTTACCTTCTACAAGAGGAGCAAGGACTCAACTGAGCCCTCTCTTCAGTCCTGTTAAGACATAGCTTAGCATAGTTGGTGATCAAAAGTCAGTAGACAATATTTGTCTTGGATAGCTTCCTCTCCTTCCCTTCTCTCCCCTCTCCTCTTGATTTCCTTTCCTTCTATTTCCCCTTTTTTTCTTCCCTCCCTCCTTTCTACTGAAGAAAAAAGACTTTTCCTTTGTCTATCGATGTCTATGTGTATGAATGGTCTAGGAATTAAGTTTTAAAAAGACAAATGAACATGAGAAAAACATACACGTCTCAAAATATATTTTTGTGTACATAGAATTCTTTATATGTAAGAAATAAAAACAAAAGGAAGGGAATAGGCCTGAGAACTGCTATATCGTTTTAGAGTTAAATTGTAGAGCCGTGAAAGACAATGGGGAAGAGGGTTTGAGCTAGGAGTGGACAATTGTGGGGAAATTACTAAGCAAAATGTAGAAAAAATGAGAGGAAAATGAGGTTGTTTGCACTGAGTTGTTTGATATAGATTTATCTCCGTATCAAATCTCTCACTCATGGAAATTAAAAGATGGTGGGGACTACTGTGTTGGATTGTCAGGAAGTTAGACACGTGAGTATGATATCTGCCTTCTATTCATGGAGTATTTTGCCCAGAATCCTGGGTCTGCCTAGAACTCCCCATGATCTCTTCTCCATCTCTTGGACTACAACGGTATGCCACAGTCATCCAGACAGAGGGGTCTATAGCTGTTAAAGTATCCATGCCCCATGCATTTGCCTTCACACAGTATTAACTTGGACTCGGCAACCATCCAAATTATTCTGCCGTTTTCCTTTATTGTGCTTGACAACTGCTTGTGGAGAGAATGGATTTCTCTCTTTGTGAAGGCAGCACATAACAGCAAGTTGCTCTTTAAGAGAGCAAGGTATTTCACAAATAAAAGGCCCAGTGGAGCAGCCCATCTGTGATACCACAGCGAGGCTTTGCCACCCATACAAAAGAGCCTTTACCGAGAGGCTCTGGCGTGCCTCCTCCTTGGAGTATGTGGAGGTGAGAGTTTCAGCCAGTCACAGACGGATGCTCTACTAATGAAAAGAATAAACAGAAACACACACCAAGTTTTGCTCAGCTCTGGTGGGCAACAACTCCCATATTATGTAACATATAATCTGGGGCTTTCTTGCAGTATAATTGCCTTCAATTTGGAACTCTTTTTAAAAAAATAAAAACATCAATATAAGACCCAATAAGTTCATTCACTTAAAATTTCTGTTAGTAAATGACAAGCTCAATTTTAAAGAAAGTCACCAAATTTCTTAGACTCTGGAGTCCTAGATTGTGGAAGTAACCTATGTCACAACCGGTGGGAGCTTTAACCTAATACAAGCTCACTAAATACCTAGTTGGGAAATTACTGTACACTTCAAACACTGATTATATTCTACGTGAAGTTAAAAATAAGAATAAGAAAACACAGCTGAGAAAAATCTACCTCCCAGGGTTGTCATGGAGATAAACTATTGCTGCGAAGTCTTTCTTGGAGGAATAAGAGCAATGCCTAACTCCTGAGTGTTGCGTCCAGAGGGTTTTCACGTGCACGTATTTGAGCTCTGTTTCTAACAAACAAGATGCTGAGGGGGGCAGGGAGGGAGCTATTTGCACATGCTTTCTGGGCTGGAAGAGCTGAGTAGTGAGTACTCATCCCCTCACAGAAACAGCCGAGATCTATTTCCCATCCATGAAGGACACAAGCTTCCGTCTCCAATGACATGTAGGCACAGTGCGTGTGTAGTGGGATAGGTAGCCACAGACACCCTTAGAGAGGAGATTGTGCTAGCAGACAAGCCTGGAGGAGCTGAGTATTTCACTGGATTCCTGTTCTTGAAATTGGGATAAATCTGGAAGGTGGATTTAGGCAAATTCCAGAAATTAGAGCCAAATGTGAAGTTATTCTGAAAATGGAGACATGGACTTAACGCAGCATAAATCATAAGAATGAAACCAGATAAAAGAACTAGAAACAGAACTAAGGGTAATCAATATGTGGCCCAGAAGATCCGAGAGAAGATGGGGAGTACGTCGGGTGATCAGTTCTTTGATGATGGGCTGGGATAGGGGCTGGACTTTCTAGTACAGTGCTAAGCTAAGCATCAGCCCCTTTGGTCAGAGAACACAAATACAGCAGGGGAACTGGAAAATGCCCAGCTGGCATTTCACAGCCCCAGAGGGAGTGAGTCAGAGAACGGTGGTTTCCTGTGGGTGCCAACAGGAAGAGAACTAAAAGCACCTTAAACTACTGCTGTCTTCCTGCTCTGGTAGGAACAACACCAGAGTTGGCACATCGCAGTCACCTGACTTCAAGGTACCCTATTAGAAAGCTTTATTCATGACCTGATATAAACTAATAGACGTTGGGAAGAATCTGGTGGTTTCAGAGAGTCATAGATTCTCAGACGCAGGAATCAGCATTTATATGCTCAGCCTTGTTACATGAATATTATTGGCAATTATTCAGTGGTCTAAACGTCATTAGGTTTATGGACAGACCATTACAATGATACCTGAGCTAATACACAGTCCACATACTGTTCATTTCCACACTTCATGAAAAACTAAGGCTGGGAATTGGAAAGATACAGTTTTGAATTAGAAAGTAACAAGAAATGAAAAAATGAGAGTGGGATGTGGGAAAGATTATCCATGATAACAAATGACAAGGACGAAGGTTCATGGAGGTGAGATGTGGCATAAAGGACGACATGAGAAAGGAGGATAGAATCAGATCCAACGAACTCTCGGAAGAAACTGGACATAAATGTGAACATGATTGTCAGGCTAATCAGAGTGTATCTTTAAATGAATGCTTCCTCCTCACCTCTTGGAAAAGCAGAAGAAAACCTTGTTAATTCAGTTGTCCATATATTAGAAATTAGATTACCTTCAGGCTTCCAAAGGCTTTGGAGAAGTTTCCAAAACCCACAGTTAGAAAGGAGCCAACGGTGAGCAATGAAAATGAGAAGCTCAAAGAGCAGGGAATAAAATCCTCACAAGAAAATGCCATGGAGACATGGGAAAATATTGTTCCTGAGGTCAGGCCATGCAAGATGGCATCTCTCTTTGGACACATTGATATGTTGAGCTAGGAAAAGGGAAGCTGGTGGTAGAAGACATGATGAAGCCAACCTGTCTCTGAGACGTATCAGGAGTCAAAGAATTCAAAACTGCCTCACAGAGAGGAAGAACAGTTCACAGGAGGCCTTCATCCCCTGTGGGGATAAGGATGGAGAGGCCTTGGCTGTGAATCCTAAGATGCTAATGTAGACTGCCCTGCTCCTAGCTCCATCACGTAAGCCGACTTCTATATTTTTGCTAAGTAATGGTAAAAAGATCTTTGGAGTACAGATATGGAAATGGTCTGAAAAAAAAAGCCTTTCTAGCCGATACAGATTGTTACCATGGCAACAGTGTCACTAGGCAAAAGATATTGTGACCAAACAGTTTTCACTGTTTTAGAGATCTTAATGAAACGATTTCTTACAAAAAGGAATACCACGAGGCAGAAGTGTGAGAACTCAGGGAAAGTACAGTGAGGCAGCTGGAGGTTCTACAACTTGAGAAGAGAGAGAAGAGAGAACTAAACTGTTATAGAAATGGAAAGAAAATAAATTATCACAAAAAGAATCAATAACATGAAAAAAGACATTTCCAGGTTAGAAATGAAATAAAAATGAATAAACAAGAAAATAAATCATGAAAATCATTGGAGAGAAAATGATAGATATGAATGGCAAACAAAATAGACTTCATATAAATAAAATAAAAATCTTCGAAGAAGACTTGATTAGAAAAAGTATGCCAAAGTATAACTAAATCGAAGTACTTAAGTGTGCATGGTAAGCAATTATACTGCAAGTCAGAGGACAATCAAAAATGTCAAACTACAGTCTAGTGAGAACATTGAACTTTAAAAGGTATGAAAAAGAATGTTTAAGAAGTCAGGCAAGCATATTTTAGTAACGTCGTGAATGAGAGCAGATACAAACTTCTCTGGAGCAAAAGTCAATGCAGAAGACCATAGAGCAACATGAAGAAGACGTCCAAGAAGACCAAAGGTGAGCCACAGGCTTATACCAACAGACTCCCCGGTAGAGTGAAAAGGAGCGTTTGACCAGACAAACATGGAGATCATATCTCTCACCAGCCTGGGCTGTGGTCATCACGAAAGAATGAACCACATACAACCGAGAAGAGGATGCTCAGTACCACAGGAAAGTAGAGAGTGGAAAACAACATTTTGATAGGGGAGGGTCAGCGAGGCAGGGTGGAAGAGAAAGAGGAAACCCCTATGCTGAGGCTAACCACTATGCTACAAGAACAGTGAGAGGAATAAGAGAGGAGCTTGAGAAGGCCAGAAGGTTTGCTGATGGCTTTGTATGTGATAACTGGGAATCTAATCATTTACAACTCATGTACCAGGAAAAGGGAGCATTGGCATAGTTAAGAGTATGGTGTTAGGTAGCAAGAGAGCTAGTAGTACTACCTGAACCTGGGATGTGGAGAGTGGAGAGGAGACAATGGTTACCACCAAACACAGCTTAAGGTAACTCTGGTTTCGCACACTTTGCCACTTCTTCATTGTTCACAAGTTAAATCTTCATGTCAAATCTATCGCGCTAATTTTCCAGTGGTCTGTGCACCTTTTGCATTTCTGGGCCACATAAATACATTCATCATATGAATATATGAATCCATGACCTTTGATGTCACTAATATGGCTGTTGGGGGGACACCATTTACATTGTTTATGTAAGACAGAATATTTTAAAAAATTGTGTATATGTTATCTTTGTGTGCATGTGCACATGAGTATGTGTGTGTGCATGCAAGTGTATGTGTGTGACTGTGAAGGCCAGAGGGTGACATCAGGTGTTTTCCTCAACAGTTTTCCATCTAATTGTTTGAGATAGGCTCTCTCACTGAACACAGAGCTCACCTATCAACTCTGCTGGATTGTCAGCAATCCCCAGGGATCCTCCAGTGTCCATCCCAGCAGATCTGGATTGCAGACACATGCCATCACAGCCAGCCTTAGGGCGGCTGCTAATGGTTAAAACTCATGTCTTCATACTGGCATGTATGACTGAGCCATTTCTCCGTCTGCCATGACAGCAAATTTAATCTGTAGGAGTATGCATTCTGAATGTTGTCAACCAGCTCTTTGCACAATGCCAAACTTAGACCAATTAATAACCTCACAATAGCCTCTAAACATGCAACTGAAAGGATGAAACGCACAGCTCTCCCTGTCAATCAAAATCTAGGAATCATGAAGCTCTGCAAGGAAGACATTGAGAGTGGGGAGCTAGGCCTCCTCTGCCTGCTTAGCCATGTTGTCAATGCAAAGGTGACATGCTTGAAAAAAATTTAAAACGATATTCCAGTGAACACAGTGTAAGATGTGGGGAGCAAAACAGCATGGTTTCTGATAAAGGAGAGTTCTGGTGTTCTGGAGAGAAGACCAAATGATACAAATCCCATTAAATCAAAGCCTAACCCAGATCAAAACTGTTGCGCTCTCTCTCTCTCTCTCTCTCTCTCTCTCTCTCTCTCTCTCTCTCTTTCCATTTCCATGACACTTGAATGGGGAGACCAAGAGCAGAAGGTTGAAGCTGGCTTTGAGAAAGTGGCTTGCCCATAGCTTCAAAGCTCAGCAGATGCTAATGCAGAGGCTGCAGTAATTTGCCTGAGGATGCAACAAGGATACTGACAAAGATGAGCACACAAAACAGCCCATTTCCATTTTAGAGTGAGTAGCCTTCTCCTGGAAGGCTGCTATCGGGGACTTCCTTAGCTAGAGAGGAGTCGGTGTCAGGCTTCAAAGCTCCAAAGGATAGGCTGACTCCTGCTTGAAGGAAGCCATGTGCAACTCCTGACTTGAAGTTGAAGGCAATTACCACCCCTAGAAACGTACACTCTTTAAACATCAGAACTCAATCAGCCATGCCTTCTCTCTGCAAATGGAGCAACAAAGCCTGGATGGTAGCACATCTGTTTCCCAATGGCTCACTGAATGTCTTACTGCTGCTTAGAGAAGAAAACGTCTTTTCAAATGTTGCCACTCGTTGGGCACCCAAGGCCAACTCCCAGACCACGCAAAAGTGGATGGAGAGAATTGACTCCCCAAAGTTATACCCTGGCCACACAATGCTCTGGCATGCATGTGCTCCCCTATACCATCCATGCACACACATATATAAACAATAATAAATAAATAAACAAATGAATAAATAACTTCTACTCAGAACGTACCTGGTCACTCAAGAGTCTTAGTGAAGAAATACATAGTGAGATCAATATTCCCTGCTTATTAATACAGTATCCATTCTGCATCTTGTGAATCAGAGTGTCATTCCAATCTTCAAGTCTTGGTATTTAAAAAATACATTGTAGGCTGTGGTTGTGGCTTAGCTGCTAGATTGTTTGTCTAGCATTTACTAAACTGAATATATCTGTACTATTCATAATTACAAATGACACTGAATTACCTACTAATATCAAAAGATGTCAGTTTTGATCAATACTAAATAAAACTTTATGGTGAATGAAAGTGAAATCGCACCAAAATGCTGCCAAAGATATGAATACTCAAGCAGAAGTAGAGGCAAACTAAGTGGAGTATGGGACAAGGGGATCTGAGGATGTGGCCCTGTGGTTAAGCCCTTACCCAGCATGATCCATACCCTGGGTTAATCTCTAGGACTGAAAAGTAAAACAGGAACACAGACGTTAGCATCGGACAAGGACGAATTCCGTTCAGAGCATGAGCACGGTTGAGAAAAATTCTCCACGATGCTGGTTTGTGAACATCGTCATGAAAACCTATTATCCCTGCCCTAAACAATGCTGTGCATTCACACAGTAAAGACTAACGGAGACAAAAGAAGCAAACAGACATAAATCTATAGTAGGAAATATTGCTTAATCTCATGCAGCCAGTAAAGAATGAGTCCTCGAAAATATCACTTTAAAAAAGCTTGATTGATATATACACAACTTGTATGTTTTATATAACACACAGACATAGGAAGAGAAAAGAGTAGGGCCATACATAGCTCATGGTAGAGTGGTTATAATATGTACGTGGTTCTGGCTTCAAACCTCAAAGCCGCACACACAAAAAGGCAGCACAAAGCAGAGACAGGAAAGCTTAAATTAGTATTAGTGAAAAACAGCAAATGTGGAATGCCCAGAAAACCAGCCAAGTATGGAATCCTTTTGTCACTGTTTTCACTAAACATCCAGTGTGCGCTGGTGCCCAGCTCACTCTCCTTTTCGTCCAGTCCCCAGCTTCTGCCTGTGGGATGCTGCTAATTGCACTCAGGGAAGGTCTTCTGTGCTCAGGAAAGCTTTGGTAACTTCTGACACACACACTCGGAGCTGTGTCTTCTAGGTGATTCTAAATCCAGTCCAGTTGACAATCAAGAGTAATCACCAGCCAGGTGTTAGTTACCTTTAAATCACTCCTAAGCATATATTAAAGTAATACAATATAAATTTCGTAATCAAAATTGAGGCTTTCAGAAGATTTGATGGATGTGGGACCCCATGTCGAGAGAGAAAATGCATAGGGATAAATGTCACTTAGGTGAGATTCAGTAATAAAAACTTTGATATATGGCAGAACGGATAAAAATGAGATATACTCTTAGGCACAGCAATAACACTCTTGGCCGTTAATGCCATAGATGCCCTGACACAGGTTGAGATGTATCTGGAGATTGTTTACAGCGCTGCTTAGAATTGTAGATAACAAGTTCATCATTCATTAGTGGGAAGCTGGTGGATGCAATAAAATGGGGGACAGGTCACAAATATAGCTCAGTTGGTAGAGTGCTTGCCTAGCATGCGTGAAACCCTGGGTTCAGTCCCCTGCACAAGACACACCAGGTATGGTGGCCCACTTCTGTAATCTCAACACTTGAGATGTAGAAACAGGCAGACCAGGTTAAGGTCTTTTGGCTATGTATAAAAGAGGCCAGCCTGGAATGCATGTATTGGAATGTATATACACATAACACATGTATATGTCATGCATGCAGCATATATGCTGTGCACTATTTTATATTACATATATAGGGCACATTTTGATTTGTCAAATAACATGTAGCTATAAAACAGAATAGTAGAACTTTCCATATATCTGTCCAGAATGATCTCCAAGCTATAGTGCTTCTTTAAAAACAGCAAGAGTTTCTTACTTAAATCAGAGAAAATAAGGACAAATACTCCCTTCTATTTGCTAGTATTTCTGCTTTGGAAGGATACAATGAGTACTTGCAGATAGTTAACAGGAACTTAAAGGAATCTCTTAATTTTATTTCTTTTAATAAAATTAAAATGTTTAAAGCCATGTAAGTGAATTTCCTATTCAAAAGTAAATATAAAATATTTAGAAGAAATATGCACACAAAGTACTTAGAAAACGGTGTCCATGGCTTTTGCCACTGTATTCACCCTATCCCATGGTTTGGTGCTGCCCAAAAAGGTGGCAGGTGGCAGGGTAAAGGCACCAAGGAGGCTGATGATCAGCACCCAAGACACGTGTGTGTGTGTGTGTGTGTGCGTGCGTGCGCGTGCGTGTTTGTGTGTTTCTGAAATCTGGCTGGCAGGAAGCACTTTATCCTATTTTTCTAAATTGTCCAGCTCAATAGAATACTTAAACTGTTATCTGGGGAAGTTGCTGGCTATTTCTACAGAGTAGATTCAGGTTTCTAAAATGTTCCATGAGTCCCTGCAGCCGGTAGAGCTATTTAGGAAGAAGTCAATATTAAATGTGGAAAGATAAAACCCTTAGCATCTATATCAGCTACTTTTGTGTGTATCTGGAATGTGGTGTGCATATGTTCATGTGTGTGCCCATTGTGCATGAGTGTTCCTGTGAGCGTGCATAAATGCATACATGAGTGGAGACCAGAAGTTGGCATCCAGTGTCTTTCTCAATCACTCTGCCTCTCATTGTTTGAGAAAAGGTCTCTCGCCCAACCTGGAGCTCACCTACTGACTAGACTGGCTGGAGGTGAGCTCTAAGGCTCTTCCTGCCCACTCCCCAGTTCTGGGGTTACAGACCCGTGCCACAACACTAAGTGTTTAAGGTGAGTTTTAGGGTTCCAAGCTGCTCCAGTCCTCATGCCTACAAAGACTTTTTCAGCTAAGACTCCTTCCCAGCCCCAGGGTCAGCTGTTTTTACTGAGAAAGAGCACATTCTGATATGGCATTACAGAACCTGCGTGTGGGCTGGCCCGTGCAACGTCAGACTCCTACCAGGCAAACACGTCCATTTTCATTCTCTCCACATCAATTACCTTTAATTAAAGTTCAGGGAAGGATGCATCTACTTGGGTATCTGTATTTAACTGATTACAGCCATAGCGGAATGCCTCGTTCTGTCTTCATGCTTCAGCTGAAGTGATAAGAGGCGACACACGCAAAATCATAAAGATTACAACTTGCTTATGAATACGTTTGAACCAGAAGGTAAAAGGATAGGAATTGCTCGGTGTTAGTTTTATTTAAAGTGATGTGTTTTAATGGGCGCCGGGCAGCACCACTTTTTTCTTTGGAGAGGAAAAGCGCACAGCTTGTGTGCGCACTAACACCCCATCTCGCCAGGGCTGCACCCCAAGTCTCAAGCGCTTGAGGAAATGTGTGTGAAAGATCGCGCTACCTCTGCGACTGTTTCAGAAGGTTGCTGCCACCTATCGGCGCGTGTGAGCATCTGCACTCGTCTACATCTTGTCTGGAGGAGGAGGAGAAAACCCAAACGTGAGAGGAATTAGACGTTAAGAAAGGTGAGTTTCCAGAAGGAAGCCGACCTCAGAAGGCCTGGTGAGGGAGATCCGTCCTCTAAGCCCGAGGTGCCGCTCACCCCCCCCCCCCCGCCCGAAAGGTGAAACAAGATAATCTTTCACAAACCCGTAGCGGGAGTAGAGGGGAGTAGCATTGCAGGGGGGACCCAAAAACAAAAGCAGCCCCACCCACTAGGGACTCATAACTCCAGCTCGCACACTGCTGCGCCTGTTTACACTCACTGTAATATTACAACACAAAACACATGTTTAAATTAGTTCTGAAAAAGTATTTGTTCCACTTGTTTATAATCGGTAAATCCTTGACTCTTTGGACCCTGCTATGGGGAGGGGACTTGATCGAGGGATCTTTTTAAGAAATACGTCTATAGACCTTTTCAGAAACATCCCCGACAAGACATTGTTAAGCCTGTATGTCATGGCTGGTTTTATAAAGGGTTCAACGAACTGGCTCAGGTGTGTGGTGGAAGCACCGCTGGGTTGTTTCCAGAATGAGGCTACATAGATAGCTTCCTTTACTGCGGGTTTTTTTTTTTTTTTAATGGAAGGCAGACTCCTCTGCCAACAGCCCTCAAACTAGAACATAGATTTTCCTTGTCTTTGATTTAAAGAGAAAAAAACATCAGCTGTTACTTGATCTCAAGCCTCATACTGGCTGTGGACCGATGCTAACCTCAGCACAGGGCCTCCAGAAGGCCTACTCTCCCGCTGGTTTTGAGTGTCCAGTTCCTTATAATAACCACGCCCTCTCTTTTTCTCTCAATACTGGCTTCTCTGGAGAACCTGACTAATACACTGTGGTAGAGCAATGTCCAAGATGATGCATTCAGAGTTCCTTTCCCCAAAAGGGTCTCAGGCCAAGCAGTCAGCACACAGCAGAACTGAGAGCCAGACCCGACTCTGGCTTTTCCTGCTTTCTCTGTATTCACCCCATTCGTTCATAGCAAGTATTTGCTGAACACAGCTGACACTTCCCAACACTTGAACATTTTGCAGTGACTTCAGTGATAAAATCTATGCCAGCATCTCAGTCCCACACAGAGTGGTAGCTTTGCCTTTCAAAGCATCGCATTCTCCTGGCCATGCGCCTGCATCATGAACTATCCCCACTTCAGCCGTCTGTGTTTTGTTTGTGTCTGTGAAATTAATGTGGACAACACAGCTCTCGTCTAGATCTCTTCTCTTCTCTTCTCTTCTCTTCTCTTCTCTTCTCTTCTCTTC
>JABTXL010012642.1:6240472-6265167 GCA_025134845.1 Neodon shergylaensis
TCTCTTCTCTTCTCTTCTCTTCTCTTCTCTTCTCTTCTCTTCTCTTCTCTTCTCATTCCTTCTAAAAGTCCACATCGTGTCTCTTAAATGCTTCCTGTATGTTGGCTTCCTTGCTCATTTTTCTACTGGTAAACTCACCCTAATGCTCCAGATTTGTATTCGTGGGGTATCCCCAGAGAGTGAGTGGGTGATTGAAACTGAACGCTGTTATAATACAGCTCCTGAATCTCTCCAGACACCCCCAGTCTAGTCCCGGTGGGGTGCTGGTACCCTCAGCCCCTCAGCAGAATAAACTAAAATTATATTTGTCTTCATTCCTTCCTTTCCTCAAGCTTCAAAAAATAGACTTCTCTGTAAGCAAGGATCAACTTGGCTTCACTGCTTGCTCCGTTTCTTCCTGAGCAACTGTTGGCCTCCTTAATGGTCACTGGGCTTGCATTCTTGTATTTGGTACTTTTTAATGGTACTGAAGATCAAACCCAGGACTTTGTAGATGCTAAATAGGTGCACATAAAGGCAAGTACTTTACAGTCTGAGCACCTCCCAGCTCCAACGTCTGTCTTTTTGCCTTGGTTGTGTCCTTTGGAACTCTTTTCTGAGACCTTGCTGAAATAGTTTGTTTCTACCCGTTTGTGCCCTCATCCCACCCTCTATTAAAATGTAAGTCCATCTTGTTCTCAACTGTTTAATAAAAACTAATAGATGCTGGATCGAGATATATCACATAAATAGCCCATGAATCCATTTTTTGAAAATGTCTGGAAACTTTTAAATAATGCTTTTTCCAATGTTCCCAGCAGCAGACAGCAAAAGAAGCGGGGTCTTACACAGCGCTCCCCCCCCAACACTTTGCTTTTCTGAGGTATCTCGGTTTTCAAGGAGCAGCCTGTCCTACCCTGCAACATTTCTACTCATTTGGCTTAATGTATATTCTGTGATTAAAGGAAGAAATCCGCCTTTAAATATTACAAATTAGCTCTGCCCAGTAAATCAGGGCAAAACCACACCATAAAGTTCGTGAAATAACATCTTACTCCAAGGGACAACAAATATCAAACCTAATCACAAGACTAGTGTGATTTGTTGGTGACCCAAACTGTATTAATTTTTTTAATGAACTTGAAAATTTGAGTGCCTTTAGCTGAAATCAGCATCTATTAGAAGTTTCTATTTACTTCATGTTGGTTCCTCTGAAAACTCGAACACAGAGACCATGACACATAGCTCAGATGACATACTTCTTAGATCTCTTAGAGTCTAAACATGGACTCCCAATTGGCTAGATGATCTAAGATGATAGAAGAGGCTCTTGAAGTTCTAGTATCTTCTACTTCTCTCTGTGTGAAATGCCTCTAGGACTTTTGCCTGACTTTCAGCCAAGTCATTTGAAAGGACCACATGAGACAATGCAAAGCAAATGTATCCTTTCAACCACACAGGCTTAGGAAGGCTTGAATTAGAAGTTTAGTGCCTAGCATATTGTGGATGCTAAAAATATTCCTAGTAGGCATTTATGCAACTCTACTCTGAGATTTCTCAGAATATATTTACCTCCTGTATATGAAATATGTATAAATTTGAGACAAGAAGGAAGTCATTGCTGCCTCCTTTTAATATCTAAGGCAGTTTAGTAACGAAGCTTTGCACATAGGACCTGGGAAGACCTGCAGGATGATTTCGCTCCATGCCTCATTTTTGAGGCCAGTATGCTATGTCTCTATGAACTTCTAAGAACAGCCTCGGGCTTGAGGTTTCCGTGTCCAGGTCCAGTGACCTCTCGATCATCACATAATGTCATATTTAAGATTGATTTACTATAGGTGAAAGATAACAACAGCTCACAACTGGCAATTTCATCTCTTCAGTGTTCAAAATAAATCTTCACAGCACCTCGGATCTTCCTACATCCGTTACCAATCGAGACAACCCTTACAGGCATTTCTAACAGGCCAACCTGATTTAGATAGTTTCTCGGTATGATTCTCTTCCCAAACAATTCTAGGCTGTGTCTGGCTGACTCTTAAACTAACCTACAACAGGTGCTCCTTTAGTGACTCTCCACCTTAGTTCTTGAGTCCTAATTACTGGAGCTCAGTAATTAAGTCGGGTTTAGTGGCCAGCAAGCCCCAGGGAGGCACCTGGCTTGTCTTCTATGGTACCAGGAGTACAGTTGTGCACCACCAAGCCAGGCCTTGGAATTTGGTTTCTGGAGGAATGAATTGATTATTTTGATAATGGAGCTATCGCCCTGGTTCAAGAATAAGGTCTTCATTCCATTGCATTTTTGATCAATACTAAATTTTGTTAGCTAAGTCATGTTAGGTTGTATTCATAAAATGTGATGGCTAATCTTGACGGTGAACTTGAACAAGATATGGCCATAACTAGGAGACACATCTCTGTGTGTCTGTGAGGACTAACTGTGGGAGAAAGAGCCTTTCACTTCAGAGAGGGAAGCACTTTCCAACAGGTAACCCAGATACAGTTGAGGTCTGAGAAAAAAGTATCCCCTGCTTGCCTGCCTCTGCTTCTTCCAAGTCAGTATGTTTGTCTATCCTCCTTTACTGGCTCCACTGGCACCAAAGCCCAGCATCCTCTGCCCTCCTACATGGCCTGAATTCCAGTTACTCAAGACTTCCAGCACCAGATTCAGCTTTCAGAGACTGCTGACCTGCCGAGGCACCCAGCTTCATGGGCTGAGCAGCTACAAGGTTGTCATTCCTCAGGGAATGCAAAGCATCATTAACCGACTATGGTGGGTGATATATGCCAATCTAGTAAACTCCCTCTGGCTATAGGAATGTGTACTTCTTCATTCTATTGTTTTTATTCCCCCAAGAAAGCTTTGCCTAATACAGATGGTGCCTGCCAGAGCTCTGAAGGTCAGAGTTAGGAATCCCTGCTTTTTCTTTAGGTCTGAAGGCCTTCACTGGGCCTCCCTCACAGAATCTCATGGCCTCAGCCATGTTCTCTGTATCCTGCAAACAAGGCACCACTTAGTCCTGTCTTATTTTTCACACAAAGTTGTCACCTCAGTCAACAGCTGAAGCCTCCTGTGCCACAATATTCATGACTCCTAGATTAGACTATCAGGAGGTACTGCACCATGCATAGCTTCTGAGCAATTCAATCCTAATTCTCAAAACACTGGACAAAGACAAAGATGCTAGTGAGAACAGATCAAAGGACTGAGTTTAAAGACCCTTTATGAGAAGTGGGCTTAAATAATTGTAAGTTTAGGTTACGCTGGAATAGAGAAGTCACAGATAGTAATAATGATGTCTATGATTTATTGAGGAATCATCATGTCAAATCCTGTGTGTGATGAGTTTTTATGCTCCATTTTACTTATTTTATACAGCTCCAATCAAGATGTCTCTATTCATCATCTATTTATCTAATCTATCTCCATCTGCCATTCATGTATATATGTCTCTAAATTGATTCTATCACTATCATATATACATTCGCATGTGTATATATATGTGTGTGTGTACAAGTATATGGGTATGTATCTATAATCTATTTGCAACTATCTGTACATCTATCATCCCCTTCTCCATCTGCCCATCTATATCTACTATTTATCAGTGAATCCACGTACACCATCTGTCTATCATTTGTCTATCTACATCTCTATCTCCATCTGCATAAATCGATATTGCCCGCTGGGGATGCAGCTTAGCGATAGAAGCACTTTCCTAACAAATGCAAAACTTAAGGTCTAGTCCCCAGCCTGGCAAAACAAAATGAACAAACGAAATTACTATTTTCATCCAACAAGGGAAGAAACTAGGAGTTAGAGTTGTAGTGGCATTTCCACTTGTATTTTAAGAAATAAAACTTGCCTGAAGATCACAGAATAAAACAGCTGCACTGGTCAGCCTTACAGACCAGGCAGTTGTAACACACACCTTTAATCCCAGTAGCCATACTAGTTGCCATAGAAACTGGGTGGCACATGCTTTTAATCCCAGTAGTGCACACCTTTAATGCCAGCCCTAGAGCGGATTATAAAACAGGAGGAGACAGCTCTCAGGCACAGTCTCATTCTGAGATCCCTGGAGACAAGATCGCCGTTTTCGAACTGAGGTCAAGGTAAGAACCAGTGGCTGGCTGGTTTGCTTTTCTGACCTTCAAGTTGAACCCCAATTTTTCTCTTTGGGTTCTTATTAATCATGCTCCAGTCAGAGTAATTTCAACTTGTTCAAAGTCCTGCAGCTGAGCTGAAGATTCAGTATCAGGCGGTGTGGTCTCGCGGCTGTTTACCATGATTGAACTATACTTTTCTATCATTCCTGCCTGTTTAGTGTTGCCTGTTTCCTCTGGTTTCTTTCCCCATTGTCATTCTGGTCTTCCAAGCAAATGTATTCTCTGTCCCCCAGTTTTCAAACACTGTTTTTTTTTTTAATTTTTATTAAAGATTTCTGTCTCTTCCCCACCGCCGCCTCCCCTTTCCCACCCCTCCCAATCAAGTCCCCCTCCCTCGTCAGCCCAAAGAGCAATCAGGGTTCCCTGCCCTGTGGGAAGTCCAAGGACCACCCACCTCCATCCAGGTCTAGTAAGGTGAGCATCCAAACTGCCTAGGTTCCCACAAAACCAATACGTGCAGTAGGATCAAAAACCCATTGTCATTGTTCTTGAGTTCTCAGTAGTCCTCATTGTCCGCTATGTTCAGCGAGACCGGTTTTATCCCAGGCTTTTTCAGACCCAGGCCAGCTGGCCTTGGTGAGTTCCCGATAGAACATCCCCATTGTCTCAGTGTGTGGGTGCACCCCTCGCAGTCCTGAGTTCCTTGCTCGTGCTCTCTCTCCTTCTGCTCCTGATTTGGACCTTGAGATTTCAGTCCGGTGCTCCAATGTGGGTCTCTGTCTCTGTCTCTGTCTCTGTTTCTGTCTCCTTTCATCCCCTGATGAAGGTTAAAATTCAGGAGGATGCCTGTTTGTTTTTCTTTGGGTTCTCCTTCTTATTTAGCTTCTCTAAGAACCTGAATTATAGGCTCAATGTCCTTTATTTATGGCTAGAAACCAAATATGAGTGAGTACATCCCATGTTCCTCTTTTTGGGTCTGGCTTACCTCACTCAGGATAGTGTTTTCTATTTCCATCCATTTGCCTGCAAACTTCAAGGAGTCCTTGTTTTTTACTGCTGAGTAGTACTCTAATATGTATATATTCCATACTTTCTTCATCCATTCTTCAATTGAAGGGCATCTAGGTTGTTTCCAGGTTCTGGCTATTACAAACAATGCTGCTATGAACATAGTAGAGCATATACTTTCAAACACTGTTTTGAATTCCCAAAGGATCTTACCTCCGCATCTACTGTGGTGGCCATCCCTACTCAAACATTGGTCATATCCCCATTGGGCAAATGGCCCTTGCCTGAATCCGTATGTTGGTGTATCCATTGCAGGTGTTCAATTAGTGTCTGTGGAAACTCCAAGAATTAGAGGGGCTTTAATGTTTAAAGCAAGAGAAAGTGCATCTTCTTAGCCTCAACAAATCTCCATGGGATGCCTGTTACGAGCCAGCAGGGACACTGTTAGCTCGGCCATGAGCAGAATGCAGTCTTTAATTACAGGGAGGGCAAGTGTAGGCTCAATAAGCTCTAATGAAGAGAGCTATCAGAGCCATGGGAAGGAAGGAGCAGAGAACTTCAGCTCGTCAAAGGTCAGCTGCTCCTGACAATGATATTGAATATTGAAGAGCCTCTATAGGACAGGCAACGTGTAGGTGAGTCTAGAAAATGTAATGTGTGTTCTACAGATTAGGCTATGGTAGAGTAGGGGCATTAAGCAAAAATGATGAATGGGTAAGATAAAAAATGTAAGCTATGTTTGAAAATTACTGGAAAACCTGGTGTGTGTGTGTGTGTCTGTATGTGTAAAGTTGAGAGAAGATTTATGCATGATGAGAAATAAATCTGCAGTGAAAAGGGACCAAATATAAGGGACACCATTAAATACTAGAGAGTTTGAATTCTATTTGATAAGTAAAAAGACTTGCAAATATCTTATAGACATGCTTGGGTCTGTGTATTCAAGGGTAATGGTGGGTTTATCATGGAACACTGAAGGGAATGAATATTTTTACCCATTGAGATTCATTTATCAACTATTATTACCTATATCCTTATCTATAAACATCTATATTTAGCATCTACTTTTCATCTGTCTTTTATCTATCTATCATCTACTATTTATCTTTTTCTATCAGTCTGTCTGTCTTCCTGCCTATCTGTCTATCACTTATTCCAGTGGTTTTTAACTGGGGACAGTATTGTTCTTAGGGAATATGGCAATCTCTAGAGGACATCATCCTGAGTTGTCACAAGCTTGGTAGAGGGAGGAGTGACCTCCTTGGATCTATTGGTAGAAGTCAATGATGCTATTAATTTCCTACCATACCCAGAACAGCCCTTAGCATCAAAGAATCATCCAACCCCAATAAGTGTGGGGAGAGCAAACCTCTCATCTACTCATTTGCGGGAACCTGCCTCTGTGTTAGCCCATGTAGAACTAAAGTAAGGAACCTCTTCAGTTTAGACCACACCTTCTTCCACCCTAGAAATCCTCAAAGCTGATATAGCTCAAAAGCAGGATGAATATGGTTTGCTTTTGGTTTTCTTCTGCTTAGTGGAGGCAGAGAAGAACTTAGTATTTGTCTCTTTTGACACCAGTGTTCTTCCTGAGGGCACTGAATCTGGAGAGCTGGTTTCATTAGTGGAAAGCTTTCTATATGTGAGAGGAAGAGGCAACTTTTGAAGAGCCCTCACTATTCTCCCGCACTCTTCCTTTCTAGTCCTGTGTTTGCAGTGAGGGAAACTGAGGCAATGGTTAGAAGTTGCTTGGAGAATACGTTTTCAGCTCACACTCACACAGTAAATGACATACCTGACTTAAAGCAAATTCAGAAGCTGAGTCTACCTACCAGCCACCATGCTGTGTTTGTTGTGTGTACTCGTCTCTTCTGTTATCATTTTCCCAATCGTGTCTGAATTTATATTCCTTAAGACAGCCTGGGTGGCCAAGGAGAAGTATATGCTGCACCAAGCAGGTCTGCTTGTGAGTAAAATGAAAATGGTTTTACAGCAACCATAGGGAAAGTATATTATAAACACATGAAAGTATCTGACTCCAAAATACTGATTTATGGCTAGTACTGTGTTGTCTAGAGAAAGAACACTGAAGGGTGACTCATATCTGGTATTGGCTGTGTTGCCTCTTTCTGAAACAACTGGTAGTTTCTCACTTTCTAAAATAAATGCTCAAGAAATCTGAATCACCATTTATTATATATTCTTAGAATTATAGGTGAGGGGCTGGAGAGATGGTTCAACGAGAGTCCCCATTTTTCTCATAAAGGACCAGAGTTTGGTACTCAGCACCTATGTTGGGCATCTCATAAACTCCTAGAACTCCAGCTGCAGAGGATCCAATGCCTTCTTACGGCCTCTGCAAGCACCTGGATACATTGGCATATACTCATATGGACACACACCTACCTACAAATAAAAAGCAAAATAAGCCGGTTGTGGTGGCACATGCTGGTAGGATTTGCTGAAGAAGGCAGAAACAGGAGGATCATGGTCTACCTGAAGAAAGAAAAAAAAGGGAAGAAAAAAAGGAAGGAAGGAAGGAAGGAAGGAAGGAAGGAAGGAAGGAAGGAAGACAGGAAGGAAGACAGGAAGGAAGAAAAATAAATCTTCAAGATTAGAAGTGAGCGCATCTTGTCCTTACTGCTCTTTTTCACACTGAACTTTGTCTAGTCATCTGTAGCTAACACACTGAAGAACAACTGTTTAGGGGGTCATCAGAACAGTAAGGAACTTTTATCCACTTCTGGCAACCCTTTATCTTTGTAGGGTGGCTCTCTCTTGCTTTAGTTCTTCCCCAGCTCCCTGTAGAGGTTGGTGTTGAGAGCTTGTCTTGATCCCTGTAATGCTTAGCGTGATTTGTGTCATCCTCCTCCTAGTACATGCATAGGAATCCAGGTTCAGCTCAGCTTTTACTATAGGTACAAACTGAAGGTGAATTCTTCTAGTTTAAACCAGTAACCCATTTAGAAGTGGAACTCTTCCCAAACCTGATTTTTCTGTACAGGAAAGGGTAAACTAGACAAGGAAACTGGGTGTGGTAGTTCATGATTATAATCCCGGCACATGAGTGACTTAGGTAGGAGAATTGCTAATTTGGGGTGAGCCTGGGTTACATAATGTAAAAAAGAGAGGAAAATGAATACAGCAAGAAGAATAGGGGGGAAAAAAGCTAAGCCCAATTACCTGGACGTAAGTGATGCCGGTGCTTTCTCCTTAGCCATCTCGAGAGCAAAGACCAAAGACCCAATTACAAACAAGAAATTAATGAGGGGAAATCATGCAGATTTATTTAAGGAGCAATTCATTTTTCACAAGAGCCTTCAGAAATGAAGGCCTGAAGAAACAGAAAAAGCCGTCTTCATTTTTATGTTAGTTCGAGGAAAACTTTACTCCTTTTAGTCTTGAGGAAACATGAATGAACAAAACGGCTCTGCTCTCCTGTGGGTGGGAAGCAAGGCCATCTTGTTAAGATTCTTCTCCCTTCTGCATCCCAGTACTTTCTGAGATAAGCGTGTTCCCTTGTGAGATATGGGGGCGGCTCCAGGATAGGCATCTTATGCTTGTTTTCATCTGGGCTTTAAAGCCTGATTCTAGGGAGAGCGAGTGAGAGGAATTCTAATTTTTTTGTGGTGTGCTGCTACAGTTTTCCCAGTTTCCAAGTTGCCAGACTCTGGGCTAGCTCATCCTAACCTTGTCACCAGCTAGAGAAGATGTTGGATGAAGGACTTGCATTTGCCTTCCGTTTGTTCTCTAGAGACCACTGGAAATATACACATTTTGACTTTGAAGAAGAGACAATGGCCTCAGAAACTGAGACCCCAGGAACTCCGGTCATCCTTGCAAATGGTATTTATTGACTGAACCATTGCGACACATAAATGGAACTGGGTTAGGGGCTGCAGAAAAGCTGTGAGTGTTTGGGGGGAGGAGAGGGAGCTTCGGATGTCAGAGGTCAGATAGAATCTGGAGAAAAGGCGAAGATAAGAAACTGAAAAACTGTGGATGATTCTATGCATGAGATTACTTATTAACATTTTTGAAGACCACAGCAATGAGATTCATCCGTTTTTCTTTCCCTAAAGCAGTCTTTCCTGCTCCAGTGAAAGGGAAAAGACAGCCCTGCCTGCCATCCCAGGAAAACCAGTTCAACTCATTTGTTATTCCATGGAAGCAGCTGATCCACAGGGAGAAACTGAAGAGGTGTTTTTGTTTAAAATTAATGGCTGGGGTCATCTCTTAAAAGCCTGTCATTTACATGAACAAAGGGGCAGTTGCTCCCTGACAGCAGTGATGGGAAAATGGAAACACTGGCGTGGATGATCCACCCACAAGTCTCCACTCCCGACTCACTCCATCTTGTCCTTTGACCTGTCTTTTTCATCGTCTCACCTCCTTTCTTCATGGAATTACTTCTGCCTAGTGATTTCAAGGACCCCTGTGACAGGGAGAGGTCATGTAAGACTGTCCTTCCAACCTCTGAGGAATAAATCACGTGGATTCTTCCAGCTGGGTGTGCAATCAGAGAAGGAGGGAAAGGTGGGGCAAGGCACTGAGTGGGTGTGGTCCACAGGAAGGGAATCCTGTGGTTGCCATGGCAATACTACCTGGAGACGCCAACTCCCACAGTGCGTGGGTACAACCAGCACCACCACCATCATCACCATGTTACACTGTAGACCAAATGATTCTCCCTGGCTGTTTTAGGAATCACCTTGGTTTTAGAATGTGTCACCACCATCTAACGTTTCTTTTTGTTTGATGGGAAAAAAACTTCCTTTTGTTTTATTTTTCTAAAGTCTATGACTTCTCCTGACCATGTTGAGGCTTTCTTAATGCAGAAAGAACCGTTTGAGCCTTCCCTAATAGCTGAGGGAGTCACAGCACAAATGATGTTCCTCTGATCTGAACCCCCCACCCCCCCGCCCCAAGATAGCCTCTCTTTCCCTGGTTCTCCTCTTGGGTTTTGCTTTGCCTTCATTTTGCCTCAAGAAGCATATGCTAGTGTCTGAAGGCAACAGAATAGAACAGGCTGAGAGGATATTTATTTATTCCAGGTGGAAGGCTTTGTGTTGTGTTTCTGACATGTATTAGTGTCTGGGAAGTTTAAGACTGAGGCCCCTTAGGAAAGGCAGGTTAACAAGGGAGGAACACACAGACTTATTTAACAAAGTTATTGCATGAGATGAAGCTCTCATCAATGATTTAGAATCAGGAAGATGGCTCATTTGGTAAAGTGCTTGGCTTGTAAGCATGAGGACAAAAGTTTGAATCCTAGGACCCACACTTAAAAATAAAAAGCTGAACATGGTATATACATTCTCATAATTCCAAGCCTCAGTTGGTGGAGACAGGCAAAACCCTTGGGCTCACTAGTCAGCCAGTCTAGCCTATTTGGAGAGTTCAGGTTAGTGAGAGATCCTGTCTCATAAAATAAAGTAGCTGGCACCTGAGAAATAACACCTGAGAATGAACAATATTGCCTAATGCTGGGATTTTTGGTGCCTAAGCTTGATGTAGACAACTGTCTTTTTAAGTAGGAGACCTTCTAAGTCCCTTCTGGTTTCAGTAAGAATTTAAGTAAATCCCTTACTATAAGTAAGGATGCTGAGTTCATGACTGCTTAACTTGTTCATCCCATGTTTAAAACACGAAGACTCAAGGTGAAGAATGGTCTAATCTGTAGAAATGCATTCTTAAGATGTCTATAGACAGCCTCTTTAGCAGCTGTGCACCACTTCAGTTATGATTGCCTTTCCAGCGTGACATTAAAAAAAATTATTCCATCATGTAGCCCCTAAATTGGTTTTTACTGGTAATGAGGGAACAATTTGAAAGTCAACAGTCTCTGGCAAAACTGAACATGGCTATTTATTGGAGAATTGATTAATTAATAATTATTCATTAACTAATGCTAAATGCCTCCTGTGTTGTCTTTGCCTCTCAGCCAAAAGATATTGGTGCTTTATTTCGGCGCCAAAGCTAATTGTTAATTATCGCCCCGAGACGCCGGAATTTGAATGACGTACAGAAGTTTGCTAGGAGCTTGCTTTCCCGAAAAGGGTTTCAAAGAGAAAAAGCAAACAAGCAAGCTAGCAAAGAGCAAATCTGCAGTTCCCTGAGCCGCCTGTTCAATCCTTGTGCTTTCTGCACAGCAGCTGGGGCCCAAGGGGAAAGTTTGGAACGCGACAGAAAACCGTACAGGGAAAGCATTCATCATCGAGGCGTTGGGGGAGTGTTTTCATGCGCTGAGCCTTAAGTAACCAGGAGATGGTTTTAATTGAATGCACCACCAGACTACATTTCACCAGGGTGTGGTTAATACCCCCCTCGCTGGCTTCAGTCTGCTTGCTTAACGTTTTGACTACGGTGGCCCAATTACACCTTAGATCTTGAGAAAGCATTAAACAAAGAATGACATTTTCAACTGGTTTGGGGTGAGGGGGGGATGAATTCCTTTCATTTTAATTGTGCACAGGACTGCTAAAGACAGCACAGAGTTGAGAGCAGAGTTTCGGATTCGTTGCTTGACATTAGACAAAAGTTGAGGTTGGTGGTAGATGGTAGGAGGTTTCAAAACTTTTCTCTGGGGTGCAGCATCTATGTTTGTTCCAAATGTCATCACACTAAGCCGTGCTTTCACTGTTAACGTTTGCAGAATTTCCAGAATCTGTAACGCTCTGTAAATGCAATGAACATCATCGTGGGACACATGGCATTTAGGAAAATTAACACTGAGCATTTAGTGACTATTTTGGTGTATGCCACTGGTAGTCTTTGAGAGCCTGCACTGAGAGTTAAGCTAGAATTACATGTGCTTAAATATGAGAGAAAGACAAAAGGGCATTTGTTTAATTCTTTGATCCAAGACTAGGCCAGGTAATTGAACAGGGCTTGCCTGTGCTGTTCCGACAGATTTCCAGAAATACATAAGCCTTTTCTTGGTAGCCTAATTCGGTGCCGGATATGAAAGTTTGGCGCTATGTCTTATTCAATTCCTTCTTGCTGCGTCAAAAATTTTGCTTTCTCCAAATGTTGAGAAGAGCTGTAAAAAATGTATTTATGATGATCTTCTCGATTCCTAAAGATAGATATTAAATTTCTCCTCAATTTCCTTCTCGCTAAGCTAATTAGCCTATTTTAACCCTTCCTTTGAAGCCCTCACAGAGCTGTTGGCAATCAGGCTGGATTTATGTAGGAAATCCTCAGTTCTGGTGTTTAAATGATTTCAAGGATACTGATGGGTACGTAGCCATGAGGCATTTGGAGGGCCATTCAGCAGTCCAGTAAAGCTTTAAAATTCCTGCTACTGGCAGATGTTAAAATCAACCAAGCCCTGGCTGGGACCGCGTGAAGGTGTTAGACTCTTAACCTCGTGAGAACCTGTATTCCACACTACTCAGCTCCCCTTATCTCCACTTCCATAGGTGATGCCGGTCACTGTCCCAATTCAGGTTCCTTCAGAGATGATTTCTCCTGGGGAGTCATGTGTTGGAGGAAACTGACGAAGATTCACACCAAAGGACCCATTGCTGGCAGGGGTCGGATGGTGGTGGGTGAGCCTGTGATGGGCTCCCACCTAGGTCTGGTGTGGGTCTGAAGATACAGACTGAGGAAGCGGGATGCTATTCTACCATCCGGTTGAAACATACCACGTCACCTCTCTACGCTACTCTTTGCTTTGTTTTCTAAGAACAGCACCACAGACTGGAGAAAAGGCTCATTGAATAAAATGCTTACCTTGCAAGTTTTGGACCGTGAGTTCAATCCCTAGAACTCCCTCTGAGAGGCAGTAAAGGGTGGATACCTGGGACTTGCTGGCCAGTCAGTTCCAAGCTAGTGTCTCAAAACCAGTGAATCAACCAACTAACCAAACAAACAAACAAACAAACAAACAATAAATAAATGAATGGAGCCTCAAGAATGACAGCCAACGGGGCCGGGCGGTGGTGGCGCACGCCTTTAATCCCAGCACTCGGGAGGCAGAGGCAGGCGGATCTCTGTGAGTTCGAGGCCAGCCTGGTCTACAAGAGCTAGTTCCAGGACAGGAACCAAAAAGCTACGGAGAAACCCTGTCTCGAAAATAAAAATATAAAAAAAAATAAAATAAATAAATAAAAAGAATGACAGCCAAGATGCAACACATGCACACACACACAATAAAAAAGCATTATAGTTAGAGCTTCTATTTTTGTCATTACACTAAGCCACATGTACACTTGTAAGAAAGAAGAATTGCAGATAAACTAAAAAAAAAATAGAAGAAAAAAGATCACTGAGTCCTGTAATCCAGACAGCACTCTGCAGTGACTTCCTGCATTTCCTACCCTTTTGTTCTGAGCACTAGTGAAAAATGGTATCATGTTGTACAGCCTTATATGTACATTGTTAAATATAGTAAGATTTTGTGAGTGTATCTCAAGATCAACAGATATCATTTCTTGTAATTTCAATGAGCAAGCAACATTTTATCTTATGATACAATTGGCTTAACCAAGTTGACCAAGTTCTAAGTATTACAATATTCCTTTTTAGAAGGTCTCATTCTTCAGTTTCTTTTCTTTATCTTTCTATCTTTTTTTTCTAACTACATATGAAACTGTCTCTTTATCATATCCACATCAAGACAGAAACACCCTAACATTTTTGGCAGCTTGAGTGCTTATAAATATTTATTGATAATACTTTTTTTTTGTTTTTGAAACATTTTTATGGTGTGTATGAGTGCAGGCACTCAGGTGCTACAGTTATGCATGTTGATGTCAGAGGACAGTTTTGGGGAGCTGGTTCTCTCCTCCTGCTATAAAGGGCTGAAGATCTAACTCGGGTTGTCAGGCGTAAGTGGCAAGTACCTTGAGCTAGCTATCTACCCACAGCAAAGCATCCTGCTCAATCCCTCGCCCCCTTATTCTTTGAGTCTCTCAATGAGCCCGAAGCTAGTGTTGCAGCCAGCAAGTCCGAGCCATCCTCCTGTCTCTGAACCTGACAATGTGGGGGTTACAGGTAAGCATGGAGCTCCACCAGGCTCTTTATGTGCATGCTGAGGGTTCAAATTCGAGTCTTCAAGCTTGCACAGCAAGCGTTATTTCCCACCGAGCCAGCTCCTTCACCCCTGGATAATATTTTGTGGCCAAGAAACCCTTTGTCAGCAGCAGCTGTCTCTCAGGTACACTTTAAGCTCTCAAGGACCAGATTTCAATGACATCTGAAGCCGCGTCTCTCTCGCAGCCCCAGCCTTCCTTCCCCACCTCGAATACTCGCTTCCTAATTGAAGGCTGTGGTTTGTTCACCATGCATTGTCTTCGCCCTCCTGCCATATGTAATCTATGCCTGACACACTCTGCTGCCCAGGATTATTTAATTCTGCTTTTTAAAAAATGACAGGAGTTTTGTGAGCTAGTTGGTAGGAAATCACCCTATTAAAAATATTGTCATGCAGAACGGTGTTTAGGAGAAAAAAAAATCCCAGCAGTGAGTTTCCATTTTGGAAGATAATGTTCTTTATTTAGCCCTGCTAGGCTGGTACCGGCAGTTATCATTAGTATAAAATAGAGCTAACCAGAGCCCCAAGGAAAGAATGACCTCCCTAGAGAACACTGGGGTTCTTTTAAACGTTTAAAAAAATTAGGTAGCATTATTAGGGAGGGGGTGGTGGAGGTCAGAGGACAGCTTTGTGGAGTTGCTTCTCTGCCCACTTTTCCAGGAATTCTGGGAATGGAGCTCATGGTGCTGTGCTTGTATGACAAGTAAGCAGATTCCCTGAGCAACCTTGCTCACCCAGAATGCTAGAGTCTCTAATCCATATCTGAATAACCCATAGTGGCAGAACACAGGAAATACAAATGGTCAGGATCTCTGAAGTACTCAACTATATAAGCCACAACAGGGCGACAGTGTACCTCTCTTTTTACATACCATTCCTCTCCGCAGAGACTATATTAGTGGTTAAAACACGGTAGTGATGAGGAAGAGAGCAAGATGAAGATACCTGGCTGGTCTTGGAGTCAGGAAGATGGCATAGGGTAGGGGTGAGGAGCTTGCTTGCCAACCTAGTTCGGCGAGTGACCCTGTCTCAAAGGAGAAAGGTGGAGAGTGTGCATCAGAGCACCTGCAGAGACATCTTTGTCCATACACCAACTGGGGAGATACTAGCCTCATGATCATGGAAACCAATTCTTTCTTTTAGAACAATTCTTTAGTTTATACTTTCCATCCCAAGTCCCTCACCATGAAACTGAGTTCTGGTCAAGACAGAATGAGTGACAGACTATTTCCTGGCTGGAACCATGACCCCAAGTTTGATACGCTCTATTTATTTTTATCCTAGTAGCATGGCACAACAATGGAAAGATTGGGAGATTATATTGAAGATGAGGGTGTCACAAGAGGGAAGGATTATGGGTCTCTGGCTCAACCTTGAACCAGAGAAGGTTGATAATGTGGATTACATTTTGTTTTCCTCAAACTCATATGTTAAAGTCTCATCCTGGTGCCTCCCAAGGTTACCTCATTTGGTAATAGGGTTGTTGCAGTGGCAACCAACTTGATATGAGATCTTTAGCGTTCATTAGTCCTAACTTTATATAGCTGTTGTTCTTACCAAAAAGTGAGATTGAGAAACTAGAGAGGAGGCTCAATGGTTAAAGGCATGTACTGTCCATGCTAAGAAACTGAATTTGGTTCCCAGTAGTTATGTGAGATAGCTCACAGCTTCCTGTAACTCCAGTTCCAGGGGGATCCACGTTATCCTCTGTGGCATGTATACTCACATGCACATACACCCACACAGGTACAAACAGACACACAATTAAAAATGGTAAAAATAAATCTTCTTAAAAGGCAAATTGAATACAAAGCTAGCCATAGAGAGAAAGCTGTGTGGGGAGACAGAGGGAGAAGATGTCCTTCTGTTTATCCAAACAGAGAGCTATGTGACAATCCTTCTCTCAGCCTCAGAAGGACCCAACCCTACCGACATCTTGATCTAGGGTTTAGCAGTCTTCAGAGACAATGGATTCCTATTGCTAAGTCATCTAGTTTATGGCTTGCCATGGCAACCTTCTCACATAACCATATCTACTTAATGTGGGCACCCATTTTGATCTTCATGAGAATGATAAATATATATGCTAATTACTTGATTCATTAGACATATTGTATTGTTCTGTTATAGAAAATAGTATACAAGAAGGATATTCTGGATGTCACTATTAGCATCCTACACTTGTGTATGTCCTGCCATTCTCCAAGAAGCCAACATTAAGTCCTGTCAGGAGTACACTGAAGGGGAGCAGCAATGTGATGAGTGTGGCAGAATCTGGGAGTGAGACATGGGAGTGGATAGGTGCTGAGACAAGAGTAGGAGAGGGGATATGAAGGTGGGTCTGAGAGATTGGGGTCCAAGGCGGTGAATGGGGGAGCAGCCTGGTACTGTGCAGTCACCGTAATTCTCAGGTCACACCTAGACAGTAGAAATCCTGGTGGAGTCAAGTGTCTTAGCTCAGAGGAAACTCTAAGTGGCTTATAAAGTTGCCATTGGTTCCTATGGTTTTGTCAACATTTATAGCCACTGGTAATCAGGCAAGACCAAATTGTTTTCAGGCAAATTCAGTTGAAGTACTTTCCAGCAGGCAACCAAGAAGTCTGAGTAAGGACAGAGAGAGATGCATGTTCCATAATTTTGAATCCCAGCAAGGTGATGAAGGAATCCATACCATGTAGTCCATGCAGTATATCATATATTGCATCTATATATAATATATCACATGTACTATAAACAGTATATCTTCTGCACCTAAGCAGAAGAGAAAGTGTTTACAAATATCAGAACCAGAATGAAGGAGGAATACACCTAAGAAAGATGCCCAAGGCATGATGTGGCTGCCTAGCAGAATGGAGCGTTATCTTGGCAGAAGGTCAGTAGCAAGGGAGATCTATATAACACAGAGACAGTGATCGGTTTCATAAGCATATTCATTATCACAGAAGCCATGTGTGTTCTCATCAGAGAGACAATCTACAAATATGGGAAAAGAGAAAAAATAAAACAAAATAAAAACAAGCAAAGAAACACTGTAGTCTAAGTACTACAGTGTAGAATAAATTTGGAGGTATTACGGTAAATATAGAGTTTTAATACATTTGTGTGTTTGAGTTGTGCTTGTGTGAGTGCAGGTTTTTACATGGATATGTGAGCACTTTTGTGTATGTGAATATGGTAGTCAGAAGACAACCTTGGCTGTTCTTACTTGGGCACTTTCCACCTTGGGTTTTGAGTCAGGGTCTCTCTCAGGTCTGGAACTCATTACAATCTAGAAAGACTGGCCAACGAGCACCAGTGGTCTACCTGCCTCTACCTCCCCAGCACATGTCACTGTGACTGGTTTTGTTTTTTTTCCATGGGCTCTGGGTAACAAAACCTCATGTTTTTAAAGGCAAGCATTCTGTTGACTTAGGCAACTCTCCACCCAAGTTTTTTTTTTTGTGTGCGTGTGTCAGAGATAGCGATAGTAATAAATATGAATGTAAATGTGAGGTTGTATATACAGCGGGGTCCACCTAGTGATCAAATAGCATTCCTAAATATTTCTAAATAATTTCCTATATAATCTACTAATAAGATTCAAAGTGCTTTGGCACAGTGACTGATTCACAATACTTCCCGGAATGTCTTTCTGCACCCAAAAGCAAAGAAGAATTTGCAGTAAGATGAGGTCATTCCAAAAGGATTCAGTAGCTAGTTAAAAGGACTCCTACAAGACTAAATCTGAAAAAAGTAAAAGATCAAAATATTTGATGACTGGAAAGAATTACAGACCACTGAATGAAATATTAATCCATATGATATAAATAAAGGAGTAAATTAAAAGATTATTGATGAATACGTAGCAATTATGTAGAGAATGTCATTAGGGTGGAGAATCTATGGAGAAACCACCTTAATCATATGTCAAAAATGAATAGAGTCAGTAAAGGGGCAGCAGATCCACTCCCTGCCCTCCGTGTCATCTGTGTGTTGTGATGCTTCTGTAACGAAGTATGATGTCCAGGGAAACACTAACTGAGGTCAGTTCTATGAGATACTTGGTTATTATCAGCAAAGAAATGAAGGAAGGTCATAAACTTCAAGGAAAGTCCTGGAAACTTATTCCAAATTGATGGAAATATTTATAGGAGCATTCAAAATACCAGACTGGTGAAAACAACTCATAATTGCTAATGAGTTACTTTTGTACAGAAAAAAAAAAGCCTGAATGAAAAAAATCTAGTAAGATGAGAAAAGACCCTAGTAAAATCCCCAGTTTTGAAGGTTGTACTGTGGATTTTGTCTCTGTTTGGAGTACACACACAGTAAGGTATTTCAGAAAATAGATGTCGTGTCTACATTTTTACTGCTTTGATAAGACACGATGACCAAGGAAACATATAGAGGAAAGAGTTGATTGGGATTTACAGTTTCTGGAGGAGAGTCCATGATGATCAAGGCAAGGATTATAGCAGCAAGCAGGCAGGCAGTTATATTCTGGGGCAATAGCTGAGAATTTACAATTCTTATCCACAGGTAAGAGGTAGAGAAAGCTAACTGGAAACGTGTGGGCTTTGGAAATTTCAAAGTCCACTTCCAGTGCCCCACCTCCTCCAAGACCACAGCCCCTAAAGCTTCCCAAAGAGTTTCACTAGCTGAGGACAAAGCTTTGAAATATATGAGCCTATAGGGGCCATTCACATTTAAATCAACACTGAAGTGCCGCATTGACTCATTTGTTTGAACAGTTGGCCTCTGGTCCCTTAATATTTGGGGGAGGTTATGGAAAGTTTAGGAGGTAGAGCCTTGCTGGAAAATGTCACTAGGTGTGAGTACCAAGAGGTTATAGACTCACCTCAATACCTGTTCCTTTTATCCACTTCCTGTGTGTAGATAAGAACATGGTCAGCCAGCTTTCTGTTTGCATTACCATGTCTGCCTGGTATCATGCTGTTGCCATGACTCCCCTGACATGGCAGAGTCTTGCTCTGGAGCCATAAACCAGAACAAATCCCTTTCTTTCTTCAGTCGCTTTTGGTCATTTTCTCCCTGAAACAGAGGAGTAGCCAGCAGCAAAACACAGTGGTGGTCACTAGTTCTAACCGCTCATGTGACACAGTCAGGGATCACCAGGGCAGTCACTGTCCGTAACGAATTGTCTAGACCAAGTTGACCTGTGAGGACTCCTGTTGGGAAGCTGTCTTGATGGTAGTAACTGAGGTGAGAAGACCTGCCCACTGTGGGCGGCACCATTCACTGTGTTTGGGTCCTACAGTCTCTAAGTGTGGGGTTGGAGTTGAGCACACATAGGCATGCATTAATTCATTGGACTGTGGTCTTAACTGTATATGTAAAATAACTAGCTACTTCAAGTTCCTGCCGCCTGGATTTCCGTGCTATGATGGACAGTACCCTGGAACTACAGGTCAGATAAACCACGTCTCCTTTAAGTTGCTTTAATCACAGCAGCAGGAAATGAAAGTAAGACCAACACTGCACTGGTTTCAGATAGGAAATTCACTTACGGAGCTCAGCGAAGTTCTCTATAGTACAGTCACAACTTTTCTGTAAGTGTGAGATTGTTTCACAATAAAAGGGGGGAAAAACTAAATTATCAGATCCTGTCTATACGTGAACAGAGTTCTGAGATACTTGTATTACCAGTTCACTGTGTGACAGCATGAAGCCACTGCACTGTGCATTATTGACTTACATGGGGAACTATGAGAGATGAAGGCAAGTGTTTTCATCAAGAGATAGACAAACCTAGGTCTAAACTGCCTTTGTATTCAGTAGCTGTGCTCTCTGGCTGCGGACGGAACTAACTCCAACTCCATTTTCTCATCTATAGTTCTTTAAAGAAACACCCAGTGCTAATGTTCCACGATTTTACATCGGCAAAAGCAAAGGATACAGTTGAGAGGTTCCTCACAGAAGGACTGAGAACACCTTTGCTTTCATTACATGTCTGCCCAGTTCATGAAGTTGAGAAGCTGATATGTCACCTGGCAGCTATGAGTGGTCTGAGGGTGGAAGTTGGGTTAAATTCTTCATTATGACAGAAATAATTATCTTCATCCGTGAGATAGAAGCCCAAATGCCTTTTAGGAAGTCAGCTTGAGAAATACTCCCCGGTGAAGAAGGATTGTAATAAGACGGGTCCCAGGCCCCCTTCTTGTGCTTTGATTTTCTGAACACTTGCAAAAAGTGCCCCGTGCTGACAATGTCTGATTAACAAAATTAAGAAGAGAATTGGCGGTAGACTTAATCCCTCTCCAGGGTTTTTCAGTTACTGGATTTCTAGGTTGATTATCTTTTCAGGTCAGACTTTCATTCCTCCTTCTCACCGTTTATCATTTGTGGCTGCGAAAATGCACTGGTTTTTGCCAGGAGGAGGTCGGGGCAGAACCCGCCCCCCTCACATGTGATTCTGCTACACTAACCATTTCGATCCTATTTTCTCTCAAAGCCACTGTTGATGATGTCTTGTCTCCTTCTCCTTCATTGCTTCATGTTTTGCTTCAAGACAAATATAAGCCATTGTATGCAAAAAGGAAGTGGGGGTTGGGGGAAGACTCTGTGGGTACAATATGTGCCTGGAGTTCAGATCCTCAGCACCCACATAAATGCCAGGTAAATATGGTGACCTGCCTATCATCCCAGCATGTGGAAGTCAGTAGAGATCCCCAGAGCAAACTGCCTGGCTAGACTAGTCAAATTGGCAAGCTCTATGTTCTAGAGAACATACCTCAATATATAAGGTAGAAACAGATCAGAAGACAGCCCTGTTGCCAACTTCTTGCCTATACACATGCATGTGCACATAACACACTCCTCCACAAACATGTATCTATACATTTGCAATATATACACAAATATAGAAAAAGTGGCCTGAAAGTATGACTTAACTAGTTTTCGGGGGGATTTAAATTATTATTATTGTTGTTGTTGTTGTTGTTTCTCTGTGTTTTCCTGGCTGCTCTGGAACTTGCTCTCTAGACCAGGTTTGTCTTGAACTTAGAGATCTGCCTGCCTCTGCATCCTGAGTGCTGGGATTAAAGGCATGCACCACGTTGGGGTCTTTTCATTGCTACTTGAGAGTTTATTGCTACATACTTTGGGGATTAGGCCCATGGAGGTCCTGAGAGTATGTATATGTGTGCAGGTATGTGTATGTGAGTATATGTGTTCATGAGTGTGTGTATGTATGTATGTGCATGCGTGTATGCATGTGTATGTGTATCTGTGTGTGCATATGTGTGTGTCCTTGTGTAGGTGTGTATAGCTGGCATATGTGTATATGTGCTCATGTGTTTGTGCATATATACATATGTATAAGTGTATATACTTACATTTGTGTGTGCTTATGTGACTAAATGTGGTATTTATTTAAAACAAAATTTTATTCAGTCATAAAAGAGAACAAAATCACATTATTTACAGAAAAATGGTTGCAGCTGGACATTATCATATAAAATGAATTAAGTCAAACTCAGAAAGTCAAATATAATGCATATTCTCTCAGTTGTGGATCCTGGATTTATATATAAACATATATGTATGCATGCATATATGAAATCACGTATGTGTATATCACATGAATGTAGCAGTGAAATTGTGTAGTGAAATAAAGGAAGACTAATAGGAGAAAAAGAAGAGGAAAAGAATAGGTCAACATGTAGTGGAGCGTGCTAAAAATACAACGTATATTTGCATGAACATATCTTTACATGACCCATGTCTATGATCAATGGATATATGCCAATAAAACCAGCACAGATACAATTATATTTGTATGTTGATCACATTGTGTGAGCTTGGGTTTCCATTTCATACTTGGGAGCCAGTTCCCAACTGCCTCTTCCAAATCCAGGAATTCTTGAAAGGCAGCCACGTTTTAATGAGGCCAACATGGGATGTGGGAGAGAACACCTCATCTTTATCTCAGCCAACAGAAAGTGCATTGTGGACCCTGTGAAACCTGCATTTGCACTGCGGATCCTATAGCATCGGTGCAGATATTCTGGTTCATAAAACCACTGAATCTTTTAGTAAAACACATAGAATTAAGTTAATCTGATCTATGTCACCCACCCCTCAGTGCTTTGTAGTGATCTTGATTAAAGAAGGATCATGGAATAGACATATCCCTACTTCATTTGCATTTACTTCAAAAGGAATGGCCCAAACAAAGCAAAATAGGCATTTAAGTATAAGAAAAAGATTTTCTTTTGCTTTCATTAAACACGAACATGAAACAACTTGCCAGAAATTTGCACAACATTATTTTAGGACTGGAAAGTGAATTTGGCATGAATAATTTCCAAACTGATCATGCTAATTGTGCTTCCTCTGAACAAAGAAATGCAATAATCTCTGTCCCCGATGCATCAATCCCCATTGGTGTTCTAAGTTATTCCTGTGTCGGAGTGTTGAGTGGCACATATTTTATCCACATGTGGTTTTCCACCCCACCTCTCAGAAGAGGAAAAGAGACTAGTTTGCATATGTCATCCTATGATATTTATTTTTCCTTTTATCATTATGCAGGTGAAACATACAGCAATTCAGAGCCAGGATCTGGATTCCTAGCAGTATCCCTGGAACCACGTTCCATGCCTCAGTGTCTGACGTGAACTTTCTGCTCAACGACAGTTGAACAAACTGTTAAATGAATGCAGTATTAAACTGACTCCTAATGACTTGTTGCTATGCCCATAGAATAGTGCATCTCTCCGCTCTCATCAGAGAAACTCCTGTTTTCAGTAGATGGCAATGAATGCTAAGTAACAAGGTACAGAAATTATGGGAATGGCCAATCAATGAATGATTAGTCCAGCTTGAGACCCAAACTATGGGAAGGAGCCCACCCCTGACACTGCCTGGTAGGCCAGAACCCAGAGGCTGGACAGCTCAGAGACCTAGGATAGAACCAAACATGACTGGTCAGAAAAAGAAAATAGTCAATGAAATGATTCTTAATGATATTCTGTTATACTCATAGATTGTTGCCTAGCAAAATCGTCATCCAAAAGGCTTCACACAGCCACAGAAGGAAACAGATGCAGAGACCTGAGGAAATCCTGTGAAAGATGAAGAGGAAGAGGATGGATTGTGAGAGCCAGAGGGCCAAGGACAACACAAGAAAACCCACAAAATCAACTAACTTGGGCTCATAGGGACTCACAGAGACTAAACTGTCAACCAGAGTGCTTTCATGAGACTGACCTAGGCTTTTTGCACATATATTACAGTCATATGGCTTTATTTTCTTGAGGGACTTCTAACAGTGGGAGCAGAGGCTGTCTCTGACTCTGTTGTCTGCTTTTGGGACCCTTTCCTCCTATTGGGCTACCTCATCCAGCTTCAATAGGAGAGGAGTTGCCTAGTCTTACTGCAGCTTGATATATTGATGGCTGGCTGATATACATGGGAGGCCTGCCCTTTTCCGAAGACACAAAAAGAGAACTGGATGGGGGAAAGTGTGAGGGGAGGGATTGGGAGGAGAGGAATGAGTGAGGGGAAGCTGTGATTAGGTCAGGGAAAAGTAATTAATAATTAGTTAGTAAAAATAAATTTAAAAGAAAAAAAAGAGGGCACAAAGTTGGGTAGGTAAGGAAGGAGATTGGATCTGAGAGGAGCTGGGAAATGTGTGGAGATATGATTAAAATTCATTAAATGTAATTCTCAAAGAACTAATTGTTTCAAAGGGAAAGGAAAAGAGAGAAAGAAAAGAAAGAAGAAAGGAAAGAAGGAAGAAGGATAAAGAAGAAAGGGAGGGAGGAAGGAAGGAGGAGGAGGAGATACAGGTTATAAGGTAGGAGACTATAATTTCACAAGAGAGCAAGTATCCTGGTTAGCCTTAACTTTCAACTTGAAATACTCAGAGTCACCTGAGAAGTGCAATGTTGTCTGAGGTTTCTGTCCTGCCAGTTTTCATAGTTGTTAAGTTCCAAAGAAATCACACAGAGATCTATCTACATTAGTTATAAACTGATTGGCCTATTAGCTCAAGATTCTTATTAACTCTTATAACTTATGTTAGCCCATTATTCTTGCCTATGTTAGCCACATGCCTTGGTACCTTTTTCGGCAAGGCAGTCACATCTTGCATGCTCTGCAGCTGGGTCATGATTGCATAGTTCAGAATCCTCTTCCCAGAATTCTCCTGTTCTTATTGCCCTGCCTCTACTTCCTGCATGGTTGCCCCACCTAACTTCCTTTCTGGCTACTGGCCAATCAGCATTTTATTAAACAAGTACAAGGAACAAATGTTTACAGGGTAAAACCATTGCCCCACAGCAGGGCGACTCAAGTGGGGGGTTACACAGGTCATATTGGCTTGTGAGCATATCTGTAGGGTGTTACCTTGATTGTTAATTGATATATCAGGTCCTGGCCCAATGTGGGCAGCACCATTCCCTGGGCAAGTGATCCTGGACTGTATGAGAATTCTGGCTATTCATGACCTGTGAGTGAGTCAACAGAAAGAATTCCCCCCTGGTTTCTACTGTTCTTTCTTTCTTTCTTTCTTTCTTTCTTTCTTTCTTTCTTTCTTTCTTTCTTTCTTTCT
>JABTXL010012642.1:6265177-6285177 GCA_025134845.1 Neodon shergylaensis
TCTTTCTTTCTTTCTTTCTTTCTTTCTTTCTTTCTTTCTTTCTTTCTAAAAGATTTCTGTCTCTTCCCCGCCACTGCCTCCCATTTTCCCTCCCCCTTCCCCAATCAAGTCTCCCTCCCTCGTAAGCCCAAAGAGCAATCAGGGTTCCCTGCCCTGTGGGAAGTCCAAGGACCACCCACCTCCATCCAGGTCTAGTAAGGTGAGCATCCAAACTGCCTAGGCTCCAGTTTCCTGGTTAGAGGCATTGTCTCACTGAATAGGAGGTCGACTTGTTTTCAGCTTCCTGCCTTCTGTTCCTATAATGACTTTCCTAAATAATGCACTGCAACCTAGATGAATATGCCAGGTGAGTCCTTTCCTCCACTCAGGGACTTTTGTCCAGAAGGTTTCACCATAGCAACGGAGATGAAACTAGGACAGCAAGATACTCTTATTCTGGTCTCAATAACAATATTTAGTAATATCAAGAAGGTTAGATGAACATTGGGCTAAGTGACAGGAAAGCCAGTGGGGGCCGGTTGAGAAAGAACTTCACAGACTCCTGTCTGTGAACTCCTGTTGTTCCTGTAGGAGCAGTGGTCCTTGGTACCTGATGTATCCGTATCTCTTCTCTAGCACACAACCTTCACATTTCCTTATCATTTCTTCCTAGTCTACAAAAACTGCCAATGGCTTGTGTGAATTTTTTATTGGTTGTAATCACTAGAAAAAAATGCTTATGAATTTTAAATTGATAATATTTATGGTTTAACAAGGCAACCAAATTAAGGATTTGTGTTTTGTATTCAACAAAGTTTAGGTCTCATACTATAATAGGAGACATTCCAAATAAAATGCATTTGTGAGGCAAAGAAATGTACTAAATGGTTCAATATGCATTCCAAAAGGCTCCTGAAATTTCAGTAGACATTAGCATCAACCTGTAACTGTTCTGCATGCCAATATACACACACTAATGGCAGAATGTGTTCTAAAAACAGGATGTTAAAATACAATGCTGGAGGGCCAGTGGGATGGCTCAATGGGTAAAAGTCCTTCCAAGCCTGATGACCTGTGTGCTCAGTCCCTAGTAACCGCATGGTAGAAGGAAAGAGCTGAAACCTGCAGATTGTCTCTTAGTCATGTGTGTGTCCACACACAAACATATATACACAAACTAAATAGATGTAATAAAATATTTTTAAAATATAAGGGTATGTTTCAACAAACAGGAAATGTGTTTGGTTATTTAGTAACGGTACAGCAATCTTGAGCATAGGAAGTTTGTCTGCTTTGTTTTGTCTCAACTAAGAAACAATTAACTGCTGCATTACATCTTCCTGGAGTGTGGGTTCTTCTGATGAGAATTCTAGATGGTTTGGATATGAAGGCTCCCCCTCTCCCCCCCAGTAAAGCTCACATGTTGAGGTCATGGTACTTGTAATGGCTACTCTTTGTTGTCAGCTTGACTACACCTGGAATTAACTCAAATCCAAGTGGCTAGATACACCTGTACAGACTTTTCTTGGTTGAATTATTTGAAGCCAGAAGACCCACCCTAAATTCAGATCTTTCGAAGTAGAAAGATTGACCTTTACATCTGGGCCACGCCTTCTAGTGGCAGCATATTTAAAGAACACAGAAGAAGAAAATGCTTGTTTTTACCTGCTGGCCCTCACTTTCTCTGACAAAGTCATTTCTTCACTTGTATTAGAGCCCCTTTTTTTTAATTTGACACAAACTAAAGACAAACTGAGACATCCAGCTATGTGGACTGAACCATATTGGGTTCTTGGACTTTCTGTTGGCAGACAGCTATTGTTGGACTAGCTGGGTCACAGCCTGTATGTTATTCTAATAAATCCAATCCCCCCCCACACACAAATTTAATCTATTAGTTCTGCTTCTCTAGAGAACCCTGACTTATACTCATTACTCAACTAACAGCACTATTTCCAGAGCTTCTCCAGGTTGGACAAAGCTGGAAGAATTAGGTCAAGATGGATCCTCGGGGATATCCTGTTCCTAGCCCCTTCCAGCCTCATTTTTCTGCTGTCTGTGAGTCATGAGGAGAATAGTTGCATGCCACTCAGTCTTCCTGCCATGATCCTTGGCACAGGAGCAGGGGCTAGCACAGCCTAGTCTGAACCTGCCAAAATCATGATCCAAAGCAACACTTATTTCCCTGAAGTTGTTCCTATCTGGCATTTGGCCACAGTGACAAGAAAGCCAGCTAACACACAGGACAAGAAAAGTCCACATTTGCTATCATTCCCAGCAGCAGTAGAATGGTCCATCTCTGATGTCCAAGTTCTGTGGGCATGCAGGGTCCAGTGTATGTTTTGATATTTAGTAGGAAGAATGAGGAGAGGGGTTTTCTATGACAACTCAGCTGAATGACAATGACTAGGGGCCAGCAGGAGATAAAGAATAAAAGCAACCTGGAGTCCTTGTTTCTTCTTTACTTAGCTGTATTAGCTACTTTTCTATTGCTGTGATAGATAAAACACCATGAGCAAGGCACCTTAGAGAAGGGCGAGTTTATTTGGGATTTACGGCTCTAGCAGGTTAAGAGTCCAACACCATTACAGCTGGAAGCATGGCAGCAGGCAGGCAGGCATAGCATTGGAGCAGCAACTGAGGGCTCACATCTCCATCTACAAATTGGAAGCAGGAAGAGCTAACTCAAAATGACCTTGAGTCCTTTGCAGCCTCAAAGTCTGCTTCAAGTGGCACACTTCCTCCAACAAGGCTGCACCTCTTAACCCCCCTCCCCCAACAGTCGCCAACTGGTAACCAAATATTGGAATATCCAGGATTTGTAGGAGACATTTCGTTCAAACCACATTAGCCATGGTATGGGAAACCCCAGTGTCCTCTGGGTTTACTTATAAGCAATTTTTCCACTAAATGATGGACAGAAATGTTTTGTTTCCCGAGGCTGAAAGGGATAGAAGTGTCTCAATGCTGTCATCTCGAAAGCTAGGCAATGACTTTAAAGGAAGACCCCAGAGTCAGATCTCATCTTATCTCACTTATGTACACACATTTAATAATCTTTCTTGTTTGTATGTGAGAAGAACACAGATGGTTGTTAGATCTGCTCACTGTATTACTAAAGAGCCAAATACATTAGTATTCAGGTTCAGAGAGTCAAGGTATCTTGAAGAGAAAAGGGGTGTGGATACACCCTGGAGTGACCTTCTAGAGTCAATGAAGGAAATGTCCACCATTCTGCAAGCTTTTCCAAATGTGGTGGACCTCTCTGGACTGTGTTTATCATCCTTCTGCTCTTTCTAACTGGCAATATATTTGTAAGCAATGTAACTCGGCAACTTTTCTTAAGACTCTGTAAGTGGCTACTTTAAAGAGGGAATTTTTTATTATGCTGTGAGGAAAGAGCGATTCCCCAAGGTGTCCTTAAAACATGCTACTCCCTTATCGCAGGGGACAAAGAGAAACAGGCAATCCTAGTGTTCATCTCTAAAACTGCTCTGCTTTAGTTCAACACAGAGGCCTAATCTCGCCAGCAGGACATGATAAAGACCTTTATCAGCAGGAAGGAAGCAATGAGCACTAAAGACTAATCAAAAAGAGTCTTTTCTGCAGGGAATACTGGTTTATAAGATAGCACTTAGTGTTGCTTAGCACTTATGCAATTAGCTACACAATGGCCAATTGTTGTGGACTAGTAAGGCTCACAAAATAAATAATGTCCTAAGTCTCCACTTGCTAAAAACGTGTGCGAGGCATATGAATTCTTTGTGTATGGAGGGCAAAGATCACTAGTGTGGCAACAGTAACTGGGTCTTACTTTTGGCATCAAGTAGGTGAGCTTTTCACACCATTGGCATACCTTTGTCCCCATTACTTCCCTGAAGTTGTTATTTTGAAACCATGACTTGCTGTTCTCTGAATGTCCTTCCTGTTTCTGAGGTCCTTTGTTGGTAAGGTAAGGATGTATACAGCCAACTCACAGTCCTTAGGCTAGTGTTTGAAGAAGCATTGTTTGGGCTGGGAAAATGCTCAGTTGGTGAAGTGCTGGGTTTAGAAACATGAAGGCATGCTTTTATTCTCCTAGAATCTAAATTAAAAAAAAATAGTCATTTGTGGCAATATGTCCCTGTATTCTCATCACAGGGCAAAACTCAGACATGGAGACCACCTAGAACTTGCTGGGTAGCCAGTCTAGATGGATCTCTAAGGTCCAGGGTCAATGAGACAGGCTCAGAACATAAGATGATAAGCAATTGAAGAACTCACATTGACTTCTGGCTTTGATGTGTGTGTGTGCACACATGTGCTCACACAGAAACCTGTGTACACAGACACAAACACACAGCAAACGTTGGTCGTCTGCATACTTCAGATGATGAAAAGAAGAGGTCAACTTCCTGTTGGAATTTGTTATTCCTTTGGTTGTTAAAAGCCTCCGATGAATCCCACAGCAGCACTTCTCAGAGACTCTTAAGTAATGCCAGGCAAAGCAGGAGTCCATGACAGTGGGTATTCTGAAATGGGCAGGGGCCACAGAAAAGCCCAGAAGCTCGTGTGAGCTATACTACGCCAAGTCTGGGATGTCACAGTCACCTCCTCATATGCCAGTGAAGCTAGAGGCTGCCAGAGCCAAAGTTATTCCCCCTTGCTCTTCCACCGCGTGTTCATTCCGGCAAATGGTCCACATGAGGCTGATTTAGACTCTGAGGAGCTGATAAATGCTTTTATGGGGAAGATGGAGTCTAACCAACAGTTCTTACCTCCCTGTACCTTAGGGATGGGGATCGAATTACTTTTCTGACTCAATTCACTGTCCTTAAGAAGCTGATTTAGGGTCCTTTTAAGGCCTTCTATCTGAATGTTTGTTTGAGGTGTTTGGAGTTAGGCAAGGACTGGAAGGAAAGACCCAGAGCCACAAGTTTGTTTTCTCCTCATGGAGGCATATATACTTCATTAAAGTTAGAATGCCTTGGAGCCCATCTGTGGGTGGAAGGTCCCTGGGTCCATCAAAGATTTCACCAAAGTGTTCATCATGACCTTCCATGTGGGCTAGTCCATTGCCCTCCAATGTTTACCTATGGGACCCACACACCCTTTCCAACTGCATTCTTTAAGAAAAAACCAGGGATCTGGGAAGATGAATCTGTCAGTCAAGTGTTTGCTTTACAAACATGAAAACCAGAGTCTGAGCTTAGACAGGGACAGGTGACTTACTAAGGCTCGGTGGCTGGCCTGTCTCTTCATACTGGAAATCCCTAGACTTCTGAGAGAGACCGTGCTTCCAAAACAAATAAGCAAAGAAGCAAACCAAAACGAGACAGGTGGCTCCTGAGGAACAAGACCCAAGATTGATATCTGCCTTCCACATTCACGCACACGTATTCACAACCTCCAACATACAAGCACCCTTCATAGGAAGACATACACACACATGACACACACAGGAAAAAAAGATAGGAAGGAAGGAAAAAGAGAGAAGGGAGAGGGCAAGCACGTACATATCTAACCCAAGCCGCCAGATACTGGGGGATCTGCTCAGATGAGCAAAGAGCACATAGCCCTAGGTCCTAGACCACCAGAGCAAATACCAGCTTCACCTGCCACACAGTGGGAGACAAACTGCTAGACACAGCAAGCAATCTATGACTGCTGCGTGCTGCAGACATCAGAGGGAAAACGTAAGGCTGGCATAGCTTGGAGTCAGCGTGGGGAGAGCAGAGTGAGCAGTCAGGTCTGGTTTCAAACCCTAATTGTGTTGTAAAGAAACACAGTCAGTTCTGTCCTTTAGCCTTGGCCGCCATAACATGGCATCATAATTTGTTATGACCGCACACTTCTCTAGGAAGATGAAAAGGGAATTTCTAATTCAGACATCATGCATTAATTGAAAGCTCTAGTGAAAAGCTTTTCATTATTATCTTTATTATCCTGATCTTCATTTAGCACTCTGATGGGTGAAATTGTGCAGCTCAGAAAATCTTCTGGTTTATGATGCTTTGAATCTTGTGGACTATGCTTCCCAGGGTTAGTTAATTCCCAGAGATAATAAGACTAGTCTGTAAATGAACATTTGATATGCAAACCAGACAAAGTTGAATTGCAATCACTAACCAATAGCCATTCAGAGTCTTACTCAGAGCAAGCATGCCAGCTGTTATGGTGTGCTGTATCTTTAAGGGCTACCTTCATGCCAATTATGAACATGGTACAACCTAACATGAGAAGCCATAATGGAACCAATCATTTGTATATTAGCAAAAGAAGGTTAAAAGGGAAAATAAATATTAATTAAATACTCCCCTCCTCAAACTTAATGCTCACCTAGTTTTATATCCATTGGTGTGGGCCTCCCATAAAGTTTAAATTATCATACTAAATACTCATTAAGGAACAGTTCTGTGCTGGAGAATGTTTTTGAGAAACACAAAAAAGCTATAGAAATTCCCAAAAGACCATATCCTATGGACTAATCCTTGTTGGAATAACAGGTATATATTTACTATACTCTCAGAATGAAGTGGGAGGGTCACATCTTCCTTACATATGTGCTTAGGAAACTGCCACATGGGCAAGGTTAAGCAAGATGGTGGCACAGGAGAGGATAGGCTTAGGGTTTTCACCTGGGTGTGAAACCTTTCGATGATGGGATCCACTTGGACGATGTATCACCCAGAGTCTTCTATCAGGCCCTGGAGATGGTGGAGGTGGTTTGTATAATGATTTGACTTATAAGAGAAAGGATTAATTGTATCTTCTTCACCAGGTGCCAAGTGCTACAGCTTCATTGGAAAGAAACAGGATTCCCCCTAGGAGAGCAGGTTTCAAGTTAATATATGTAATGTTCTGCACGGTTTTATTAATCTAGAGGCAGGACGGCTCTGGAAGGAGGAATCAGCAGGCTGGAGATATAGCTTCCGGCTGTTCATGGCCAGCTGTGGGATGCAGGCAGGACCCTTCTTCTGTCCTCTCTTTGCCTTACTTCCCTAATCATGGAAGTGGAGGAGCACATATTCCTCTTGGACATGCATCACAAAAGTGAATGAGAACACATTCGGACGGATTTGATTCTTGGAGAGCTTCATCAGAACACGCACCCACATACACACAGACACACTTTGTTTCTCTTTGTATGTTGCCAGTTTAACAAACAGGGAAAGTGTTAAGTCAAGAAATGTGTAATTCTGCTCCTCCCATTATCCTTAAGATCAAAGCCATTTTTTCCCACACAGAGCTGCGTGGATGTTACTGTGAATGTTTCTGACAGCTTGCAATTGGAAAGGGGGCTTTGTGTTTCCCACAGCTGGTGAACTCACCCTCCACATTTTCCAGGGGAGTGACTCCATGCGGGCCTCAGGGAAGGCCTCAGACAGTTTTCAAATGGACCCCATCAAATCCCTGTTGTGTATCCTCTTCCCTGGAAATTGCTTTGGTGTTTAATTGTTGAAACCATGTGTGTTTTAAGAGAAATTGATTCCATATGTGTGTGCATTATTTAGGCTGGGCTCATCACATTGTTCTCTTATAAGTGCCATTCACTGTCCAGGAAGAATCCCCAGTGCCTCTTCATACACCATCCTGTGCTTGTCAACAGCTTCTAAGCAGGAAGCTTTCTCAGTCTTGAAAAACCCACTATCCAGACTCTAGAGACCACTTTCTCCTCCATAGTAACTATTTCAGTTCAAAACAAACAAACAAACAAAATCTTAACTTCCTCGGGGGCTGTTTCAGTTGCTGAAGTTCCTGCCATGCAAGCTTGAGGACTTGAATCCAGATCTCCAACGGTCACAGAAGCAGCTGAGTGTACTGGCATCCATCTATAACTCCACCCCTCAGCAGGCAGGCAGACGGGCATATCCCCGGAACTCACCCAGTCAGCCTACCCAATAGCTGAGGACTAAGCTGAGTGAATGAGTCTGTCTCCCAAAATAAGACAGACATGCCATACTTCCTCATATGTTTTGTACATACAATGACATACTCAAACACTCTTTAGCCTTTTCATATGGGAGGGTCAGACAAGAAGACAGCTTACTGAAGGTTCACCCAAATGCCTCCCATGGAAACAGCAGCATGAAAACATAATTTATCAAGTCTCTTTCATTGATTTCTCAAGATCTTAAATAATAAAAAGTGTCAAGATGCTAAGTTTTCCTCGATTCATCCACTCAGCACACACTGAATGAATGTCCACTGTGTGTCAAGGAACACTTTAAAGCTCTGGGAAAGTCACTCTGACAAGACCGTCAGTTCTCTTGAAGCACACACTCTCTAGGGCATCTCCCAAGGCTCATTATAATTATGACAACCAGCCTTCCTCACGTTACTCTGTGGACAACGCTGGTCTGCAGGAGCAGAAAATGTAAGCTCAGCTCGTCTGAGGAGTTGCGCATGTGCTCAGGTTGGAAAGCATGATGCCACCCTGCAGCCGTCATGCACTCTGCGGCCGTCAAACACGCTGCAGCCGTCAAACACGCTGCAGCCGTCATAGGATAGAGTCTGTGTTTTTAGGGAGAGAGGGGAGAAGCAAACAAGAGCTGCCCAAACCAAGATCAAGTTCTGATAAGTGCAATGAAGAAACTAAAGTGGAATAGCATAGGTAGATGAGGACTGGCTTTCCATTTCAACCAAGGAAATGAGAGGCAGTAGCTGGAGAGAGGAGTAAAGGAGCTCCCAGGAAGACGGAAAGCCATGGGATGGTATTCCTTTGGCAAGTTAGTTTATGCAACTTAATCGTAGTTCAAGATTGTACTACAGAAGACTGAGTGGTAGCTGATAGAAAAATAGGAAGGTTAGAACCAGTAGATGTGGGGCATGGACCACTTTTACATTTTACAAACTCAGAACACACACGTCAGGAGCAATGAGGTGATTTGCAGAGGAACAGGCTCCTGGGAGACTCAAAGAAGACCTCAGACAGTTGAATGCTTGCTTGGTCACTCCTTATTCAGACTTTGTTGGTTTGTGATGAGGAATTTAAGAAGTGTAACCAGGACTTGTGTGCCTGCACTTACAGAAGTCCTGTGCTTTAAGGACATTTGCTCATCTGTCCAGATTCTTCCCCAGTCCTGCCTGGCATCCCTGTGCCTCCTACCTCGATATGCTCACATCCATCTTCTGCTTAAGGTCTGTGTGGTCGTTTGAAAAGAATGGCCTCCATAGGCTCATATATTTGAATATTTAGTCACTAGAGAGTGTAGCCGCTTGAACAGATTAGAAGGGTTAGGAAGAGTGGCCTTGTTGAAGTAGGTGGCCTTGTTAGAGGAAGTGTGTCACCAGAGGGTAGACTTTGAAATTTCAAAAGCCCATACCAGGCCTAGGCCCCCACTCCGCTGCATAAGGACAACGATGCAGCTCTCAGCTGTTGTTCCAGTGCCTCCATGCTCCTGCCATGTCCCTGCTATGTCTCTTCCATGTCCCTGTCATGATGATAATGACAAACCCTCTGAAACTGTAAACAAGATCACAGTAAAATTATTTTATATGAGTTGTCTTGGCCATGGTGTTCCTTCACAGCAATAAAACAATAGCTAATACAATAAATTAATGATTTGACTGAGACAGTATGCTCAAATACAATGATTCTTTTCAAGAATGATTAAAATGGAGACATTGTAAAGTAAGCAGCTACTTCTAGTGTTGGGACCCTGGGGTCAGTAGGTGCTGAGGGAGGGAATCACACATGTGCCGGGAAGATACTTGCGGAAGAGCAGCAGGTGTTCTTAATGGCCGAGCCATCTCTCCCACCCCTAATTTTAACTTCTGATTTCAATCTAGCCTGGGATTCTTTTGTGAACCTAGATCATTTGAAAACATTCTCTTCCCCCCTCCCAGTCTTATTTTAGATAAAGATATTTTTGTTTAACCTGAAAATTATTCCATTGCCTGGAAAACCCTCAGGGGATTTCATAGAATTACCATAAAATAATTAAAATGTGTGTTTTAATTTAGAAATACACTCCAAAATTGCTTGGCAGGTCTTCTGTGTCAATGGCCCAAGGAAGGGGACTAGGGCTATCCAGGCAGCGTGGCCCATGTCAGATGTCTGGGCTCTACAGCCAGTGTCTCCACATGCTCTTGGAAAAGACTGCCCTGGTAAGCCTCAGTTGTAGGGAGCCCTGAAACCGACTAACTTTGTCAAAAAATAATTACAATAAACATAAATTTGCACTTGGTGTCTCAAGATAGACGTGATGCTCATCTGAGTGTTTAAACATGAAGGAAAGGTTATCTTTGTCTGACTTCAAAGTTTCTTACCCATTGATGGGACACCACAGCCACTCAGTGCTCACACAGAGGTATATGAAGCAACTTAAGTGAGGTGATGTCCGAACTGAGTTTTACAAGATGAAGAGAATGCCACAAGTAGCATGAAGCAAAGAAAGAAAATCACTTAGATGTAATAGCAACAGCCAACAGAAAAATAAATCAATGCTGACAATTATAGAATTCCATCTTGTGGGTCCCCTCTGTCATAAGTAGGAACACATGCTAATACAAATTTTGTCCATGCCATGTTTGCAGCACAGGGCTTCACCTTGTCATGGTGCACTCAGCCAAGCTAGTCATTTGCACTTCCTGTAAGAGTCAGAGCAGAGTCAAAGGGAGATCCCAGCCTCCCGTGTCCCTGGACACGGCTGCTGGGGAGTGACTTTTGATCTTTTCTCTTGCCAAGAGCTGAGTTTGAACAACTCAGTTCATCTTATCACTAGATCAGGAAAGCCCCAGTCTTGCAAATACACAGGACAAGACTGAGGGGCTGGCTCGGTCAGCAAAGCGCTTGCTGTATAAGCAGGAGGAACTGAGTCCAACCTCAGGCATCTATGTAAAAAGCCTGACAGCACATGCATGCAACACCAGACCTGGAGAGTAAACATGCAACACCACACCTGGAGAGGCAGAGGCAGATGATCCCTGGGGTTCACAGGCCAGCCAGTGGAGCCAAGCTGGTGGGCTCCAGGTTTCACAACACAGCATGGAAGGTGTTAGAAGACACTGGAGATTAATACCTGATCCCCACATGAGCAACCCTCCAACATATGCACTCATACTCACATACATGTGCACATATAAACTCACAGGACACACATAGTGGAAAACTAATAAGCACTAAGTTCAAACATGATATATAAAAGACCCATTGAGAAAATGTGTGACTCCCATTGCTGGATGTGATTTGGATCAAATTCTCATAATGAAATGGACCATGTGTCCAAGTTTAGTGACAAGTCCCAAGGCAGGAGTCTTAGTTACCTGGAAGTTAACAGAGCTGATTTTAAACCTTTACATAACATGCATGGATAGCTCTAAAATCTGATAGACAGTAGATTTATCTGAATGATAAAATTGCAAGTGATTATAATTAACAGTGAATAATATCCACCATTAATAATTACAGTTATTACTAAATTAATTTTATCACTGCCCACCTCACACTTGCACTGAAATTTAAAATATAAGGTTCAATTTGAAGAGGCAAGTAATAATGATAATAACAGTAAAATCCTGTCTTGAAGGATCTCATTATACTGAAGAGTAGATATCCCGCTGCTCAAATAATAGCCACCATATGCATATTAATATACAGCCATCCACGGTCTCTAATTTAGGTGCAGTCTGATGTGAAGGTGCTAGAGCTGACTCCTACCACAAAATCCTAAAGGTTTTTCCTTGCTTTCAAAGCAATCATTAAAACCTCATTTTGGTATAGACACAAGAGAATCTACTGCAGTAAATCATTGTGATTTCTTCCTTACAAGGAAAGAGGAAAGGAGGAAAGAAATAAAGGAGAAAGGAAGGAGGGAGGAAGAAAAGGAGGAAGGTAGAGAGGAAAGAGAGAGGGAGGGAAGAGAGGCAGGGGAGAGAGGGACATAAATCGATATGTTTATCAACAGGTTAGATGCTAAATAATGACAGTGTGTTTGCTCTTTAGGCTACAGTATATCTATTGTGATGCTTATTTTTTTATTTTACATTTTTTGGTGATGGTGGTGATGGTATTTATGTATGCACGTGTGAGTGTGTGTGTGTTTGTGTCAGTGTCTGTGTGTGCCTCGTGTCCATACAGGTGTCAATATGGGCTAGAGCAGGATGTCAGATCCCTTGGAGTCAGAGTTACATGGTGCTGGGAACAGAACCCGGGTAGTGTAGAAGAACAGCAAGCATCCTTAACTGCAAACTCCAAGGCCTCCAGTTGCCCATTTTAACATTTGCTTGAATGAGGCAGGACAACTTACTGAAGAAATTATATGGAAAGCATTGTAACATACTTTCTTCTTGAAAATCCAGAGTGGTGTATTTCCTATTCTTACAGACCCAAACAGTCTTTTGTCATTTTCCCACCTACAGCATTTGTATGTCACTTGAAAGAATTTATAAAAGCTGGGAGAAGGGGGTGAGCTGTAAGAGCCTGGAGCAATCTATTAACACTATGTGCCAAACCAGAAATGTCCTTGCTGTAAGACTGAATAAGAAAACTGGATAGATGTTATAAGCTAATAAACTGTGTGTTTGTAGCCAAAACTTTAATGATCATCATTTGTAAAGACTACAGGACATTAAAACAGTTTGCTTTTAGTGAGTTACTTCTACCAAATATGAATCATATGCCCCTAGTTATTTTTTAAGATTATATTACTCAGAATGTGCTGTTCGTTTGTTTTTAGGAATGGGTATCAAGCCCAGGACTTTTCTCATGGTAGGCAAGTACTCTACCACTGAGTTATGTTCCCAACCCTCGTAAAAATTTTTTGAGTCAGGATTTTACTGTTTCCCAAGCTAATCTACCACTTGCTTGGTAGCCTAGATAAGCTTTAAGCTTGCTGGGATTATAGACACACACCATGTCCATCTATTCGGGGAAGATTAGTGTGAATTCTAAATACATTCTTCACATGGTGTTCCTGTACAGCACTTGTTCTGTGTGGTCCAGAGAAGGATCTGACAGCCACTCTTCTGGTCTCGAATGAGTGAGTTTGTTAAATGCCTATCAAGCCAAAGCTAAGGGCAAAGAGCAAGCAGTAGATAGATAAACAGCAGAACATCCTTAAATCAGACACGCAAAAACACCAGGCAGAGACAACTGGAAACCAATCAAAGGGGGTGATGTCATTAACTCACGGGCCTGCCATCATCCTATAGAAATCTACTGGGGAAGTTGAGGCAGCTGGAGTTCCCCAAGGAGAAACCCAGACAGAGCAGTATTCCCTCAGGTGAGGCTCCCAAATGAAAGGGCAAATCGCAGCAGGAAGATAACACGAAGGTGGGCACATCCAGCAGAAATGACCAGGCAAGCCTTGAAAGCTGCAAGGAGGGTCCCCCTGACAGGAGGGTCAGGCAGAGCAGAGACTTCATTTCCCAGCGAGCTTCTGCCCTATCTTTTCCACAGTAGGCGCTTTTGCATCATGGGATAAGCAATAGCAGCCTCCACCAGAAGCAGCTGGCCTTCTAGCTGTTCTCAAGGGCACAGTTTAGTCTCAACAACCCCAAACATCACAGGACAATTTGCTATCATAATGTAAGTTGTGGAAGCCCGTATTTTCTCAGTAGAAATTCACTGCAGTGTTGGTATTGGAGTTCATTGTTATTGTTGTTTTAAACAGTCAAGTCAAAGTTGGTAGCTTTCTTTATTTTCCATGGCTGGGGATTGAACCCAGCGCCTCACACATACTTCAGAATTGCTCTCTGCCACTGAGCACATTCCCAGGTATCAGAACTCCTTAAAGTCTCCAGGAAAAGAAAGTAGATTATAGAAATTTACTCATTCCTTTTATGTAAACTATTATTAATATCTTTTGCTCTGAAGATTGAAGTACATTGTGTGCATGTCAAAACATTTTGTAAATAATGAAAAATGACACAAACATTTAAGTTTTCTAAGTTCCTCTTCTTTAAAGCTGGGCAGTCAATGACTAACAGTCCCTTGTCAAAGAAGCACATGTCCTTCTCGGGGACTCCAAATCTATGATGTGTGGGTCATCTTGGTTTGATGATTGCTTTATTTTAAAAATATATCCACCAAAGATATTAGAAGTTGCTTCAATGACTAGAACAGAACAGGAGTTTGTAAAGGAATCATTGAGTGTCTTCCTAGAATTTCATCTCCATAAGAATACTGTCATATACCATGCACAGCCATGAGCTTTCCTGTGCCCTGTGAACAGGTGACTATTCCCTCCTGCCTGCCTGCCCTCCCTCCTCTCCATCCTCCCTCCCTCCCTCTTTCTTTCCTTCCTCCCTATCCAGCTTTCTTCCTCCTGTCCTCCCTCCTTCCTTTCTCCCTACTTCCGCTAATTCTGATTTTCCTTCTTTTCTTTCTCTATAGCCTTCCTTTTTCCTTCTCTCTTTCCCATTTTCACTCCTTTTCCTTCTTCTTCAATTTTCAACATAAATCAAACACAGCACACCACAGACTACTTTTTCTAACCTTTCAGCGGATAATATAATAGGCATATTTAAAAATAGGAACATAATGGTGTGGTTCGTTAAGGTCCATTCTTTCTCATAGGTGCGTTAGCTAATTCTCATCACGGTGACCAAATATCAGAGAGAACCATGATGTAAGGAAAGAAAGACGTATTCTGTCCCATGGTTTCAGAGCGTTTAGTCCATAATGGCAAGAAGGTGTGGGGGGACAGAATAATACGTATCATGGCAATGAATAGAAACGGGGAGAGGCTGTTGTGAGGTTTCCTCTTTAGCCTTCTTTGGTCTTATCTGGGCTACTACACACACACACACACACACACACACACACACTGATAAAAATAAATCTTTATGAAAACAGGCAGATGGATTTAAAAGGTTCTGTAATGTAATCGTGTGGCCTGTGATAAAGAGGCTGGAGCAAACAGGTCCATTTGTGAAAGCTGGTGTTGTAAACTGCTGTTCGGACCCCATTTTTCTTGCTACTGCCACACTCTCTAGGGTTGCTGTGATTAAAATACTCATTAAAATTTGCTGCAGGGCTTTGTGCTTTTTTTTTTTTTTTGTGGCTTTAATCCCGGTGCCCCAAATCTAAGCCTGAACATCTATTGCTTAAATGCAGAAATATGCTCTGGACAGATCGTCTGAGTGATCTGGATAAATGGGTCACCTAGTCAGTGCTCCCGATGCTACAGGGAGGATCCTGTGACACAGAGAGATAACTGTCCCAGAAACACGCAGCCAAACCATAGCAACTCAACGGGTCTCGTCAAGGAAATCTGTTTCTTTGCATATGTTGCTTTATCAATCATATAGCTAATAATTAAATGAAAATGACCTACATAGGAAAATGTTTGTTAGGGAAAACCTCATTGTGAGTTGCGGAGATGGTCAGTGGGCATGGCGCTTGCTGTGCAATCATGAAAACCTGAGTCTAGATCTCTATCACCCACGTTAAAAGCTCCATGTGACAAACAGGTCTACAAACCCGTCCTGAAGAGGCAGAGACAACGGGAGCCCTTGAATTTGCTAACTAACCAGCCTAGACTGTGGGTGAGCTCCAGATTCAGTGAGAGACCATGCTTCAAAAAAAAAAAAACCCACCAAAAAACAAGCAAAAACAAACAAACAAACAAAAACCAATGACAACAAAACAAATACTGACACTGGCCTCCACACGCCTGCACACGCACCAACATGTGCATATGCTCCCACACACTCACATACACACACTCACACAAGCACATATACGCACGTATATAGTACATACACATTTTAAAAGATTTATTATGTGCACATGCATGCAGTTCCTATGGGGGCCAGAAGAGGGTGTCAGATCACCCAGAGATGCTGTTCCACCTGGCTGTGAACTGCGCACAGAGGGTCCTAAAATACAATCTCCTCTCCTCTACAAGAGGATAGCCCATAGAGCCCCCACCAAAAGTAAATGATAAATAAATAAATAAATAAGCAAATAAATAAAGTTTCTAAATAATCTCTGCTTCTCTGTATCCTTCTCTCACCAGTTTATGTCCTTTCCAACTCTTAGCCACCTCAGCTGTGTGGCAACGACGTCATAAGCATAGTTTGTCAGGAGGGAAGTTGGTTATGAAAGTTTTCAAACGAGGAGTGCTCTGGAGACTGTTTAGCACCACTAAAGAGTAAGCACGTCTCTGTGCCTCTCAGTGCTTCACAGCAAGGTTTTCAAAGCCTGGTCATCAAAGATAAATCACTGTAATGACACACACCCTTAGCAGGAAGCAACGAAATTGCTGCTGCACTCTGTGGTGTCTATGCCCTCACCCCAGAGCCCCACTGCCACTAAAATCAGAAAAAAAAAGTCAGATAATCCAAGCTCAGGATAGTCTGCAAACCACTAGGTGAGTCATACCCAAAATGATCAAGGTCATCAGAAGCCCAGAATCTGTGAACCAGATACTAACCAGAGGACGCAGGATGACTTCAAGCAACATGGTGACCTTGGAATGGGAAGCAATGGAAAGGCCTGAGAAACTTCACATAAAGCACAGGCTTCAGTAACTCAGCTATCTAACAAACCCATACTAAATGAATTCTAACATAAGATGTCAACCCTGGAGGAAATAGGATGGGGTATTTGCAGCTTTTCTGCAAATCGACAGCCCTTCAAAAATGTCTAAAGTCTCTTCAAATAGTAAAGCCACCAGTGGCCAGTCATGCAACATGTGTTCTGGCTTTTTATTTTTATTTTATTTTATTTTTTAAAAATGGATACCAGCATTGAACATCTAAGCTGACCCAATGTCCCCATGTGTAAGGATAAGAAAAACAAGACTCTTGGCCAAATTCACACTTTTATGTCTTGAAAACTACATATACACTTCAGCTCTACTCAAACAGCTGCCTTCCTAAACTCTGCCCCACAGAGGGCAAATGAAACAGGTTAAGAAGTTTGAGCGGTTTTTTTTTTAAAAAATATAGCTCATATGCTGTTGTTAGTAGCTTACCCTTCATGAGAGACTGATGCGCAACATTGTAATAAGGATATGTCAGGAAATTTGCTCATTAACTGCTTTGTTATTTGTTTTGTAGGGGGACTCATCCAAGTTCCTTAAATAGCAAGCTTCTGTAATGAAATAGCTACTTTTTAACAAGCAATTTATGCCCTGAATATTGCTTTCTTAACAAGCTGTTCCTTGATTTAGACTTTCAATCCTATTTCCCTTTTCAAATATTTGTTGTTTAAAGTAAGCAAGTTATTTGAGATGTTATATGACTGTATTAAAACTTCAAACAAATAGACATTCCTGCATTCCTGCTGCAGGAAGGCCTTGAATTTTAATGACCGAGTTTCTGTTTTATACATAGTGAAAATCCGCACCCTAGTCGTGGGTCCCCACTTCTTAGTTAAATATCTCATTTGCGTTACATCTGCAACCTCAGCTATGCAACTTCGGAAACAAGGAGCTACAGTAGATGCACCATTAATGGCATCTGGGAAGAATGTGCTTATTAAAAGCCCAAGATTGGAACACATTTGCAAAATAGAAAATGTAGGGGACCAGTGAGGTATCTCAGTGGGTAAAAGTGCTGTCTGCCAGATCTGACAGCTCGAGTTTGTTCGCCAAGTCCCATGTGATAGAAGGGGAGAACCAGCTCCCCCAAGTCGTCCTCTAACCTTTATAGGCAGATTATGGTACACATGTGTGTGTGCATGAGTTCGTGTACGCAAGTGCACAGACACACACACATGCAATGTTTTTAAAAAGGAACTAGAAAAGTTAAGGGGAAATTCTCTAGTTTAATTTGGTACCAATTTTAAATCACAAATGTATATTATATCTCATTCGATATCCCCTGTGCACTTAATAAGATGTCCCATTCCATACTCGGATTCCGCTTTCAGATCAGGGAATAGAACCCAGGGTCTTTTTTTTTTCTTTTAAGTTTTTCGAGACAGGGTTTCTCTGTAGCTTTGGAGCCTGTCCTGGCACTAGCTCTTGTAGACCAGGCTGGCCTCGAACTCACAGAGATCCGCCTGCCTCTGCCTCCCGAGTGCTGGAATTAAAGGCGTGCGCCACCACCGCCCGGCATGAACCCAGGGTCTTTAGACATGCTAGGTAAGCACTCCACCACTGACTTGCATTGCCAGCTCTGTTGCTGATTTTAAAGAGTTATTTTTATTATTTTGAACTATGTATATATGTGAAGGGGGATATGTGTGTGTTGAGTGCATATGTTCTTGGAGGCCAAAGGTGTTGGACTCTTGGAGCTGAAGTTACAGTTACTTCTGAGCCATGGGTTACTGGGAGCTGGAGTTGGGTCCTCTGCAATAACAGTACGTTTTCTTAACTGCTGATCTGTCTCCCCAGCCACCACTGCCTCGCCCAATTTCTAACCACATCTCCTTCCCTTTGCTGACAGGAAAGTATCTCTAACATTTGAACCATTATGTGACTCCATTGGACTTCGGGGTTTGGAGTAAAATGTCACCCCAGGCAGGACTGACAGAAGGTCTCTTGAATAGTTATCTATTTGTTTTTAACATCTATCTCTTCCTGGAATTTTGCCTGTCACAAGCACAGCCCACCCACTGCTCAGATTGCCAGCATATGGTCACACAGCCTTTCAAGTGTCTGTAATATTTTCTGAGGCATGTATAATCAGGTCATGTATATGACAGCATTGTCCTGCTATAATGTTCAGATGTGTACCATGCCAGTTTTGCCTTTTTAAAGAAAACTCTTCCTGGCATTGGCTCTGTCTCTTTTATTGGTGCTTTTTATCCTGGTCACTCAAACCTATCTCCTCAAAGAAGTGAGTCAAGCATGTTACAGTTGTTCCATTTGTTTCACAGGAGAGGGGATCTCTCAAGGAGGTCATTTAGCTCATAGTAGAAATATCTGGACGCAGTCCAGGTTCATCTGATAGCCAAGCTCTCAACCATGGACTCCGTACTATACTTGCTTAGCCCCTGGCCTCGTGCCTGTAAAGGAGGGTGTCTCACCATGGTAGGCAGCAGGAGGTAAAGCCCAACCACCGCTGTGCCATAGGATGACATCTATCCCAAACCAACAGACTGACTAGAAGACATTATCACTTTTATTACTATTCCTGCTGTTAGTAACCCCCTGTATTTCAGCGTTTCGAATTCCAGGTATTCTTAGACCTTCCAGTGTTTTACACCAAATCTGCTCTTGCCAAAATCACACCCCAGCTGTGTTTTTCAATTGTCCATCACAGTCGTGAGCTAGGTTCTGTCCCCTTAGTACAGCAAGTTGCAGTTCCACAGCCTTGAGCCAGCATCGCTCTAAATGTTCTCACAGAAGACAATCCCATAGAATCCATGATCACTCTAAATCTCCTTTCCTTCTTCTTGCTTTCTTAAACGCATAGAATTTTTCTTTTCTTATTTGAGTTAATTTCCCCTATCAGACATTGTCATCTATAGCCCTCTATAGTAGTATTTTCCTTTGGCAGTTATATAATACACTGACAAAAAGTAGCTAAAGAAAGAGTTTATCGTGGTTTACAGTTCCAAAGGGATAGAGTCTATCCTGGTGGGGAAGGGAAGGCAATGGGACGAAAGTCGTGGCAGAAGGAGCAGGAAGCTGGCTGATCACCTTTCAGCCACACTCAGGAATCAGACAGAGAACAGCAAGTGGAATCTGGCTATAAATCTCAAAGCCTCAATGAGTCACTTCTTCCAACAAGGTCTCATGCCCTACGGATTGCGTAACCTTCACAAATAGTGCTACCAGTTGAACCAAGGGTTCAAACATATGAAGGGCATTTCATAGTCAAATGTCTTCTTCTACTATCCTTTTTCTGACCACCCACTTTATCTTCCAAGGTAGCCAAACCTCATCTTACTACCTCTATACTCATGGGCTTGAGAGAGGGATCAGTAATTAAGAACTCTTGCTATTCTTTTAGAGGAGAACTTTGTTTCCCATTCTAGCATTCAGGTTGGATAGCTCAAAACTGCCTATAACTCTACCTCTAAGGGTCTGTCTTAATTAGTGTCCTATTGTAGACAGTGCTTCTTGTCCCAACCTCCTGAGTCCCAAATAATCACAAAGAAGCTTATACTAATTTCAAAAGGCCCAGCCAATAGTTAAGGC
>JABTXL010012642.1:6290804-6328031 GCA_025134845.1 Neodon shergylaensis
ATCCCAGCTAAGAGTGTGAACCCAGGGTGATGGTGTGAATCTGGAATCCCAGCTAAGAAAGTAGGAGCCCGAGAATCATATGTTCAAATCCAATCCAGACTATAGAGAGAGACCATGGCACAAAGAAAACAAAATGCCAGGATTTAGATTATTCTTATGTAAATCTTAATCTTTGACATCCCCGGATTAGCTGAACCATATGATGGTGACCACATCTCTAGCGATACGCCATTCTAGTTCATCAGCTCTGAATTTAACGTGACCTTTTGGTTGATTACAACATCCTGCCTATTACTTACCTTCCAAAGAAAAACAATATGTGTGTTGTACTTTTGGAGCATTGGGGTGCTGTAGAAACTGTTTACACTATAGTTACTTACCAAGGAAAAAAAAAGAGACTGAGATCAGCCTGCCCAGGGAGTCCTTGAGCCCCTGTTTGTTGTTTGTCTGTATTCAAAAATCTCTGTGCATGTTGCTCTATAGTGTCCTGACATTCACTGTCACCATTGAGAGATGTCACCAAGCTTTTGAAAAATTGGTTTCTTTGTTAAAAATGCAAAATTATTATTTTCTTTAGACATTGTCTTCATTCTACATCTCCAGACTCCTTCTAGGGAGAGAATAGCATTTATGCATTTACTTTTCTTCTTTATGTAAGGTGGGTCTTTGCAAACCAAAACCCAGGCTTTAATTAAAATTTTTAAAAAATATGCTTTTTTTAAAAAAATTTCTGTAATACTAGAGATGGACCGTAGGACCTCGTGCATGGTAGGCAAATGCTATACCACTGAGGAGCTATACTCCTAGTCCTTACCCTATTTTTTTAAGCTTATTTTTACACTGTTACTTATTTAGTTTGAACAGGGGTGGGGTGGGGGAAGAAGTTACATTGGCACTACATAGTGGTCAGAGAACAGCTTAAGGGAGTTGGTTTTCCCCTTTCAACGTGTGGGCTGGCCTTGGACTCGGCACCTACATCTTGCCAGTCCCCTACTTTATTTTTGATGTTTTTCCTTGGGGTTGGTTGGTTTCTCTGTCATTGCTAATCAGTATTACCAAGGCTCAGAATGTGATTCCCAAGGTAGTGTGCAGCTCTCAACTGCCTGCAACTCCAGTTCCAGGGAATTCCATGCCCCTGCTGCCATGCATGGGTACCCACAGCATGTGGTGTGCATACTGACAAACAGGGACACACAAACATTAATGATAATAATGATGGTGATGATGATGATGATGATGATGATGATGATAATAATAACAACAACAACATAAATTCAACCACATAAATAATAACATCCACATAAATTCTTCTTTTCAAGAAGATCCATAAATACCAAAATCTCTGACAGAAGGCACTGGACAGTGCTCAGGTGCTGACTGATAGAATCTCCAGGAAAAAAAAATCAGGGAGAGTAGAGAGTGGTAATCCACGAGCAGTAAGCATTGGTTTTGGTGTTCTTAAAGGATAAAGGAAACTTTAGAGACCAGAACAAAAGGAGAGAGCCAGGAGCTTGTTCTGTAGGGCTCAGTCCCAGTTCCACATTCTGCTCTCAGTGTGGGATGAGTTAACTGCAGAGGGTCAGAGCCACTGAGAGAATACCTGGGAATCTGTGCTCTACACTCAGTGACAGGTAATGTATGAGGGAGGGAAGAAGCCCCGACCTAGCAGATCAACTGATAGAGGGGGAGGGGAGACAGAACAACAACAACAAAAAAAACCCCAAATGATCATGAAATAAAAAACCAAAACAGAGACTTAAGATGTGTAACCACCGGATCCCTCACTGAGCAGATCTGCGGTCAGACTAAAGTCTTGGGATCTGCACACCATGCGGTGCCCTGCAAATCCTCTATTCTCAGCTTTGTTGGAGCAGTGGCAAGAAGTCACACTATAAGGATGACTGCTGCTCTTGAGACCCACTCCGGGACCAGGGAAAGTGTCAAGGGGCCATTCTCTGAGACTTGTCAAGCAGAGTAGCTCAAGCTGGAGGGGAAAACTTGAGCCATTGTTACACTGTTCTCCAGGTGCTGCAGATCTGGTCTGAGAAGTAGGCTGGAGTGAGACACATAAACTCTGAGGAGGAGGCATGAATCATGGCAGGTGCCTAAAGGCTCTGCAGTCTACTCCTTGGAGGTAGAAGAAAGAAGACCAGGAGTAATGAAATGCAATAAGTATTAACAATTTTACTGCATGGATAAACCACAGTTTACGGGGTGAGACTATCAAATCTCAAGGTCCACTTCATCCAACAAGGCCCCACCTCCAAACGCTTTCACAACCTCCACAAACTATACCACTAGCTGAGGACCAAGGACCCAAAGACCAAGCCCATGGGGACATATCACATTCAAGCCATAATAGATCCACCAGGGTCTAAGGCATGTCAATCTTTTCCACTCCTAGAGACTAAGAGGCACCTCTATTTATGATATCCACTGCACAGCCCATGAATCATACTCTCTGTTTTTAGGTCCAATTGAAGTCTGCACCTGTTCTCGGGAAAGATGTAGACTGTTTGCAATATCTAATTTTGACTTTGTAGAACACTTTATTCAGCACACTTCTCCCAACATTGCCTTTAAGATAGACTGTCCGAAATGGTAGGACCTATAACTGGAATTGTCTCTTCCCCGGCTTTCCAGGGTGCTAGGGCTGGTTGAGGCGGTGTGATTGCATCTCTGTACCCCTTGCTCTTTTCATTTGGTCTCCAGCAAGGGTTGTCTGATTGTCTATCCAAGTCTTTATTATTATTTCCTTCCCCTGTATTTACTTTGGGATTTTTTTTTCTGTTGCGTTAAAACTAATCACTAATCTCACTTGGATTATTTTCTTTGCATTCCTACCCTTAGCAACAACTATCTCAGTGCAAATTGTACTATCTTTACTCCCCCTAAAATCATTAAAGTTGAAGGACAAATTGTTCTTAACTAGCTATTATTGCATTATCATAGAGATCCTCCTGTGCTTTGACTGTGAAATGTCTCCAGGGGTTCCTGTGTTTGAACCTTGGTCCCCAGCCACTTGAGCAATTTTGGAAAGCTGTAGAATCTGTAGGAGGTGGAAACTCGCTGGAGGTGAAGAACCTTTGGAAGCAAACCTCCAGGAAAAAGAGTGGAAGGGCTGGGAATAGAAGGTAGATCTGGAAGGAGTTAGGAATAGAAATGGGTGGTCAATACGATTAAAATACATTGCATCCAAGTATGGAATTATCAAAAAAATTAATAAAATACTACATTTTCAAAAAGAAAAATTGACAAATAGAAGTGCTAAATTTCTTATAAACCTGTGGATTATCATAGGAGTGCCTTTTATGTCTATTATCTTCCTAGGATTTCCAGTGTCTGTCTAGATAGAACATGATGGAAGGGTCAAGTGGGGGAGGCATGGGTATTTCCCTTCAGCCCCAAGTATTAGGGTGACCATTACCTCATGTTAATGTTTCTGTAGGGTTCTGAATCTGATGCAGGGTCCATGTGGTGTTTGTCTATCTCTATCTCTGTCTTTGTCTCTGCCTTTCAGGAATAATTCACACCATTCTAGATTTGGACATTTGATTGTTCACAAGTCTTTGTTTTCAAAGTGATGAGGTTTTTTTTTAAAAAATCATGTTCATGTATTTTATAGGAGAATTATGATGTATTAAGAACAAAAATCAATGCCAATTTAAGCCCCCTCCAAAAAATAATGGAGACTTAGCTCATTTTCTTTCTAGAAGTGGTAGAAAGAAAATTATAATTCCTAGAATCCCAACTGTTTGTTTTTTTATCTTTACATAGTTTTGACTAAATATACCAGAATGTGATGTGATATAGTAATATAGTAGCTATGAATTTTGGGCCACATTCTCTGATCTGTAAAAGATAATATTTGCTACTAAAATCTTAACCTTATTTCTTATTGCCAGCCACCTCGTCACTGGGAAAAGGGAGCAATTGGCTTCTTTTTATTCCCAAAGATGTCCTACTACAATCTCTTCTCTCATCCAAATATGAAAAGGCTCATTGTGGGCTCATACAGAGTTCTGAGACCTTATGAAGGCTCTAAAATTATTGATTAACCAACTATAAAGAGGCCAAAACTATTTGAATATAGTTCTTCATTTGAGCAGGGGTGAAAAAGAGGAAATACAATGGCCAAATATTGATATCTCCAAGAGCAATTGACGGTTTTTGAAATCATACTCTTTGAATGTATAGAAGGGACTGGAGAGATAGCACTGACATAGTGCAATGTGCTTCGAGGGCACATTAGTTTCCTCCCAAGAAGGCATGTCTAAAAAACCAGGTGTAGTGGTACATACCTGTAATCCTGCCAAGGCAGAGGTAGGAGGTTTCTTTGGATAACCAGTCTAGCTGAATAAGTAACTTCCAGATACAGTAGAGACCCTATCTCAAAAAGCAAGGTGGAGAGCAATTGAGGAAGACAGTTGATACTGACTTCTGGCCTTCACACAAGTACTCTTGCTTGCACGTACACACACACACACACACACACACACACACACACACACATACACACACTCATACACTTATATACTCACTCGCACACAGAGGAAAAGACAGTAAAATATCAAGGAGAGCAAGGACTTAGTAAGAAAGTCCGGTGAATTTTGGAGCTCTTGTGCCTCTCTGTGTGGTGGGGAAAGTTTCTGGTTTTCCAGAATTCTTCCTGCCTGGTGGTGTTACAGACACCATGTGTGCCTCAGTAGCTGATTTCGTCCCTCAGATGGGCTTACCTGTGTCACAGTCAAGCAGTACTTCCTTCAAAAAAAAAACCCAGAAAATTATTTATTTCTGAATTTTTCACTGCCGTTCACATCCAGAGGCATATTTTTATTATACTGTGTGGCTATTTTTTGAGATGATAGACCAATTTCTCTTAAAATTGTGCTTATTTTGTTTTGTTTTATCTTGGTTTTTTAATTTTTTTTAAAAAATACTATCTTTTTCTCATTTCACCTATCAATCCCAGTTCCCACTCTCTCCCTTCCTCTCGTTCCCTCCACCTTCTGCCTCCCCCCCCACCAATCCACTCCTCAGAGAGGGTAAGGCTTCCCATGGGGAATTAACAAAGTCTAGCACATTGCTTTGAGGCAGGACCAAGACCCTCCCCACTATATCTAGGCTGAGCAACGTACTCCTCCAAAGAGAATGGGTTCCAAAAGGCCAGTACAAGTGATAGGAATAAATTGTGGTCTCACTGCCAGAGGCCCCACAGTCTGCTCCAGTCAAACAACTGTCACCCATATTTGGAGGGCCTAGCTTGGTTCTAAGCAGATTCCCTTGCTATCAGGCTATTTTCTTTTTAAAAGCATTAATGCTCCGGTTGTAAGACTTTGGATGTAATACAGTAGCACAATTGGCCAGAAAACAAGACAAGTTGATTATCCCAGCCTAGCAGGTAAATAAAGGTCACGATCTACAGTTCATTCTCTGCTGTGGGTTTCAAGAGCTCACTCATTCTGGGACATTTTCACTGCCAGTCTGAGCATATTCAGATTACGCTCTTGAAGGGGTGGTTTACATACATTAATTCTAAGTCAAAACTTAGTTAAAATTCTACAATTTGGGGAGTTTCTATAAATATATATTTATTTATTCATCATCATAACAGTATTTCTCCATCGTCAAAGTGCTCCGGTTTTCCACATTCGATTCAACACCCTACCCAAGTCCTGGCTATTGGTAGCTCCTTGAAGTGATACTTATATTTTTGTCCCCAACAGCTTTTTCCTTTCAGAATTTCTTACTAATGGAGTCAAACAGCAGGTAGCTTTATAACCTGACTTTTTCTTGAAGCAATGGAACACAGTGCCTTGAGATTTGTCCAGTGTGGGAAGTAATGAAATTCATTTCTTTTTACTGCTGATTGTGTTTTACTGGGTGGATGGACCGGAATTGATCTGTTACAGGGGTGAATAATTTTCCTGGCATTATTTGTTGACAGGACTGTCCCTTCTCCACTGAATGATACCACTTGCTCAGATGTAATTAGTAATTTATGTGGAGTTCTGTTTGGGGACTCTTTATTCATTTGCTGATGATCATTTGAGTCATTTTTTGTTCTGGGCTGTCATCAAAGCTGACACAAATGTCTTCATTTGGGTATGGATTTCATTTATTGTGGATAAATACCTAGGGATAGGGTTGCTGGGTAACAAGATTAATTTCACAAGAAACTGCTAAAATCCTTTCCAATGTGGCTATAGAAGTTTGAATTCTCAGCAGCATAAGGGAATTCTTATTGTGATACATCTTCTTCAACATTTGAGCTATGGGGCTTTTTAGCACCAGCTATTCTAATAAGTACATAGTTATATGTCATTGTCATTTAAATTTCCATTATCTTGACACCCGTGCTGATTATCTCTCTTGCCATCCATATATCTTCTTTGGTGAAGTGTTTATGCAAATTTCATGCCTACTTTTAAACCTGGATTATCACCTTTACTACTGCATTTGACAACATCTCTATAGTAATATTCTAGACACAAGCTTCCATTGCATTTTCCAAAACAGAAAAGTATTCTCCTAGGTAATAGCTTACATTCTTCATTATAATAATATATCTAAAATGCAGGAGCTTTTATTTTATGAAATCCAATGGATCTATTATTTCCTCCATGGATTTTTTCCCCTATGATCTAAGATATGTTTGACAATGTCTCAATGTTCACTTCTCTGGGTTTTATGTCCCTGGGCTTTACATTGATTCTACTCATCTCGAGTTTACATTTATAAACTGTACTTTCATTCCTTTTTCTCCTCTGTCTTTCTTCAGGTGACAGACTATCATTCTGATGTCATTTGTTGAGAAGGCTAACATTTCTCCACTGAACACCACCACAGTCCAAAATCTATTGGCCATATGTGTGTAGCACTCTTCTCTGACTCTTTGGACCCTCTGATCTGCTTGTCTCTTATTCCATCCATACAGTATTGCTTTCAGGTTGTTGTACATTTTTTTTTGTAGTCCTTGAAGTCATGTAACAGGAGTCCTCTAATTCTCTTCCTCTTTCTAAAAGAAAGTTATTTTAACTATTCTATGTCATTCTTTTTCTCTTTACTTTTCAGAACTGTCTCAGCAATTTCTAACACATACACACACAGCTCCAAGAATAGGTCTGGGAAAGTGGGACCCTATAGATCTACCTGGAGGATGTGATATACTTACCACAGGAGTTTTAAGGCAAAAGCACTGTCTTTGGGAGCTCAGTGGACCAGGCTATACAACTTATCCTAATATACCAGTTGCATATGGTTAATAGCAGAACACAAAGAAAATATATTTAGCCAGCATGGATACAATTGGGAAGAGGGATAGAAAAGGGATCCAAGTCCACCTTTGGGATACTGACATGAGATTGATGTTTAAATGGAAGAAGAATTGAGGCAAACTGCAAGAAATGTGCATGATTAGGCAGTAATTTGGGTCCAGGAGTCGCCTGGTTATCGTTAGGTGACTTCTGGTTCTGCAAAGAGGTCTGAAGACATTATGGTGCTCTTGCTTAAAAGAGTAAACTGGTCCCCATCAGATGACTCCCACTCCGGGATACAACCTCACCATCATAGATTTCTGCCCTCTGTTTGGACTGGCCCATCAGATGAGGTTTGTGTTGCTTAAGGATAGATTCTCATACAAACGCTTATTGACCATTCTTGTTCCTGGAATCCGAGGTGATTAGGAGTTTCAGGAGCACAGGGTAAGGAGTCAAATATGAAGCCTGAGGGGTATAAAATGGAGTCTGTTAGAGTGATGGCCAGGGTTCTTATTCAGACTGAGGCTCTCTATTCACGAGTATGGTCTCTTTGGCATTGGCATGGGCTTGCTTATCTTTACTCACTAGTAGTTTTCTTGTGTGGTTTTGTGAATGTGTGTGCATGTTCTTGTTTGTGTGTGTGAGAAGATGTGTGCAGGTGTGTGTGTGTGTGTGTGTGTAGGTCAGAGGTTGGCATCAGGTATCTTTCCCCCCTCTGCTCAACCTTTCTTTTTAAGACAGAGTCTGCCACTGACCTGGAGCTCACCAGTTCAGAAGGTACAGCTGTCCAGAGAGCTGAGAAAGCTTCTTCCTCACCTTCTCTGCAACAGGGTTATAGGCGGGTACTGCCATGTCCAGTGCTTTTGTGGAAGAGCTGAGAATTTGAACTCAGCCCTTTGTGCTTGTGTGGCAATTGCTTTACCAAATGAATCATCTTCCCAGTCCATTTCATAGTTTAAAAAAAAAACCTTGCTTTTTAGCCTATTTAACAATCTGTTTGTGTATTTTCAATGACCGATTGCATTGTTAACACATAGAAATGCAACTGGCTTTTATACCCGACATCATTTTTCACCTTATAGCTTAACACAGTCTTTTCTAGAATTTCTGCAGACTATTGCTACCTTTCAAAATGTTCTGTATAGATAATCTAGCGAATTAGAATAATGGTTATGTGGGAGCTGAAGAAGTTGCTCCTTTTAATAATGCTTGCTATTCTTGCAGAGGCCCTGAGTTCAGTTCCTAGCACCCAAAATGGGCTGTTCACAACTTCCAGTAACTTTAACGTCAAGAGATCTAACACTCTCTTCTTGCCTCTATAGGCACACGCACACACACACACACACACACACACACACACAGAAAGAGAGAGAGAGATAGAGAGAGAGAGATACACACATAAATAAATTTTTATATTTTAAAAAGGAATTAATCAGTCTACTGGTGAGATTATATCTATACTCTTAGATTCTCTTAGTTTGGTGTTGATAAACTCATTGTTTTGTCACCATTACTGTACAATTCGCATGTGTGTGTGTGTGTGCACGCAAGTGTGTTACATTATGAGCCGTGTGCATGTATTTGTGTGTGTGCATGCATGCATGTGTGTTACATTACAAGACGTGTGTGTGTGTTTGTGTGTATGCATGCATGTGTGTTACATTATGAGCCGTGTGTGTGTGCATGTGTTTGTGTGTGTGTGCATGCATGCATATGTGTTGCATTACGAGCCGTGTGTGTGTGTGTTTGTGTGTGAATGCATGTGTGTTACATTAAGAGGCAATTAACAATTCTTTAGGAATACAGATGCATCTTAATGAACCAGCTCGATGTTTCACCTGGCTCTGGAGGAGTTGCTAATGACAATGGACTCAGGGAGGTTAATTTATCTTGCAGAGTTTCAAATCTTCTCTTTTGCAGGATCAGCAAAGTGTCTAATGAATATTCACTTCATGTAAAGTAAAGAAAATTCCTACTAACTTTACTTAAGGTTAAAAGCCAATGTTATGCCACCAGACCACTGTGAATCTTATTTTTTCCTCTTAAACAGTATGAGTGAAAGTTTATAGGCAAAGGTTCTTCATACAAAAGCAGTTGAAATGAGTAATAATGTCCTAAAATTACATAATTAATTTGTCAAAAGAATTAGCATATAAAACACAGAAATGTGCCACAAATATAGAACACAGTTAATGGTAGGCAATTTTTAAAGTTAAGAATGTTGTAGAAGTGTACACGCACACGTGTGTGTGTGTGTGTGTTTGTGTGTGTGTGCAAGTTTATGTGTATAATCATCACAAGCTTGTGGAGGCTAAGGTCAGCATCAGGTGCCATCCAGCTAATTTCTGGAGCCAGCAATTTTCTGGGGGCTTGATGGAGGAAGGTCATTGACTAAAACTGCCTTGGCCCATTTTATTGGTTAGAAAATAGGTGGGTGGAGTAAACAGAACAGAATGCTGGGAGGAAGAGGAAGTGAGCTCAGACTCGACAGCTCTGCTCTCTGGAGCAGAGGCCATGCTCCCCTCTCCCGGGCAGACGCGATAGCTCTGACCCAGGATGGACGTAGGCTAGAATCTTCCCGGTAAGTGCACCTTGGGGTGCTACACACATTATTAGAAATGGGCTAGTCCAGGTGCAAGAGTTAGCTGAGAAGAGGCTAGATATAATGGGCCAAGCAGTGTTTAAAAGTATACAGTTTGTGTGTTGTTATTTCGGGTAAAGCTAGCAGGTGGCAGGAGCTGGGTGGCGGAATGCAACTCACAGCTCCTTCAACAGGGGCTTGGGCCACATTAAGTAGCCTAGCCTGGTGGGGCAGCAAGCCCCATGGCCCCTCCTGCCTCTGTCTTTCCATAACTGACATTATAAACACACATCACCACACCCAGTTATGTGGGTGCTGGAAACTGAATTTGGGTCCTCACCCTCAGGTACCTTGCTGACTTAGATTCTTTCTCAGGCCCCTAATTTCAAAACCATATGTGTTTTTGAGGGGGGAGGGATATCAAGATAGGGTTTTTCTGTAGCTTTGGAGCCTGTCCTGGAACTCGCTTGGTAGACCATGCTGTCCTCAAACTCACAGAGATCCACCTATCTCTGCCTCCTGAGTGCTGGGATTAAAGGTGTGAGCCACCACTGCCTGGCTAACAAAGCCAGCACAAATGTCCCCATTTGAAGATTCTTTTGTGCCATCAGTCAATAATTTTCTTAAATATTTTAAATAAATACTTACTCATAAAAATATATCCTATCTCTTTTATGGGAATTTGTTGTAAGGAGCGAGGCCTCTTGTTCTGTCCCACCTGGCTAGCTTACACCAGAAATAACCACACAGAAATTGTATTAATTAAATCACTATCTGGCCCATTAGCTCTAGCCTCTTATTGGCTAACTCTCACATCTTGATTAACCCATTTCTATTAAATCTGTGTATCACCACGTGACTGTGGCTTACTGACAAGATTCTAACCTACATCCATCTCAGGCCGGAGAATCACGGCGTCTGCCACACTGCCCTTCTTCCCAGCATTCAGTTCAGTCTACTTCACCTATCTAAGTTCTGCCCTATCAAAAGGCCAAGGCAGTTTCTTTATTAAACCAATGAAAGCAACACATAGACAGAAGGACCTCCTACACCAGGAATTATTAAGAGCAAAACAAAATGACACGCATGTTTGAAAATGCCCTAATGAGGGAACTGGAGGATGGCTCAGTGATTAAGGGCACTGGGCTCAATTCTCAGCAGCCATGTGGTGGCTCACAGCCTTCTGTAACTCCAGTTCCAAAGGATCTTAAACTCTTGCATAGACATACATGCAAGCAAAATGCCAATATACATGAAATAGAAATTTTAAAAATCTTTTTTAAAAAAGCCCTAATGAGACCCATTATTTTGCATGCTATTTTTAAGAGCAAAAAGAAGTTGATAAGTAATATGATTAGAAACAACTAGTGATATTTCCTTAAGGGTTAACTCTGAGTGGAGTCTGAAACCATTCTTACCACTGAATTTCCCATTCTCTGTTTCAAATTGTTTTTATTTGTCTCAAACAGTCTAATGTTTTCTTTGAAGTTTGATGCCTCCTTTATTCATTTAAAAAAGCAAGTGTGTTAAATGCTTGGGTCTGAATAAGAATTTGATGGCCAATTTTTCACATAAAATAGTCTTCTAAGGAAGGGGTGGGTCTTTTTCACCTGGCAACAAATAATCAAACAAATAGTTCTATTTGAGATGATCATTGGTTTTCAACATACAATAGAAGTTCTTTAATTCTCATTTTGTCAGACAGAACATTAACAAGCTATATAGTCAAGACTCAAGACATCATAATATCAATCATTTCTCTGCTCCATTAAGGCATTCTTTTTTTATTATTTATTGAAAAAAAATCCCTGCTTCCTCCCAGCCTCCCATTTCCCTCCCCCTCCTCCCACCCCCTCCCCCTCCTCCCACCCTTCTCCCCCTCCCCCCACTCCTCTCTCCCTCCCTCTCCAGTCTGAAGAGCAGTCAGGGTTCCCTGCCCTGTGGAAAGTCCAGGGTCTTCTCCCCTCCATCCAGGTCTAGGAAGGTGAACATCCAAACTGGCTAGGCTCCCACAAAGCCAGAACATGAAGTAGGAACAAAACCCCATGCCATTGTCCTTGGCTTCTCATCAGCCCTCATTGTCCACCATGTTCAGAGAGTCCGGTTTTATCCCATGCTTTTTCAGTCACAGTCCAGCTGGCCTTGGTTAGTTCCTAATAGATCAGCCCCACTGTCTCGGTGGATGGGCGCACCTCTCGTGGTCCTGACTTCCATGCTCATGTCCTCCCTCTTTTCTGCTCCTCATTGGGACTTTGGGAGCTTAGTCCGATGCTCCAGTGTGGGTCTCTGTCTCTATCTCCATCCATCGCTAGATGAAGGTTCTATGGTGATATGCAAGATATTCATCAGTATGGCTATAGGATAGGGTCATTTCAGGTTCCCTATCCTCAGCTGCCCAAGGAACTAACTGGGGACATTGCCCTGGGCACCTGGGCGCCACTCTAGGTTCATGTCTCTTACCAACCCTAAGGTGGTTCCCTTAATTAAGTTATATGATACCCTGCTCCTCTATCCAACCTTGTTTTATCCCCAATCATCCCATTTCCCCAAGTTCCCCCCATCCTCCCCTCCTCACTTTTCTTTCCCCATCTCCCCTTACCCCCATCCCACCCCACCCCCAAGGTCCCAATTTTTTGCCCAGCAATCTTGTCTATTTCCCATAGCAGGGATAATAACTATATGTTTTTCTTTGGGTTCACCTTCTTATTTAGCTTCTTTTTTTTTATTGAGAAAAAGAAAAAAGTTTCCGCCTCCCCCCAGCCTCCCATTTCCCTCCCCCTCCTCCCACCCTTCTCCCCCTTCCCCCACTCCCCTCACCCTCCCTCTCCAGTCCAAAGAGTAGTCAGGGTTCCCTTCCCTGTGGAAAGTCCAAGGTCCTCCCCCCTCCGTCCATGTCTAGGAAGGTGAACATCCATACTGTCTAGGCTCACACAAAGCCCAAACTTGAAGTAGGATCAAAACCCAGGGCCATTGTCCTTGGCTTCTCATCAGTCCCCATTGTTCGCCATGTTCAGAGAGTCCTGTTTTATCCCAGGAGCCAAAGGCGAGGTCCCCAGTTAGTTCCTTGGGCAGCTGAGGATAGGGAACCTGAAATGACTCTATCCTATAGCTATACTGATGATTATCTTGCATATCACCATAGAACCTTCATCAGGTGATGGATGGAGATAGTCACAGAGACCCACACTGGAGCACCGGACTGAGCTCCCAAGTTCCCAATGAGGAGCGGAAGGAGGGAGAACATGAGCAAGGAAGTCAGGACCACGAGGGGTGCACCCAACCACTGAGACAGCGTGGCTGATCTATTGGGAGCTTATTTAGCTTCTTTATGATCACAAATTATAGACTCAGTGACCTATATTTATGGCTAGAAACCAATTATGAGTGAGTACATCCTATGATCCTCTTTTTGGGTCTGGGTTACCTCACTCAGGATAGTGTTTTCTATTTCCATCCATTTACATGCAAAATTCGAGAAGTCATTGTTTTTTATGGCAGAGTAGTACTCTAATGTGTATATATTCCACACTTTCTTCATCCATTCTTCCATTGAAGGACATCTAGGTTGTTTCCAGGTTCTGGCTCTTACAAATAATGCTGCTATGAACATAGTTGAACAAATGCTTTTGTCGTATGATAGGGCATCTCTCGGGTATATTCCCAAGAGTGATATTGCTGGGTCCAGGGGTAGGTTGATCCCGAATTTCCTGAGAAACTGCCACACTGATTTCCAAAGTGGTTGCACAAGTTTGCATTCCCACCAGCAATGGATGAGGGTGCCCCTTTCTCCACAACCTCTCCAGCAAAGGGCAACATTGAATAAATGGGACCTACTGAAACTGAGAAGCTTCTGTAAAGCAAAGGACACTGTCACTAAGACAAAAAGGCAACCTACTGACTGGGAGAAGATCTTCACCAACCCTGCAACAGACAAAGGTCTGATCTTCAAAATATATAAAGTACTCAAGAAACTAGACTTTAAAATGCTAATTAACCCAATTAAAAAATGGGGCACTGAACTAAACAGAGAATTCTTAACAGAAGAAGTTCAAATGGCCAAAAGATACTTAAGGTCATGCTCAACCTCCTTAGCAATCAGGGAAATGCAAATCAAAACAATTTTGAGATATCATCTTACACCTGTCAGAATGGCTAAAATCAAAAACACCATTAAGGCATTCTTAAACTACAGTAACATGTATTTACTTTTATTTAAGCATTTGATTACCCTCTTGAGCATGTGACACTTCTTTGTGCTAGGGTTTATTCCCTTTTTGCACCATTGGTGCAAATGTCAATGTGATTATGATGCCAAGTAATAGTTTGGTGTTTCAGAGAAAAGAGTTTCAACCTTCTGTATGCTTTCTGATCTGTGGATTATACTTCAAAAAACAACTACTGCTAAAGATAAAACAAAACATTAAAAGACCCTATTTCAAATGATAAGTTGGAGAGCAATAACAAAAAATACTTGACATCACACTCTGGCCTTCTCTGGTGCATGTACCCCTCTGAAACACACACATGCATACACACACACACATTCACATGTTCATGCACACACACATGCATGTTCATTCTTGTGCATGCCCACTTACATGCACACACCCTCTACCTACAGTATTTTTTTATTATATTTTGAAAGCTTTGAGTATCTCTACTACTTTATTGCTGCCTCAGTTTTCTGAGATAGTAAATTGCCAGTAAGGCAGGCCATGACTGTATGAGCAGAATGAGCCTTCTAGCATGCCAGGAGCCTGGATTCCTTGCTATTCCTCGATCTTATTTATTTCTCTGTCAGGTTTGTGATGGTAGGTCTGCTTTCTGAGCAAGCATCATCCATAACCTCAATTCTAAAGCTATTCCAACTCTGTCTAGCTCTCCATTTATCCTCCACCAAGTTCCCTGCACATTATTTGTGGCTTCAGGCTGGTGAATTTCTGCTGTGTTGTATGTCTTCGTGATAGATAGTGGTTCTTCTCTACATTTTAGAGTACTGTCTTTTCTTTATATAAAGGTATATTTTATTAATCTGTTTGTGATTCAAACTCTCAGTTAAAGGAATATGACCTTATCTAGCTACTGAAGTTAAATTTATAATTTATCTTGCTTATGTCTAAAGTTGATGTAGCTAAAAATTTAGGAGTTCATTTTAATCCTTCCCCTTTTTCTAGAGAATTGTAAAACTTGCCATCATTGATGTTCCTCTGTCTATATTGCCTTCCTTATGATCTAATGCTACCTGGATGGGTAATGGAGAATTTGGTAGTCAAACATCTGATGATGCTGCCCTACCTGAGAGTGGGTCAAGAGCATAAACCATGTTCTCTGCATCCTGTTTTCTCGTGATGCACATAGAAAAGCAAGGTGGTCTCTGACATGCTTTCTACTTTAACAACTTCTTATTGTCTAGAGTCAGTGTCTCTGCTCTTCCCTACTGAGCAAAGCAGGGGGAAGGTGAAGAATAAATGACTAAAATGGTTTCATACAAGTTTCCAGTGTGTTTGTCCATAAACTCTGCTTACCAAGCAATGTTAACCTGGACAAGTTGATGGAAAGTTTGTTTTTGATTGGCATGAGGAATTTGTATTTTAAATATGATGAATCCAAATGAGTTTATCACCTTTGCTCTTGGATAATAACATTTGAGTAGAAGATTATAACCATATTCTTATTAGGACTTTTGCATTGATTCCTTCATGGATTTAAAATTATGTATTAAAGCTACAGTGTGTGACTAAGCTAGGCATAATATTACATTCCTGTAGCCTCCATAATAGAGGTAGAGACAGGAAAATCTTAAATTCAGTGTCAGCTTGGTTACGCAACAAGATCCTGTCTCAATAAGTAATAAGTAAATTATATATACAGTTACCAAATTATGACATGTAATCTTTATAGAAAAAGCAAACAAACAAAAAATCATCTATTTAATATTTAACCCAAACACCTCTACTGTAATCATGAAGCTTGTTTCTCCTTGGGCTCTGGTAAATGGGCATGGCTTTATTTTTCTCTGAATACATATGAACTCCTTCTGATTACTACTGTCTCCCCTTGAATCTCATCCTCCTCATTTCCGAATGAACAAAATTTCCTTGATGTTGCTCCAAGCCTTCAACCTTGTTTCAGGTAAAGATGAAATCTTAATATCCATTCACAGGCTGCTTTTCCTTTCATTTCCATTTTTAGTTGCTTATTTTTGTGTGATGTGGTTTGTATGGGGGTGGTGTCTTAGGGTTACTATTGATGTGAAGGGCTACTAGCAACTCTTTTAAAGAAAACATTTAATTGGGGCAGCTTCCTTACAGTTTCAGAGGTTCATCAGTCCATTATCATGACAACAAGAATCATGGCAGTAGGAGCACGACAGCATGCAGGCAGATGTGCTGCTGGAGTTGAGAATGCTACATCTTGTAGGCAACAGGAAGTTGACACACTGAAGGAAGTTTGAGCAAATGAGACCTCAAGGTTCTCCCGCACAGTAACACACTTCCTCCAATGAGGTCACACCTCCTACTAGTGCCATGCCCTTCAGGGACCATTTTCTTTTAAACTATCACAGGTGAGTACAGTGCATGTCCACAAATGTGTGAGAGGCCAGACAAGGCATTAGAAGTCTTCTATTGCTCTTAGCCTTGTTCCCTTGATGCAGGTCTATCATTGAGCCAAAACGTTGCCAGTTTGGCTAGACTGATTGGCCAGGGAGCTTTCAGCATCCACCTGCCTCTGTTCTCCACGGCTGGGGTTACAGGCATATATAGTTATGTTCTGCCCTTTACATAGCTCCTGGGGATTTGAACTCAGGTCCTCGTGTTTGTGTAGCAAGTGCTGTCACCTACCAAGTCATTTCCTCAGGCTTTCTTGGCATTTTATCATCCCACCACTGAGAAGTCACTATAGAGACATTGACTATGATTTGGAGCAACAGTCCTCTGATGTGTGTTGCTGTCAGCTTACAGAGTGACCTTGACCTTCTTGTCCCTCCATAGGTTGCCCATGTTCCCTAGGACAATCAAGTAGAATGGATACTTACACCTAGAGATGCAGCATCCTTGTCCTGTAATTGCTGCTGCTTTAAATGGCATGCTGAGTTTGAGTTTATGGTGACCAAGAGATACATCATGAGAAGTGAAATGATAAGTATATTATCTTATTAAAATTAGTATATATAGCATAGCATAAAGCACATGATTTATTACCAAATTGGCCTGACATAATAATGAGTTCCACCGCTGATTAGCTTAGTGATGTTAAATCTTGCTTCATTCTCTCTGACCTCCAGTGTAATTATCTGTAAAACATACATAATAATAGTTTTCAGGTTCAGGGATGATAAACTATGAGCTTTATAGTGCTTTTCATACTGAAAATTCCAGTTATTGGCAAATAACATTGCCTTTAACATTAATTAGAGTTCTGCTTTCAGCGATTCATTTGAATTATATGGTAACAACCAAGCAATGATGAAAATTTAATATCTATGTGTTATTTTCTAAAAAGCATGAAAGATGAAGTGTTGTATAAATTAACTTTATTATTTATAGTGGGAACGAGGTAAATTCTATAACTCAGCTTGGAGTGTTCTCCTTTCTTGGGATTTCTCCACTCATATGATGGAGAAGGGATTGATTTGATCCATTGGAAATCTGTAAGCCATCATAGTGGTGCCCACTGGCACTTATAGGGGCAAATACTGCTTCTGAGTCTGGTTCTTAGAACCTGGCCAATGGCTGGCATAGAATTCCTGTGGGATCCTGCTGCCATCAGGTCCTCTGTAGAAATTATACAAGTAATTCATTTCATTTTGCAGTGAAAAAAAATGTGTATTTATAATTTTCCAGCTGAGCTCAGTTTAGATGATCCCAATTTTGTTGGAAATATGCAGAGCATCATACTCAGGAGCCAAGCACACATACATTGTTTTCTCTCCATCAGCCTTTATTAGAGTATTGACTTTAGCCACATCAATATCATAGGGTTTCTTCACAGCCTATTTGTTCTGGTGCTTGTTGGCTTTGGCATCCACAATGAGCACAGATGTGGTGTCTTCTGTCTTCTTCCTGGCTGACCCAGTGGTCAGGGAAACTTGATGATGGTGTAGCTCAAGCTTCTTTCTTCTGGGCATTCTTGAGAGGGTTTTTGGACTTTCTGCTGAGTCACGGGGTCTTGGGCCACCAGAAGGTGGGTGTGCTGCAGATCTTCTATTTATGACTATGAACACCTCTCAATACTGTTTTCTTGGCTTTCAAGACCTTTGCTTGGGAACGACAGGGGCTTCCTTCTTTGCTTTTGGTGCTATCTTGGTGAAAAGGCATGATATTCATTTGAAAAGTTAGACTCTAGGTGCTAAGGAGATGGTTTCATTGGCAAAATGCTTGCAGCAGCACAAACTTGAGTGCCTGAGTTTAGCTCAAGCACCTGTATGGTAAATGCCAAGTGTGGTGACACCTATCCTAATCTCAGATTAGGAGGATCTCTGGGTATCACTGGTATCACTGAGGGAGAGATTATGTCTTTGGTATGTTCCTATTGCCGTGAAGAAACACCATGGCCAAGGCAACTTATAAAAGAAAGCATTTAATTGGGAGTTTCCTTAGAGTTTCAGAAGGTGAGTCAATAGCCATCATGGAGAGCATGGCAGTAGGCAGACAGGCATGGTGCTAGAGAGTAGTTGAGAGCTTATTTCTGATTCACTAGGAAGAGGCAGAGAAAGAAGTAGGAGGAGGGAAAGAGAGCATGCTAACTGGAATGCTGTGGGCTTTTAAAACCTTGAAGCACACTCTCAGTGACACACCTCCCCAACAAGGCCACACCTTCTCATCCTTTCCAAACAGTTCCATCTACTGGGAACCAAATATTCAAGCATATAAGTCTATGGGGGGAATTCCCATTCACACCACCATAGATCCTGTCACAAAATGCAGGATAGGCAATCCATGGTGAGAAATGATACCTAGGGTTGTCCTCTTGCCTCCATATGCATGCATACATATGTGTACATACAAATAGACAAATATACATGTATGCATATACACACGTACACACAAACTAAAGCTGGGCTTTGGGTATCTGTAAAGTCAATAGTCAGGAGGGAAATACAATGGTTTTACCAGATATAATCAACACAGCAGAGATTCCAATTTGATTTAGCTGAACATTGGTCGTTGTTCATATCAGAACAAAAATGGTCAAATGAATGATACAGTTTATTATAAAGAGCATTCTAATTACAGACCCAATACCTGACTTCTAGCAGTGAAGGAAAAACCCACTTTCATGATTGATTTGTCCTTTATTTAGTCAATCTATAAGGCAGATGTAAGGATAGGAAATAAAGAATGTGTGTCTTGGTTGAGAAAAAATTTTATTGTCTTCTAATTTATTTATTTATTTATTATTTATTCATTATTTATTCACCAGCAAATAAAAAATATTAATTTTAAAATTACTCAAAGAAGCCAGGATTAGAAAGGCAAATTAGATTTGGGGAAAACAGTATGTTAATATATCCTCAAATAAAGCAAAATTGACTTTTATTTGTTGGTTTTGTTTTGGAACAGGGTCTCACTTGGCCTTGAAGTCATTATGAAGCCTGGCACACCCCTATACACACACTTCAGGGCCTCCTCAGTGCTGAGAATACAGGTGTGCAGCGCTATATTTAGCTCCAGAAATGGCTTTTTGATTAGGAGACTGTCTTCTGTTCCTGAACACAATAAACTTTTGATAGAAAATGACTAAAGCTAGTTAGTTCTTAAGAACTTTAGCTAGCTCTATAGACCAGGCCTGCCTCTCTAGTGCTGGGATTAACAGTGTGTGCCACCATTGTCCACATATAGACATTTAAAAAAGTATTTTGTATAAAGATGTTTTCCCTCCGTGTATATCTATACACCAAATGTATCCAGTGCCCAAGGAGGCCAGAAGAGAATGTTGAATCCCCTAGAACTGGAATCCCAGGCAGTTGTGAACCACCATGTAGTGCTGGGATCTGAACCTGTAAGAGCAGCCAGTGCTCTAAATTGCTGGTCCATCTCTCCAGTGCTTCAAATGTATAGATATTTTTGATGCTGCCTCCATATTACTGCATAGGTCTCAGTGAGCTCCTGTGACACATGGGTAAATGAGACATGGAGATAAGAAGTGACTAGCCTATCCATTCAGGGAACAAGTAGAGACAAGATTTGAGCCTAGGCTCTCTAGATTTTCATAATTCTCCCTTCTTGGATTTTTAAATATTTATTCACTTTGTTTGGATATGTGCCTGGTGTGAGGGGACTAATATGCCAAGGTGTGCAGGTGGAGGTCAGAGGGCAAAGTGTGGGAGCCTGATCTCTCCTTCCACTCTTTGTTCTGGGGATCAAATTCAAGCCACCTGGCTTGGCAGAGGGTATCTTTACCCAAGGAGCCATCTTGTTGGCCCTCCAATGTTATTTTTAATATACTTCATAACAAATAATTCAGAGGGATTTATGCATGTAGATTTACTTTAAATCATTGGTTCCATGTTGATCGTATAAACTCATTTAAATCATTAGTTAGTTCATTATTAAACTTTTAATTGGAATCAATCCAGTGTCACAAATAAGAAGAATATGAGCAAAGTGATTTACACACTGGCAGCCAGCCAGATGCCTGCAGGGTATTATTGCAGGCTGTCTGACTGGAAGTCATCATTGTCCGTGGCTAGTAAGGCTCCAAGTCATGATCAAAGTGATACAGGCTCTTAAAAAATTACATTTGAAGTCGAATTAAGTAGAACATTAACATATTAGGGCCAGCAGAGAGGACACTTGAGAAATGTGTCTCTATGTTATGAGAGACCAGGATTAAAGCAAAGGCGAGACACAGTAGGACTTGAAGATTAGAGCTCGGCCTTAGATGAAAAGGAAAAAGTTAGAAGGTTATTAGGGTTATCAGGACAAGTGATTATAAGTGATGGCGTGCGTGTGGGCAGGAGGTGTGAATTTGAAGAAACTGAGGAATCTGAGGGTGAGGCTGGTTGACGAAAAATGAGCGGAGGATAAAAGAGGCTTCTTGTATCCTGGCACTGAAGATCGGAAGTGTCACTCTCAAGGGCAGAGAAAGAACAATGGCAAATGAACAACGGCATGGGAGAGCAGGGATTTAGTCTGAGTTGTATTAAGAGGTCTTTAACATTTCTTTTCAATATATGTGTTCAGTAAGTACTAAGTACTCACATACAACCTATGTGTTTAATATATATATATATATATATATATATATATATATATAGAGAGAGAGAGAGAGAGAGAGAGAGAGAGAGAGAGAGAGAGAGAGAGGAAGAGGAAGAGGAGGAGGAGGAGGAGGAGGAGGAGGAGGAGGAGGGGGGAGGAAGAAGAAGAGAAAGAAGAAGAAAGAAGGAAGAGAGAGAGGGAAGGGGAAGAGTGAGGGATATTTAGTTCAGAAAAATACATTTGCCAGTCATCAAAGTCTTGGAGAAATTTAAAGTGATAAAATTTAGAAGATTTTTCTAAAAGGAAAAATAGAGGAGAATTTGTGATGGCTCACACCTGGATGGATGGAAGAAAAAGAACCTTCCATGAGCCTGGAAAGATGCTGTGAAGAAAGCAAGATGTGAGCAGCCCTTCCCCTGAGGGTACCTAGTAAAGAAGACCTGGTTTGAGGCTGAAGTGTCCCCACAAGCTTGTGCATGTTTGAATCTTGGCCCCCAGGTAGTGGAGCTGTTTGGGAAAGTTTGTGGTACCTTTGTGATGGAGAGCCTAGCTCCCCTGGGGAATCATCCTGGGGAATGTAAGTCACTGGGCCCTTAAAGCTATTTCTGGTGTTGGTCTGAGCTCTCTACTTCCTGGTCTTAGGTCTGAATCCACCTCTGCAACTGCAGACCAAGCTGCTGTAGCTATCCTGCCTTCCCCTCTGTGGTGGATTGTTCCTGCCATGTTCCCTGAAGTAATGAGCCCAAATACTCTTCCCTCCTGTAGGTGGTTTCTGTTAGGTATTTAATCAAAGTGATAAGATAATGAATATACCTAGGTATGTATCGGGGAAGGGGTGAACCCAGTAGCAGCTGGGAAGCCAAGTGAAGAGAGACCAGAAGTATGTGTTTGGCTTGATAACCTGGTTTCTTAGCTTGCTTGGGGAGGTAAAACAAAAAGGTAAACCGCCAATAAGGGACAGACCAAAGAAAAACTAAAAAGTAAAAGAGGAATACCTTGGAATGTTCCAAACTGAGGCCTCAGGAAATTGAAAACAACTCCATCAGTGTTCAGCCGCTCTGCTCCAGGGACTTTTCATGCTTTAGAGACTCCGAGTTCGTTCTACACACTGTATGGAGACATACACAGGAAGAGAGCAGATGCATTCATTAGGCTATCATCTGAAGTCGGAAGAAGAGCTACAAAGGAAATAAACAGAGCAACATGACGGAGAATGCTGTCATCATTTTAAATAAAATACACAATTCCTTCACAAAATGGGAAGTTCAATATTGTAGAGATGTCAGTCCTGCCCCCAACAAATCTATACATTCAGTGCAACCCTCAATGAAATCCTAATAGATTTCTTTCGAAAAATTAAGTAACAACAGGAAATACGCGGTAGAAAAGAGGGAATGCTTTTATAATATGCCAACATGTGATGACAGTATAATAGTTTGTTGAAGCCACCAGACGTCAGATTAATAATCTAGAACCAGAACTTCATATTTAGAGGAGAAGCTAGGAGATTTAAAGGTAATATTTTAGATTGATAAAGAAAGGAAAGCTTATCAGGGTCCTGAGGTAATTTATGATTTGTTTAGATGAAGAAAAGTTAAACACAAATCAATCCTGCTGGCTTCTATATTCCACAGAAATAAATTCTATTTGAAACAAGGATAATTTTAAAAAGAAGCTTGAGAAGATAGGTTTATGATAAAGGACAAAGGATGTATACTTAAATAGACTTTAAAAAAGAGACAGAGACAAGGCCATGGCAGTACTGACAAACCTGTTTTGCTAGGGGCCTTTTGCTTGTTTTTCTTCAGTGGAATGGTGTGGGTGAGTGTTCTTTGCCAGGATGTAGGTGGGAGATCAGCCACGTATCTTGCACTTGGCAATCTTAGAGAAGGTGAGTTGAGAGATTCAAGTGTGACCTGAACATAGTCATCCAGATGTCCTAAGGAGCTGAAGAAGGTAACTAGCTCTAGGAAAGAGGTTCATTACCAAATAGACATAATTTTGGAGAGGAAGTCATCATCACCATAAGACAAGTCAATTAGATGATCAATCAATTAGAATCAATCAGGTCAAAGCAATTTGGTCAAAAATAATTGCATTGAAGTAAACTGCGTAGATTAAGAAATGAAGAAGACGATTTACCAAAACATACTCCATCTCTCTTTATATCTACTTGGTGTTCTCCTTTTCCTACACTCAATGCGTTTTTACAATATTTTTCAAGAGTGATGAGCTCAGAAGTAACACTTTAAAATTTGTGGCATCAAGTAAATGATAAAAATTGTGTTTATTGACAGATGATCTCTGAAAACAACATATTAGAACATTGAACACGACTTAACCAAGAAACAATTGAACAATAGTCTAAAAGGAGAAGCTTACGATTGAAAACCAGAACAAGCCAGGGCAGGGAGATCGGTCAGCAGGCAAAGGCACTGCAGCAAAGGGCCAAGAACCTGACTTATATGTCTTTAACTCTTTATACATTTCTGATATTATAATTACAGCATTTCTCCCTGCCTTTCCTCCAGCCAACCTCTCCAATATACCTGAGTCTGAATCCTCACTCCCTACAAAAAAGCTGGGCACAGAGAATGGGCATCTCTAAAGCCATCCCTCCTGCAGGAGATTGGAGGTGGAGGTGGAAGAATTGCCAGGCTGCAAGGCAAATAGACTGGTGGATGTAACAGAAAGACCGCAAAAAGACCCTGCCTCAAACAAGACTGGAGGGGAAGACCCACACCCAAGGTTGTCCCCTGAGCTCTGCACATTTAGATACACGTATGCTCCCACATTCGGGTCCATGAATATACACGCATAGTTCAAACCTTACTCGTCCTGAAAAACAATCATATGCTATTAAGATAAAAAATACAGCCACAACTTATAAGCAGATGTTATAAGTACTTGTGATTAGGTCTTTGCCAAGACTCCCTGCCCAGTGTAACTTAGCGAACACATGAAGCTGTATTAGCCTTCATTTGCCATCTAGTTCCCTCTCCGTGCCTTTCATCTCCACGTGAGCAGTTTTTCCAGGGATCAGTTCCCTGCATATTTACAGTTTGGCTCTTTGTCCCGCTGCTGCGCAGGTGGGCAGGTCAAGCCATCCCTGCTGTTTGGCTGCGTGGAGGAATCTGCAACTCAGTGTTGACAAATTCATTTCACTATCCCTTGAGCATTTTAAAATTAAGTCGAAGCCAAAGCTGAGGAGAAACGCAGTAACATAATTCTGCACTGTCCACAAGGAGCTGACCTAGTTAATGTGGAGTTTCTAATCTCTGTAAATCCTGTTGTAGAAAATCACGCCTCCCTTGGAAGGGGGTTGACTGAGAAATGCACACCCGTGCTCACTGTCCCTGGCCCACCAGCGAGGCCCAGCAGGCAGCTATGGCTCTGATTGGATTATTTTTCCAATCTCAACTAACTCAGCATTTCATTCTGTTAAACAGTAAAGGACCGAAAGCCCTGGGAGTTATGACCATTCATGAGGTGTTCCCTGTTCCACGACAGCCGGCTAAGCACACACACCCATGGCCTGACATGAATAGGAAGCACATGGTGGCCAGTGTGAGCTTCCAAACTGGGGTTCCTTGGACAGAAAAGGGTGTCCACACAGACAGACCTTACTGAGGTCAAAGGAGTCACATGACGCACGGCACAGTCGAAGCCTTCTGACAGCTGGTTGTAGTGGGGAGTCAGTTTTATTGACATCACATGTCATACAAACATATTTTCTATAGAAAGCACAGTGAAAAGGGGGCTGGAGATCACTGGTTAGATCATGCACAACGTGCTTTTGAGAAACTAGCAAGGTTCCCCTTATATCCGACTTGAAACTCCATCAAATACCTCCTCTCTGGGCCTTTTGGTAATATGAAAAATGACTAAAAAAAAAAAACAAACCAAGTTGGGGATGATGATCAGTCTTGAATTCCAGCACTTGAAAGGCAGAGGTAGGTCAGACCACTGTGAGTTCAAGGCCAGCCTGGTCTACCTAGCAAGTTCTGGGTCAACCAGGGCTGCATTGTAAAATGCTATCTCAAAAATAAGAATATTTTTAAAAAGTAGACTTTCATTTTTAATAAAAAAGCATTCCTAATATAATCTATTAACATGAAATCATCTCATAATTAAGTTTCTTTTTAGAACAGCGAATTACTAGGTGTTTTCATCTGCAGAAGCACAAAGATGTGGAAGGGAAGTGGGGACCAGCAAGTCTTGAGGACAAGGTTGTCATTTCTCCAGACCTCAGGAGACAGTTTATTTGAAGCCTATTTCAACACAGTTATGTCTGCACAAAGAAACTGATTTTCTGCTTTTACCTTGATATTTCCATAGAAGAAAATAGCCATGGGTATCAGAGGCGTTTGTTAGTCTGGTCTGCAAAGCGTTAGTGCTGCGTATAGGACCCCTGATACAGCCTGCTTGGAGGAGCTCAAGGTTTACTTCCATTCATCAATGTCTAAAATAGCAAAAATATTCAGTTACTATTAACCCAACTGTCTGCAAATGTTACAGAGCTCGGATTATTTTCCCTTCCTCTGAAGCACCTTGTGCTTCCCTAAAGAGTTAAAAGAAAAGGCGATCAATTGTACTGTACTAAGCTATGTGTGTTGTCTCCATCTAACCTCTTCTCACATCTCCTCTTCTTGTGTACAATACTACCCCATTGGCTTCTCTCCTCTGGCTATCTTCTTCATCTAAACCTGTACCAGGCTTACTCTTCTAGCACCAAGCCACCGTTACCCATTTATTGCATAACCCACAAATGTTCCCTGTAAAATATGAATCTAGTATGAAGCCCTGCATTCTGGAACTGGGGACCCTTTATTGAACGGCTGAGATCATTTCGATCTCTATAGGACGACTTTCCGAAGTCCTTGTGTTCTGTTCCCAGCTCATTCCATCTCCAACTCCGATCACATAGTGGGACCAATTCATACAACTAGAACATAGTGCCACATCACACTGGAGCTGAAAGGAATTCTCAAAATGTCTCGGTGCTAATTGTCACATCTTTCTTCCCTTTCTTGACTTAATTTTCAGTTGTCCTTCCAGACCCACTGCAACTTGACTCCCTGTGAATGGTCTCACAGTTCCCCACTTCTCTGCTGTCTTACACAAGCTCTGTCTACGAGGAATTCCCTTAATGCTGTGCTTCATACCACAGAGCCTAACAATTGATTATGTGCCACATCCTGATTCCTATATCTGATGTTTATTTCCCTCTAGAAATTTGCAAGCAATTCACATGACCACAGTTTTGAATGCTACGTTTCTAGTGATTATTATAGACCCTGGCACTACACTGGAAATACCAGGCATGGTCTGTATTTGTTGAATAATAATAGTCAGATGTCTGTTGATTTCCTAAATCTCTTTATTTTCTTCCCAGACATGACTTAAAATGAGAGAAAGCACACTCAGGTGATCATGAACTCTTGGAATGTGAAAGTTTATGGAACAGAGTAGAAAAATAAGATTGGCCAAGTATTGGGTGCTCAGGACTTTTTCCTTAGTCCTTTAGATGTATGTTGGTTCCAAGGCGGTGAGCTTGTAAGGAAACAATGACACAAAGTGATATTGCTGGGTTGCTTGGTGTCGGCATCACTGCAGTTAGGAGTAGGACACATTTCTCAACCCACTGACCACCTAAGTCACTAGAAGGTGCAAAGAGCATCCCTCCAATGGCCTGCAGGGAAATGTAACTAGTTAAACCTTGGAATGAGAATGAACTCAGGCAGAGCCATGCAGGTTAGCCAGTGAGTACATGCATTTTGGACTTACTCCTTTGCTGTTGCCATCTTGAAGTTCTTTCTAGTTTTTCAAAAGCAAAATGTTCTCATACTGCACCAAGGTCTGCAACTGACATAGATGCTTCTGCCTGAAGATGCATGCAAAAACTGAGTGGCCCGTGGGAGAGCTTTAGGGATAACTTGACAGGCATATGGAATCTCTTCCCTTTTCAATACTATGAACTCACTGTATGCCCCCATCAATGGTCACCTAAGGAAAATAAGGCTTCAGGTCAAAAGACAAAAGAGAGAGAAGAAGTACAACACTCAAAACTCAAATGATTTTTGAAAGCATTGGCTCTTTTCGATATCCAAGGGGTATGACTGAGGGCTCATGTCAGACTAAGAACCACCCACATACATTTCAAAACCTTATCTGAATTCTTCTGACAAAGAAAAGGGGAAAATTTTCATACTTTCAACCAGAAAACATAACAACTAAACTATCGTGTTTGACCTCAGATAAACACACAGAAGAACCACCCTAGATGCCTTCATCAAATCAATGGATAGTCATGGTTTCCCCAAAGACCTAGCACATTTGCTCATGCAGTATTTAATAGACTGTCAGTAAGCCTTTCTACAGGAATGGATGGACTCTGTCAGTTATATTGTTAGTAGTTACATGAGATAGACCCTGTGGGGGCAAACTCCCGCAATAACATACTTTCAGAAGGCTGTAGCTCAAATCTTGAGACCGAGCATACTCAGAAATAGACATGTCTGGCATCTTTCCAATGCAAGTTAAATACGCCCAGTTAGTGCCATCATCTTAACCCCTTCTTCAACATGTGCTCCATGACCTTGAACTAAAAGTGTCCAGGAATATGTCTTCCATCTTTCCTTCTTTACTTAAGACCTTAAATGGGACATGTTCAGTAACGTACCTCAGTAACTGAGTATGCTAGGGACTGTGGCCACCATCAAAGTGTTTTCCCATACCAATACACATGAATTCTCTGAATAAAATCTCTATATTTCCTTTGTTCAAGGAGAGGGTTGCTTTCGAAGTGATGTAAAATAATTAAATAATGAAATAATAATAATTAAGTGTAGCCTTATCTCTTGGTCCTGATTGTTTTGGCTTTAGTCAAATTAAAGGACAAATCCATTGCCTTTTAATTTTTTTTCAAGAACACCACACATCAATCCATCAAAAGTCATTGCTTTTGATTATACGACACGCCAGATTCCAGAAGCTAGAAAAGAATGCCAGAACTTAAGACCTTGAAGGAGTAAGGAAAAGCACAATAAAGGAAAACTAAACCATAAGAAAATGGAGGATAGAGGCTGGAAACATGACTCACCAGGTAATACATCACAGTGTCAAAGACCTGAGTTCAGTTCCCAGCACCCACTTTAGATAGCTCACAGCTGCCTGTAACTCCAGTTCCAGAAGACCCAACACCCTCTTCTGGTCTCCTAGGCACCACATTCATGTGCACACTTCACCCTACCACCCACGCAATAAAAAGATAGTCAATTCTTTCTTTAAAAAAAGAAAATGAACAAATAAAATCCTTTTATTCACTAAAATTAAGAAAAAGAGTGAAATCCAAATTCCATTTTTTGAGGTCACAACTAAACACTAGAATCCAGTCCCACTGGGTCATTTTTTTTATTTTATTTATTTATTTATTTATTAAAGATTTCTGCCTCCTCCCCTCCACTGCCTCCCATAACCCTCCCCCTCCCCCAATCAAGTCCCCCTCCCTCATCAGCCCGAAGAGCAGTCCGGGTTCCCTGCCTTGTGGAAAGTCCAAGGACCTCCCACCTCCTTCCAGGTCTAGTAAGATGAGCATCCAAACTGCCTAGGTTCCCACAAAGCCAGTACGTGCAGTAGGATCAAAATACATTTATATTTTGAAGAATTTCTTCCCCTTAAAATAAATTGATTCTCATATTGATATTAAAAATAAATTTTTGACTTCCAATATTGGTAAAGAAATTTGAATACATGATACCACTATCATTATATAAATGCATAATATAAATGAAATATATATACATATATTACAGATAAAATGTATCATATACTGCAGGGAGCCGATTTGAGTGGCTGCCATTACAAGATGGCATTTGGCCCCGGCCTCGCTTGATAAATAACTCCATATTAGGCAATGCAGTGGAACCGTGCCTCTCGCATATGTGCTTAGGGCCAATCCTGTGGCCAGGAGCATCGGCAGGCGCGCATCGGCCAGTTGGGGCACGATTCATTTCTATAATAAAGGTTGCAGTTCTTCCACCAGAAAACAGGATGAGTAGTTGTTACTATCTAGCTGCCCACACTCCCCCTGACCGGCAGGGGAACTTCCTTGTGGTCTGTAATTGACAAGGATGTTTGTTCTCTTTCCTGCTGGTGGGTCTACAGAGAAGCAGTTAAAGTATCAAGGGTTGCTAGGCAGACTCCCTATATAAGCAGCTACAGCTCAGAGCTCGGGGCCCCTTACTTTCTGCTCTCCCTTCAACCAAGAGGCTCCAATAAAGCGTGATTTGAGAAGAATCCTCGTCTGGTGGCTGTTCTTTCCTGCTGGTCAGGGAGTTCGCCGCAATATACTTTATGTATTATTTACATGGACATTTGCTAATACACTAAATTTTCATGGTAAGATTTAAACAGGGATTTTCTGTCTATCTATCTATCTATCTATCTATCTATCTATTGCAAAATCTTTCTAGACCCTTTCTACTTTCTAGAACACATTTTTTTGTTTTCTTATTTTTAGCTTTCAAACCATTAGGTGATTACCTAGTAAATCTTTACTCTGTCAATTTTATTGCCATTACACTAATCCAAATAAATTTTGTCCCTTAAATCATTAATTGGTTATATACATTTTTTATAATTTTTTGAACTGCATAAGTATAAAATCAAAAATGAGTATAATACTCTTATAGAAATTTAATAATTTCCTAAGATGATGCCTGATTTAGTGAGTGTCTTTCTGGTAAATTTATATAGGAGGAACATTTGGAAATAATCTGCTACTGAAGACTAAAGAAAATTCAGCAGAAAAAAATCAGTGCATAGAAATGAATTTCAACAAGGTGTTTGATAAACTTTTGTTGCTGTATCCTATAGGATTTATGTCAATATCAATTTCAAAGTTTCCTAAGTTTGGTAAACTAAATTTTCTTTTGGGCTCAAAACAGAATATCCAAATGCAAAGAGGGACACAATCTACTATATGACTATGATATAATTACTGTGATTTCCTATGCAGAATATACTATTTTGGCAAATTAATAAAGTCATCTCATGATTTTCAATGGTTATCAATATTCCCATGTTTAAAGTCTTTTGAGAAGTAAAAACATCTCTAGCTTTAATTAATTGTACAAAATAAGCACAGAAAATACCTAGAGAAAACTGATTTGACTTCTAAGTGAGACCAGTGGATTTTTGATAGTTTCTGTTGTTTTTATATTTATATAGGCTTCAATCTATGTTTACATAGAGAATTGTCTCTAGGTTCATACACACACACACACACACATATGTATATATGATCTAACAATTTAAAAAAAACATTTATATAAAGAATTGTATCTAGGTGCCTGTATGTATATGATATAACAATTTGAAAACATTTATATAGGAAATTATCTCTTGATCTAACAATTCAAAAACATTTATATAGAGAATTGCCTCTAGGTGTCTGTACATGTATGATTTTTCTAGATTTATATCTATATTGGAATATTCATTATCTACTGTTATAGGATAGCTGGTTTCTAGTGCAGTCATATTCCATGATTCTTATTGTGTTTTATGATGCTTCCTAGGTATCTGGGTTTCAAATTATTATAGTTCTAGGGTCATTTTTTTATAATATTGTACAACGATGTCCACAGACTCCAGGACAAACAGACAGAGGAGCTATGACTAAGCAATAAAGATGGTCCGCTTTCAAGATGACTGGCTTCTTCTTGGCCTGAGACAAAAGCTTGCCAACTTAAAACAAAGGCCCTATGGGCTTTTTCTCCTGATGGACTGGTTCAACAAGTTCAGGCTGAGTCAGGACATGCTTGCAAAACCTGGCCAATCAGATATCCTGGTCTTCAAACTGACTAACCCTAAATTAGGGGAAGAAGACTTTAAAAGCCTCAATTCTCAGGGAGAACCTGGACTTGCTTCCCCTCTGCTTTGCGAAAGGCCTTTTTCTCTGCAGCTTGTATTTCCTACGCCCTTTTATTAGTAAAAACCTGTCTTTCCTGGCAAAAGAGGAGATGAAGTAAAGAGATAAAGGAGATATGGGAGGAAGAAAATGCACTCATTAATATCCTAACACTACAGAGAGACTTACTGCTTGTGCCAAACTCATTAACATTCTGCACAGAAACTTGCAACAGCACTTTGTACGTGTTAATTTAGTAATTGCAGTAGTCTGGAAAGAACAATTCTGCATAATTTACAGGATGGGGGAGCTAATGCACTGGAGGACTTCAGTAAGCTGATCCCAGTCACACGGTTATGAAATAAGGATGTGGTTCTTCCCTGGTCAAAATCAGGTTTGGTTTTATTTTTTGTTTTTTCTTTCTTTTTTTTTTTCAGACTCGCAATAGACAATTTCAAAGTCTGTCTGTCCTCAAAGCCTCAGGAGGAGGAGAGTTGTGTCCACACCATGCTTGGTAAACGAGGAGTGTGTGGTAGCCCCTGAAATCAGTTACTGGCAAGGACTCCAGCCTCTCTAAGGGGGCATACACTTAGAAAATTTTGTATTCCTAACCCAATGTCCTCATCTCTTAATCCCCTCATGGGCTGTGTAGGCACCTTGCCTGGTGTTCTTCTGAAAACCACCTGGCCTGGGGAGCATAGACACACATTCCCCTCTCACCACCTCTCCACCCAGTTTGATCCAGTACTTACTACTTTTCCCTAACACCCCTTCTATTCACACCCCACCCCCACTCCTAGCCTCAGGATCTATTAAAACTCCTTCTGTTGAGACTGCCACAACAGTGAGATCACTCCCACTTTGGCTCTGATCCACCTGACTCCAACATGGCATTGCCTTTCATAAGATAGCAGAATGCAAACCCTTGCTCGGACCATCCCAGTAAGTGGTTAAAGGTTTAGCTCTGTGATTTCAGCTTGGGTAGATTGAGGTCCTTTGCATTTGGCAGATAGCTCTCTCTGTGGCTCAGCTCCACTCCTGACAGAGGTCTGTTTCATTTTGTTTTCTTGTTCTGGGCATTTAATGAATGTCACACTAGATGAAACAAATGTGCCCTGAATGCCAAGGGGAGGATGCTGGTGAGCTGGCTCTCTTTTCTGCATCAGCTCCTTTCCTGATTCGGGATGCTGGTGTTTGTCATAAGATGTTCTAGAAATTACAGAGGAAATGAGTACAAGAATTCCCAGACCAGATGCTGAAGGTCTCATAACTAATTTGTTTGCAAGATACCTGCCATTGGCAGGTGATGCTGCCTTCCTCCAGCCTCCGTGAACGTGTGTGATGAAATTTAATAAGAGCATCATGTATGTAGCCTGAGTGAGTACCTTTCACCCGCCTCTGTCATTGAGGAGGATGCTAGCACCAGCCCCAAGCTGGGGGCTTGTCATTGATGAATATGACCTTAGGTGGGCTGCAATTTCTTCCCTGATGTTTTGCGTTTCATAGGAGACAAATGAACGCAAGCTGAATTGCTCCAAAAGAAGTTCAACACACTTTTAAACATATAGTTCTCAAAGATGGTTTTTGATTCTCGGAAGAACCAAGCTGGTGTTTCATCCAGCAGAAGAATGGTAATACAGGCTCAGCATACCTAGCAGGAAAAGCAGCGATGGATCATGTCAGAATCATTTTTCACTACAGCTCCTCTCACCTGTGTTGGGGGCTGCAATATCGTTAATTAGGGAGGGAGACCTTATTAATGCAATTTTATAAATGAGATGAATATGGCCCCAAAGGGGACAGTAATAATTCATACTGTGCCCATAGCTTAGACATAGAGGTAGCATTTAGCCTATGAGAACCGAGCCCCATGACTCACCACCATTTCACACACACACACATGGTGTTCATCCCACTGATACTATAGAACTGCCCTGTGAGGAGCTGTGTGGTTATTCGCACAGTGAAATGAATAAAAGCTCATTTGTGTAACTGTGGCACCCTCTGCTCTTACCCCCAAACATTAGGAAGCAGAAGAGTTCCGAGTTCAAACTACTGTCCTTTCCTTGGAGAAAACCTTTGCCAGGACCCTGAGTAAGTCAATAAATTTGTGGCTACGGAGATGTCCCGGTCAGTAAACAGCTTGTTGCGCAAACATGAGGGGTTGAGTTTGCTCCCCAGAACCCTTAAAAGCCAGGTAGTGTGTAGAGCATCCCAAGTTGCAGAGGTGGACACAGAAGTATCCCTGGATCTAGCTGAATTGATCCAGTGAGAGACTCTGTCTCAAAAAATAAGGTAGCTGGGCTGGAGAGATGGCTCAGTGGTTAAGAGCACTGGTTACTCTTTCAGAGGACTAGGGTTCGATTCCCGTCACTGACATGGTAGTTCACAATTGTCTGTAACTCCAGTTCCAGGGATCTGAAGCTCTCATGCAGACATACATGCAGGCAAGACACAAAAGCATATAAAAATAAAATCATTTTAAAAACTAAAGTGCATCCATTAAAAAAATTAAGGTGGAAAGTTATTGAGGAACCTCCTGCTGCTGAATTCTGATCTCTAGATGGGCATACATGCAACACATGTACACACACATACATCAACATACACACACATACTTGCACACGCACATTCATGGGGAAGAGAGAAAGAGAACGTTAACTCCCACGACTCCCAATAAATCCCCAGAAGAGGGGCTAGAGGAATGACTCTGATTACAAACAATACTCTTGCCGGGGGCTCGAGTTCAGTTTACAGTAGCCATGTTGGTGCCACCTGGAGCTCTAAATCCAGCATCATCTGACCACGTGAGCTCTGCTGGCACCTGCACTCCCATGAGTGTTCCCACCCAAAGCACACACATATACTCATAACTAAAGACAACAAAAGTGGATCTTTTTAAAGACTCTCAGGAAATGAGGAGTCTTTTCAACTTGACTTCATTTCAAAATCTATCATGCGAAATCATCATTATGAGAAGTTTCAAATGGACTCGGTTTCTAGGAATTTAATCTTGTGATAATGGGGAGTGTTTAAATGCAAACCCTGTCAATGGCTGTCTATACTTACAACAGCAACAAAAATCTCTGTAAGCGTTTATCCATTTACACACTGCTATGGCAGAATATGAGCAAACGCCAATAAGACACTGTTAAAACACAGCAAATATTCATAACATGGTACAAAACGCTAAGGATTTATTTATAGGTTGAGCTTAAAATGTAAAACTATCTTCCTACCAGTAGCCTGGGAGAGAAATCATTATGATTTGAATAGATAATCCTCCCAAGATGGTTAGGATGCAGGTAACTTTTTTCCTTATGTATTATTTTGTTCGCATTCTTTTTCATTTTATTAAATGTATGTTGTATTTAAGCACAGGAAATAATTAAAACTTCAATAACAGCTACACACTGAGCACCTCCATGGGCCTTCTTCCAACGAGGACAGGCATACTCGCGTCTTGGACCCTAGGAAATAGTCTAAGATGGCATATTCTACTGAAGTTTGAAGAACACAAGCTTCTGCCCTTCAAGCAGCCTCCAGGGCTCTGCCCCTGAGGCTGGCCCAGAGAACTCCTGGGATATAGAGTTTCCTATGCAATGAACTAATGGAAAAGAATCACTGCGGGTCCACCGAGTCTCAAAGCTGGCATCTAGAAACGTCCCCCTGTCATTTCTTTCCATGAAAACGCAAATTGGTCAATTTGATGACTTGCTGCCCATGCCTCTCCCATCCAGGGTGTGCCTTCCCTTCCCAGCTGTCTTCTCTCCGCTGCCATTCTGAACTCTGTAGTCCAACTTGTGAGGTTTCCTCTTCCTGGTAACCTTCTTTTGCCCCTGTTTTGAAATTAAATTCCATTTGTTCTGCTCATGTTGGCACAAAAATTGTCTCAAGTTAGTCTAATAAGACCATCACTAAAACAATTTTCTTGAGTAGTGTAATTATCGAGTTGGTAATCAGACTGCGCTAAATGAATAGTGCAGTTAGATTACATTCAGACAAGCGCCACACACCCCATTCCATTTTAATTACCCCTTGAATGCTATCCTGTTTGCGGGAAAAAGCATTTTGGATGGTAATAGCAAGACCATCATACACACTTGCATAAGATTATGTCCCCTCGAAAGCTAGGACAAATCAGTATCCACCATGCTATCCATTCTATCACCTGTGGTGCGGGAAGCCAAGCATGTGGAAGGAGATTCCTCTGACACGTGTGGTCTGGGTCTCTCACATGACACCGTTCAGATGACACAGTGTCTGCTGGAAGCTTTTCACACCCTCTCTTCTGCAAAGAGAGCATTGACTCAGCAACTTGTGCCAGGCAGAGCCTTTGACTCTCAGTCCTTCGCTTTAGTGCTCACTTCTGGGTTTCCTTTGTGACCTGGTGACTTTCTCTGTGTCACCAAGGCAGCTGTGATTCTTTGGAACCAGATGCTATGCATATCCTTCAGGGAACGGAACTGCCTTTTGCGCCGTGGAGTATCCACTGTCAACCTGCAGTCAGCAAGGGGAGCTTCATGTTACACAGCTGCCCTTTAGATTCAAGCACCAGCCAAAGGCCTATGGAAAGGAGTGGGACTTTGACCCACCTCAATGGAAGGAGCACACCTATGTCTGATGGTCAGTCATTGAATATTTAATGTTATTACTAGCTTTAGTTGCATTTATTCCACTTAATTGGTTTTGTCATCTCTATTTCATAGGTATAAAACTTGCGTTTCTCCTTCTACAGTATCCCTGCAGTGTATCCATGTATAAACCTGACTTTTCCTCAAGGACAACCAGATACCTCTCCCCACACCATGAAGCCGGGGTGTGAAAAGGATTCAGTCAAGTCCTTGTTCTTAGAGTCAAAGTTTACACACAAATAGTCCCCCACAAACTTTCTTTATTGATAAGAAAGGATCTTCACACAGAAGGTAGTATGCCTGCTCTAACAGCAGACTCAGGAAGTGTAATCTACTGTCTTCTGCTCTGACTTAACAGGCTACTAATATTCTGTCTTTACCCTTTACCTTGGATTCAACTAACATAAGAGCATAACCCAGGAAATTAACTGTTTATACAGGAAAAAGGCCCGAGTCACCAAAGCTAGCTCCAGAGAGAAAAATTCTCACCTGGGCACCCTGCTAGAGTCAAAAGCAGGGTCCCCAGGAGAGATTCCTTTTAACTCAACCAGTTAGATGCTAATGCAAATCAAGCCCACAGGTCACTACCAAAGTTGTGTTCCCAGTCTCAAAGAACCTTCACAGCCACACCCCCTCTGAGACATAAGGGGCCTCCTTTCCAGATCCACTGGTTTCTTGTGACTCTGTGAAAACGAATGCTTGATACCATTGTTAATGCCTATGGAATTGTTAACTTGTCTGTATGCCCATATCAACTGAAAGCTTCCTGGAGATTAGCCCCTTTTTATCTTATTTCTTTATGCCTTGTGCCTGATAACCCTTATGCCCTCTCTTTACTCTTATGCCTTACCCTTATGTCTGATGCTTTGCCCTTATACCTTATGCCCATGCTTCTCTTCTTTTCCCTTCTTTCATCTTCCCCCAAGAAATAAAGATACATGCAGAAAGAATTGTGCCTACGTCAGTCAACTTGTTCTACACTTCAGATCCATTTCCAAGTCAATCTTTGCTTGTCATAGAAGTTCTGTTCTAAACCCTGAGAGCGTGCTGAGGCTGGTTCTCAGTAGCTCCTGATACAACCCTTGTTTTTTCTAGTCTTATGTCAGTTGTCAGGGAAGGTATGTATACATGATATTATAAGGAAGACTAAGTTCTACAACTGTTTATCACTATCCTGATGTGGGAAGTCTTTCTGTATATGTGTTGCTTTTATTGGTTAATGAAAAAAGAAACTGTCTTGGGCCTGCACAGGGCAGAATAGAGGTAGGTGGAGAAAACTAAACTGAATGCTGGGAAAAGGAACAGAGTCAGGAGATGCCATGTAGCCCCGCCAGAGACAGATGCTGGGGACTGAACTTTACCGGTAGCAATACACAGATTAATGGAGATGGGCCAGTTTAGGATGTAAGACTTAGCTGATAAGAAACTAGAGCTAATAGGCCAAGCAGTGATTTAATTAATACAGTTTCTGTGTGGTTATTTTGGGGCTGAGTCCCCGGGAACAAACAAGCAGACTCCTACAACACTATCCCCTACCAGGAACATCTGCCTCTTCATCTTTCTTTCTTGCTAGGGTTTGGACATAAGGCCTCGTGTGTGTGTGTGTGTGTGTGTGTGTGTGTGTGTGTGTGTGTGTGTG
>JABTXL010012642.1:6328615-6340363 GCA_025134845.1 Neodon shergylaensis
TTGAGAATACAGACGCAGAGACAGACCTATAAGTGGGTTCGGAGGATAGAATCCAGATCTTCATCTTTGCAAGGAAAGTAAGTATTTTACTGACTGCAGTTTTTCCTATTTATTTAATCTATAAAATGAGATTAATTATGTGCATGTTCTAATGTTTTAGGGGATTGTGTATATGTATATTCACAAAAATATGATAAAATACATAAAAGTATCTTGTAAAATAGAAAGCATTATAACATGTAAATTTTTATCATCATGACTTAATCAGCTCCAGAATATTTAATGAATTGAGACTGTGTCTGGAGAAGTTTTGATGTTTTATGTCATATCAAGGAAAAATAGGATTCTCTTACAGAAAGTATTATCTATGTTTATGCAATGAACTCATTAAAATATCACAGCTCTACAAAGTAGGAAGCTTGCATGGATGTTGTGAGCCTTGCTTTTTCATCCTGGTTTCAATTTGCCGGCTTTCACTTTCCTCCTCAGCAATAGGAATTGCTCAGTTCTTGGTTGATTGATTCTAGGAATTTGCTGAATACAGCCAAACTATGACATATTTGCATTTTTAAGGCTTGAAACATTCGCTCAGTTTTTAAAATGAGTTTATTTTCAGGAAATGTATGACTTCTTGAACTAATGGCAAACTAAGTTAATAAAATTCATACCTGCTGTGGGTCACGATGATTAGAGATCAAAGGGGAAATAAATCAAAGGCTAAATTCCACACTCTCTAATTGCCCACATTCCCCATTCATTTCGGTAGAAATACTTCTGCTTGGGATTATAATGCAGACGCATAGAACAAATGATTCACCCTTTTAAGTTGTTTCCAGGCTTCTCATTCAAAAGCATGGGCAATCTGCATCATCTCCATCCTCCTCTATGGCTACACAGCCCTCGGCGTCTTCTTGGCAGAAGCGCCAGTAAGCATTGTACATGCACGACGTTACAGTTTTCCTCTTCTCGGGAAACATGTCTAGCTGTTTTTCATTTTGTTTGATGATGACTTGTTAACAACAATTACAGTGTTAAATGAACTTGAAAAAAAGCTGTCATAAATGAGGCCCAAGGCTAAAATTCAGGCATAGTTCCTACCCAGCCTTTTTCTATCCAGCTCTGGTACCAGCTAACTAGAGGAAAAACTCCCTTGCCCAGCAACCCCCTCATTGAGAATGCATCAGTGACTATTTTTAAAATAAGGCAAACTCAGGACCTGGATCAAGGGCAAGAAAAAGGGCTGGTTATGAAAACCTGAATACCAGTGTTCAGCTGGGGATCCACAGTATAGGGTGAGAACTGACTCCCCACAGTCGCCCTCTGACTTACATGTGTGTATGCGTTCCACTCGCCACACACACGGAATAGCAAGAGCAGTAAAAATAATAATAACCGAAGTAAGTCACACTCTACAGACTAGTAGAAATGATAAGATCTCCGATGATGCTATTGGACCGAGATAGATTTGACTTTGTCCTAGGACACATTTTCTGTAAACTCAAGGCTGTCTAAGGCTGGGCTAATGAGAAATCGAGGGTGGACTAACAGATACTTATACAAACTAATGTGTATCTCAGATATGTTCTTCTCTGAGGCCCAGATTAGAATCCCTTGTGTTTTGTGCCCCTTCTATTAGAAATTAGCCCTAAGAAGGCAGAATTCTGAATATGTAAAGAAACCTGTCGCTAATGCAGTGCCCTAGAAGTTTCTTAGGATCTGCAATGAGTAATAATAGCTTCCTAGCTGTTATTTAAGCCATATATTATGTTGAGGTTTTCTCAGCTGATGCTTTCATAGGGATGCAACATTGATGAATGGCTGAGCACAAAGTAATTAAGTACCCAAAGCCAGCCCACTTAGGAAAAATAAATGGCAAAGAGTAAGTGTACTCAGAGATGCCAAGCGAACTACAAAACACAAAAATGTGTCTGGCCAATCCAGAAGTTATGAATATTTAGCAGAAATATTTCTGATGTTTATACTACAAAAGATGATAAATGGAGATTATGACTAGTTTAGAAAGTTTGTCGTCAAAGGTGAGTAGTCCCCAGAATTACAACGGACTTTGCAAACACGCTGCACAAATGCATTGTGGCAGGGGCTCTCTATTCAAGACACCACCCCTGGCTCAAAGAATTGATAACTAGGATGGAAAATTAGAGGGAAGAGTAATTATAATATATGGATGAAAATGACAAATAACAATTTTAATTAACAAAATAATATGCTTCCAAAATGCATCAATGGATACAAACAACTTGTAAGAAGAAAACTGAAGAATATGATTAAATATGAAGTTAAATGCCTGGGTTTTGACTCCACCAAGTTAAGTATAGACTTGTTTCTAGAAGGATATAAGAGGGGAATAAAGCCTCTTAAACAAATGGATCATTAAGAAGCATTGCACATGACTTCTTTATCATGCTTACTCTCACTCTCTGGGAATAAACTTCTAGATAGGAACTGAAATACTCAGTGACGAGACAAATGAGAAAACAATAGGCACCACAGAAGCTGAGAAGTGGTGCCATCATGGAGAATGGCAAGCAGACACTTCCTGTCTTAGGGATTCTATTGCTGTGAAATGAGACACACTTCCTCCAACAAGGCCACACCTCCTAATAGTGCCACTCCCTGTGAGCCTATGGGCATCAGTAACATCAAAATATCACATTCCACTCCCTGGCTCCCAAAGGCTTGTAACTATATCATAATGCAAAATACAGTTAGTCCAACTTCAAAAATCCACATAGTCTATAAAAGTCCAAAATCTGTTCTGAAACTCCTATAAAATATAAATCAAAAAGCAGATCACATATTTCCAGCATATAAAGGCATAGGATTGACATTACCATTCCAAAATGGAGGAAAGGGAAGATGGTAAGGAACTACTGGACCGAAAACCAGGTGATCAAACTTCAAACTCTGCATCTCCATGTATGATGTCAAAGTTTTTCAGATCCCCAACTCCTTTCATCTTTGTTGACTTTAACACAGTTCTTCCTCTTGGGCAGTTTCCACTCCCTGTTATCAGCTTTCCTCAGCAGGTTTACCATGGCTCTGGCATTTCCAAAATCTTGGGATCTCCAAGACAATCCAGTCTTCACTATAACAGATTCATACAGTGGCCTCTCTAGGCCCCTATGTAGAGATACCACTGCCATCTGCCTGACCTCAGCAGCTTTCCTTGGTTACATAGGGAGATTCCATAAACCCTTCTATTGTTGACTCTAAAGCTACAACCATGTGGACAAGGCCGCCAAGTTCTGATAATTGCTGGAGCCAGAACACGATCCTCTTGTTCAATTACATCTTTACCGGGGTCTGTTTTCAATGGTTTCCTTCCTTGTCTAAGTTTGGCTGTTTTTGACCTTGCTCTGTCTGACCTCAAACTCAGAGATCTGCCTGCCTCTGTCTTTGGAGTACTGGGATTAAAGGTGGGTGCTATCACATCCAGCTCTAAACTCGGCTTGAATTTCTTTTTATGAGTTGGAAACTTAGCTGGGAAGAATATTGCCCTGAGGACACTACTCCCTTTATTCCTTTTAACATCTGACTTTACTTTAAGCTGTTTATCTCCTTGAACACAGGATTTAGCTTCCTCCTGCTTCCTGGTGCTCCTTTTTCTCCTCAAAACGTACATTTTGTATTTTTCCTTACTCAGCTTGCCTCTTTTCATTATAGATCTGTATAAGAGCTATCACTAATAACCACAAAACAAGTCAGCATTTGACAACATACTAAAATTCTCCTCTGAAACCTTTTGAGTCAGGCCCCCACAGTTTAAATCACCCTCAGTACTCCTGTCTTCTGTGTTCCTACTAGTATGACTCCTTAAGTCCCACTTTAAGCCTTCCACTGCTTCCCTAACTTGTTTTAAGCATTTTGCCGCTTTTCTAACCTGGACTATCAAAGTCCAAATTCCTCCAAATAAAAACATGGTCAGGCCTATCACAACAATACCCCAGTCCCTAATACCAACTTCTTAGTTAGGATTTCTGTTGCCATGAAGAGATATCATGACCGTTGGCAACTGTTATAACGGAAAACATTCAATTGGGGCTGGCTTACAGTTTCAGAGGTTTAGTCCATTATCATCACAGTGGAAAGCAAGGTAGCATGCAGGCAGAGTTGGTGATGAAGAGGTAGCTGAGAAGTTCCATCTTGATTCACAGGTAGCAAGAAGTGAACTGAGACACACTTCCTCTAACAATGTTACACCTCTCTAACAAGGCCAAACCTCTTAATAGTGTCACTCCCTATGAGCACAGGGGGTCATCTACATTCAAACCACTACATAGTTAGAGAGGAGAGTTCAATATTTCTGAGAAAGATGATTGAGCAGGGAAAGTTCCAGAAGCATAGGGACTGTGGTAGTTTGAATAGGCTTGGTCATAGGGAGTAGTAACAAGGTGTGCCTTGTTGGAAAAGGTGAAGCCCTGTTGGAGGAAGTGTGTCACTGTGGAGGTGGGCTTTGAGGTCTTATAAGTTCAAGTCTGGCCAGTGGGATACAGACTCCTTCTGCTGCCTGAGGATCAAGATATAGAACTCTCTGCTGCTTCTCCAGCACTTGTCTTTCAACACGCCACCATGTCCTGCCATGATGATAAGGAGGAAAACTCTAAAACCACAAGCTAGCCCCAAATAAAGGTTTTCTTTTATAAGAGTTGCCATAGTCATGGTGTCTCTTCACTGCAATAGAAACCCCGACTAAGACAGGGACCAAACAGGAAATGGGAACTATTCTAAAGAAAATCTGACCTTGATTATGTACTGTCGAAGCATTGTCTTATAATGTCGTGATTGCTGATGTTTGAGATTAGAATAAGATGTGTTTGCATTTTTTTTTAAAAAAAGAAACCAATGGAATCATGACTCATATTTATAATCACAGCCCTTGGGAGGTAGCAAGGGCAGCATCGTGAATTCAAGGTCAACCTCAGCTATACTGAAGTTGAAGCCTTAGCTACAGAAGAGAGGTTGGGGGAAAAGAAGAAGGTGGAGCAGGAAGAAGAGGAAGGGGGGAGAAGGATGGAGGGAAAATGGGAAAGAAGGACTAGGTGGATGAAGGAAGCCCCAGAGATGATATGTAAGCTGAAAGCCTCATGCTGTGGAAGGCAGGAAGCTTCATTCAATTTACAGTTCCAAGTTAATGTTCATCATGGCAGAAAAGTCACAGAGGCAGTGGCCTCAGGCTCCTACTCACGTGCCTACAGCCAGAAAAGAACAACAAATGCAACCAATCAGCCTCATCTCTCCTCATTGTGTCCAGGATACAGCCCATGAATTGGTCCCATCCACAATTAAGATGGGTCTTCCAACATCACTGAACACAATCAAGGTAATCTGCCACAGGCATGCCCAGAGGTTCTAAGATGATTCTAAGTTCTGTCAGGGTGACAACTATCCCATGAGCCCCACTGCAAGTTTTTCTCATCTAAGAACTAATAGTATAAACTGATGAGTTGATAGTAGTCAGTGGGGGGAAAAAGGAGCTCAATGCCTATTTATAGAGCACAGGGCATCATAGATGGTAAAAGTGCTGAGTTAGTAAGGAAGGATGACACTTTGTTTTAGAGCTTGGATGGTTAGAAGGATGTTAGTACTACTGTGAGAGATCAAGAATTAGGAATGTTGTTCTCCTTTAGACAGAGTAATACCCAGTTAGATTCAACAGAAAGGTTTCAGAGATTGTGGATGGAGCATGGCCATGTGGAAAGATGTGGAATATCTGTTATTAAAATTGTATTTGGAGCCAAAAGGGCAATTAGTTTTCTGAATTACTAAAGCAATAATTTAAAAAATAAAGATAAAGCACTCTATGATGGGTAACGACAAAGTGGTACTCACCTGTTTCCTCTTCCTACCTCTGTCTCTCATAGGGAACTGATAAAGTGCTCAGAGTGGGAAAAAAAATCTTGTCTGGTTTCTTTGTATTTGGATGCAAACAGAGAACAGACTATGATTTAGTAGATTTAATCAACCTACTCTGCTAAATCAGATAATTAAACCTCCTCCACCAGACTTCCATTCTCATCCACTTTGTACCTAAATTACTCAATTTGTATAGCCACATTGATTAAATATCCAACTCCTCCACTTTGTGTGGGGATACAACCATTTAAGTCTTAAACATAATTTCCAAAGAATTTAACTTGATTTAGGATTCCAGGAGAATGTAAAATGAACCTTCATTAGCAGGGATTTATTTTATTAAGATCATTTTTGCACATCTTTAATTCTGTTCTGGGAATTCTTGGTCAATCTTTAAAAAGCTATACATTTTTTTTAAAGAGTTAGAGGGGCTAAACTTCAAGATATTTTTTTTCATCTACTGATATCTGAAAGAATGTCCATCAGATTACAATGGAAAGAATTCTTAGACTGAAGGTAAATTCTTTATTGTGTGACTAAAAACTAAGCATGATTTAAATCATAGAATTCTAATCAATAGACTATAATACAAATTTTCAGTATTTTTAATGTGTGAAAATTTCATGCTAAGAATACTGTTGCTTCTCTAAAATTATATAAATGTATTTTATAGATTATATATACATACATATATACATATAAACATATGTGCACACATATGTATGTTTATATTGTTGTGAGGAGTTAACATTTTTCCATGGAAGGGGAAATGGAGACAGAAAGCTTGAGCCACCCTTTACTGATACTCAAAAGATATGTCCATTCGCCGTGTAAGCACAAAGACCTTGTTCTGGATCTCCAGAGCCCACAAGGAGTGAAATATGGTAGGAGACATCCTAGTGCTCCTGTGCTGAGATGGGAGGTGGAGAGAGGAAAACTGTAGAATATCGTGGGCCAGCTAGCCTGGTGTACTCAGAGGTCAACAAAGTGGTCATGTCTCAAATGCTGGGGAAATGAGGCCCTGTAGGTTGCCCTTTGATCTGCACGTATGAACCATGGCACATAGCACAATTGCCCACACACACTTTATTTTAAGTCCATGGTTTCCCAGTGAGCTCAAAGGAGTGTTCTGAGGATTTTCCCTGATGCATTCTCCAGAGCTGAGATTCATCCAGGGAATCCCGTTGTTTGTTTCTCTTCAGAAGTTCTAGTTTTTAAAGAAATGCCTCTATAATTTAGAATTTTTTTGCAAAGCCTCAGACTAGATGTTCTTTACCCATTTGTCAATATGTAGTCTCAGTTATTGTGTCTGGGAACCATATTGATTAGTGTAGTATCTTAGTTAACCCTCCTCCAGTGGCATGTGGTGTACTGCACCCGTCCTCTCTTTCTGTCCCATGCATTTCATTCCCTTCAGTCTGCTCTACTTTTCCTTTATCCTCATGAGATATCTTCTAAATAATTTTAACATACTAATCAATTGGTGCAATATCATAGTTTTGAGGTGCTGGTATTTACATTATGAATTATGTATTCATATGCTTTACTGCACGTATTTTAAGTCTATTAGGTCTTTGCTTACTGATTTGAAAGAAATTTTAGTATATTGAAGATTAATTTTTTTCTCAGTATTTGTTGCAAATATTCTTCCCAATTCACTTCATCTTCAAATTCCTTCATGAGGTCATTTTGCAAACCTTGCTCTGTGCTTTAAAGGGCCACACATATTTCCCTTGATCCTTGCTACTATCAGTTTTGTGTTTATATTAGTCTTGCCCATATTTTAATATTCTGTGTAATTTTATATTAAAATATTTTGTCTGTGTTTTACTGTATTTTAACTCACCTGGAATTTATTTCAGCATGTGTACAGGACGTGTACTAAGAACCTAGTATTTCAAATATTTTTTTTATGGAGTACATTTATTGACTCATCCACTAACTTAGCTGTTTTACAAATGTTTGTTGAATGCCTACCGGGTTCAAAGCATTGTGCTAGGCTATACCCAGTTACTAAAAACAACAGACAATTTTTTCCTTACATAAGTTAATAGTGTGATAGTGAAGATGAATATTACATAAATGAATACATATTGGTGAATTTTAATTGGAATGGTAAAAATGAAGAAGAAAATAGAGACTAATGAAGAAACAACTTGTATTGGGGACAAGAGCTTTCCATTTAAAAATTTAAAATTTAGTGTGTATGTGTGTGCATGTGTGTGTATGTGTGTGGTATGTGAATGTATGGTTGATGTGGAGAGGTCATAGGACAACTTCATGGAGTTAGTTCTCTCCTTCAACCTTTATGTAAGTTGTAACATTTAAACTCAGGTACCCAGGCTTATGCAACAACCTCCTTTACCCCTGAACCATCTTGCTTTTCATGTGCTAATTTCAAGCTGCCATTAAATTATGCTCTATTCTACGTCGTTGACCTATATCTGCTTAAAGCAATAACATGCTGTTCTGTGTCATCTAAGTAATCACACTTTACAATTTGTTTTAATGTTTGAGCAAATTCTTTCTGACTATTCACATGCATTTAAAGGTTTATTTTCTGGTATTTAATGATCCTTGATTTTCATTTTTTTCCTTCTTCCAGGTCTATACATACAGAGTTGACTTTCTACCCTGCTGCTGTTGAATAGATTTGTTAAATTTAAGTTGTTTGTAGAGACTTTTGATTTTTTTCCCTGTATAGAACCAATTCATTCACACACAATGACTTTTATATCTTTCTTTCAAATGAGTCTGCTTTTGGTGTCCTCTTGAATTATTGCATTAGCCTAAATTTCTAACACAGTGCTGGACTGATGGAGGTGGGTCTTGTATCTTATCTGTTGCTTTCATTGGTTAACTAATAAAGAAACTGCCTAGGCCCATTTGATAGGCCAACCCTTAGATGGGTGGAGTAAACAGAACAGGATTGGGGGAGAAAGGAGCTGAGTCAGTGAGTCGCCATGATGCTCCCACTCCAGCCAGAGGCAGATTAAGCTCCTCCCTGGTAAGCGCACCTTGTGGTGCTACATAGAATATTAGAAATGGGTTAGATCGATATGTAAGAGCTAGCCAATAAGAGGCTACAGATAACGGGCCAGGCAGTATTTAAAAGAATACCGTTTCCGCGTAATTATTTCGGGTACAAAGCTAACCATGCGGGCGGCAGGGTGCAGGGGACGCAACCCCGCCGCCCCTGATGCAACACTGGACAAGAGCGATAAAGAGCAGGTATCTTTATGTCTTTCAACTGCCAGAGGCAAGTTAACACTGTTAAACCTCTAACTTTCAATTTGGGTGAGTCTCTTTCTGTTTTCCCCCTTTCCAAAGACAGGACCTTCTAGGACTTATAGGGAGCCCTTTGGAACACAGGTAGTAGAGGGTTTATCTTAGCATGTGTTGATTCAGCTACACTATATTCAGGTATACATAGCAACCTTCAAGGTAGGAAAGGTACCAATGATGCTTTCTGGCTAAGATACAATTACTTCCATCACCGGATTGCTCCCTGTGCATTTCCACTTGAGCCACATTTTCTCTGCCAATAAATTGTTTGGAAAAGGAACCAGCTGCAGACTCAGACATGGTCACCTAGCTGAGAATCAGAGTGGAAGGGCACTCAAAGGAGAACAAGTTGTGGACTCAACATATTTTTAGAAGTGATAGCAGGGAAGGAAACAAAAAGGCACAAAGGGGAGAAACTATGAAATACTGACCTATTAAACATTGGGAGTACAAGGAGGAAGCATTTGTTCACCTTCATTCCAGTTTTCTTTTTTATTGGTCACCTAAATTCTGATACTTGGCCAAAGCAGGCAGGCATGAAAGGCAATTCATATTCACAGTTGATGCCGATGAAAATAATCCCTAGGGCTTCAGCGCAATACATCCTGAATTAAAGTGCTTTGGACGTTCAGGACTTGGATTCATCTGTCTCCTGGGATGCTATTAATGGGTTATGCATATTAGGCTATTTTCAGAGTCCTGCTCTTTTGCTCTGGAAAATAAATTAAGAAATCCAGTTGAGGTGCATCTGGAAGGCTTTAAGAACTGGGAGAGATTCTCATCTGGATAGCATGGTGTGAGGCTGATGTGTGAATTTGGGAGCAAGGGCTGCAGGATCTCCCAGGGCAGTTCCAAGACCTGAATTTCACAACATTATGACTATCTAACCAACAATTCCCTGGAGCATAGACTTCAAATTGGATATTACATGGAAAACATTTTTTGATGTAGTAGAAAAGCCCTGGAATGGGACTTTTAAAATACGGCTTCTTGTTCCAACTCTGTACCTAATTATATGAATGACTTAGAAAGTCATTTAACCTTTATGGGCCTCAGATTCATTATCTGTAAATGAGTGTCACCATGATGATGACCAATATCCCTTTAAGTTACCACCGTCGTCCATAGTGGGCTAGAAATATGGCTCAGCAGTTAGGAGTACTTGTTGCTCTTCCAGAGGACTCTGGTTCAATTCCCAGTACCTGCATGGTGGTTTACAAACTTCTGGAATTCCAATGCCAGGGGATCTGACATCTTCTGGTCTCTGCAGGCACTGAACGCATGTAGTGCACAATACATATATATATACTTACATACAGTCTCAGTCTCAATCAATCAATCTGTCTATCTATCATCTATCTATCTATCTATCTATCATGTATCTATCATGTATCTATCTATCTATCTATCTATCTATCTATCTATCTATCTATCTATCTATCTCAGTCTCAATCAATCAGTCTATCTATATATCTATGTATCTATCTATCTGTTTGCCATCTGTCTATCCATTTGTGTCATCTATCTCTGTCATCTATCTCTGTCATCTATCTATCTATCTATCTATCTATCTATCTATCTATCATCTATCCATCATCTCTCTCCATCAGTTGGTGTTCTTATGTATTGGTGTGTATTAAGGTTCCCATCAGGTATTGGACAGAGTCCAGCAATATTTGTGCAGCAATACAGAGTTGTGATTTCATCTGCCTCACAGAGTGCTAGAAGATGAAATTATAAATATTTGCATATCACTTGTTAGAGATATTTATCAATTTCCACAGTCTGGCTTTATTTACTTGAGAGTGCACTTCTTGTACTTGCTTGTTTAAGGAGAAAAAAGTTGAAAGCACTGAAAACAGTCTCCATTTATTGAAGAAGAGGAAATTTATTGGATTATTGACTACCTTTCTCTTATCTGACCTCACATGCCGAATCAGGGGCTCTGTGTACTCACATAAATTTGAATCTTCCCATAGGTAGGTAATTCCTCACAGCACTGCCCTTATGTGATAGCTCACAGCAGACCATATAGGGCTGATCTTGACTCTGTGGCCTTGAACATAAAACCCAAGCTTGCACTTGTCTTAGGCTTTCCCAGCTCTACTGTCCAGGCTGGAATTATCAACATGCATTATAGTTAGGAAAATAAATTTACATCCAAGAATATTAAAACCATTTGGCAATAGGATGGTCAGTAAGTAAGCTGAAGTATTTGAGGTGGACATCTAGTCAGCGCACAGTTGTATGAGCATTGACAACTGTATAGATTAATGTGCTCAATATCTCAATGATGGTATAGACTATCAACGCTAGGAAGTCCCCTGTGGCTCCTCTTTAGTCCTTTCTCAGTGCCAAATTGTGTTTTGGCTCCTCTCTCAAAGATTAGTTTGCTAGAGCTTCACAGAAATGTCATATTTGGTGTCTGGTTTCTTTCACTTAGCTAATACATTTGGGATGAATCCCTGTTGTTTCATGAGCCAGCAGTTCATTTTTTGTTTGAATTTTGTAAATAGGCTAGAGTTTCATGTGGATATACTGCTTGTTTATTCCTTTTAGTGTGAATGGATGTTGGGGTGTTTTCCTTTC
>JABTXL010012642.1:6340373-6351672 GCA_025134845.1 Neodon shergylaensis
TATTCCTTTTAGTGTGAATGGATGTTGGGGTGTTTTCCTTTCTAGCCATGACAAATAAAACTGCAATGAACATGCAGAATGACAAGTGAAAGAAATTAGCTTTCCTTCTCTAAGCTTTTGATATTTCCTGTTCTGTATTTATATTTTCTAAAGAATGAAAGATCTGTGTCTAGAGAGATGGCCCAGGAGTGAGGTGCTTGGATTTTTCTTGCAGAGGTTGTGAATTCAGTTCTGAACACCCAGATGGGAGTCTCACAATCACCGGTAACTCCACTCCAAGAGATCCAATGCCCTCCCTCTTCTGATTGCTGCCACCACCTACACACAAGTGTGTGAGTGTGTGTGTGTGTGCACATGCACACACTAATTAATTAAAAATAGATATTCAGATGCTCACCTTACTAGACCTGGAAGGAGGTGGGAGGTCCTTGGATTTCCCACAAGGCAGGGAACCTGGACTGCTCTTTGGGCTGATGAGGGAGGGGGACTTGATTGGGGGAGGGGGAGGGATATGGGAGGCGGTGGAGGGGAGGAGGCAGAAATCTTTAATAAATAAATAAAAAAAGAAATAGCATTACAAAAAAAAATAAATCTTCAAGAGTGAATGATCTAAAATGAATCTTAAGGGTCACTCAAGTGGAATCCAACTCCTCCAAACCTTGCCCATTTCTTCATTGAACTGCTTTGCACATGATCAGACACAGTGTCTCACAAACATCCATGTCTGTTGCTTTTGAGTTAGTCTCATCTCTTTATTGGGTAAAACTATTTCTATATTTATTAATAACTTCCAGGATGGAGGTCAATGCTGCAGTGTGTTTGTGTTTTATAAGTTATTTTGAGCAGTTATAGGTATTAATGTGGAATAGTTAATTTAATAGAAATAAGAAAAAAACGACTTTGGAGACAGATGTGCTACCCCAAGCACAAACCTGATGTAAATCTCCAATAGTGCTTCCAGGCCTTGTATAGTTAGTTGAGAAATGGGTTGGTTCTGAATTTTTATTTTGTATATTTTCCTTGTATGTTCAAGTCATGAATCTGCCAAAATATGTTTCACCATAAATATGCTTAAATATCCCCTTTGCACAATTTGAGCAGACTATTTTTGGGAACATCTGTAAATTCACCATTCAGATAATGTGCTCTCAGTGGGATATGGATAGAAGTTTAGCTCTAATAAAGTTTACTGTCACAGTATAGATGAGAGCTTCTACTCTCTAGATGCTGTGTAGCATGTGTGTATGTATGTGTTATACTGAACTGCTCCTCATGTGTGTCTGCAATATGTATTTGTGTTTATATATGTGGTGCACCTATGTCTATATGTGTGTTTCTGTGTGCTGTGTATTCATGTGCTGCATAATACATATTTTTATATATGCACCTACATGTGCTATGCCTATTTTTCTTTGCATGTATCTACAGTATATGAAATGATGTGTTTTGTGGTTTTATGCTTAAGTATATTGTGTATGTTGGTATGTTTTTGTATGTGTATGTGGGATATGTGTGTATATGCAGGTATGTGACATGTATACACATATGTAATACACACATTAATTCCTGTACACACTTCACAAACTATGTATAGATCAAAGAGAAATGATGAACATGGAATTGTATAGATTTAAATAAGAACAAATGACCAGTTCTTGTTGCTAAGTAACCCTTACCAGAAAGGAAGACTCATTCACTCACAGAATGTTGTTTTTCTCTGATCTCCAGTAGAATTATCAAGTTCCCTTTCTTTCTATGTTTTGTATCATTATGCCTTTCATAATTATGCCTCAATTGGTTTGGATCTGCATATAACACTGTATATTATATCAGTACTGACGATTAATTATTTCATTTTATACCTGAATTTTCATATAATCTAAGCATACGAACTGCATTTGGTGGTACAATTTAGCAATGTTAGCTACTTAGGAGGCTGAGGTAAGATGGCATAAATTCAAGGCCCGTCTGGACTACAGAATGAGGTCACAGTTGCCTTCTGCAACTTAGTAAGACCCTGTTCAAAATAAAGATGAATTAATGGGCTAGGGATGTAGCTCTGTAGCGGAGTACTTGCCTAGCAGAAGAAAGAAGACAGGGACATTAAGACTTCAGTAACAGTTTATCAAGGCCTAATTATTCTCAAAAAGTCTGAAACTACAGTCATAACTCTTTCCTTTTTTGAAGAAACAGTTACATTATTTTTTTTAAAGAATTTATCTTCTTTAAGGTGAGGAGCTTGGCCCTGTCTCAACATGATGTGCTGTACTTTGTTCATGTCCATGGGAGGCCTGCCCCTTTCTTAATGGAGACTGCAGAGAAGGAGTAAATGGGGAAGGGGTAGATGGGACTGGGTGGGGAAGAAACTGGGAAGAAGAAGAGACTGTGGTCAGTTTGTAAAATAAATGAAAAAAAATTAATTAATAAATAAAGATACCTCTTCCAAAAGAAAAAGGCACATATGAAACTCATTTCTCTTTAAATGTGATCCTAAATTAAGGTTCCAGAATTATCCTACTATAGCAGAGAGATGAATCATCAGCAGCAGATCAGAAACAAAGCTTTAAACTCTGCTTATATGCCCATATTTGAGGCAATGACTCCAGTGGACAGAAGAAATAAAAAGAAAGAAGGAAACTGAGCCGGTAAGACAACTCAATGGTAAAGAACTTGTTTTGAAAGCCAGAGGACCTGAGTTCAGATCCCCAGAACCCACATAGAACATCAGGTGGGGCTAGCACCCTCATGCAATCTGACAACTGGAAGATGGGAGGCAGAGACTGGCAGATGCCTGGAAATCACAAACCAGTGGAGTCCATAGAGAAGGTCCAGATCAGTGAGCGGCTCTGACTCAAGCAAAAGGAGGGACCAGAGGAACAGCACTTGAGTTTGTCCTATGACCTCCACATAAATATATCATGAATACATGTACCCCGCCCCACCCACAAATAACACACACACACACACAAATATATGTATATGCACACACTTTTTAAATGAGGAAGAAGAAAAAAATCGTAGTTCTCATGTGCACTATCACACCCAGATTTACATGGGTGCTGGAGACCAAACTCAGGTCCTCATGCTTGTGCAGCAATCTCATTATCTACAGAGCCGCCTCCCCTGCCTTATAGCACTCTTCAACTAAGAAGTGATTTACATTGTTAGTAGATCATAGTCATTTCTCCTGTCTTTCATATTGTCTTCTCTGTGCATGATGGCTAACAAGTCTGGGAAAGGAAATTGCTGTGGCGTTTTTAATTAATCCTTCTACCTTAGTCTTTCTATTAGCAATGACCACACTGCAAAGGAGGAGGTGACTGGTTGGGGCTATTCATCAAAACTGTGGTCACGACTTTCCTAGGATTTTCAGATCAGCATGTAAGGATGCAAATATAAGCCAATCTCCTCCATCAGACTCTCTTCCATACGCAACCGTGCCTTGTGGTTGGCCCCAGAGTCCCAAGTCACACCTGCCATATGAGTATATCTCAAAATAAATTTCAGACTTGACAAATTTCAGAAAACTAAGCAAAACAAGAGCTCTAGATGCAGTCAGCATGAGGATTCCTGGTTCTGCAAATGTTGTCATAGTAACTGATCAATATAAACCTTGCTCATTCATTTAAACCTAAATAAATACTTTTAAGTTTTAATAGAATAAAAATTCAAAGATTAGAAAACATTTACAAGATTATGACCCACTGTACCATATTGGACTAGAGGCCCAGTTCAATCCAGAAGAGCCATCTTCACTAAGTGCACCTACAATGTCTATATTTCAAATGTGCATATTTCTAAAGCATTCTAGAGGCAGGGTTTCAACTTAAGGATTTTGAGGGTGACATAGTCTATAAGAATAGGGTAAATACCTTAGAAGTTGTTATTTTGCGGTAAATTCTTAACTTGCCTCTAGTTGATGCAGTTTTGGTGGGATTCCCATTTTACCCTACAGAAACACAGTCTTCATGTTTGTAAAAAAAGGCAGAGCATCAATGTGTGCCACTGATTGAATCTTTCAGGTATATGTGAAATATTTGATAGTTTACTTTTATTCAAATGTATCTTTTTATTTTCTTTAGAAGAATGGGAGAGGATTCAACATGGATTTTTAAAATTTTTCTGAATCAAGATAAACTGTTAATAATATATTCACTAATCCTGCCACCATCGTAAGGAAATATAGAGCCACACAAACACACTCATTTCCCCATAAGCTGAAATGTAGTGTACATATTGAGCAAGTGTAATGTTCTGTACAACATATAGCATTCAACAGGATGTCCTATTCTGCTCATGAACCTTTATATTCTTTAAAATAAAATAAAATGTAATAAAATAAAGCAAAGGTTAATACATTGGAATAGGATAAAACGAACACATAGAAAGGAGTCCAAGAAGAGGCAAAAGAAACAGATATTAACACAAAGATTCATTTATTTACATATGCAGGAACTCATAAAAACACTAAACTAAGGTCATGATATATATCCAAAGGACACAGTTTCAGTCCCCTTCCACAGGATTCCTTGAGCCCCGAGAGAGGGATTTCATAGAGCCTTCCCATTTAGGGCTGAGTTCTCCAAGGTCTCTCATTCTCTGAATAATGTCTGATAGTGGGTCTCTGTATTTGTTCCCATCTGCTGCAAGACAAAGTTTCTCTGATGATTGCTGAACAAGGCACTGATCTATGGGTATAGCTGAATGTCACTAAGAGTCATTTTATTTCTTTTTTTCTTTAAGAACAGTAGTATTTGGTTTTACTCTAGGTCCCTAAACTATCCAGTCTTAAGTTCTTGACACCCAAGCAGGATAGTGCATGGATTCAATCTCCTGGAGTAGGTCTTAAGTCAAATCAAATATTGATTGGTTACTCTCACAAGCTTTGAGCCACCGTAGCGCTAACATATCTTCTAGGAAGGAGAACATTGTAGATCAAAAAGATTGTGACTTGGTCAGTGTTAATGTTTCTCTGTTCATTGTGTGCAGAATACCTTTCTATACCAAAGACATTAGAACACAGTGGTGAAGGCTCTTTGTAGACACCAGCTCAAGTTCCCCATTTTCACAAAGTTGTATAGATAACGTTAGCAATGGGTTTTACTATCTGTTTTGTTGAGTGCAACCTATAGCCTTGGCAACAGCCTGAATTGTTTGGGGGTTCCCATATGACACCTTTGGCCAACAACTCAGATGTTATCCAATCTTGGTACTGGAAGCTTCATTTGTTGATAATAAATGTCCAGTTGGGTACTGTGTCCATGTTACTTGGTGATTTCATTTAGATCCCCTTTGTATATGTATATATTTTACAAGGGTTCTACTGGATTAGATTTCTATACTACCTCTCAAATGTCCTTAATTTTAATAGTCTATCCCTGTGTTTCCCTCAACCCCCCAACCCCCTTCCCTGCTCCCTTGATTTTCCCATTCAAACCCATCAAGTCTATCTATATTCTCTCTTCTATCTTCCAAAGCAGATCTCTCTGTATGCCCTTAGTCCCTTACTCTATAACTAAATTCTGTGGCTCTGTGGATTATGGATTGTTTATTGGTGAGTTAACAGCTAATCCACTTATAAAATACCCACATTTGTGTTTTGGAGTTTAAGTTACCTCACTCAGGATGATTTTTTTCTAATTCCATCTATTTACACATAAATTTCATTATTTAAATGGCTGGATAATATTCCATTATGTAAATGTACCACATTTTCTTCATCTATTCACCAGCTGAAGGACATCTAGGGTATTTTCAGTTTCTAGCTTTTATGAATAGAACAGCAATGAACATGGTTAAACAGGTGTTTCTATGGTAGAATGAAGCATCCTTTGAATATATGCCCAAGAATGGTTTAGGTGGATTTTGAGGTAGATCTGCTCCCATCTTCCTGAAGAACTGTCACACTGCTTTCCACAGTGGCTATGCAAGTTGCACTCCCACTGGCTCTGGAGATGTGTTCTGCTTTTGTTCTACATCCTTATCAGCATGAGTTGACACTAATTTTTACTGATCTTAGTCCTTCTGACTGATGTAAAATAAAATCTCAATGTACTTTTGATTTCATTTCCCCGATAGCTAAGAAAGTTGAACACTTCATTATTTCTCATCCATTTGTGTTTTTGGCTTTGAGAATTCTCTATTTAGATCTGTACACCATTATTTAAGTGGTTATTTGTTTTTTTGATATCTAGATTTTTTTATCATTTAAATATTTTGGAGATTAGCCCTCCATTGGATGTGTAGTTGGAAACAATCTTTTCCTATTTTATAACCTGCTCCTTTCTCCAACTGATGGTGTCCTTTGCCAGACAGAAGTTTTTCAGTTTCATGAGGTCCTATTTATTAATTGCTGCTAACATCTTTCTGTTAAGAAAGCCTTTTGAGGTGCCAAAGAGTTCAAGGCTATTCACCACTTAATCTTCTATCAGGTTTAGTGTATCTGGCCTTATGTTGAACCTTTGATCCATTTGAAGTTGAGTTTTGTACAGGGTGATAAGTATGTATCTATTTGCATTCTTCTACATGCAGACATTCAGTTGAATATCCTTGACCAGTTCCATTTGTTGAATACCTGTCCCTTTTTTATTGTGTGTTCCTAGCTTGTTTAACAAAAATTAGGTGTCCATAAGATGTGTGAACTTATGTCTGGCTGTTTAATTTGATGCCATTGACCAATGTGTAGGCTTTTGTGACAACACCAAGGCATTTTCTATGCCTTAGCTCTGTAATATAACTTGAAATAGGGAGCGGTGATACCTCTTGACATTCTTTTATTACTCCATGGTGTTTTTGTTATCCTGTTTGAGTGTGTGTGTTTCCAGATAAAACTGAAAATTGTCTACTCACATTCTATGAATAATTGTGTTGGAATTTTCATGGAGATTGCATTGAATCTACAGATTGTTTTGGGTAGTATAGCCATTTTTGATATGTTAATCTTCCTAATCTGTGGGCATGGGAGATCTTTCTGTCCTCTGGTATCTTCTTCAGTTTCTTCCTTCAATATCTTAAACTTTCTATCACGCAAGTCTTTCACTTGTTTGGTTAGAGTTACCTCAAGATAGTTTACATTTTTTAGACCAGTGTGAAATATTATTTTGAATGTAATTAAGACTGCTCTTTCCCTGGTTTCTTTCTCAGTTTGTTTATCAGTTGTATATAGGAGGGCTACTGATTTTTATGAATTAATTTTGTATGTGGCTATTTTTTTTCTGAAAGTACCTATAAGAGTTTCCAGATAGAAATTTTGGAGTCATTTTATATACTATTGTATTATCTGTAAATAAAGATACCTTGATTTTTTCCCCTTCCTAATTGTACCCCCTTGATTTCCTTCAATTGTCTTACTCCTCCAGCTAAGACTTCAAATACTATAATGACTATGTATGAGAAGACTCCTTGACTCCTTCCTGATATTGATAGAAGTGTTTGAGTTTTTATCAACTTTAGCTGATGCTGTATATATAGGCCTTTATTATGCATAGGTATGCCCCTTGTATCCATAATTTCTGCAAGACTTTAATCATGAAGGGGTTTTGGATTTTGTCAAAGGCCTTTTTTACATCTAATAAGATGATCATGTGGTTTTTGTCTTTCAGTTTGCTTATATGGTGGATTATTTTTATCAATTTGTATATGTTGAACCATCCATGAATCTTTGGGGTGGAGCCTATTTGATTACAGTGGATGATCTTTTTGATTTTCTCTTGGATTTGGTTTGTAAATATTTGATTAAAAAATTTGCATCTATGTTCATAAGGGAAATTAGTAGTATTTCCTTTCTTTGCTGGATCTTTTGCTATTAGTGTAGCAGAGTACCTCATAAAACTAATTGGGCAATGTTTCTGCTGTGTTTATTTTGTGGAATAATTTGAGGAATATTGGCATTGGCTTTTATTTGAAAGTCTAGCAGAATTCTTCAATAAAATCTCCTTTGGTAGAAACTTATTACTGTTTCTATTCCACTAGGGTATATAGCTTATCTAATTTTGATTTAACTTTAGTAAGTGGTATATATCAAAAAAAATTCATTTTAAAATATTTTATAGTTTGTTGGAGTATATATTTTTAAAGCATGTCCTTATGATTCTCTGGATTTCCTTCATGTCTGTTGTTATATCACCATTTCATTTCTGATTTTGTTAATTTGGATCTTCTCTCTCTGCCTTTTAGTTAATTTGGATAAGGATTTGTCAGGCTTATTGATTTTCTCAAAGAACAAACTCTTCCTTTCATTGATTCTTTGTATCTTATTTGTCGGCATTTCTATTTGATAGATTTCATTCAAGAGTTTGATTATGCCTTGCTATCTAGTCCTTCATTTTGGTCTAGAGCTGTCAGATGTGCTGTTAAACTACTTGTATAAAATCTGTTTTTTTTTTCAGTTTTCTTTTTTATACTTTTTATTGAGCTATAAATATATATTTCTCTACTCCCCTCCTTTTCTCCACCTCCTCTTCTGGCCTCTCCCGTGATCCACACACTCCGAATTTACTCAAGAGATCTTTTTTTTTCTACTTCCCATGTAGATTAGATCCATGTATATATCTTTTAGGGCACTCTTTCTTGTCTAGGTTCTCTGGGATTGTGAATTGTAAGCTGGTTTTCTTTGCTTTATGTCTAAAAGCCACTTATGAGTGAGTACATATTATATTTGTCATTCTGGGTTACCTCACTTGATATAATGTTTTCAAAATCCATCCATTTGTCCACAAATTTCAAGATGTCATTATTATTTTATTTATTTTTTACTATGTAGTACTCCATTGTGAAAATATACTACATCTTCTTTATTCATTCTTTAATTGAGGGGCATTTAGGTTGTTTCTAGGTTCTGGTTATGAAAAATAATGCTGCTATAAACTTAATTGAGCATATATCCTTGTGGTATGATTGAGCACCCTTTGGGTATATACCCAAAAGTGATATTGCTGGGTTGTTTCCAAGTTTTCTGAGAATTGACATACTGATTTCCAAAGTGGCTGTATCAATTTGCACTCCCACCAGCAATGCAGGAGTGTTTTTTTTTACCTCACATCCTCTCCAGCATAACTTGTCATCAGTGTTTTTGATCTTGGCTATTCTTACATGTGTAAGGTGGAATCTTAGAGTTGTTTTGATTTACATTTCTCTGATGGCTAAGGATGTTAAACATTTCCTTAAGTGTCTTTCAGCCATTTTATATTCCTTTGTTCTCTGTTTAGATCTGTACCCCATTTTTTAAATTGGATTATATGTTCTTTTAATGACTAATTTTTTGAATTCTTTGTATATCTTAGAGATCAACTCTCTATCTGATGTGGGGTTGGTGAGGATCTTTTCCTGTTCTGTAGGCTGCCATTTTGTCTTGCTGACTGTGTTTTTTCCTTAACGAAGCTTTAGTTTTAGAACATCTCATTTATTGTTTCTCTCAGTGTCTGTGCTACTGGGGTTATATTTAAGAAGTTGTCTTTTGTGCTAATGCATTCAAGTCTATAACGTTCAGTGTGGTTGGTTCTATGTTGAGGTCTTTGATCCATTTAGACTTGAGTTTTATGCATGGCAATAGATATGAATCTATTTTTATTCTTCTACATGTTGATATCCAGTTATGTCAGCACCATTTGTTAAATATGCTTTATTTTTTCCATTTTGTATTTTTTGTTTCTTTGTCAAAAATCAGGTATTTGTAGATATTTGGATTGATATCTGAATTTTCGATTCAGTTCCATTGGTACTTCTGTCTGTTTTTATGCCAATACAAGGCTATTTTCAGTGTTGTAGCTCTGTAGAGTTTGAAGTCAGGGATTGTGATGCTCCAGAAGTTCCTTTATTGTACAGGATTGTTTTGGCTATCTTGGGTTTTTTGCTTTTCCATATGAAGTTGAATATTGTTCTTTTAAGTTCTATGAAGAATTTTGCTTAAATTTTGATGGGCATTGCATTGAATCTGTAGATTGCTTTTTGGTAAGACTGCCATTTTTACCATGTTAATTCTACCTCCCCAAGACCATGGGAAATCTTTCCATTTTCTGGTGTCATCTTCAATTTCTTTCTTCACAGGCTTAAAGTTCATGCCATACAGGACTTTCCCTTGTTTGATTAGAGATACCCCAAGATATTTTATGTTATTTGTGGCTATTGTGAAGGGCGATGTTTCTCTGATTTCTTTCTCAAGCCATTTATCATCTGTGTAAAGGAAGGATACTGATTTTATGAGTTAATCTTGTGTCCTGCTACCTTACTGAAGGTGTTTATGAGTTGTAGAAGTTCCTTGGTAGAATTTTTGGGGTCACTTAGGTAATCTATCACATCTTTAGCAAATAGTGAGAGTTTGACTTCTTCTTTTCTGATTTATATCCCTTTGATCTCCTTTTGTTGTCTTATTGCTCTTGCTAGAACCTCAAGAGCTATACTGAATAGATACAGTCAGAGTGGATGACCTTGTCTTGTTCCTGATTTCAGTGGGATCACTTTGAGTTTTTCTTTATTTAGATTGATGCTGACTGTTGGCTTGCTGTATATTGCCTTTATTGTGTTTAGGTATGTTTCTTGTATCTCTACTCTCTCTGGACCTTTATCATGAGGGGATGTTGTATTTTGTCAAAGGCTTTTTCATCATCAAATGAGATGATCATGTGGTTTCCTTTTTTAGTTTGTTGATATAGTCCATTACATTGACAGATTTTCATATGTTGACCCATCCCTATATCTGTGGGATGAAGCCTAGTAGGTCATGGTAGATCATTTTTCTGATATATTCTTGGATTTGGTTTGCCAGTATTTTATTGAATATTTTTGCATCGATGTTCATGAGGGAGATTGGACTGTAATTCTCTTTCTTAGTAATGTTTTCATGTAGTTTGGGTATCAGGGTAATTGTAGTCTCATAAAAAGAGTTTGGCCATGTTCCTTCTGTTTCTATTGTGTAAAATAATTTAAGGAGTATTGGTATTATTTATTAGTTCTTCTTTGAAAATCTTGTAGAATTCTGCACTGAAGCCATCTGATTCTGGACTTTCTTTGGTTGGGAGACTTTTGATGACTGTCTATTTCTTTAGCAATTATAGGTCTATTTAATTTGCTTATCTGGTCTTGATTTAATTTTCATAAGAGATATTTATCCAGAAAATTGTCCATTTCCTTTAAGTTTTCCAATTTTGTCGAGTATAGGTTTTCAAAGTATGACCTGATGATTTTCTGAATTTCCTCCATGTCTGTTGTTATGTCCCCCTTTTCATTCCTGACTTTGTTAATTTGGATATTCCTTCTCTCTCTCTCTCTCTCTCTCTCTCTCTCTCTCTCTCTCTCTCTCTCT
>JABTXL010012642.1:6351682-6381565 GCA_025134845.1 Neodon shergylaensis
TCTCTCTCTCTCTCTCTCTCTCTCTCTCTCTCTCTCTCTCTCTCTCTGCTAGTTCAGATAAAAATTTGTCTATTTTGTTGTTTTTCTCAAAGAACCAACTCTTGGTCTCATTGATTCTTTCTATTGTTTTCTTTGTTTCTATTTTGTGGATTTCAACTCCTGATTTGATTATTTCCTACCTTCTCATCCTCCTGGGTAGGTTTCCTTCTTTTTGTTCTAAAGTTTTCAAATGTTCTTTTAACTCACTAGTATGGGATTTTTCCAATTTCTTTTTTTTTTCTATTTAAGCAAGGTTTTATTTCAGTAGGTTAATGGTGATAATGATTGTACAGACTTTTTTATCTCCATTTGTTTTTAAATATCATTCTACTTACTTCCTTAGTACAACTATGTAACCAAATATTTAAGTACTTAGTTTTGTAACCTTATTTCTTCAACTGTGATTATAAATTTGAATGGAATTCAAATTTCAATGTTGTTGAATCTATTAGTTTCTCTTGAACAATGTGCAGAAAACTACTCAGTTTAACTCCATGGTAAGGGAGGCAAGTTCCAAAAATGGAATCCATTATATTTGTCAGAATACAGTCCAAGAATGGAGTATTGAGAGAATTCTGAATGCTTGTGAGAAAACTCTAAGAACAAAACATGAGTTTTGTGACCTCAATTTCTTCAAAGCACATAATTATTTTTATTTTTTTTTATTTTTTTTATTTTTATTTTTATTAAAGATTTCTGTCTCTTCCCCACCTCCGCCTCCCCCCTCCCTCCCCCTCCCCCAATCAAGTCCCCCGTCCCTCATAAGCCCAAAGAGCAGTCAGGGTTGCCTGCCCTGTGGTAAGTCCAAGGTCCACCCACCTCCATCCAGGTCTAGTAAGGTGATCATCCAAACTGCCTAGGCTCCCACAAAGCCAATAGGTGCAGTAGGAACAAAAACCCATTGCCATTGTTCTTGAAGTCTCAGAAGTCCTCCTTGTCCACTATGTTCAGCAAGACCGGTTTTATCCCAGGCTTTTTCAGACCCAGGCCAGCTGGCCTTGGTGAGTTCCCAATAGGACATCCCCATTGTCTTATTGTGTGGGTGTACCTCTCGCGGTCCTGAGTTCCTTGCTCGTGCTCTCTCTCCTTCTGCTCCTGATTTGGACCTTGAGATTTCAGTCCGGTGCTCCAATGATGTAGGCATTTAGTGCTATGAACTTTCTCCTCTTAACACTGCTTTCATTGTGTCCCATAAATTTGTGTACGTTGTGTGGTCATTTTCATTGAATTCTAGGAAGTCTTTAATTTCTTCCTTTATTTATTCCTGACTCATTGGTGATTCAGGTGAGCATTGTTTAATTTCCATGTGTCTGTGTGCTTTCTAAAATAGGTGTTGCTATTGAATTATAATTTTAAGCCATGGTGATCCAACAAGATACATGGAATTATTCCAATTTTTATTTTATCTGTTGTGGTTTACTTTGTTACCTAGTATGTGGTCAGTTTTTGAGAAAGTTCCATTAGGTGTTGAGAAGAAGGTATATTCTTTTCTGTTTGATATAACATTCTACAGATGTCTATTAAGTCTATTAAAGTCATAAAATCTGTTAATTCCCTTATTAAGTTTCTGTTTGATAGATTTGTATCTTTTGTTTGATTTTAGTTTGAGGTTTATTTTGTTAGATATTAGGATAGCTATACCAGCTTGTTCCTTAGGTTAATTTGATTGGAAAATTTTTCCCAACCCTTTACTCTGAGGTGATGACTGTCTTTGAGGTTGAGGTGAATTTCTTGTATACAGCAGAAGGATGGATTCTGTTTTTGTATTCAATCTGTTTGCCTGTGTCTTTTTTATAGTTGATCTGAGTCCATTTATATTACGGGATATTAATTAGCAGTGATTGCTAGCTCCTGTTATTTTAGTTTTTGTTGGTGGTGATGTTACTGTGTGCATTTTTCCCTTTGGGATTTGCTGCTGTGAGATGATCTATTGCCTGGGTTTTTGTGGGTATAGCTAACTTTTGTGGGTTGAAGTTTCCCTTCTAGCACTTTGTGTAAGGCTGGGTTTGTGTCTAGTTTTTGGCTAAATATAGTTCTGTCATGGAATATCATATTTAATCCATCTAGGTGATTGAAAGTTTTGCTGGGTATAGTAGTCTGGGCTGGCATCTGTGGTCTCTTAATGTCTACATAATGCTTGACCAGGACCTTCTGGCTTTTATTGATTCCATTGAGAAGTCATGTGTATTTCTGATAGGTCTGTCTTTATATGTTACTTGACATTTTTCCTTTGCAACTCTTAATATTTTTTCTTTATTCTGTATGTCTAGTGTTTTGATTATTATGTGGCAAGGGCATTTTTTGGTGTTTTGTAAGCTTCATGTGGAGTTATATTTATATCTTTCTTTAGGTTGGAAAGGTTTTCTTCTATGATTTGGTTGAAAAAATTTCTGTGCTTTAGAGATGGACTTCTTCTCCTATCTCTATTATTAGATTTTCTCTTTTCATAGTGTCTCATATTTCCTGAATAGTTTGTGTTTAGCTTGTGTTGGATTTAACATTTTCTTTGACTGATGAGTCTAATTCCTCTATTGTATCTTTAATGCTTGACATTCTCTCTTCTATCTCTTGTGTCCTGCTGTTTATGCTTGCACTTGTGGTTCCTGATCTTTTTTTTCATATTTTCTGTTTCCAGAATTCCCTCGGTTTGTGTTTTATTTATTGTCTCTATTCCTGTATTCAAGTCTTTATCATTTCTTTCACCTGTTTGATTGCTTTTTGGTTTTCTTTAAGGAAATTTGCTGGGTTTTTTTTCCATTTTTTGTTTGTCTTTTTCTCCATTTCTTTGAAAAAAATTCATTTCCTCTTTAAGAGCCTCAAACACTTTCCTACAGTTATTTTTTTAGGTCATTTTCTTTTGTTTCTTCTGTATTGGTGTGTTTAAGTCTTGTTGTTTTAGAGCCACTAGTTTTTGTTGGTGTCGTGTTGCTCTTTGTGGTGTTGAGTGTGTTCTGACTTGTCTACCCATCTTTTCCTCTGAATTGTGTAGTTGGGGTTGTGTCTCTGGTGATCCCTCTTCCAGATGCCAGTAGATCAAAGCTCAGATAGTTGTTCCTTGTGGTGGAGTTGGGACCATGGTTCCAGTCCAGCTGGAGGTCACTCGGTGTTCCTGGAGGTCACTCAGGACTCTCAGAGGTCACACTGCAATCCCTGCCATTGGTCAGACCTGCTCCCATGGAGGTTGCTTGCTTGGACCTGTTCCTGCAGAGGTTTTGATCTGCATCTGCAGGTGTCCCTATCTCAGGCATGCATCCGCAGAGGTTGCTGGCTTGGGCCTGGGCTTGCAGAGGTTGTTCCCTAGGTCCTGGTCCTATGGAGGTTGCTGGCTGGGGCATGCTCCTGCAGAGGTCTCTGGCTTGGGCCTGCTCCTGCAGCTATCCCTGACTTGGGCCTGCTCCTGCAGAGGTTGCTGTCCTGGACCTGGTCCTGCCGAGGTCGCTCACTTGGGCCTGCTCCCATAGAGTTTGCTGCCTAGGGTCTGGTCCCACAGAAATTGCTGACTCAGACCTGACCCCTTGGAGGTCACTCCCTTGTACCTGCTCCAGCGGAGGTCACTGACTTAGGCCTGGTCCCATGGAGGTCGCTGGCTTGGACCGGCTTCCACAGGAGCAGTCCTGCAGAAGATGCCTCCAGTTTTTATGCAGGTATTTAGTGCTGTGAACTTGGCTCTAAGAACCACCCCATTGTGTTCATCAGGTTGGGTTTGCTGTGCATTCACTTTCATTTAATTGTAGAAAGTCTTTAATTTCTTTTCTAATCCTTAGCTTGACCATTTTTAATTCAGTGAACAGTTGTTCAGTTTCCATGATTTCATAAGCTTTCTGTTGTTTCTGCTGTTGTTGATATCCAAATTTAATCTGTAGTGGTTTTATAAGATACATGGAGTTATTTCTATTTTCTTGACTCTGTTGAGACTTGCTTTGTGTCCAAGTATGAGGTTAGTTTTGATGAAAGTTTCATGAGTCACTGAGAAGAAGGAATATTCTTTTGTGTTTGGGTGAAATGTTCTTTAAATATCAGTTATAAACATTTGGTTTAAAACACCATCTAGCTCCAGCATTTCTCTGTTTAGTTTTTGTCTGGATGACCTGTCTATCAGTGAGGATGAAGTATTGAGGTCTCCCAGTATCAGTGATTATATGAGGGTCAATCTGTGATTTAAGCTATAGTAGGGTTACTTTTATAAAAGTGGGTACACTTATGTTTGGGGCATAGATGTTAAGACTGAAATGTCATCTTGGTGAAATTTTTTTCTTTGATGAGTATCTCTTGCCCTATCCCCTTTGATTAGTTTTGTTTTGAAGTCTACGTTGTCTACTAAAATGGCTATGCCAGCATGCTTCTTAGGTCTATTTGCTCAGAATATCTTCCATTCTTTTACTCTGAGATGATGTCTATACTGGATGTTAAGGTGTGTTTCTTGAGTGCAAACAAAGAATGAATCTTATTTTTGCTTTCATTCTGTTAGTATGCATCATTTTATTAGGGAATTGAGACTACTGATGTTGAGAGATGTCAATGAGCAGTGTTTCTTGATTCCTGTCATTTTGTTCTTCTTGTTGTTGTTGGTGGTGGTGGTGATGGTATGTCTGTGTGTATATATTTCCCCTCTTTTGATTTGCTGAGCTAAGATTATTTATTGCTTCTTGGTTGTAGTTAAGCACTTTAGGTTGGAGTTTTCCTTCTAGTATCTTCTGTAGGACTGCATTTGTAGATAGATATTGCTTAAATTTGGTTTTATTAAAGAATGTCTTATTTTCTCCATCTATTGTGAGTAAAAAATTTCACTGGGTACAGTAGTCTGGGCTGGCACCTGTGGTCTCTTAGGGTTTGTAGACCTCCTGGCTTTGGGCGTCTCCATTGAGAAGTAAGGTGTTACTCTAATAGCTATGGCTTCATGTATTACTTAGTCATATTCATTTACAGCTTTTAATATTCTTTCTTTGTTCTGTACATCTGGTATTTTTATTATTATAAACTGTGGGAATTTTTTTCTGATGCAGTCATTTTGGCATTCTGTAATTTTCTTTTATCTTGATAGGTACCTCCTTCTTTAAGTGAGGGAAATTTTTTCCCATGATTTTGTTGAAAATAAAATCATTTCCTTTGACCTGGGTTTCTTCTCATTCTATTCCTATTATTCATAGATTTGGTCTTTTATTAATGCCCCAGATTTCCTGGATGTTTTGTGCTAAGAAGATTTTTAGATTTAATGTTTTCTTTTATAGAGGTATCCATTTCTTCTTTTGAGTCTTCAGTGCCTGTGATTCTCTCTTCCATCTCTTCTGTTTTGTTGATGTGGCTTCCTTAGGGGTTCCTGTTCAAGTTCCTATTTTTTTTCATTTCCCAACTTCCTTCCCTTTGGGTTTTCTTTATTGCTTCTATTTTCACTTTCTTATTTTGAATTGTTTTATTTATTTTTTCTATTCTTTGCTTGTATTTAAATAGATTTCTTTAAGGGATTTATTCATTTCCTTTTTAAGAATCACCATGCACAAAACTCAAGTCCAAGTGGATTAAAGACCTCAATATCAAGCCGAACACACTGAACCTGATAGAAGAGAAAGTGGGAAGTACTCTACAACACGTGGGCACAGGAGACCACTTCCTAAGTACAACCCCAGCAGCACAGACAGTAAGGGCCTCATTGAATAAATGGGACCTCCTAAAACTGAGAAGCTTCTGTAAAGCAAAGGACACTGTCGCTAAGACAGAAAGGCAACCCACTGACTGGGAGAAGATCTTCACCAACCCCGCAACTGACAAAGGTCTGATCTCCAAAATATATAAAGAACTCAAGAAACTAGACCGTAAAAGGCTAAGCAACCCAATTATAAAATGGGGCACTGAGCTGAACAGAGATCTCTCAACAGAAGAAGTTCAAATGGCCAAAAGACACCTAAGGTCATGCTCAACTTCCTTAGCGATCAGGGAAATGCAAATCAAGACAACTTTAAGATACCATCTTACACCTGTCAGATTGGCTAAAATCAAAAACACCAATGATAGCCTTTGCTGGAGAGGTTGTGGAGAAAGGGGCACTCTCATCCACTGCTGGTGGGAATGCAAACTTGTGCAACCACTCTGGAAAGCAGTGTGGAGGTTTCTCAGGAAATCCGGGATCAACCTACCCCTGGACCCAGCAATACCACTCTTGGGAATATATCCAAGAGAGGCCTTATCTTACAACAAAAGTATATGCCCTACTATGTTCATAGCAGCATTGTTTGTAATAGCCAGAACCTGGAAACAACCTAGATGCCCTTCAATTGAAGAATGGATGAAGAAAGTATGGAATATATACATATTAGAGTACTACTCAGCAGTAAAAAACAAGGACTTCTTGAAGTTTGCAGGCAAATGGATGGAAATAGAAAGCACTATCCTGAGTGAGGTAAGCCAGACCCAAAAAGAGGAACATGGGATGTACTCACCCATATTTGGTTTCTAGCCATAAATAAAGGACATTGAGCCTATAATTCGGGTTCTTAGAGAAGCTAAATAAGAAGGAGAACCCAAAGAAAAACATATAGGCATCCTCCTGAACATTAACCTTCATCAGGCGATGAAAAGAGACAGAGACAGAGACCCACATTGGAGCACCGGACTGAAACCTCAAGGTCCAAAGCAGAAGGAGAGAGAGCACGAGCAAGGAACTCAGGACCACGAGGGGTGCACCCACACACTGAGACAATGGGGATGTTCTATCGGGATCTCACCAAGGCCAGCTGGCCTGGGTCTGAAAAAGCCTGGGTTAAAACTGGTCTCGCTGAACATAGTGGACAATGAGGACTACTGAGACCTCAAGAACAATGGCAATGGGTTTTGATCCTACTGCACGTATTGGCTTTGTGGGAGCCTAGGCAGTTTGGATGCTCACCTTACTAGACCTGGATGGAGGTGGGTGGTCCCTGGATTTCCCACAGGACAGGGAACCCAGTTTGCTCTTTGTGCTGACGAGGGAGGGGAACTTGATTGGGGGAGGGGGAGGGAAAGGGGAGGTGGCGGTGGGGAAGAGACAGAAGTCTTTAATAAATAAATAAATAAATAAATAAATAAATAAATAAAATAAAAAAATAAAAAAAAGTAAAAAAAAAAGAATCACTATCATATTCATAAATGTTGTATTAAGGCCTTTGTATTGTATTTCAGTTATGTTGGAGTACACAGGGCCTATTGTGGTAGGTTCCTGGGTTCCAGCAGAGCCATACTTTCCTGGATGTTGTCAATTGTGTTTGTAAACTGGCATCTGGGCATCTGGGTTTGGGAAGATTGTAAGTCTAGGTACTGATATTGCTGATGAGGGAGAGTCTTCTGTTTTGTGTTAATTTCATTGGTTAAATAAAGCGACTGCCTTGGCTTATTAATACGACAGAAAATTAGGTAGGCGGAGTAGACAGAACAGAATGCTGGGAGAAAGAAGTCAAGTCAGGCAGTCGCCATGATTCTCCCACTCCAGACAGATGCAGGTTAAAATCTTTCCTGGTAAGCCAGCTCGTAGTGCTACAAAGAATATTAGAAATGGGTTAGATCAATATGTAAGAGCTAGTCAATGAGAGGTTAAAACTAATGGGCCAAGCAGTGTTTAAAAGAATACAGTTTGCGTGTAATTTTTTCGGGGCATAAGCTAGCTGTGCGGGCAGCCGGGTGCCAGGAACATAGCCCACCACTCCTTATCACTACATATTGCTCTTGTCTTTGTTGGATGGATGTTTTGTTCCTTGGTTTCTCTTGCCCTCCCTACTGTTAAGAGGGTGTGGTGGCTTGTGGTACTTGGTAGGAAATACTTCTGGGCTCCTAGTAGGTATAGACACAGGGAGCTTGGTGTGGGACAATTGTCTATATTCTGTCAATTATGTTTTAAATAAATGCTGATTGGCCAGTAGCCAGGAAGGAAGTATAGGCAGGACAACCAGACAGGAAGTAGAGACAGGTCAATGAGAACAGGAGAACTCTTGGAAGAAGGAAGCCCACTCCTTCGCAATCCTGTCCAGACACAGAAGAATCGAGATGTGACTACGCTGCTGAAAAAGGTACTGAGCCATGTGGCTAACACAGATAAAAATTATGGGCTAAGCCGGGCGGTGGTGGCGCACGCCTTTAATCCCAGCACTAGGGAGGCAGAGGCAGGCGGATCTCTGTGAGTTCGAGACCAGTCTGGTCTACAGAGCTAGTTCCAGGACAGGCTCCAAAGCCACAGAGAAACCCTGTCTTGAAAAACCAAAAAAAAAAAATAATGGGCTAATGTAAGTTATAAGTGTTAATAAGAAGCCTGAGCCAATGGGCCAATCAGTTTATAATTAATGTAGACCTCTGTGTGATTTCTTTGGGACTTAACAACTCTGAGAACTTGGCAGGACAGAAACCTCAGACAACAGGAGCTCCTGGTAAAATGTGTTTCTAGGCATGGGGAGCTGACCCTTAGGAATGGGGGTGGCCTAGAAGGGGAGATATGAGGGCATCCGAGGAAAGTAAGAAAGTAGTATGTTCTGCTAGGGTCTGCTTAGTCCTCTGGTAATGGGGGCAGAGGTTAAGGAGAGGCCATTAACAGGCAATCTGTTACAGAACTGGAGAAGAGACTGAGGGATTGTATATGCAGGAAAGCAGGGAGAGTGGATATCTGAAACTCACCTAATGACTTGCTTCTCTGTCAGGCTTCGCTAGTGACTTCCTAGAGAATATTTGCGGGAGTTTGGGGCTGGGATAACAGGATAAGTGGAGAGGAAGGCTGGAGAGGAAGATCTGTGTTATCCACTGGAGATGGGGGCAGAGAAGAGGGGAGGTCACAGCAGGTGGTGTGCTACAGATCTGAGGCAAGGACTGGAGGATTGTGTTTTGAGGAGAGGAAGGAGGTGAAGTTCTGCAGCCAACATACTCACTTTCCTGGCTGGAGTCTATTTGATAATTCGTGATGCTGCTGCATGACAATGATTGCAAGACAAAGGACAAGATAAATTCTTGTCCTAAATAGCTCTTACAGATTCCGGGAAAATGTAAGCATTTTATCCACTATAAGTTTTTGTTCATATATGCTAGATATTCATAAAACTTTCAAAAACATTCAAAAACTTTCCTCACAAGCAAATAATTTTCATTCTATGTTTATAAAAGGGAAGAGAAGTACTTTATAATTTCTGAATAAAAAGAAGAACAAAGAGCCAAACAATGCACTTCAAGTGTTTTTATGAATAGAACAGCATTCTCCTCCCAGACATAATTAGGTAAAAAATATATATTCATCTAATTTCTTTGAATTGTTCCTGCTAACAATCTTCTAAATTGAATCTCCTTATACCCAAACTTGTTTTATTACATTAATTTCTAGTTTTTTTTCAGTGTTAAAAATTATATCCATTTGATCCAAAGTTGGAATCCAAAGCTTTCCAGAAAATATAACCCATAAAACTCTGAGTGACTGAGCCCTCTCTACAGCCCGAAAGAGTCCCTGGCAAAACCGACAGTGATACTGCGGGAGTGGCCTGCGTGGAAGTTAGCATTGCCACTGTATTAGAGTCGGACCCGAAATGGCATTTATTAGTGACCAAAAGTAGAAATTCCGAAGACTGAGACTAGAATACAATGGAAAAGCAATATCTAATTTTCCTTAGGAGAATGTAAAAACAATTCTACTCAGCTACAAGTCTTTAAAGACCTGAAACAGAAAAAAATAAACCCACATGATTCTCTTATATTGAAAGCTACAGGCACCTAATAACTTCGTACTTCATTAGAACTATGTAGTGACATTCAATTGTATTTTAATAAATGAAGACTCTGAAGATCTGAGAGTAAACAAGTCCCACTGGTCAGCCTGTAGGTTATGATAATACACACCTTTAATCCCAGTAGCCACACTAGTTGCCATAGGAATCGGGTGGTGCCTGCCTTTAATCACAGTGGTACACGCCTTTACCCAGCCCTGGAGAGGATTCTAAAATAGGAGAAAACAGCTCTCAGTCACTGCGTTATTCTGAGATTCCTGGAGGCAAGATCACCACTTTCAGACTGAGGTCAAGGTAAGAGCCAGTGCTGACTGTTTTGCTTTTCAGATCTTCAGGTTGAACCCCAATTTCTGACCCTGAGCTTTTATTAATTATGCTCCAGAACTACATAGAACATGTAACCCAGTGTCCTTCACCCCAAAAGTGAAGTTTCAGAGTAGTCTATTGACATCATATTACCCCAACCATTTATTTTTTTTCTTAAGTCTAATTCACACAGTATAAGCAGCCATCTATTGCTACATAAAATTAGCATACAAACAACAACAACAGAAAAAACTAGCTAGTAAAAAAGAATGAAGAGGTTTGTGTTACTGGATAAGAATGTCTTCAAATGGCACAAGCAGGATGAGTTCTTCTGCCTTTCTTTCCATCGTAAGTTGTTTATTGTAAGGTAATTTACAAACATCTTGCTGTCTTTATAATTCAGCAGATCAAGTTTCTCACAAAGACAGCAATCATTCGAAATCAGCTTTTTCTCCCCTTTCTTACATCTTGTATAAGGCTGCAACTTGATTTTCATTCATCCACAGCAGTGACCCAGAAGCTACTTCAATCACCTTCTAATGATAGCCTGATGTGCTTGACTGTGTGTCAACGTCACTTTGTCAATCATATCAGAGGCCTTCATCCTGGTACTCTGCTCACTGGTGGTGGACTCCTTCAGGGAGTAGTAGATGATGTTGATCAGACTGTATTCCTGGTAATTCTGTAGCACATCAGCATTGATGTCATCATAAACGCTCATTCTCCCAGCAGTTACAGCGGTACTGAGAGCGAAGATGGGCTTCTCTACTGTCTTATGGGAGATAACAGACTTGAACTGATTAAAAGTAATAAAACCTTTATCAAACTCATATCTATAATTTAACAATTCAAGAGCAATAATCGATGTATTTCCAAAAGTAGGGTCTTTCGTCCGATGTCTTTGAATAGCATCAAAAATGGATCAGAGCCGGGCGGTGGTGGCGCACGCCTTTAATCCCAGCCCTCGGGAGGAAGAGGCAGGTGGATCTTTGTGAGTTCGAGGCCAGCCTGGTCTATAAGAGCTAGTTCCAGGACAGGGTCCAAAGCCACAGAGAAACCCTGTCTCGAAAAACCAAAAAAAAAAAAAAAAAAGGATCAGAATGAGTCCTACAAAATATGCACCTAATTTTTTCACCAATTCCAACTAGTATAACTTATATTTTCTTCCCAGTAGCTGTGAGGCTTCCCACCTCATTTTCCATCTGTTTAGCCAATGAGGAATGAATAACGGCACAAAACCTTTCATCTGAGGACACACCAGTAAGCGGGTGTTTCCTCTCATCCCCAGGTCCCTTCACATCAGCCTTCTCATTTAAAGTCGAGGAGCCTGTTCCCACTCAGTCTGGGCATACTTCATAGCTGTCTCCATCTTTATAGAGTTAGCAATTTCTGGATATCTTTGATTGAGTTTAGTCTCTTGGAAATGTCTTTCAAAATTACCGTTTTGAACTTGGATCCATTGTGGCTGCATAGCATAGGCCCACAGCCACACAACTCTCTCCACAAGAATGTGGTGAAATCTTGAAGGACAGCAGGATTCAGCTGGAACAATGCAAATGTTGAAGTTACTCCATCTTCTAACACCAGAACCATCTGGGAGGCAAAGATTTCTTCACTAACATGTCTGTTCCCTGAGCTGGGGAGGCTCCAGGCTGGGTTTATGAATGAGATTACCTAACTATGGGCTTTTTGGTAACTTGGACTTCTTCATGACATAGTGGCCTGGGACTGTTGGACAGGTGGATTTCTTAATTCTTTTTTCCTTTTACTTGATTGGGTTTAGAAATAACTAAGGCATTTGAAAATCTCACTTCTGGATGTGTCTATGAGGATATTCATTTTCTTAGATGATTAAATGATGAGGCTCCTGTCTTAACCAGCAGTGTGTCTGTTGATGGATTTAAAGTTTTATGAAACCATGGATTAGCTTGCTATGATGTGCCTATGAGGGTCCATCTGGCCCTGGCCTCCTCCTATTATTCCTCTTAGCCTTGTGGTTGACACGAGGTTCCTTTATGTCCCTCTTCCACAATGTTTCTCCTTTGCTCCATGGAATAGACAATGGAGCCAGTGAGCACATATTTAGGCCTCAGAAACCATGACCCCAAGTAAGTCTTTTCTCCTTTACACTTTTTCTCTTATGTATTTGACAAGGAAGAAAATCACGACTAACAATGTGAAGAGTAAATGCTCTACAAGCTACATAATCTCCCCTGATCTATTCTGGGTGCAAGACAAATTCACTTCTACAACATTTGAGATTTAAAAAAAAATGTATCATTGAGGCTATCCTATGGCTGAGGGTGGGCAATTGAGCTACATCCTCAAAGGGAAGAGTATCAACAGAATTAAAAACATGACTAGTTTATCTAAATAATTACCTTTTCTCACTTATTCTTGTAGACAGAAGTTTCTGTCTAGACCTGAAGGTGTTCAGTTCCAAAGAAACACACAGATGCTTATATTAACTTTAAACTGTTTGGCCTATTAGCTCAGGCTTATTATTAACTAGCTCTTATAACAAATTAACCCATAATTCTTATCTATATTTAACTATATGGCTTGGTACCTTTTCTCAGTGAAACATTCTCATCTTGATTCCTCTATGTCTGGGTGGTGACTGTGTCTCTGTTTTGCCTCTTCCAAAAATTCTCTTTTTCTGATCATCCTGCCTATGCTTCCTGCCTGGCTACTGGCTAATCAACATTTTATTAAACTAATACGAGTGACAAATCTTCAGTTTAGAAAAGCATTATCCCACAGCACATTCTCGTCTCAGTGGATGGCAGAGTAGAATATTAAGATGGTCTCACTTTTCTAGGATGGTGTCATCCAGTTGGTCTTCATTCTGAATTAATGTTCCCACAACACTTGAATAAGTCTTTTGCAAATACAGTACCTGAGCCAGTAAGAGGGGTCAGGAGTTGGTAGAAGAGGTGATTAATAAAATCATATTCACCTCTTCAAATTAGTAAGAAAATATTTTCTAGAAAGTTTCATTTCAGTCTCAAAATACACACCAAATAGACACGTTTTATTCTGTACAAGTGTGTGCTTCAACAAAAGTCAAATGAGCTTCCCTCTCAGGAAATCCTATGAGAAATATTGAACATCCTGGAACTTCCAAACATTTCAAATGTCTTTCCCTAGTACATTTCACAACTTCCATTTTTTTCCCTAAGTAGTTGACATTGTTTTCCTCTTTTGTTGTAAAAAACTAACTTTTCCATTTTCTATGATGGATTTCAATAAGAATTTGATAACAAAGCAAAATATGATACAAAACACATTTATACAACACATCAAGCCTGGCTTCTCCAGGGCTAAAAGAAAGCAAAGTAAGTTATGAGCCATGGGAAGCAGTCCTTTGAAATAGTTCTTTCAAAGGACCTTACATGGGGTAGTATTTTCCAGAATTCACTTTTCAAATAAGAACTTTGACTTCGTTAAAAAATACTTGAATTTATTTAAAAATAAAGGGTATATTTTCCAAGATGATGTCAGATCCGAGTAGAGAAGCTGTATATATGCTATCTGTTCAGCTGCAATTCTCATTACTGTCAGCTGAATTAAATTAACATTTTATAAGGAAGAAAGAGTGATTTGGAGGAAATATCAAAAAAGATGAAACTTCTTTTGACTTGTAAATCAGATAGCCTTCTTAAGATTATTTAAAGCATGAAGTCTGTAGTAAAGCCAAAGTATATGTAATTGCTCTCCATTTTTCATTTCATTTAAAAATGAGTTTTTACTGTGTTTGACTGATGGAAGCAATCATGTGACAGAGATGCAGAGACAGGAAAATATATACATATTAAAGGGAAATACACTTTTGTGAAGCAAGGAGACTTGTTATTATTTATGTGTTTTCAATGGCTCTACATATCTTTGTAGACTTAACTCTGAAAAGTGTTCTATGCCTTGAGGAACTATCCACAGATGACCCCTCTTCCTCTGAGCATGTATAGTATCTTCCCATAGCTCCTAAGTGCCAAGATACGATGGTCCAAGGAGTAAGAGAAACTTGTTCCAATATTTGCGGTCCCCATTGTCACCTTCTGCATTAGCACTTCACCTTCTCCCCGCTGAAAGGCGCAAACTTTCATCATACTTAGCTCGTACATGCCCCCCCCATCTCTCTTGTATATATCTAAGCAAACCTGATAGCAGTAATAAATTGATGGACTTTTTGAAATCATACTTGTTTATATTTACAGAAACAATTGCTGGCAGTTGCCAGGCCCTGTACCAGTGCTGTCATCCACACTGGATAGAGACTTCCCTTCTGTAGTGAGCCATGGTTAATACAGAGACTCATGGCTATTCAAAATGCTGAAAACAAATAAGTGTTGAGTATTTGGCACAAAATAAGACAACTATGTTACCCGTTCCTTGGGAAGGAGCATCACAAAAACAAGAAGTGATGAGATAGTAAGAGGATGGAATGAAGCCTTACAAAAAGCTGTTTTCTAGATATGACATGGCCAATATTCTCATGAACACACAGCAGCTGTTGCTACTTGTGTACACACACACACACACACACACAAGACATGAAAGGATGATGCAGAGGGATACTTGACCAAAAGAAGGGGATCGGTAAGAGTAGAAGAGGGGTAAGAAGGTAACAATGGTGAATGCTTTCACAATGAGGTCTACACATATGGAATTGATGGAAATTAAATTTAAGAAGCATTTGTCGTAAAAATGAATTAAATTATTCATGAGCAATGTGCACAACTGATTGTTACCATAGTCACAATAATAGTTAAGTCTTTGTATCGATCACTGCAAACAGATCAGATGTAGTGATTTGTATCTCTTTTTTTGTAGAAAAATTAGAATTCTCACATACCCATGGAAAGAGATATATACACACATATACGCGTGTGAGAACAAAAGGTCTGTCATTAAAATCATTTGCAGCTCCATCCCTCAGCTAGGTGAGTCTCTCAGCCCATTGGTTTGATTTTGTCTGGGCAATGGTAATTGAAATAACATCCTATTTTACTCTGTTTTATAACTTGCCTTATTCCCTTTGCACATTGTATTTTCTTTTTATATAAAAATCCTTCCTCATTTTCCAGTGGCTGTTTAGCATGTCCTTATAGTGAAGTAGTCTGATTTATTTAACCAATGTTCCCTTTCCAAACATTTAAATGGGTCTTAGTCATCTTTGTTGCTGTTTCCTGCGACACACAAATTTGTAATAAACATTCTCGAAGCCATATTCCTTCATACAATAATGGTTTGATCACTGTGCTTGTTCGGTTGTTCTAAGTTTAAAAAGTCAGAGCAGACATTAAAGAACCATAGTTTGAGGAATATTTCTATATGACAAGAACCAAAGACCTTATGAAATGAGGGGAAGATGGCATAAGGAGTGTTTGTTTTACTGTTACTAAGGCTAGCCCAGCATCCCTGAAAAACACACTGAGTACTGAAACCAATCTATTCCAACGACTCATATGGCCAGGCTTGGCAGAAGGAATACATCTTTTGAAGAAGCCATGACTGGGGAAAACAGTGATCTCAGGAGGCTCTGCAGAAGCTGAGTTCCCGTCTGCCTTTTTTGGCAATAAAATCAAATCCTAGCTGCCACCGTCATTAACTCACACCTGATATGTCTTCTACGTCCAGTCCTCTCTGAACATCTGTCAGACTGTTCCTTTTTACACACTCAAGGATGTTATGTAATCTGTGAATATATACCCATATGTTTCATATTTAAAATGTAAATTTCATAATTGGGTCAAAAATTCTCCAATCTTTCTGAACCAAACAAAACACATTTATCTGATTAACATAATCACAAAATTATGTTTTGTTTGCAGAAATATTCACGGATACAGTCAAATGAGTTTGGTTTCCTTTTCTTCTGCTGATGGTATCTTTCTAATGAAGAATGTTCGAGGAAGCAAAAAGCAGAATTGGCAAACACACATTAATTATTATTCCACCAGAAACTGAGTTTATTCTAGAGATGCTCCGAGGTTCTCAGGATTCGCTCACCAGCACCTGCAGACCATCATTTTCTGGACCATGTCTACTTCCTGTTTCCGTTGAAATAATCGTGGTTTCATCTTATGGTTGGCTGTGTTTCACAGTTGGCAAAACGCTGCAACATGTAAAGGTCTCTCAACTGTCGTGAACTGGAAAATCTGCAAACCTGGATTTTACTAACTCCCTGATCCACCCCCTCCCCCGCACCCCAAGAATGATTGTCAGTAAAACTGTGAACACTTGGGACAGCAGAACAATTGAACAAAAACTTTAAAAATGTGTATCGTGTTTCCTTGTTTCCGCCTTCTCCTTTTCTTTCTAAATCCAGAGGGATGGGGGTAAGCCCACAAAATGCAAGGATGATGTTCTCTTTGGCTGAAGAAAACACAGCTGAGTAGAAGCTGGCGTGTACTGTGGTGATACTTTGAAACTGCTATTATTGTAGCTCCTCAAGAGAAAAGTGTATTTCCAAATAAAGTATTCATCATAGTTAAAATGCACAAATATATGTATCTCTGCCAATACCAAAATCAATATTAACTATAAAATCAGTTGATTTAGGCCTGTAACAAGCTGGGAAGAGAACTCAACTGGTGAGGTACCTGCCATACAAACATGGAGATCTGGATTGGATCCCCAGAACCTGTGTTAAAAAGCTAGGCATGGTGACACCAGCTTGTAAAGCGAGCTAGTTGGTGAGTTCCAGGGCAGTGAGAGACCTTGTCTCCAAAAAAAAAAATATATATATGGACAGCATATTGAGAAACTCTATATAGGATTGATCTCTGGTCTCCACATACACTCACACGTGAATACACATTCAGACTCATGCACACACATATGCACCTGTACACTTACGTGTTAACATGTGTATGAACATGCATACACACACAAAATAGTTTTTTAACTGGTGTATTTGTGCTTGACTTCCAAGCCACTTCCCACTGCCCTCTCCAGTCCCCTATTATTACATAACGGTTCCAGTTCCAGGCAAGGGGAGTAATGGAGCACCCTCCAGCAGTAGCCAGGGAAACCACCACCTTAAGACAACTGGGTTGGTATCGTTAAGAAAAAAAAACATGCAGAACTGGAAAGATGGCTTAGTGGTTAAGAGCCCTGGCTGCTCTTCCAGAGGTCCTGGGTTCGTTTCCCAGCATCCACATGGGCTGTAACTGTAGACCAGTGGGATCTGATGACCTCCTCTGGTATGCAGGTGTAGCTGCAGACAAAACACCCATATACATAAAATACATAACTAAACAATCTTAGAAAGAAAGAAGGAGGGGGAAGGAGGGAGAAGAAAAGAAGAAAGGAAGGAGAAAGAAAGAGCAATTGAGCAAAGCAGCCAAAGAATGCCTAAAACTTCCTGTGTGTCTTAGAAGACTGGACTTGGAGACACATCTTATTCTGGAGGAGATGAGGCCAACGGATGTGAAGAGCAGGTGGACACAGAGAACAATAGAACTTGGGATCTATGTGAACACCCCCATTTCCAGGTACCCGTTATTGGTGATTGTGATGAGTACTATTAATTTTTCAACTTGATGTAATCTCGAATCACCAAAGACATAGGCCTACAAGCATGTTTGGGGGGGGGGAGCATTTCCAGACAGCATCAATTGAGGTGGGGATGTCTGAGGGGGGGTGGATTTCCAGACAGCATCAGTTGAGGTGAGAAGACTTGCTCTAAAAGTGGATGTCACCTTTCCATTGGCTGAAGTCCTAAGCTGAATAAAAGGAGGATGTAGTCTGAGCAAGATCATTCCTCCTTTTGCTTCCCAACTGAAAGTGTAGCCCCACCAGCTGTAGACTGACTTTCTTTCCTGACTCCAGCCCCGAATAATGACATGGAAACTTTTTATTAATTATGAAAGCTTGGCTTTTAGCTTAGGTTTGTCCCAACTAACTCTTACAACTGAAATTAACCCATTTATATTTATATAAAACTCCATTCTGTCACATGGTATTAACTCTCATCTTGCACCTCCTATTTCCCCTCCGTCTGGCCAGCGACTACCCTTCTTCCCCAAGTCCTTGCGGCCTTGTTCCCATGCCTCCCACCACCAAAGCGAACTGTACGTTCAAACTGCACCAAAGTACTTCTGACCTCAGTTAAGTTGCTCTCACTGGGCATTTTGTCATAGCAAAGCATAAAATAGCTAATAAAGGGGTAATAAGGCACTTTTCCAGTAGGGGGTGTTTGTTTTATAGATTAGTTCATTAATCTTTGAGACCAAAACTAAAACTGAAACCATCTAACTGTAAAACCATCCTCATTTTATGCTTGATTTCCATTTTACAAAATAGTTGAATTTAGTCTTTCTCTCTCTCCCCCCCACCCCCATGTGTGTTGTGTGTGTGTGTGTGTGTGCATGTGTGAGTGTGTGATTTATGAGCACATATGTAGATGAGTTCATGTGCTTATGTCTCCATATGTATAGAGATCAGTGGAAGATGATGTCTCCTGCCCAATTACTCTGCCTTTTAGTTTAAATAATTCTTTGAATTCTTTGAGGATTTTCTACAATGTGTTTGATCATATTCACACACCCCCAACCCCCCCACCCCTCCCCATCCTGTAATTTTGAGAAGGAGTTCTCACGGAGACTGGAGCTATACTGTCACTCAGAAAGCTAAGTGATCCTCCTGTCTTCATCCACTGGGGTTAGAGGTAGCCTGCTTACCTGACCACACTTAGGTTTTTAGGGGAAACTGAGATCCAAACTCAGGTGCTCATGCTGGCACGGCAAGTGTTCCTACCCACTGATCCAACTAGCCCCTAGAAACTTTTTTAACTCTACAATCTGAGAAATTGATCCAAGTGCTAAACTGGCCCCAGGTTCAGAAATTTTATGGTTAATCCGGGAACTGACAGAACTTGCAGATGGCCCTGTGAAAATAGCTTCATCGCAGACCAATTTCGTAGTCTGATCTTCTAAACTGCTGGGTCATCCATGGCCGTGCCGATCCTATATGTGCAACATGGCGACAGAACATGTTTTACACACACACACACACACACACACACACACACACACACACACACACCCCTTCTTGAACTTTTTAACATGCAACAGCAGCACTTGGGAAACTCTTGCCCAGGGTTCTGGCTCCTCCCCAGCTTCATGCTCCTTCTTTCCTTTTTTACCATGAAGAAGGAAGCCTAATCATCTTTTACCAAATGTTTTCCATAGCCAGAGGACTCATTGATGGGAAATGATAAATCCCTAGCAACGTAGACTTCTAACAGATGGCAGTAAAGGGGTTTGAAAATACTTCAGAACCTGTCTCATTTCCATTCCCCAAATGTTCTCCTGCTCAGGCCCTGCCCCCACCCTCTCCGCGGCAGCTCCTTTCATTGTTTCCAACGGACCCATTTAGTTATAATTTATACTTCCGTCTGCTCCAAAACCAGATCCAAATTACCCACGGAACAGGAGCAACTCCAGAAAGAAAACGCGCATTTCAAATGCGTCCCTTGATCCTATTGGCTGGATATTCCACTAAAGACAAAGAGAAGTGTCAGGCTTTCTCTGTGCTCAGTTCTCCTGGAGACTAGAGCTGCTCGCTGGAGGGAGACTGCTTCTGCTGTAAGGGACAAGCTCACCTCACTCAGAGAAAAGAGGATTTTATTTTAGTCTGGGATGTAAATAAAAAAATAACTATATAGCTTAGCATTAAGTAATAGAAAACAGACACCCCAAACCTCTACAAGAATCCTCACCATATAATGCATGATTAGCAGGATATTTTTGATTGGTTAAGTTTAATTCTATTACTGTACTATTTAAGTGACTTCCAGTCTCATAATAGAAGTATAATTTTAGATATAGATGTAATACATATGGCATAAAAAGTACATATGATATATTTTATGTATTTTTTATAAAACATATCTGTGGTTTACCTCTACTTTCTCCTTAAAGCCTAACAATATCCTTGTATTGGCAACTCACATCTTGACTGTATTTTCCAGGTGTAGTAACTTAGAGAAGACAGAGACATCCAGTCCTCCCACTCAATATCTCATATCTGGAGCTGATGCTTAGGACAGATCCCAAAAGAAAGGTGAACAACACCTAAGGAGCAATATCTCAAATTTCCATTTGACCTCTATGCACATACCTATACATGTACACACACATGCATGCATGCACATGTACTTACACACACACGACTAGTGAAGGTGTCACTTTGATGATTTTCCTTGACAAAATGTGGGACTGACTCTGCCGGGGGAGATAGGATCGTAAGTATTATTCCTCATCATCATCTGACCTCGTCATTGTGACATTCTCTCTGCCAGCCACGTAGGTAGCTGTCACATAATGGCTATCCCCAGAGATCACAAGACGAACTTGGAGAACCCTATTCTATGCCAATCAGAAGAGTAAACACTCCCCCATGAAGGCAGTTACTCCTGAAAGTAATTTAACAAGAAATCATCTCTAAATATTTCTCTGATAAAACCTGCAATTTTGCAATGTAGCGAGTATGGCTCATATGTTTGAAGGCTTAGATACCATGGAGTGGTACTGTTTGAAAAGGACTAGAAGGATTGGAGCTATGGCCTTGTTGGAATAGTTATGCCTTGCCTGGGGACCAGGATGTAGCTCTTAGCTACTGCTCCAGTGCCAAAATTGCCTCCACGCTCCCACCATACCCCTGCCATGATGATAATAGACTGACCCTCTGAAGCTGTAAGCCAGCCCCCAATTGAATGCTTTCTTTTATGAGAGTTGCTTTGGTCATGGTGTCTCTTTCTAGCAACAGAGCAGTGATTAAGACAATAAATTAATGTGTGGACTGATTCAAAATGGAATGAAAAAGTGTTGCCCTCAGGGCAATGCCCTACCTCCCTAAGCTTCCAAGTGTGAAGAGGAATTAAAGAAAAGTTGAAGCAGCAAAGGAAACCATCAATGACTAAATGCTTATGAAATGTAGTTCAAAGAGGGGCACAAGTTTCAGTCCAAACAGGTAGCAGAACTTGGAAGCTTTGGCCAAATGGTTCTGGTTTTAGAGTCAAGTAGAACACAGATACACGAAAGGGGTTATGGAATCCTTTTCCATGTTTAAGGAAAGTCATCGAGACCAATCATTCATCAGGGCAATCCCTACATTGAGGCCCAGAGAAGCCATTACAGGAGACTGTGAAGGTGAAAGCTGGACTACATAGATGTCTCCAAGATGTTGGAGATGCCAGAGTCATGGGATGTCTGCTAATGGGGTAGGAACCAGTTTAAGAGAGAAGTGTACTGTCGTCATCAAAGCTGAAAGGAGTTGTATTGTTTAACTTCTGCATAGTGATTGCTCCTTAATCTAATGCTATCTCAGCCAGCAATTGCAATTCTGCTGCTACCAGCTTGCTTCTCTAGCAGTGGCCTGGCTGCTCAGACCACAGCCTGGTAAGAATTCTGTTCCTGTATGCATCAGCCCTGTCTTTAACCAAATCTCTATCATTCCAATTATGAATAAGACTTGAGATTCAAAGGCTGGAGTGAGAACCTGCCAGCTCAGAAAGGCTGAATAGCAACGAGCAAAACCCTCTGTCCTTGCTGGCACCCATGGAAAACCAATGCTTCTACTTGGCCAAACCAAAAAACGCTGCACTACTCCAAAGCCGGCCTTACTACTTCCTGTGTTTCTATCCTTCCCAGAAGCCCTCTGAAATTCTAGGATTACTTTCTGTCAACTAGTTGCTAAAAGCCTCTAAGGTTAATTTTACTTAAGTAATGCAAATGCAAACTCAGTGTTCACAGTGTGATCGAATATCCCCAACAGAGTTGGAGATCTAAAGAGTGCTTTGACATTAGACAAGGAGATGCAGAGTTTGGAGTTTTCCCTCCTGGATCTCAGGTTTGCTTTGGTTCAGTATTATCTTACTATGCTCCCTTTCCCATGTTTTGAAATGGTAATGTATATTCTGTGCCATTGTATGCTGGAAGTATGTGATCTGCTTTTTTTTTTTTTTTTTTTTAACTTCACAATGGTTTACAGTAAAGAAGTTGCCTTGAGTCTCAGAAGAGACTTGGAATTTTGGACATCTGACCAGTGTTGAGACTGTGAAAGACTATGGGGAATTTTGAAGTTGAACTAAATGTGTTTTCCATTATGATTTGGCTACAAGCCTCTGGGGCCCAAAGAATGTGGTAGTTTGAATGAGAATGGTCCTCATAGGTTAATTCTTTAAATGATTAGTCACCAGGGAGCAGTGACTAAACATTTGAGAAGGATTAAAAGGATTGGGAGATTGGGTCTTGTTGGAGTAGATATGGCCTTGTTAGAGGAAGTGTGTTATTAGACTTAGGCTTGCGTGTGTGTGTGCGTGTGTGTGTGTGTGCATGTGTGTGTGTGTATGTGTGTGTGTGTGTGTATAAGTCAGAGGTCAGTGCCATTGTCATCCTCAATTTCTCTGTCACTGAACCTGAAGAAACCAATTTTGCTATACTGGCTGGGGTGATCCTTGGCGATCCACCTGTCTCTGCCTCCCCAGTGCTAGGATTACAGAAACACACCACTGTACTTGGTATTTTATGTCATTGATGGTGATATGAACTCAGGTCCTCGAGCTCACGTAGCAAGTGTGTGTGTGTGTTTGGTCATAGATGTCTGTGGATATAGAAGGCAGAGTACAATGTTAGGACAACTCCTCAGGTGTCCACCTTCTTTTTCGGGACAGGACCTCTAACTCACCTATGGCCTCACCATTATTGAAGGTGATTTTAGCTTTTGTCAGGTTGACAAAGCTAATTATTACACATGGGATGTAGTGCCTTAGGGACCCCTGTGCTCAATTCATAACTCATATGATGGAGAAGGTCGTGTAACACTCCATGATGTTGGAGAACATGTACTTCCATGACTGGAGGATGGAGATACACCTTTCAGCTCTCTGTCACTTTCTAACTATGTGACTTTCAGCAAGCCTCTTAAATTTGCCAAACCTCCACTTCCTGTCTATGGCATGCAGGGCGTCAGGGCCACTGTGAGGTCTTTATGAGGATTAAATGAATGTAAAGCAAATGTAAAATAATGCAAAGTACTCGATAAATGTGATCTTTTATTACAATCTAATGACAATTATATTACTATTAATTAAATTATAATTTAATTCATGGCAGACAGTGCTTCTGTGACATATTCAAGGTCGGATAATCAGACAATGGCAAGAACAATACTTAAAAATAGCTCCTTCAGTCCTGGAACAATGCCTACACGAGTGCAGGATGTGAATTCTTTCCCAGTACAACTCCAGCCAAATTCAGATTTCCTTATCAAACATAATTTTCTTCCTAATGCAAACTTGATCATTATTCTGGACCTAAACCAAATCACTTTTCTGATTCCAGTTGCTCTTGGTCGTATAGTCATTGCCCATTTTCCTTTTTGATTGAAGGGTTTGGAGAATTTCCCGAAATCATATGTCCTACCAGAAAGCAGGCTCAGTGGTCTAGTTTCTCTAGCTTAAACCCTGTACTCTTTAGTATATTAATCGGGGTTCACTAGGAAATATAATCTATAGAATGAATATCTCTCTCATATATGTATACGCATATATATGTATATATTCTGGAATCCTTTGGTTTAATTGCTTCTGTAAATCATGTTCTTCTCCTGACTCACCATACTCCCTTCACCTCAAGAAATGCTCTTTCCCTCTGAATCTCTAATTCCACACTTAAAATTCATCCCATGTGTTTCTCATGAATTTATATTTAACTCCATATAAATATTATTAGACTGACTTACAGGCTGTGGTCCAGCTAATCCAACAATGACTGGCTATGAATGGAAGGTCCGTGAATCCAGAAGCTGCTCAGTCCATGAGGCTAGGTGTCTCAGCTGGTCTTCTGTAAACACTGGACTCCTAAAGAAGTAGCCTCTAATGCCAATGAAGGAATGGACTTGCTAGTAAGGCAAGAGCAAACAGAGAAAGAACAAAAGCTTCCTTCTTCCATGTCTTTAGGTAGACTTCCACCAGAAGGTGTGGCCCAAATTAAAGGTGTGTCTTCCCACCTCAAGAACCGGATTATAAATTTGTCTTTCTACCTTAAAGGTCTGGACTCAAAGTGAATTCACCCACTTCAAACCAAGCAAAAGAATTTGCAGGCGTGCCCTCCATTTCTGGACTGTAGTTCATTCTAGATGCTGACAAGCAAGAATAGGCATCATACTTAGCAAGCCTGTAACTACTCTTGGTGCCTATTGACCAAGTGAAGAGGGAGCTTTATGCTTTACTGTAAGGAAGGAGCATGGTGCACCATCTCTTCTGTATCTCTGAAGCATACTGCTTTTCTTCCCTGCATCTAGCCTGCTATGATTGGGCAGAGCAGAACTTCATTCAACCATCTTACACCTTGCCACCATGGTGCCTTTTGGTCTCCAGTCTCTTTAAAAACTGAGAAGCTCCTGTCGGCAGCCCCACAACCCACCTCATCCTTGTGTTCTCCTGGGCTCAGCCTCAACAGAGCAGGAACTGGCAGCTCTGATGTTTCCCACTTAATGATTCCAAGTTTTCCATGAAAATCTCTGATTCTTTCGTGCTCTGGGCAAAGCAGGTGTATCCAAATAGGCAAGGGAGCTCAGCTCACTATTATGTTCATCGTGAGCATGTCTTCTTGTCGAATCTGGTTCTTAAAAGTATATGCATTGAAGACAGACTCCACCAAGGGACTTTTTGCCTTAATTCTCTCAAATAATCTGCTGACTTGACATTTATCAAGTGTTATCTCCCTTGGAAAATGTTAAGATTCACGTTGCAAAATGTGTTTCTGGTATTTCTACAATGAACATGTATGGTCCATCTTCTTGAGGAGAGTGCAGATCCTGCTAGTGTAGCTTCCAGGAACCTCTTAGGATCTCTGAGCCCTTTGACTTGTGTACACACATGGCAATCACCCACAGTACTCACTGAAGAAAGATTTAGTTTGGGCTTCTAAAGAGATGGGAATCCCAGACAGTTTGTGAGCCAGTGGCAAAACCAAACAATTCTTTCTGGGACCTTTGATTTAATTGCTTCTACAAACTATGTTCTTCTCCTATCCTACCATACCCCTGCCCCTTCAGAAATGCTCTTTCCCCCTGAACCTCTAATCCCACACTGAAAATTCAACCCATGTGTTTCTCATGAATTTATACTTAACTCCTCAGAACCTGATGTAAGACCCCCTGAAGCCCAAGCAGGCTTCCAGAGCTCACCTTCTCACATGCTCTCCCTGGCCATTTACGAGAGAAAGTTCATTGATTGCCAAGACTGTATTAAGCACCAAGCCTATAGTTTCCAAGTGACCCTCTAGTCCAAGTGTACTATCTCCATCCCCTATGAATTTTGCTTCCTCTCCGAGAAACAAGAGATTTGGTATAAGGCAGCTCCTGCATCTGTTCGTTCCCAGCAGCCCCAGGAAGGGTGCCATTAATCCACAGGCTCGGGGGAGGAAGATTATGCATTTATTGTCTGCTGTTTCTCCCTCCAACTTCTCCGCCGGTGCCATACAGCTGTGTTTCTATGAAAACAAGGGTGCCAGAAAAGGAGAAAAACACTGTTTATGAGGCTGCGTAGATTGGTGAGTCATCGCATCTCAATAGCCCTGAGATGTGTGCAGCTGACTACTTATGCAAATGTCAGAACGGTGTGCAAGCAAAAGGTTACACAGTTCTGTAACCTGGAGCTTTATGACTAATGAGGCAGGCGCTTCCATTTGAGCACAGAAACGGTTGGCTTTTTTATAAACCTCTCTTTCTTTCTTTTTATGACTTCTCATAATTGTCCCCAACAATACAAAAATAATTCGGAGACTTTATCTTCAGAAGGTGTATGCATCAGGTAAATTTCCTGTCGTCTCCGTGTCTGGAAGGATGTTCCATCTTTCTGGCTTCTTAATAATATAGTTTGAAGACATGAAGTCCTGGGTGCCTCTTTGGAAAAGAAATTCTGTTAAATTTGCCTGCTTCTGAGTGCTTACTATTCTGCTAGAATGTTTTTAAATTTAACAGTTGTAACAATAAGAAAAGAAATATGATTTTTTTAAGCCAATTTTGGTTTTAGTATCAATTAGGTAAGGCAGACGTGGCACAGATTAACACTGCTTTCTGTTTGCGAAAGATGTTTTGTTTTGGTACAATATAAAAATTCAGAATAAAGAAGAGGAGGGATTTCTCAACATAATCTGTGTTCCTGTAGGTTGTTCATTTTGTGATAGAAAATTTGATTTGAATGAGAAAAAGAAATGAAACAGAACTGAATGTGTAAATATAAATATAAATAACTAAAGAAGTCATGTAAAGCACTGAAAACTTGAGTTGGTACCAATGCACACACACACACACACAGAGAGAGAGAGAGAGAGAGAGAGAGAGAGAGAGAGAGAGAGAGAATCACATTTATTTGAAGTAGCCATGGTCAAAGATTCTGGTGTGTACATATCTTATTTGAAGAGGAATTTCGTCTTAAATCTTGCCTCTTCACTTTAAAAATCTCAATTTAGTAAGTATTTTTAAACCATGTGCGTATTTCTCTGAAAACTTAACAAGGTCTGGGGAGACATCAATAGGTAAAGAATTTGTGTTGCAAGCATGTGGACCTCAGTTCAGATAATCAGCAGAGTAGATCTATAATCTCAGTGTGGTGCAGGCAGAGACGGGAGGATTCCTGGAGCTCATTGGCCGGATAGTTGATGGAGGTGGGTCTTGTATCTTATCTGTTGCTTTCATTGGTTAAGTAATAAAGAAACTGCCTAGGCCCATTTGATAGGCCAACCTTTAGGTGGGTGGAGTAAACAGAACAGGATTGGGGGAGAAAGAAGCTGAGTCAAGGAGTCGCCATGATGCTCCCATTCCAGCCAGACGCAGGTTAAGATCCTCCCTGGTAAGCGCACCTCATGATGTTACAGGGATACTAGAAATGGGTTAGATCGATATGTAAGAGCTAGCCAATAAGAGGCTACAGATAACGGGCCAGGCAGTGTTTAAATGAATACCGTTTCTGTGTAATTATTTCGGGTACAAAGCTAACCATGCGGGCGGCAGGGTGCAGGGGACGCAACCCCGCCGCCCCTGATGCAACAGAGTGGAGGGTGCAGGGGACGCAACCCCGCCGCCCCTGATGCAACAGAGTGGCGCCCAACGTGGGGCTAAATCCACTTAAAAACCTGAGAAGGCTTAAAAATAAGGAAAAGAGAATTTAAGACAACTTTTTGCTGTTTCTGGGTTGCTTGCCGCAAAGAAATTGTCCTAACTCGGCAGCAGGAAAAAACTGGCTGTTTTAAAATGCCGGCTTTCTGGGCTGTGCCGCCATTGCGATCTCTGTCTGGCTCCGGCGGGAGACAGAGCTTTTAAATAGAGCATTTGAAATAAAGCTCTAAGACTTGCTTGGCGCCAATGTGGACTTGCTGTGTGCCTGGAACTGTGCTCAGCTCAGGGGCACCAAAAGGCTCTGAGGCAGGAGCGGCTGCTCCATGCTAAACTGTGCTGACCTCAGGCAGGAACTACCGTAATTACTGTGATAACAGCGCAGTTAAGGTTTAGACTGGGCAGGACACAGGCAGTACCGTATTACTTGTACATGGTGCAACTTAAGTTTTTAAGAACTGCTTAACATTTTAAGAAATGCTCCTGGATAGTAAAAAAAATGTTACAGATTCACAATAAAACAGATTCAGACATAAAAGATCACATTGTTGGATGAATGTACGTAGGCTTGAGAGAAAAAAATATATATATAGAGAGAGAGAATAAAGTTAATGGTTTAAAAAAAGGGTAAAGTCTTTAAAGAGACAGAATACAGATAGTTATAGATTAAAAGAAATAAAGAAAAATAAGCCACGTAAAAATGGAAAATTCACAGAGAGTCTGGATTCTTTGTATTATTGTGTTTTCTTTAAATTTTTTGACTGTGAAGGAGCTAAGTACAGAGAGACATTTCATTACATGGGCTGCCAAGCTAAACCAGAATGGATATAAGGGTATTACGATTTCAGAATTTTGGTCTAAGGATATGATGCTTTGGAAAAGTCTTTCTTTTGTTTTCACAGAGGATGAGACTCTATGGATTTCTTCTATTCCGATTTGGTATGATAGACCTCGCCCTCCTGAAAGGTTGCTGCGAACACCCTCAAAAAAATTTACTTCACTCAACTGCCAACTGAGATGAACCTGGCACACAGGTTACCCCATGAAAGATATGATTAACCACGCCCCCATTCAGCAGGAAGCAGTTTGGAGAGAAAAAACTGCGCCCATGTTCCCAAATATTGTTTATAACTGTTCTTTTACATTTAAAGGGGGATATGATATAGATATAAATAATTTGCATTGGTATGGATTTTAAGGTCAATTTTGTTATATGTATATGTATTTCTGATATTGATTAAGGTATTATGATTGTGTAGTTCATTTAAAATGTAATGTATAATTAGGAAATATAGGTTGTTAATGGATAATAGTCAAGCTTGTAGTCATGTTAGTTAGATTTTCTAGATATATAGAGATATATTTCAGTAGGATAGGCATTCTTCATATCTTTCAAAGACTGCAGAATATGGCATTTAAATGTTTTAATAACTTAGGGCTTTTCATGACAATGAGACACGTCTACTCCTGGCAGCACCAATCTACTTCGAGAGGAAGATGGGCATCGAAGAGGATCCTTATGGAGTTTGATAACCATTTGGGTAAGAAACTGCTCTTGCCTGGACTATTGCATAAACTGGATACAGAGAACCTACAGAGAGAGGACTGCTGAACTTGCCTAAAGGTGAGATGATCTTTCGGGGTTCCTGATTCATGAAAGAGTCTACGAGACATTCTGCAGGACACAACAGACAGTGACTGAACTGCCTTTGAAATTTCCTGCTTCATGGAAATGTCTCTGGATACCATGGGCCTGTAGGCCGAAAATGGATGCCCCAACGGTACAGAGGAACTTTGGGTGACTGTCCAGGCAGCGAGATGTCTCTGTCATTTCTAGAGTTTTGGACTTCCTGTTTACTTAGGTATTATTATATCCTTCTGGAGTCTTTGATGGAGTTGAAGAATAAATAGTTATAGTTTTCCTTAGTTATGATAAGAGATAAAATAGATATAAATATTGTAACTGTAATTCTTACTTGATAACTGTTTTGTTATATGTAATTTTACTGTTAAAGTTAAAGCCTTTCTTTTTTGTTTAAACAGAAAAAGGGGAAATGATGGAGGTGGGTCTTGTATCTTATCTGTTGCTTTCATTGGTTAAGTAATAAAGAAACTGCCTAGGCCCATTTGATAGGCCAACCTTTAGGTGGGTGGAGTAAACAGAACAGGATTGGGGGAGAAAGAAGCTGAGTCAAGGAGTCGCCATGATGCTCCCATTCCAGCCAGACGCAGGTTAAGATCCTCCCTGGTAAGCGCACCTCATGATGTTACAGGGATACTAGAAATGGGTTAGATCGATATGTAAGAGCTAGCCAATAAGAGGCTACAGATAACGGGCCAGGCAGTGTTTAAATGAATACCGTTTCTGTGTAATTATTTCGGGTACAAAGCTAACCATGCGGGCGGCAGGGTGCAGGGGACGCAACCCCGCCGCCCCTGATGCAACAGATAGTCTAACCAAGTTGTTGCCTCCCAGGTTCAGTGAGAAACCCTGTCTCGAAAATGGGAGGCATTTGAAAGAGACACCTGGCCTGGAACTGCCCTTGCATGCATACTGTGCTTACTCTTCAATATGCACTTACATACACCATAGATAACATAGACCGACAGACAGACAAGAAAGTGGGGAGGAAGGAAGAAAGGAAGGAAGGAAGGAAGGAAGGAAGGAAGGAAGGAAGGAAGGAAG
>JABTXL010012642.1:6381575-6534934 GCA_025134845.1 Neodon shergylaensis
AAGGAAGGAAGGAAGGAAGGAAGGAAGGAAGGAAGGAAGGAAGGAAGGAAGGAAGGAAGGAAGGAAGGAAGGAAGGAGAGTTAGTCTGCCGCTGAAAAAACTCCCAGAAGTTTCACCCAGCTGATCAGTGTGTGAGTTGCTATGGAGATCTGCAGAAGATTTTGTTTCTTACTAAGGGGGTTGCAGTAGGTGTAAACATAGTAACATTTTTTTTCAGTGATACTCCTAAAATGCTTAGGCTTCTTCCTCCATCAGCTAGGTAACCTTGAGTCATCTGCTTCTCTTCTCAGCATCACCCATCAACCCCGAGGAAGGTTCTGACCTGTAGATTTATAGCACGCCAGCATCTTCCACTAAGATTTTATACCAAAGCATGCTCCAGTAACACATCCTGGGGACAGATGAGGAGAGGAGATGCTTTTCCCGGGCCTCTGTGGCTGTTGATTTGTCAGTATCTACTTGGACAAATATGATGCTCTATCTTCTTATCAATATTAAAGTTGGACCATATATTTGGTCCAGGGCTACTTCGGGTTTGTCTGTGAGAGTATTTAGAGTGAGATGAACATGTCCATTAGTGGACAGGGCAAAGTGAGTTCCTTCCCTACTGTGCGTGAGCCTCATCCAAATCCATGGAAGAGCTGAATAGACCTACAATACTAAGAGCACTCCCCTCTCTTCCTTGCTGCCTGTGGTCTGGAACAGTAGCTTCTCTCAGGTCTCTCGTGTCTTCATTTTTCTGGACAGCGGATGAGAGCACAGGCCACTAGTGACACTGGGTCTCCAGATTATCCACTGCCGATCTTGGAAATCATTGATCTCCATGATCATTTGAGCCAATTCCTTCTAATAGGCACTTTTCATTATTATTCTTTCACATTTTATTATATGTATAACCTAAGCAAAACAATGGAGTTCACTATGACATTTTTACAGATATACATAATGTATCTTTTTGAATATTCTCCCCATCACCTTCTCTTATCACCTGTCTCCGTACACTGGTGCTCCTCTACCCTCAAATTGCCAAAAAACCCAAAACCTAAATTCCATACATGAGAGAAAATATAGATTTGTCTCTTTGAGTTTGCCTATATAGATCACTTTCTTTTTTATATTTTTATTGATTTTTGATGACTTTATATGTGTATATATTTTAATCACACTCCCTTCCATTACCCTCTCTTCTTCCCCTCCCACCCTCGCTGATTCCCTCCTTCATATAGGGTCCTACTTCCATTCTTTTCTTTCTTGTGACCTCCTAGGTTTAATCAGGGCTGCGTGAGTGAACATGGCTGGGGGCTTATCTACTGGAGCATGGGTGATTTACCAACATCTCTGCTGCTGATCAGAGTAAATCTCCATCCAGAAGCCCTTCCTCTTTTTCTTTCACAGACACAGGGTCCTGAATTTGAATGCAGCACATCACATGTGTGCCTCGTTGCCTTCCAGGCTCCTGCACTAATAGAGTTCTTCAGAAAAATAGAATCAGCCAAGAGTACACGTGGGTGAATGTGAATGCATTTGTTTCTTAGAGAAAATGAGATCCAGCCTAGTGGATTAGGCTGTTGGTTCCAACGTTGGAAAGGGCCAATTAGATCTGCAGAAACTTGACATGCTGACAAAAGGTTTGGAGAATAGTGCTGTATTTCCTTCTCTTCTCGGGAGATCCTCCTGAGAAGTCTCTTCCTCTAAGCCTTTCATGCCAACTCACCTTACTGTCCCTCAGCAAGTGGGATGATGGAAAGAGGCAGTCAGCTTCCTGAGGACAGCAATGCTTACAGCAACCCTGGCCAGTAAAAGCCCCCCCTCCGGATGATCCTGCCTTTGCCTTGTGACAGGCTGGCAGGGAAGAGTTGCTTTCCTGTCCCTTTTCCTAAAAGAAATCTGTCCAGACAAGTGCCAAAGTAACTGTGACAATGACATCATGGAAGCCATCAGGGACTGACATGATTTTTAGAAAAGAGGAAGCAAAGGAAGAGAGGAAGATATAAAGGGAAGCAAGGAAGGATGGGGAGGGAAAGAGGGGAGAAATAAGGAATGGGAGAGAAGAAAGGAGGAAGGAGATGAAAGGGAAAGAGAAAGGAAGAAAGAAGAAATGGAGGAAAGGAAGGAAGAGGGAGGGAAACACAAGAAAGAAAGGGAGGAAGGAAAGAGAGGCAGAGGGAGGACAATTTTCTTTGTAAATACAAAGGCACAATAGCCTAACCTGGTGGCACTGGCTTGCAACTCCTGCTATTGGAGAGGTGGGGACAGGAGGATCCCAAACTGAAGTTCAGCCAGGCTTACAAAGTGAGTTCGAGTCCAGCCTGGACAACTTAGTAAAAATCTGTCTCCAAATAAAAATTGAAAAAGACAGTTCAATGGTAGAGTTTTCTCAGCGTGTGTGAAATTCTAGGTTCGGTTCCTCGGTGTCAGTAAATAAATTCGTGAACAAACACACACCAATCCTTCACATATTCATAAAATGCATTTCTCAGAGATTAGCTAAAAGAGGAAAACAGTCTGCTGTCCTTTGCTAAATATGTCACACATTCGTTTGCAACAGCGTGGGAAGAGAAGTTACTAGAGAAGTGATGATTAATTTATGTATTAATTACATACTCTTCAAAATATAAAAGAAAAAAATCCAGCATAGCAGCATCACTTCAGGAACAAAAGGGAGCAGGCCGTGTGATATGAAGCAAGGTTGGCAGATGTGGTGTCGTTAACAGTCCTTCCCTGGTTTGCACAACTCTGCTTCTAAGTAAAATGAAGAGCCCACACTTTACACTGAGGATGTAGCTCAGTTACTAGAGAGCTTACCCAGATGCATGAAGCCTTGGTTCCATCCCCCACCATCACATAAAACAGGCACAGTGACACGTATCCGTCATTCTGGCTCCTAGGACATGATCAATAGTTTGTGATCATACTCAGCTACAAGGCAAGTTTGAGGCCAGCCTGCACTACATGAAGCCCTGCCTCAAAAAAAGAACCCTAACCCCCAAACAAACGAATGAACAAACAAACAAACAAAAACCATTCTCCCCCTGCAAAGCCCCCATCCTATGTCTTTAGCATAAGGAAAGACATGTCCACACTGATACTATAAAGCCACCGTCCACTGGTGTCTTGTGCTGGTCTTATCAATAGAATATTCCATGGCTAGCAGCTGCGACCTCAGCTGTGAGAAAGCAACTGTCTCTAGCACTATTACGTCATCTTTCCCATAATGCTGAGAACACATGGCTGTCTGTGCTCCCTAATGACTGAAAGACATGTTGCAGGGAGAAAAACAACATAAAGCATGACGTCTTTGGGCATTTTGCATAAATCCTCTATTTTATAGTCAGAGAAACTAAGAGCAGGAAGATGATAAAATTTTTCTGGGAGCTTTCTGGCCGCAAGGGTAAAAGTTAAGACTAGAAGCGGTATTTTAGCTTACCACCGTCTGCTCTCTCTACAATACCAAGTGTGTGTGTGTGTGTGTGTAGTCAGGATTCTCCCAAGGCAGTAGGCTTTGTTTGGCGGTCAAATGCACAGAGGACTCAGGCTGAGACTGTGTTTTTAAAACTTGAGAGATTTAATTTTCAGAATGAGAGTGAAGTTTGAATTTCTGGGAAAGGGGAACTGAAATCTTAGGAAGGCCTCAAGCATGTCTCTTTGCAAGGAGCTTTGGGAAGGCAAGGTCTAGCCTCAGGAAACAACCTGTCCCTAGGCACCGGGTCAAATGACCCTTGGATGCCTGCATTTAGCTCACTGCAAGGTTTCCAATATATGAAACCAGCTTACAAGAAATGAGTTTGTGACTGTCAAGAAAATTTAATAACAGCCTTTCCTTCCAGCTGCTCTTGTATTGGGCTTTCATAAGATTTGTGCTGGTGAAGGGGCAATGGTGTTCTGCTCTCCTACTGAGAGTAAGGCCAGAAAGACAATGCAGAGGAGAGGCAGAGGGTGCCAATTAGTGAAATGATCTTGAGTGTAGACATTGCTATTAATTCCCTTGTCTTGCTTCCTTGAATCTTGGAGATTGATTATCAGTGAATATTTCCTTAAATTGGCAGAGACAATTCTACTAACCAGACATGATACACATTCTGTATACTTCCTTCTCTACACATACACGGGGTGGGGGCAGAAGGAGAGGGAGAGAGAAAACAGAATTTGAGACTGAAGGAGCAAGATGAAAATGGCTTCCTTGTAGGTTGATGGTGGATGACTGACCACAGGACATTGCCTCAGTGACATCCAGGGTCTTGTCTACTTCACCTGTTTTGGCCCAGACTTCTCCACACTTACTTAAGAATACCTTTCACCAAGGGTTTAAGTTTAACTTTGTAGAGAAATTCTTCCCTGGAACTTTTCTTTCTTTGTTCCTTTGTTGACATTGATTGGCTTTTTCTTCACAAATAAAGTGATTGTCAGGTCATAGGGTGAAGTCACATACCCAGGACAGGTGTAATGTGCATGAGGAGCCAACAGTGTCCCAGATACTCCACTACCTGGGCATCTCTGAGTTCAGATGTTTGATGGAAACTTCATGCAGCCTTCATCCTACACTTCTCTAATAGAAATGGAGATTCCCCTGAGGCTCCTGCCTAGGTTCCCAGGTAGAAGACAGAGAGGCCTCAAACTCTTACACTCCCTCCCTTCATCCTCTAAAGGAGCAGCCAGGCAGGGAGATGGGGGCTCTGCTGTTGTGATTGCTGTGTGCAGCAGCAGTGTCACTAATGCTCCCTTTAGTACTCCCTCAGCAGGTGAGAAAGTTGGAGGGAGCGCTAGGGGTACACTTACTGCAGGCAGGAAGCTTAGCTCTAATCCAGAGCTCATGTTATTCCCATTAATTCACAGAAGTAGACTCCCCTTCCTATTGCCTGCTTCCTTCCCAGAGCAGGCCCAGCCAGAACCTGCAGCCTTGCTCATTCTGCGCCATTTCTGGTCCAGGAAATGTGTCCTTGCTGGTGAGTCCGGCAATCTATTCAGATTTCCTTTCCTCTTCTGTCCATAAATTGTGTTTGCTTTGCAGTCAGAAAGAGTGCATCCAAGTCTATACTTCTTTCCCAGAACTCTGGAGTTTGTTTCTGTCTCTCACTCTGGACTGTGACTTGAAGCAACGAGTGTGTCTTTTATTACCCTATAGCCTAACATAGAGGAGTGGTGTTCACAGATTAATGTCTTGAAGAGTGGGAGCCACTGATGAGGAAAAACATGGGCCAGATCCCAGGTGAGGAGAGCAAGTTCAATCTGTTCTACATCATCGAGGTGATGAAGCTTCTTCCCAGTGGGCATGAAGGATTTGCATAGATTATTGCAGGCATAAGTCCAGAGCTGGAGTAAGGAGCTAGAAGAGGAAGATGTGAGAACCAATGGGATACTATCTGTCTTCGTTAGGGTTTCCATTGCTGTGAAGAGACACCATGACCATGACAACTCTTATAAAGACAAACATTTAATTATGGTGGCTTGCTTACAGTTCAGAGGTTTAGTCTATTATTGTCACAGTGAGAAGCCAGGCAGCAGGCAGACATAGTGCTAGAGAAGGAGCTAAGAGTTCTTACATCTTGATTCACAGGCAGCAGGAAGTGGTCTGAGACACTGGGTGAGGTTTGATCTAATATGAGACCTCAAAACCTACCTCCACAGTGATATACTTCCTCTTACAAGGTCGTACCCACTCCAATAAAGCCATGCCTCCTAATAGTGCCACTCCCTTTGGGGACCATTTTCTTTCAATCCATCACATTATCCAATCTTTAAAAATAAGGAAACTCCAGCACTCATTGCAACATCCATACAACTTTAGGATGTTAGGCTATAACAGATGAGTTAATCACCAAAGGGCAGATACCATATGATTGCTCTTATAGAAAGTGGGTAGACCAATCAAATTCATAGAGACCCTAAGTAAAATGGTGATGGTAGGGAATTGGGGAAAGAGGAATGAGGAGTTTGGTATTTTCATGATTTCTGTTTAAGAGGATGCAAGGATTATGGATGTAGACGATGGTGATTAACACACAGAAATATGGATGCTCTTAATGACACTGAAATGCAGGTTTTGAGATGGCTAAAATCATACTGGTGTGTATTTTACCATAATAAAAAGATAAAATAAAAGAGGATACAGAAGAGGAAGGACAGGAATGAAGAGAGGGGAAGAGAAGGGAGGGGAAGGAAAAAAGGGAAGGAAGGGGAGGGGAAGAGAGGGGAGGAAGGAAAAGTCTGGTGTGGTAAAATTTATAAATTTATAAAATTTATAAAATTTCTTTCCCCTTCCCCCAGGAATAACTTGCATCTAACAAATCTAGTCTATTATCATCTATCTATCGGTCTATCTATCTATCTATCTATCTATCTATCTATCTATCTACCTATCTATCATCTATCTATCTATCTATCTATCTTTATCTTTCACAAATTTATACACACACTGTGGTTTAAATAAGAAATGTCTCTAATCAGCTCATGTATTTAAATACTTGATCCTCTACGGGTAACATTGTTTGGGGAGATCATGGGACATTTTGGACATGGAACATTACTGGAGGTCGTAAAAGGCTTTGAGGGTTTGCAACCTGGCCTCTCTTCTTGTTCCAGCTCTTTGTTTCGTACATACAAACGAAGAGGTGACCTCTCTGCTTCTGACTCCAACTGTCTGCTGCCTTCCCAGCCATTATAGACTCTCCCTCTGCAACCATTAGATAAAATATACTCTTTTTTCCATAAGTTGTTCTGTGTCATATTTTGTCACAACAGTGAAAAAGTTACTAATATACTGTGTGCATATATTTTGTATATAAAAGGTGCTTTGATCATATTAATCCTCCATTATCCTCTCTTGTTTATCTCCTCTCCATTCCAACAAACCACTTCTTCTTTCCAACAAGAAGTCCCCCTCCTATTTTCTCATTCTCTCTCCCCCCCCTCTCTATCTCTGTGTGTTTAATTAGGGCTGCCTACATGAACATGGGTATTGGGTTATTTACTTGAGTAAGGACAAATTAATAGTGGCCAAACCACTGAAGAATATAGTTTACCCTCCCTCAACAACCAACAACTGCCTAAAGATCTTTAGAGAGGGGCAGGGTCTCATCAGCCCCACCTCCACTTCTAATCTCTCTTAAGGAGGGGAACAATAGAGAATACAGGAGTAAGAAATGGGTGTGGACACAGGTTTGAGCCTGAAAAAAACACTGATGTATTCTTCCTTTCCAACTTTTCTCATACTGCCTCTACTCCTTTCAAAACATCTTCCAGAAGTTGGAAGTCCATAGCATCTTCTTCCAAGATGAGTTCCACTGCAGGACAAAGAAGCATACGACTAGAAGTAAATGGACTGCCATCTGAAAATTGTTCTTTATTGATCTGCACTCCCTATGCTTTATCCAGAGAGGAGCTTAATCAGCCGAGCTGCTTCCCTCTTGGGCACTAGTGATAGATTACACTGGGCAAAAGGCGAATGACTAAAAGCAAGAGGCAGAAAAGCAAATGCTTATTGATCAGGGCATTAAAACTCACAGATGATTCCTTGCTAACAGGAGTGAGCATTCCTTACAGTTTAGTGTGTGCCCCTGCTACTCTCTGTATAGTTTCACATCTAATAACCAGGACAGCTCCGGCTACAAGAACCGTTTTCATACTCTTTTCCCAGACAAAGAAAGACTAGGAAATAAGAAACATGAGGAAGTCAGCAGCTAATGAACAAGGATCTGGCTAGCGTGTGGACCTTGGAACCTGCAGGTGTACTGACTGCTTCTGAAGAATTTGGTTTATGCTTTGAACCATGCCTGCTATGTATATGCTTTTCAAATGTATTAGGCAGTAATGCACAGCTTAGGAGGTTTGCAAAAGTGTTTGTGAGTGTGAGCTTACTTTGCTTGGGTTTTAGATTGAGTGTGCATAAGCTTATAAAGAATTGAGCTTCATGATGCAACCTGAACCAGGGATCGTTAGCCTTTGGAGACATATCTAACAGTGCCATGAAGCATGACAGTCTCCAGCAGTCCCCTTCTGAGCACTTTCATGAAGGTCCTGCTTCAGAAGTCTGTTCGGATATATGTGACGGGTGGCAGCCACCCTTCAGCTCATGGGTAAGGACTTTTCCTATCAGCATCATGCCCAAGATTTGGAATTGGATAAGAGTTCATTTTCTTCTTCTTCTCAATATCCCTATATATTTTAAGTTAAAACATAAAGGGTGTGGCATGGAGAGATGGCTCAGCAATTAAGAGCACTGGTTGCTCTTCCAGAGGTTCAAATTTCAGCAACTACATGATGGCTAAAATCATCTGCAATTCAAACCTCAAGGGATCCAAATTCTCCAATTTGGGCCTCTGAGGGCAACAGGCACACACATGGTGGACAGACATACATATAAGTGAAACACCCAGACAAACAAAACTTTCAAAATTGGGAGTGAGGGCTGTAAGTCAGATAACAAGAAGTCCTTAATTCATGTTTTACCCACCAGTACCTGTGCTTTCTACAAATCCAGAGGGAATTCTTGTCTCTTCAGTATTTCATTTTCCACTCTGAGAACTAAAATTATAGCATAAACTGTTATTAATTCAGCATCTAACTAAGTATAAAACTCATTAACAAAATGTTTTTATATCAGGAATGAGAAAGAACAATCAGTCATAAGAAAACTAATGTTTGGACACTAAAAAAAAACAAAAAAGTCATGATTGCCTGTTTTCATACTGTTTAGTACTAAACAAAACATGCGCTCCTTTCTTCAGTGGGACCAGAATAGAGCCATGAGGTTTATATGATAGTGAATAAAAAAGAAAGGAAGAAAGAAAAGAAGGAAGAAAAGAAAGGAAGGGAAGAAAAAAAGAGTGAAGGGAGAAAGTCTCAAAAAAAGGGAAGTACTAGCAGAAAGAAGAAAGGGAAGACCCTGGTCTACAGAAGAATATGAAAGAATGTGGGATAACAATGGAGAAACTAAAGACATAAGAATTAATAATAATAATAATAATAATAATAATGTTAGATAGGCAAATACAGGCCTGATAATACATTATGACATAACCATCAAGCACTATAAGCAATGAAAAATAAAGACAGCATAAATGAGAAGCATTGATTCTAAGTGAGCGCAAATAGCAGTGATCTAAGGTGGAACTGGAAGAGCTTTGATGAAAGGTATGCTGACGTCTCATCCCTGATGCCAGGACCGAGAGCTGTACCAGAAGGTTCCTTGGTGGGCTGTCATTCCAATGTGTTTGATATTGCAGACCATGGCCTGAGCGCAACACCGTCTCTTCTTAGCTGTGTGATCTTGGCCGAGCCACTTAACTTCAGGTCAGCAGCTTTGTTTTTTAAGTAGACATAACAATGCCTACTTTGTTGTAGTTGCAAACACCAAATTAAACAAAATATATGGAAAAATGTTACACCGAGGGCACTCAGAGAATGTCAGTTTCATCAGGCTAATGACTTCCATGTGCCTAAATTAGGTGCTGCCCGGCAGTGTTGACTACACGTGGCCTTCAGTTAGCAATCCAGTGTCTCTGGTCTTTGACATAGCAAAAGATTTACGCTAGAGAGGCCACTGCCTGCTTTCCCATGTGTGCTCTGTGAAGCACCATATTTTAGAACTGGAAACAAGTGTATTGCATGCAAGATCCATCCCGTGACGAAAATATTTAGACTAAGAACTGCGGAGAAAGCTTGTGAAGTTTTTAGCAATGTAATTGGAAAACATGGCCCAATTCCAAAGCAATTTGAAATGCAGATTAAAGGCAGTATGCTTTGACGACGACGCTGAAATCCAGTCAGAGAATTCCACAGGAATGTGATGCTTTCTCCCTGTGCTGCAGACTTCATAGAGTAAAACTGTCAGGGTGTAAAAGGAAGGGTAAGTGCCCTGGCACTCGGTAGTAACCGTGAACTTTGTGCTTGCAAAAGTCAAGTCAGCTGTGAATAGCCATGCAAACGTCTGCATGGAACAGAGTGCTGTGATGATCAGTATTGGCTACTTTTTCCACGCTGCTACCGGCTACCAATTTGTATCACTGCTTCGATCTCTGTACTTAGGTATTACTAAAATTATGAGATTTTATGATTAAACAAAATATAACAGGGGAAAGTTGCTTGCCAAGATGTTTGTTTTTTGGCTTGGCACAGAACAGGTGATTTTAAATATTTTTAAATCTGGAAAGGAAAACAGAAATAATTTAGTATTATTTTGCTCAAAATGTGTTCCAGTAAAGAAGCTGAATACTGCTGTATTTTAAAAAAGGATTTATTTCTATTTTTTTATTTGTGCGTGTGTATGCATGCATGTGCTTACTCAAGGGTGGTCACTGGGATTACAAGTGTGAGCCACTGCACTGAGCTTTTTACATACATGCTGGAAATCTAACCGAGCCCCTCAGGCGCCTATGACACTTTGCCAACCCAGCCATCTCTCCAGCCCCAAGGGATAAGACTTTTAATTGAACAAACTCTGTGGGATCTTTGTTTCCTTTGTCTAAGCAATCCACACAATTACAAAGTAATTTCCTATAGTAACACACTATTTTGAAAATACATTTTATTCACACTGCACTAAGCAAAGCTAAGGTAGGTGAGGCCATGAACTCTATTCAAGTCATGTTTCCTCAGGATGCTAGATTGCCAGCTTGATGTGGGAGTGTCATATATCAATCTGTTGATTTCATTGGTTAAGTAATAAAGGAACTGCTTGGCCCTCATAGGTTAAAACATAGGTGGGAGGAGTAAACAGAATAGCATGCCAGGAGGAAGAGGAAGTGAGGTCAGACTCAACAGCTCTGCTCTCTGGGGCACATGCGATGAAGCTCCAACCCAGCATGGACGTAGGCTAGAATCTTCCCGGTAAGCGCACCTTGGGGTGCTTACACACATTATTAGTCCAGGTGCGAGAGTTAGCCGAGAAGAGGCTAGATATAATGGGCAAGCAGTGTTTAAAAGAATACAGTTTGTGTGTTGTTATTTCGGGCATAAGCTAGCCGAGCAGGCGGCCGGGGTGTTTGGGGACGCAGCCCCACTGCTCTTATTTCAACACCAGCTGAGATGAAGCTACTCCTGCAGCCTTCACCAGAATTCTGATGTCTAATTCACATGTAGAAAATCGCCCATGTGTAAAATATATTGCTTTGAAAATATGGTATGATATGGACTTCACTAAATGATGCCAGGTGATCCTCAGAGTAGAAAGAAATGTAAATTTTTCTAATTGAACTTCATGATTCGGAGATATGCTTATCCTCCTGACTTGAAAATACATTCTCATCAGGCATGAGAACTTATAATTAAAACATTGAAAAGCAAATTCCATTGATTATTTATCATTTACAATTATTAAACAATGGAGAAATAGACACTGAACTTAACAAACCTTTGGGATAATTATAATTTCTAATTATGAGAGCTTTGACTTTTGAACTTGTAGCACTAGAATGTTTAAGAACTATTCCTGTTTAGAGCCAGTATTGTTGTATTCTTTTCATATTAAATTGATTGTTTTGTTTTGGATTGGGTTAGTTTGTTGTTTTTGTTTTGTTTTGTTTTGTTTTGTTTTGTTTTGAGACAGGGTCTTAGTAATTTAGAGTGCCTCAGACTCACTATGTCACCCAGGCTGGTCTCTCAAGTGCAGGATGACAAGAGTAGGCCAAAAAACCACCTGGCTTTGTGTTTGTCTTTAAGCTGCATTGATAGGGATTCCTAGAAAGTTTTACATGCATGTCTTTTTTTTTTCTTGTTAGTCCTCCAAGTGTCTTGCTTGACTCCTATCTTCATTTATTTTCCCTTTAAACTGGATTACTGGTTCTAAAGGACACACGTGCTCTCTTTATATGTAAAATGTGTGAACAGAATGGAAGAAAATACTAGCAACCACATCTAATGCCGATGAAGGTCATGGTTAATTTAAGACAGAAAGCCAAGAGAACAGTGAAAGAAAATGTAGCTACATCAAGCTGGACCAAAAAAGTTCCAAAGCCTCCATGTGAATTAATTCTAGGGCCAAAATGTCAATATTCCTACAGAAACTTCTTACACATTCTGTGATGCATTCGTCAGACTGAGCTGTGCTTTTTAAGGGGCCAGGTTAGTGCACAGCCAGTTCTCCCAGAATCCGAGACCTTCTGTGTAGCCAGGTTAATTGGTTCCATCAGCAATGAGGAAATAGATCGAGGCTTTGACATTGACCTAGGCTTTTACGCTATAGCATATATAGTTTCCTTTCTGTGAGCTTTGGGTGGCTAATCTTAGTTCAGGAGATGGCTGAGCCTTTGACAGTGGCAGAGGCTTTCATGAGGAAGCATAGTTTCCTTTCTTGGATTGCTAATTGTAGTTCCGGAGAATGCCTGGAAGACTGTAAAGCAGAGAGGAGCCAGAACAGGATCTCATTTGCATGTCTCTCACACCGCTCACCATTCAAGCTCTATCTTCTTCATCAGAGAGGGCAATGGCTTCCCTTGGTCCTGCCCAGACATCATCACCTTAATATGAAAGGCGACTTTCCCTTATTGAGTTCAGCCTGGGTCTGGAGAGGAGCACAGTACAAAGGCAGAGGGACGGAGAGTGCGCAGGCCCTGCTGTTTGTTCAGCAAATTCTTCCTTGAGAAGCTTAGGTTCAAACAAAAGAAGTGGGAAGTGGAAACATTTTAAGATGTAAGGAAATACACGAAAAGGTTTATTAGACTTGAAAGCCAGATGTCCGATTGGGTGAGAGGGATCGAAAAAACAAAGAAATTATAATTTAAAACAGTGATGCTGGAGTTGAAAACGAGAGGAGGAAAGTCGATCAGATTCAAAATCCTGCTGCCTTCGGACGAAACGTCACTAAAGATCAATTACATGCATGCCACGGGCAGTAAGATGTAGAAATCACTTAGGAAAATTAACATTAATCTGATCCTTCCTGAGGTAGCTTGGGGAGTCATGGCTGGGAGTCTCTCCCCTGGGGTTTTCCATAACCAGAGCTCTTGGAGGGTGTTGGTCCCCACCCAGTTTCCCATCCAAGCCTCACAGGACCCCAGGAGGTTATGTGTGTAGGCTGCATGAAGACGCTGATTCCAGTTCTGTAGAACACAGTCAGGGGAAGGGGCTACGTTGCTGACAGGTTTATGAGCCACAGTAAATGCCAGGGGTCCCCACCTACTTTCTTTGTGCTGTTTGTATGTTGGGTTCTTGTACAGTGAGAAACAGCTGCTCTGTGGCCAGTTCGATGAGGATCACCGAAGGAGTTGCCCAGATGAATTAAAATGGCTTGGGAAACAATTGCTACCACATATTTGATAGCATCAGGGTCACTTTCACACCAGCATAGAAGGATCATGTTCAAATAAAGACTGGAGAATAGTGTTTCTGGGGCAGTTTTCTTCCCTTCAAATGTCACTGACAAAAAAAAAAAAAACAAAACAAAAAAACTGCAGTGATCCAATTGTGCAGTAATAGGGACATAGATAAAGGTGGGATTTTGGAAAAGGAGAAATAATCCTTGCTTTTGCTCACATTCTGGTTAAAATAAGTGTAGATGTGTATGCTTGTATACACATAGACACATAGATACATCCATGGCCTGAATTGTTCTACAAGATGGAAAACACTGACCATGTGGAAATCCATTCTGATTCTCAGGCACACACAGCTCACCTGTGTCATATTTAACTTGTAAAACCCGACACGGCAGAGCCCATCAGTGTGTACCTGTCTATGCTGAAGCAGCCAGGGCCCTTTGCTAGGCGGGGAGTTGCCAGTACAAGAAAGACAATCTGATCTGTGCCAGGTGCGGCACTGTGCACCGTGTCAGCACGATCCCCCTGCATCAGCATGCAGAAGCCCATATGCTTCTGTGCGTAGGCACTTTTATTTTTCTTTTGCAACGGAGACTGTGAAGACAGTTTTCATCGTGGCCAAATGCTAATAAGCCACAGAAGTCAGCTTGACCTCATACTGTGGCACTCAGACATTATGGGGATCTGTTAGCTACCGCTGCAAAGGTTCCACGTGGAGAAGTGCCCCAACGCACTGGTTTGAATCAAACATGATTTACTATCACGTATATGTGAGCTGGCTGGGCTCAGATGGTCACAGCTGAGCACAGTCGGAGGTGGCTCTGCTCCATGTCGTGCTCTGTGACATCCATCTTCTTCGCAGGACCAGCACACTGGCAGAGTGAGTTCTGCTGATGAGAATGGCAGATGTGCAAATCTGTGTGGGGAAACTCACATGGCCTTGCTCCTTCAGTCTCAGAGCAGGCACAACATGGCTGCCTTCTATTCCACTAGGTCAAAAATAATAAGCCAAGGTCAGCTGCAAGAAATGGGGAAGCGCCCTTTGACCCCTTTGAAGAGAGGAGCTGCAGTCATTTGGGCCGTGGTATGGGTAGTGAAGGGTGAAGGATTGAGGTCCATATATAACGAACCCCCTTCATACTCTACCCTGGCATTGTTACCTAGAATTATGCCAGGAAGTTTGAGCACTTCTGGAAGTGTTAGAATATATTCAAATGTACACAAATCAGTAGGAGACGACAAAATGAGTTCATGGCTAGGAACACCATAGGAGCCCCAGTGAGAGCCCGTTGTCTGTGGTGTGACATAGGACAGAGACCTCAAGTCAGATTCTCAGTAATGAACATTTGAAGAAGAAAGAACTAAAGGGTGAAAGGTGTGTGTGTCTCACCAGGACACACCACAGCTTTGGGCGGGATCGGAATGCAGGACGTGAAACCAAACAAACAACAACAAAAAAGTCAATAACAAAATTTAAAAAAAGAAACAAAAATTTAAAACTGGGGTCTTGACCACTTCACTTAATTCTTGAAATCTTACGTTCTATATGATACGTGCTATGTGCTTAGCATCACAAAGTCGGTGTTTATTTTTTGTTGCTGTTTGATTTCGTTGCCGCCATAGACCTTACAGCTCATCAGGAGGTCAATTTCGTGGGCTCTTTAACAGCTCTCTAGGCTCTGCCATGGGAGCTTACTGTCCGCAAGGCCAAGCTAATCAGGAGCTGCCTGCTTGGCAGAAGGTAGCCTTTAGTTCCACCACTATGCAGAGGTAAGAGCTGCATGGTATCCTGACCTCCTCCTCTGATTGCAAAGCTTCACAGTGAAGTATGCTCCCATCTTTGGGGACATGGGCCTGATTCTGCATGCCAATATACTAGCTGAATCTCCAGGACACACTGTGTCCACTGTGGACACCTGAGCTGGACCTGAGCCCTTTTGCTCCACAGACATACTGATGTAAGCCCATGTCTGGCTAGGAGAGCCAGAAAAAGAAAAAAAGAAAAGGAAAAGAACAGAAGAGCTACTCGATTCCCCGTTGGTCTTTTGTTGTTGTTTTTACATTTGATTGTTTGTTTACTGTATGTGTGTGCGCATGTGCACACCCATATGTCTCCATACTTTTGTGAATGTTAGAGAACAGCTTTTAGGGATCAGGTCATTCCTGCAGAATGTGGGTTCCGGGGATTAAACTCACCTTATGCAGCTTGACAGCAAGCACCTTTATCCACTGGACCACATCATCGACCTATTTATTAATCTTGTTCAATAGAACTCTAATCTAGAACCTAAAACTGGTGACAAAATCGTCTTGCAGGGAAGTACACAGATTCTGGGCCTAAAAGACCTGGGTTTCATCCAAGCTCTACCGTTAATGATAGAACCAAGAAAAAAAATACTCATGCTTTAATTTGCTCATCAGTGAAATGCAGAAAGTACTGGGAAAGTCATTCTCCCTTCCTCTAGGTTGCCCATTTGAGGATGTGTCTGTGACAAGGTATGTACAGTGGCTGGGGAGCCCTGGAGGGTGGCTTCCCTCTTCCCTCTGGTGTGCGTACCAGTGACGGTTCTCTCACGACAGTTTAAGTCATCTGTGAATGATTGGACAGACTCCCACTAGGGACACATTGTACCTACACTTCTGACTTCTCTGTATTTGGGGGGTACACAATAACTATTAATGGTTAGAGTAAATGGAAAAAGAGATCTGTCAATTAATCATAACTGACTGCATTTTGAAAAGCTTATTTACCTATTTATGAAGCTAGAGCTTTATGTGTGTTACGCTCTACCCCTGAGTCACGGCCGTAGCCCAAGACTGCATTTTTGTTTGCTTGTTTGTGTGTTTGATTTCGAAGACAGGGTTTCTTTGTGTAGACCCAGTTGTCCTGGAACTCACTCTACAGACCAGGCTGTCCTTGATCCACCTGCGTCTGCCTCCCAAGCTCTGGGATTATAGGTGCGCTCCACCACCGCCCTACTTCGTGACTGCATGTTTAATAAGAAATGGTGTGACAGTTAATCTTAATTTTCAACCTGGTTAGAGTTTGAATTGCCTAAGAGGCACACCTCTGGGCATACCTATGAGAACACTTTCAGAGACGTTTAACTGAGAATGGAAGGCCTATCCCAGATGTGAGGAAGGAGCACCAGCCCACGGGACGGGAGAATGTAAGGCGAGCACCATCATCCATCTCTCTCTGTTTTCAAACCAGAGATGGAATGGGACCAGCTGCCCCACACTCCCTCAGCGTTCCTTCCCTGACCTGAGTGAGGAATTATGTCCAGTCAGACTGTGAGCCAAAAGGAAACCTCCTTTGCTTTCTTTAGTTGCTTCTTGTCACCTATTTGGCCACAACAAACGAGTACCTAATGCAGATAGCAAGAGGAGCGTGTGCTCAGTTCCGGGAACTACAGCACAGGGGTAACTTCCATGAGCTGGGAGGATGGGATGCACTCCTGTCTGGAGACCTTCCTTCCAAATTCAGGCCTTCATCACCAACTCAGTATGCTGGGATTCTCGGGTGAGTCTCTTGACTATTTTTAATAAAGGATGGAATCCTAAATTCTGTCATTTGCAGCAACACAGATGAAACTGAAGAACATTATGCTACGTCAGGCCCAGAAGAACAAATATTGCCTGGTATTATCTGCATATGAGATCCCAAAGAGTGGAAAGTCACAGAAATATGGCAAAGGTTGATAAGTACCAAGGACTAAGGAAGGGAAACTATGATGAAAAGATATTAATCAGAGGGTACAAAGTTCAACATAAGAAGGGCAGTTTCTTGAGGTCTGTGGTACAATATATGGTGATCAGAGTTAATAAAAATCTATAATTTAATATTGTTAAGAGAATAAATTTTAAAAGAGCCTTCCAAAGTGCATAGGAATATGATAGATCTTGTGGTGGATATGTTGCTATAATGGCCTTGATTTATTCATAAGGCTTAGATATATCAAAGCATCATACCTTATCCCTCAAATATATATAAATGTCTGTTAGTGGAAAAAGAAAAGAGCACTTGGCTAGCATAAAATCCTGGGTAGGTCCCTGTTTAACTGCAAAGAAGGGTGTCTTATCAATGTCCCGCCTCTAACACCTCCCTGCCCCACATGGGGCATCAGTCTTAATGACAGCCCTGCCTAAAACAGATATCCAGACACTAAGGGGCAGCAAGATGAATTTTGCAGGAAAATGGATAGAGCTAGAAAACATCATATTGAGTGAGGTAACCCAGACACAGAAAGACAATTATCACATGTACTCACTCATAGGTGGTTTTAAAACATAAAGCAAAGAAAATCACCCTACAAACCACAATCCCAGAGAACTTAGACAACAATGAGCACACTAAGAGAGACTTACATAGATCTAATCTACATGGGAAGTAGAAAGTAGAAAGATACAAGATCTCCTGAGTAAATTGGGAGCATGAGGACCTTGGGGGAGGGTTGAAGTAGGGAGGGGAGGGAAGCAGAAAAAATGTAGAACTCAATAAATATCAATAATAAAAAAATTAAGAAACCAAAAAAAAAAAAAGATGTTGTTCGCTGCTGTCTAAGAAAGGAATCAAACCTTTATCAATACCTGGGAATGAGTGATTTCAGGCACATGAGCTCAGGCGTTGTCATAAGTTGCTCTTGTATGTCCAGCTGAAATGAAATAATCTAAAACCACCCACTCTGAGTCACACTCAGTACCATGCTTCCCCTTCCTTTGCTCATTGCTACATCTTTCAAGATCTCAGCTTAGTTTTTGTCTTGCCGAGCTTGACCTTCACAGACATAAGATTCATGAAGACACTCATGGAATTGGCCCTAGTCACCCAGCAATCTTCAACCTATGACAATGATTTGATTCCTTAGCCCCTCAAATGAAACAACCAAAGCCCAATCCCAGGCCAGGTTCTTATAAGAATAAGCACCTTCTTATTCCCAAACTCCTCACGGTCCCCATGTTCTATGCATTCTCACTGCACTAGCAATAAGTTCCACGTGCCTGACTCCAGGGTGTCCCGGTGGCCTTTGATTGCAGGGCAAGTACTCACTAAGAGCTAAGAACATTCTGGAAGTTGTTTGATTTTCTTTTTGCAACTGCCCACTATCAGTTGCTGTCTTTGTCAGGAAATCTGACATGTCTCTGTCCATATGTACATATGTCACCAAAAGTGACTAGATTCTTTGTACATCTAATTGATGCTGTGCCTTGTCATTCACCAGCAGTAAAAGTAAACTTGTATAACACTGGCCAGGAATCCCAAATCAGGGAGCATATTTACTGAGTGTGGTAGTTTGAAGGAAAATGGCCCCCATTGACCCATAAAGAGTGGCACTACTAGGAGGTTTGACCTTGTTGGAGTAAGTGTGGCATTGTTGAAGGAAGTCTATCACTATGAAGGCAGGCTTTGAGATCTCATACTCTCAACTTAAACCCAGTGTGGCTCACAGTTTCCTTCTGCTACCTGTGGATCAAAATGGAGAACTCTCAGCTCCTTCTCCAGCATCATGTCCATCTATGCTCCACCATGCCTCTTGCCATGATGCTAATGGACTGAACCTCTGAAACTTTAAGCTAATCACAATTAAATGTTTTCTTTCATGTGAGTTGCCACGGTCATGGTATCTCTTCACAGCAGTAGAAATCCTAAGACACTGAGCATCTACAAGGAATCCACTGGGCTCAAGCCTACAGGGAAATGTTTCTCCCTGTGTACGTATTGAGCAACCTGAAGTATTTTATGTGCTGTGGACACAGATTGCTCTTCATGTGGTCCCTGAAAGCTCCCATCTGCAAATGAGTAGGAAACAAGTACATCCTAATAAACCTGGAGCTAAATACCAGCTTCGTCATCTATCAGCTCATTCTTATCTGGACGTTGGCAAGAGGCATTAACAAAATGGTAATGATTTATTAATGGTTACTCAAAACCTGGGCCTTCTCCACCTGATTTTAAAATGCACGGGGTCATTTCTTTCAAGTGATTTCCAGACTTTGATAGATTGAATATCCTTTCATGTTGGCAAAGGCATAAATGCAGGGATGCTAACTAGAATACCTATAGAAATTCTCCCATCCTACTGTCCCATCCTGGTACAGCCTTCAAACATCTCAGAATAATCAACTACCAAGGGAAACATCAAGGGAATAGAAAACCATCTGGTCTCTGTGGCTAGAACACTTAAACAGCTTGTAAAGGGGAAGAAGCTGAGCCTCTCAACAAAGCCTGGCAGGTGATAAACACAAGATTTATAAGTTGTATCAACCAATCGATGTAGACCAACATGATCAAGATCAAGCCACAAGAAGATACTGTTGGAACCCAGGGCCCCAAGCTGGAACAAAAAGACAAGCAGGAAAAAAATCCTGCAAAGTGATAAGACTAATTACAGCTATACTACCATAAGTACTACGCACAAGAAAGCTATTTATTCTCTCTCCAAAGGATGGGAAATCCAAATAGAATAAAATTACACAGAATGTTGCCCACAAAAAGCATTTGTTGGATATTCCATCTCAGCTGTGAGCAGATTGCAAGGCTAGCCCCATGAGAAAGGTCTGTTCTATAATTATCTAAGTCAGTCGTTTCTGAAGATTGGAAGGTACATCCAATCCAAAGATGATTTTAACCTAAGTCCTATGGGGCAGTGAGCAGAGTTTCTAAACAACTGAGCTCTTCCTGTCTGATAAATTTCTCTGAAATATTTCTGTTTGCCCTGCCTCTTCCTCTCCTCTTTGGTAGCCTCAGGCATTTCCTAGTTCATGGATTCATTCAACAAATACAACTTTCTGAACCAGATGAGCCTCAAGTCTCAATTGTGTGCGAGTCACTCCACAGTTGCCCACCCAGGACCCTGGAAACCTCTGAGAACTGAGCTTGACTCTACACGAAGGACTTGCCCAGTGTGCTATCAAAGCATGGCTTTATGTCATCTCCATCTGTCTCTAAAGTCACCCCCAGGAGAGTAGGAAGCTTCGAACTAAGATCTGCAGGAGGCCAGTTTCTCTTACTCAAACCCTCTAATGTCCTTTTAATTTGGGGTGTGATTTCCTCATGAAAATACCATTGTTCTATAAACATTTAAAGTCAAAATAAGAGCAGCTCTCTCCACTGTGACCTTTGCCTTCTAATCCCAGCATACAACAGTGACTACTGCTGCCATCTTGTGAACCTTTTCATACTCATGACATAGAAAAATAATTTTTAAAACACAATTGTATTCTATCATACATCATTTTCTGAAACTTGCTGTTTTACTTTACACTTATGATTAACTAATTTTTGCAGGTATACTTTCTGCTTATTGCAGGTCTCCTAGAATTATACTGGGGTGGAAAAGGTATCCTTCTGTACTGTTTATTTATCCACCATGCTCTTCTCATGACAATTACAGTAAATGTCTTTAAATGTCAGAAAACAAAGTAGAATGGCCTACCAAGCTTATAACTGCTCTTTTTTTTTGTTTTTGTTTTTCGAGACAGGGTTTTTTTTGTGGCTTTGGAGACTGTCCTGGAACTAGCTCTTGTAGACCAGGCTGTCCTCGAACTCACAAGTACTGGGATTAAAGGTGTGTGCCACCACTGCCCCACTTATAACCGCTTTTTATACTCAAGACACTGAGAAAGATATGGATGGCTTCTCAGCCTTCCGGCTTCTTTCAAATGTAACCTTATGAGCACCCTTCAATTAACAGGCTGACTTTAGCTTTTGGGACACAACCCATGGAATGGCACCACTGACACCCAAAGCGGGCCTTCCCTACCCAGTTAATCATCTTTGGAAAAGACCTCACATGCGTACCCAAAGGTATGCCTCATCAATGCACTAAGTAATTCTTAATCCAATCATGTTGACTATCAAAATCAGCCATGATACTTGCTCGAGTGTGTGTGTGTGTGTGTGTGTGTGTGTGTGCAGGTGCACTTGCCTGAGTAGGCATATGTAGAGGCCAAAGTTTGGCGTTGGGTGTATTAATCACTTCTTCACCTTACTATTTGAGATGATCTCTCACTGAGATTGCCATTTCAGCAAGATTTGCTGGCCAGTGAGGCTCAGAGATCCACTCGCCACCCCACCCCACCCTGGGCTCCAATTAGAGATGTGTGTCCCCACATTTAATGTCTATGTGGATAATGGGGATCCAGGCCCAAGGTTTCCTGTTTCCACAGCAAATGAGCAGCCTCTCCAGGCTGACACTTACTTTCTGATACCTTCTTTTTGTAACATACCACAAACTGACCCCTCCTATCTACCTTTAATCCAATAAGATGGTGATGTGGGATTCCCCTCTGTATGCTGTGAATACCATTGGTTAATAAAGAAACTGTCTTGAGGCCGTGACAGGATAGAATAGAGGTAGGTGGGGAAAACTAAACTGAATGCTGGGAGAAAGAAGAAGTCAGACAGAAGCCATGTAGCCCCTCTGGAGACATATGCCAGAACTTTATCCGGTAATGCACAGCCTCATGGCGATACACAGATGAATAGAAATGGGTTAAATTAATATGTAAGAGCTAGCTAAAAATATGCTTAAGCTAATGGGCCAAGCAGTGACTTAATTAAATCAGCTTCTGTGTGGTTATTTTGGGAGTCTGGCTGGCCTGGAAATAGCCTCCTACTACAATATAGAAATATTCATAATGCCCAATTGGCACGTTATTTCTCCTCTACTAATACCTTTCCCTATGGCCCCATTTGCTGCAGGATAAAGTAAATGTGTCCCAAAATTTGAGTTTTTCTCAATATCGAAGCTCTCAAGGTCCCTTGCTTTCTTTTTCAGCCTCCTATTCTGCCTTTTCCCATCACATGCCCCATGGTCCAGGCAGCCATGCAAACCACATTCAGTTTTACTTCCCTTTTTGTCTTTGGGTTCTACACCTGCCATGCCCTGAGCTTTGGTCAGTTTTTGATGTCTTCATACTCTACACAAAATCCCCCGAGACTCCAGCTTTATGTGGAGTCTATCCTAATATTCCTTTTCCTGGAAAGCCTTTCCTTTCCACTCCAGGTTAGACCCCCTCCCACAATCTCCTATCACTTGATAAGCCCCTTATCACTATCACACACACAAGTATATTTGCCTGTTGTGCCTTGTGCACTCACCCTGCCACAGGCCACTCTTAGAAAACACATTCCACATGACACTCCGGTCCCGCAGATACACAGTTTTGCATATTTTTCCTTCCAGAGAAAATAGCAGACTATATCATCCTTACTTCAGGTTATAACATGTACACCTCCTCACAGAAATAAACCAACACCTGTCTCACAACAGCACACAACAAGCCTGTCTCCTAGGAAACGTGTCCAATTACTGGAATAGCATGTTCCTTTCTTTGTGGTGTGGTTGTTTGCAATGCTGCTGTCAGGAACATGGAGAAGTCAGAGCTACATAAGGCAGCAAATAAGTATCAGGTTATAGTTTCTTTGATAAGTGGTGACAATCTGAACCACAGAGTCATCTAAGTGTTCCCATTGAAATGACACCACCATTAAGCAACCCAAATCAGTTCTGGAGTACAGTAGCTGAACCAAAATGACTAAGTACAATAGATAAAACGTGGTACAAGGCTGCACATGGATTGGTTAAGCTGGTGAGAAAGAAACTATGACAAGATTCACAGGCTGGTGAATGCTTTCAGGCTAAACAGCATCTCAGTGACCTGAGCTAAAATCACACAGCTGTGATGGACTCAGCAGAAACAAAAATCTATCTATAATTCAAGGACCTTTCTGCTTTGTATATCATAAGTCTCTGCCATCTTGCAAGGTGTACTCATGGCAGGTGCTTGAGATTTTGTGATGGGATGGAGGAAAAAATGAATAAAAATGAGGGACCTTGAATATTGTCCAGGGAAGAGTTGCCCTCCTGATCTTTTCTCATAAATGACAGAACAGCTGTTCATAATGGTGAAGTTCTTGAGATCCTGTCTAAGGTGCACAAAAGAAGGGGGTAAAAATAGCCTACAAGGGAAAGGAACAGAACAGAGATTGGCATCAGTGGCAATGAGGGTCTCCCCTGGGTCTTGGAAGGTGCATATGAAAGGCAGTGGGAATGGATATCTCCAAGCTTCATGGTGAGAAGAACAAATGAGGAAAATCACTAGCATGCTGGTTGTCATCCAGATGCAGAGACACTGTGTTCGGATGACTGGTTAAGATGGGAGAACTCTGTTGTTAGCCAGATGCTCTCGTATTTGGTTCAGCTCTATATTTCCATTTGCATCCTAAGGCAATAGTGCTGCACACTGCAGGAAGCAGAGCCATGACTGCTAGCTTAGCCTCTGGATTTGGGAGACCTCAGACCCAAGTTGCTGTCAAGTGTCCTTTCTCACACTTTCTGGGGAAGCTAGAAAGAGCCAACTAAATAAAGAGTTGGATCTGTGTTTCCTGTATTATGGTTCACAGAGCATCAATGCCTTGAGGTATTCCAGAAAAAATAATGGTACCCTGATCAGATTACTATGGAAATGCTGAGCATCCTGCTTCTCTCTTTGGAAAGAAATCATGTGAATTAAAAACTCATTCAGCCCTTTACAAGCAAGGAAGTTATGACACACAGCACCACATGGGTGAACTTGGAGAATTGCAAGCTGAGTAAACTAAGCCAAAGAAAGACAAATGCAGTGTGATCTCATTTGTATGAGGTCCGTACAATAGCCAAATTCTCAGAGATGGAAAGTAGAACAGTGGTTGTCAGGGGCTGGTGGGGAGGTGTTGAGAGTTAGTTGCTCTTTAATGGGAACAGAGTGTCAATTTAGAAGATGCTAGCATTTGCAGCTGGGCGGTGATGGTTGCACAACCATATAACTGTCCTTCATGCTACTGAGCTGTACAGTTGAAAATGGGTTAAGATGGTAAAACTTACACTATGCCTTTCTACCACAATTGAAAAATATTTAACTCCCTGTTAAGAGCCATTCTAAATTTTCATTCCTAAAACACTTTTGTCATGCAGCCTATAACCCAGAAATGCAATTCTGAGCTTATGATCTGAGGATGAGAAGGATGAACATAGTTAAAGACCAATGACCACAGTCAGCCACCATCAGGCTCTTTGGACCTTAGATGAGACTAAGCATAGGTACTAGAGAGCCTGTCTACAGCCCACAGGCTATAGCTTGGATGTCTCTCTAAAACTCAAAGTGGAACTTAACTCACATTTTGAGGTATGGAGACCTTTAAGAAGTGATTAGGTTATAGAGTTTCACATGTGGTTGGTATCCCTTGAGAATGGGTCTTTAATAGAAGTTACCAACTGTGGTTCTTTTTCTTGCACAAGTCCCTCTCACCATGCAAAGTCCTGGGTCTCCTCGGGACTTGTTTTAGTTATTTTTTTTTCTTGCTTGGACAAAACACTTGATAAAAGCAACTTGAAGAAGGAAGGACTGACTTTTTCTCCCAGTTTGGAAGTGTAGTCCAGCATGGCAGGAAAGGCATGGTGCCAGGAAGATGAAGCAGCTTGTCACAGCTGATCTGCTGGCCGGAAGTAGAGGGTGATGAAGATCAGGGCTCAGCTCAATTTCTTGGTCTTACTCAGCCACGGAACCTTAGCCCAGGTGTCACCCGCACGGAAAGCAGGTCTCCTCACCTCTATTATCATTACAAGAACGATTCTTCACAGACGTGCCCACGATTTCACCTCCTAGGTATTTCTCTATCCAATTAAATTGACAGTGAATGTCATCAGTCATAAGGCTCTTTAGAGTGTCCTCAGCAGAAAGAGGTCCTGTATCTGATGGGACTCTTCAGCTCTAAGCCTCCCATTCTCCAGAAAGCCAAGGGGAATAAACCTTTATTCTTCATAAATGATTCAGTGTAGCAGCAACAACAAATGGAGTAAGACCCGGGACTTGAACCTGGCTTGAGAATCCATAGGGCAGCAGTTGCCTAACACAAGGAAAGGGCTCTGTGACTGTGGCGAGTGCTCCAGGGCTGACACCAGGCAGCTCTGGGGTTTCTGCCTTCTGTTTTATCCTCGAACCTGATTCCCACCTCAGGGAAGAAAAGGTTGTTCTCTTTGTTCTTTATCACTGTGTCGTTGATCAAGTTGTCTTGTTTAAAGGGATCATAAAGGGCAAACAAAACAACCCATGACTTCATCAAGACTAATTCTACCAAGTGCTTGGAAACCTGTGAATTTGTTAAATTTGACCATTGGTCTACAGAAACAGCATCTCAAATAGTTTCACCTAAATACTTGTATGACGGAGGACATCCATCCTGGAGCATTTTTTTTCTTTCAGTTCAAATGTCCTCTGTATCTCCAATCATGTCCTTCATTAACTCCCCTAGCCTCCTTCCATGTTTCCACACCAGCCCTTCTCCCCCACTCCCAACTACCTCCCACAGAGATCATTTGGAATTTAAATGAAGTACAAACAGTCAAGTACTCCCTAAGCCTTCTATATAGCCCATTCCCCAGTGTATACTTTCTCATGGGAGCTGAATCTCTGATGGTAACTTGTCTCTGGTCCAAAAGGATTTTTATTCTTCATTTTTCTCTTCCTTTAATACACTTAATTTTAAACACGTTTTAATGCATGTGCGCGCGCGCGCACACACACACACACACACACACTTACCTGAATTCTGAATTCTTAATTCACCTGTTAATACCATTCTTTGCCTTTTTTCCTCTGCTGTGCTCTCTCCCTTTCTTTCCCATGTCACTAATTCTGCTCTAGAATTCCTCCACCTGGGTATGTCTGCATAAAGCGTTCCCTATCACCGCTAGTACACAGTCTATAAGCTCTTTTTAAATTGAAACCTCTCCCTCCCCCTCTAATCTGAACCACGCTTCAAAGGTTATATTCCAAGCCACCCTCGCCCAAGCTGTTTTCCAGAATACGCTAAATTTGCTTCCTGCCTTAGTAACACTTTATTTATACACAAACGGGAGTTTGCTATTTATTGCCAAAGCATCCTGTGCTAAGCATGGATTTTTGTTCTTAGGAAACTCCTTTAGATGTGTTTATTTTATGTATTTACTCATCCATTTGAGTTTTCTACTGCACTCTAAAAGGCTTTAAAGCAACAAGTGCAAGTACAAACATAAACACATACATAAACCAAATATTAAAATAGCTCAGCTGTACAACATGAATCAATAAGGTGGCCGTGCAAGAAATGATCTGAAAATTGATAGACTAGAATCCCACTTTTCTCCTTATGTAGATGATGAAATATCAGTTTAGGTAGATTGGATGATGTAGGAGCAATGCAGCCGTTCCATTTCTGGTCACGATGGTGCATAACAATTTCAAAGCAGCAGAGGCAAATTCAGCAGCAGTTTATTTCCTTACTGTTTAGGTCGTTGTGCCTGACATGGGCAAGCAGCTCTCCAGGCTGGTTCCCCTCCGAGCAGTGATTCGGGAATCTCTTTTCCTGCCACCTTCATGATCTTCACGGGAGCTCAAAGTGTGTACCGCTCTGTCCCTGCTCCACTGGCCAAAACTGAGCCCCAACTTAACTGCTGGAAGTTTAAGCATTTTTTTTCTGTTTATTCTTCTCTTATGTATTACATCCCAACCATAGTTTCCCTTCCCTCCTTTTTTCCCATCTTCTCCAATCCCTCACTTCTCCCTCATATCCACTCCTGCTCCTTTCCCTTCAGAAAAGGGCAGACCTTCCAGAGATACTAACCAAACATGGCATAACAAGTTATAAAAAGACTAGGTACATCCCCTCATATTAAGGCTGGACAAGGCAACCCAGTAGGAGGAAAAGGTCCCAAAAGCAGGTGAAAGAGTCAGAGACAGTCAGTTCCCACCGTTAGGAGTGCCACAGAATATCAAGCTATATGCAGAGAACCTAGGTCAGGCCCATAGAAAATTGTTGGTTCACTTTCTGTGAGTCTCTATCAGCCCCAGTTAGTTGATTCTGTTGGTTTTCTTGTGGTGTCCTTGACCCCTCTGGTTTCTACAATCCTTCCTCACCCTCTTCTGCGGGATTCCCTGAGCTCAGGCTAATGTTTCACTGTTAGTCTCTATATCTATCCCAACAGTTGCTGAATGAAGCCCCTCTGATGATGAGTGGACTAGGCAGTCTATAAGTATAGCAGAGTATCATTAAGAATCATTTCATTGACTTTCTTTTTTGGCAGTCATGTTTGGTTCTATTCTAAGTCTCTGGGCTACTCAGACTCTGGTTCCTACCCCTTCAGGCAGTACCAAGCATAGGCACCCTCTCTAGAATGAGTCTCAGGTTGGATCAACCATGTTTGGCCACTTGCACAAGTTCTGGCCACCTTTCCCACAGTCCATCTTGCAAGCAGGATGATTGTAAATCAAAGATTTTTTGGATGGGTTGAAGCTGAGCATTTTGGGTTTTCAGGTGGTCTGGGAGAAGCAGTTGAGGCAGCAGGGATTCAGCCATAATCAGAGTCAATTCAGAAATGCAGCAACCTGGTGTGAACTCAGCATCGTGGAGGTCCTTCTAAAAGAACGCAGTGTTCAGGATTGACCTAGGACTTAAAACAGCTCTAAAAGATTGTTAAAGTCCAAAGAAATATCTGTCCATTTTGGATCTGCATTCATTTTCAACTAAATGAACCTTTCCAACCCTTTGTTACCCAATATCTTAGTCCTTTGGAGATGCAATAAAAATTATCCCAACTGCATAATATCAGAAATTTATATTTAATCTTTGTTTTTATTTATTCTTAGAGAATTTCATACATGTATACAATATATTTTGATAATGTCCTCCTGTTCCACACTCCAACTCCTCCAAGACCCCCTCCTACCCTGACCTTCCAACTTCATTTCCTGAAGAAAAAAAAAATGCCTTGAGTCCTATTAGTGCCGTCTATACATCATGGATGTAAGGCCCTCTGCTGGAGGATGGGTAAACCCATCTTTTATCATTATAGAAACTGGAAAGTCCAAGTTATCAAGGTTTAGTGCCTACAAGGTTCTGCTTCTTTCATAGGCAGATGTCTTCTTACCTTAGCTGCATAGGCAGAAGGGTAAACAAGGTCCCTGTTGTCCCATACAGTGGCGTTCATGGGTGCTCCACTCTCCTGATTCATTTATTTTCCAAGGTCTCTCCTCTTAACACCATTACTCTGTGTATTATATTTCAACAAGAATTTATGGGGAAGGAGGAAACTTCAGAACCTCAAATCCAACTAGCACCCCACATCCTTGTCTTCTTTCCTCTCATCCTAACCAAGAAAAAAAAAAACGTTTAACAAGTCGCCTTTGACAGGTTCTCTGAAACTACAAAATCGAAGCACTTAATCTTCCTTAGCTTCTCATTTGGGCCATTTACGTTCAAAAATTTTGTAACAACTTTTAAATTGCTAACTCGTGTGTGTGATGTTTGTGTGTGTGAATTTATGTATATATGTGGGTGAATTATACATGTGTGTGCTTGTGTGTGTATGCATTTATGTGTGCATTGTGTGTATATGTATGTGTATGTTTGAGTGTTTGTGAATGTATGCATGTGTGTGTTTGTGTGTGTGAATGCATGCATGTGTACGAATGCATTCGTGTGTGTGTTTGTATGTGTATGCGTATGTGTGTACACACATGTGCATGCACACGCATGCACACCTATGAAAACCAGAGGGGACAACCCCAGGTGTCATTCCTCAGATGTCAGCTACCTTGCGTTTTGAGACAGGTTCTCTCTCTGGTCACTCACCAAACAGATTATTCTGGCTGGCCAGTGAACTCCAGAGTTATCTGCCTCCACCTTCCCAGTGCTAGGACAGGAGTTCCAGCAAACACCATCACCCAGCTTTTTAAAATGTGGCTTCTGGGGCGCGATATCAAATCTTTGTGACTAGTTCTTTTCTTTTTCTTTTTGGTTTTTCGAGACAGGATTTCTCTGTAGCTTTGGTGCCTGTCCTGGAACTAGCTCTTGTAGACCAGGCTGGCCTCGAACTCCCAGAGATCCACCTGCCTCTGCCTCCCGAGTGCTGGGATTAAAGGTGTGCGCCACCACCGCCCAGCTGTGACTAGTTCTTTATCAGCTGAAATTTATCTCTCCAGCCCAGATGTTTCTTAAGGAACCCCCACCAGTTCTGAAACTCTAGGCCTCACAGATTTGGATCTTCCTTGCTGGTCACTGGACAGTCTCTTAAGGTGTACCTATTGTGCTGCTCCTACTCCCGGGGCTTTCTCTACCACACACGTTTCTGTCTCCTTTGGCGAGTCCATAGCCGACTGCAGACTAGCAGATAGCTGTTCTCCCTAGATGGATCCCATTTTGTTCCTTCTGACCTCTTCCCTTCCCACACTTCTAACAGATTTGTTTGTTCATCTCGAGGTCTTGATCCTCTTTCCCTTCTCTAACACTGGCCAACTTAGTATTCCTGGCAGAATTCAGGTGCATCCTGTGGATGAGCTCTTCCAACTCCTTGATAAAGACTTTTAATAAACTCAGTTCTCACAGTCACCCTGGGACATTCTGCTGAACACTTCCTTGTAGCTAGATCTGTGGCCATTTAGTCAATGGTTCCATTACCTTTGGTTTATGGATTTGGAGCCAGGTTTCAGTCCGCATCAGGGTTTTCCTATCTCAGCCAATTTGAATGAGTTTTGCAAGTAAAAATTCATGGGACTTTTTTTTAATCAAGTGTTTTTGCTAAAGTACAAATAGATAACATCTGTTGTGTTCCTCTTACCCATTCATGAGGTGGACTGTATACACGTGTGTGTGTCTGTGTAAGGTGTGTGTGTGTTTGTGTGTGTGCATGTGTGTGTTCACAGTTCTTTTAGAGAAGCAAGCTGTTACATTTTTCTGGTGCATTTGGTCCCTAACAGACCTATGTCGCTTTGGTCCTGGATCCCATTATCCTCTGGTTTGGTTCTCGTTAATTTTCATGGGTGAGCATTCTTTTTTCTCTCCTAATATTTGTCTTGTACTATAAACAATTATGTTAGCTAAACAGCAAAAGAGAGCTTACAGCGCTGTATTTCACAGACTTGCACTCTTCTCCCAGCTGCTTCTAATCAAACCTAATTCCTTCTCACAGCACCGCCCCTCCTTCCCATTCGGAGTGTGGACACCAATCTTCCCATTAAACAAGATGACTCAGGGCGCTTGGGAAGCAGAATCTCATTTCCTCCCCTTTCCCACAGCCACTGCTGGCCTCCCCGTGGTCAATTTACCTGCTTTACATGCATGTCAGCCTCTTCCCTGTTCTCCTCCTTCCAAGTGTGAGCATTTGCAGAGTGAGTAGAGCTGCTTCCCTACCTGTTCCCTAACCTTTAGAAGAAGCATGGGAGGTGGAATAAACCCAGGACATGACCATGAGGTGAAACTGTATCTGAAGCGTTCTCTCCTTTAAAATCAAGTTAGGTCCTGAGGAGTTACAGGCAGTTAAGGTTTTCAAGAAGAAGGGGTTGACAAGGTCCCACTCTCTCTGTATGTCTATAAGCAGGTAATGGTTGCTGGAGAAGGACAGACATTTTCTTCAATGTTGTAACCACAGCTAAGGTGCCCATACTTCTATAAATAACTCCTTACCCGTGCATGTTCATGTAAGCCATCCAACAAAACTCATGACAGCAAACAAGCAAAAAGGATATGAAAGTTGAAAGGGCACTAGTTGGGAGGAGGAAGAGGATCAGTGTGAGGAGGAGGATAAGAAGAAGCAATGGGTGTTGTCTTAGGGTTTCTATTACTGTGAAGAGATACCATGACCACAACTCTTATAAACGAAAACATTTAATTGGGTAGCTTGCATATCATCGTGTGGACATTGGTGTGGGAGGTCCTTCTGTCTAAGTGTTGCTTTTATTGGTTAATGAATAAAGAAACTGGCTTGGCCTATAGCATGGGAGGAGGAAGGCAGAGTTAGGGAGATGCCATGTAGTCACAGCTAGAGTCAGACATGACAAAATGCTGGCAAGCCACTGCTACGTGGCGATACACAGATTACTAGAAATGGGTTAAAATTAATATGTAAGAGTTAGCCAATAAGAAGCTAGAGCTAATGGGCCAAACAGTGATTTAATTAATACAGTTTCTTTGTGATTATTTCCAGTCTAAGCTGTCGGGAACCAACAAGCAGCCTCCCTTTTCTAACAGGACATAGTGGTGCACAGGCAGGCATGGTGCTATAGAGGTATCTGAAAGTTCCACATCTTGCACAGGCAACAGGAAGTGGTCTGCCTCACTGGACAAGGCTTGAGCATATCTGAAACCTCAGATCCCTCCTCCAGAGTGACACTCTTCCTCCAGAGTGGCACACATTCTTCAACAAGGCCACAACTACTCCAACAAGGCCACACCTTCTAATAGTGCCACTCTTTTTGAGGATCATTTTGTTTCATGCTACCATAGGTGTTTATGATCAAAACACATTATATATAGGTATGAAAATACTATCAAGAAAACCATTGTCATGGATAATAAATATATGCTAATGAAAATTTTAAAGTCAAATCAGAAAATAGACACCATGATTTCCCAAGAACCAGGTAATTCTTGGGTTGTAATATGTCACCTACAACCTCTAGGGTGACTGTCATTTCTCAGAGCTCACATTTGACACCTATCCTGTTCCTGATGGTTTACCTAAAATCACAGATCCTCACCATACTATCATATGGAGTAGCTGATTTCTAAGTGGTTAGGATTCCTATCAAAGCTACAGAGAAACCCTGTCTCGAAAAACCAAAAAAAAAAATAAAAATAAAAAAATAAAAAAATAAAGCTAAAAGTATTTCATGAATCCAAGAATAGAAAAACTCACAACCTGCTTTGGTGATTTGCCATTAGAATTTCATTCCACTTTCCTAGTTAAATGTTAAAGTTGGAATCATGAATTTCTATGTGAGCATCCAAAACACCAGAGACATTATAATCACCCTGTGCTTCTGTGTGTGAGATTTTTCACAGTTATTCAAACCCCACCAACCCATTCATTTGATATGTTCTTATCAGGCTGAGAGAATTTATCAGACCTTGAACTAAGCTGCAAGAAAACCTCCCTAGTTTACTTTCTTCTTCCAGTTCAGCTCTCCATTAACCTTGTTCTACTTTGTAACCTTTCGGTCCTACCACCCTCACCATGTTGAAAAAGCTAAAAGTAACTCAGACCAAGGAAGTGGAAATGTTGCCTGAGCAATCATCAGACCAGAAAAATGAACCCAGATAAAGCCATCTGCAAATGTCCAAAGGAGACAGTAGTTCACCATGGACATAATATACTCTAGTGTGTCTAGTGAGACTCCAAGAGACTTTACTAGAAGGTGTGGGAGGTCTTTCTGTCCATGTGTTGCTTTTATTGGTTAATGAATAAAGAAACTGGATTGGCCTATAGCAAGGTAGAACTTAGATAGATGGGGAAAACTCAACTTAATATTGGGAGAAAGGAGGCAGAGTCAGAAGGAGAAGCCATGTAGCCATGCTGGAGACAGATGCTAGAATTTTAACTGGTAAGCAACAGCCACATGGCAATATACAGATTAATAGAAATGGATTGAATTAATATGTGATAGTTAGCCAATAAGAAGCTAGAGCTAATGGGCCAAGCACTGATTTAATTAATACAGTTTCTGTGTGATTATTTCGGGTCTAAGCAGCTGGGAACTAACTAGAAGTCTCCTGACAACAACTAGGACAGTCGGTCATGGTGGTAAATTTCTTCCTCTGTGAAGTGAACACAGAGGCATTAAAGAATCTGACGTGCAAGGCAGAAGTTCTCTGAACATGGAAACTGTAAAGCCATCTTCCTTCGATTCATCCTGAACTCTGAGTCTTGAGGACCAAGGGAAGCCCATGAGCACTGAAAGACAAAAGGTAGTTCAGGAGCTCAAAGCAAATGTATTTACTTCCTGCATTTCCTTCCAGGTCAGACGTGAAGAATCTCTAGAATGAAGGGTTCCCAGAACCTTTTAGATTTGGCATCACTATAGAAGGAATACAGCCTCTACTTTTACCTGGACTTGGCCAACTTTCCACAGAAATAAGCTTCAACTCTAGTATCTTAATTAGTAAATATGTGTTTGTTCCTATCTGTGTCTGAATATCCTGGTTAAGTTCTGATAGGAGAACATCTTGGCAAGTTACCACTTTGTTGAGAAACTACCATTGAACATATTTTTCTCCTATGACATACTAGAACTAAGAGGCCAGGCGGACAAAATGATTTCACCCTAGTTGAGCACCAGAGAACACATCAGACAGCACACTGGGGGATCAAATATCCACATTTTACAGTAAATTAACACCAGACCAATACATTCCTTCAAAGGCTAATTCATTAGGTGTGAGATAGCTACCTGAGTTTTCACACCAGTAAATGAATATTATGCCTTAACACCTATCAGTTGGGCCATTTTCAAAACAAATGTGGTATATAGCTAGACCCTGAAACTACCTTCACAACTAAGTTACCATTAGAGCCTTATTCTTTCTGATCAAACTGGTGGTGCCAAGGTCCAAAGAATGAGGAATCTTTATGTGGGTCAATTAGAGAGATTAGGCCCTAACTATGCTTAAATTTTACTTAACTTCTCTTTAGTGAATACATTAATCTTGTCCTCTGCCTGCAATGATAGTGCTGTCTGCATTAGAGAATGCAGAGAATAACTGCCAATGAATGACGAAGTAGTGATTCATAGAAAATAAACACCTTCAGATGGAAAAGAACCTTCATGGAACCTAAAATTAAAAGCCAATCTTCAGGGAAACACACACACACACACACACACACACACACACACACACGTTCCCAGGATTAAAGAGTGCAGGGAGAAAACAATACATTTCTGGCGTCCGGCTCTGGACTCGTTAAGACAATTTGGGGAGATGGAGATTTGCCTTCAAGCAGAGATTTTATTAAAAAAAAAAAAAGTCAAATTTCTGTAAGGCTCCTTAACGTGAAACTTGCCACGCAGAACAGTCGATGTATTTAACTTTATTCCTTATCTATCCCAGGGGATTAAAATGAAGCAAACACCTCAAAAAATGCAGAGCTGAGTTCTGATGGTCGCTGTGCCCTCTGCTCCTTCCTGCAATTGCAGCTGCTAGAGGTTTCAGTGGCCAGCGAGCACTGTGGAGCCCTGCAGAGCACAAACCCCAGTCTGCTGTCCCCCTCCAGTAATTAATCTTCACTTGCCACAGGAGCCATCTTCTGCGGAGCTCAGCATTTGCCTGCAACTCTCCGACTTTTCCCTTTCTCATCCCCACTGCCTTTGTTTTTGGAAAGGAAGAGAAGCGTCCTCGTGGCATATGAATGAACCTTGCTTGGGAGGGCACCTAAGCTTTGAATAAGCAACGGTGTATGTGAAATGCATGCGGCCTGCATCAATCCAAACATCATTTCTCTCCCCTAAATAACTCAGAAAAGATATGCTAGCCTGTATTCCTTTCTGAAGATAATCCCAATATTTTTACCCATTAATAATGAGATAACTCTTGAGTGAGTGCAATACTTTATTAAAAGCTACCATAAGCATCATGTGAATATAGGCAATCTATTCATGCACAGGGGGAGAAAAAGAAAAAAAAAGCAGTATTTTTAACTCTTTTACTCTTCACTGATGTAGTTTCCATGGAAACCATAACATTAAGCCAAGCAGCTACTTCGACATTACATAATACTGTCTAATGGTTAGTTACTCCTGAATAAGTGTGTTTATTCAGCAGCTTTTCGCCCATGTAATCAACCATATCTACCCTGATTAGATTAAACAGGGACCAGAGTCATGAAATCATTTATTGCAATGTGGTTTGTGCCTGTTCTTCATCTAGAAAATGGCAGACTGTGTTTGCCGAAGAAGAGGTGTCTGTGGAGGGTGCCTGTGGACTTGAGGGAAGAGAGTCTGGAGCTGTGGAGACACACTATTGTAGATCTGATACAGTCAGATGAAGGGGCTGTGACGCTGATTCACGACGCAACTGCAAGCATTTGGTCCTCTGCCTCCTTTTAGCAAGAATTGGAGAGGGTTAGCTCCAATTCTCGGAGAACCTGTGCATCTTAATAAAGCACCCGGGACAAAAGATACTTGCTACAGAAATTCTTGTTCCACTCAGGACCAGGAGTTCTCCCCACATGAGTACTGGGGTTTGTTGCTTGATTACTGTCGATTGAAAAATTGTTTGGAGGGCATAACAGGCCACCAATTCCCTGTGACTCTGAGCTTTTTATTTGTGTTCTTTTTAATTACTTCATGAGACTATCCTTTGAGATCTTCTATGACTCCTTTCTCATGTACAACTTTCAAAAAAATTCGTTGTCCCCAACTTTACAGAGGTATGACAATTAAAAATTGTATATGTTTAGTCAGAATGACAAATTGATGATTTGGTGTATTTGATACTGTGGAGTAGCCTGCTAAGTTGACCTGTTAGTATATCCATCCAAAAATTTTAATGATTGCCTTTATCTTAGGACAACTCGATATTTTATGCATTGTTTTCATTTGTTGAAGTACATATAAATTTTATCGATTTTTCAATGAAGTGAAATAATGCTCACCATAACTAGTTCTTGGAGGCAATGCTCTTTGCAGGATATAGATAATTTGATTTTTTTCATGAATGACAGGTATGAGTTAGAGGAAATGAATTTTCCTTCTTTTTCCCCTTTCCTTTATCTTTTGTCAATAATTAGTAACTTAAATAGACATTGGAAGAGTCTGCTGGGAATGAATGGAATCCAAAGACTAGCTTTTTAAAGTCACTTAAGTATTTCTATAGCTATATAACCAATTTAATGCATTTTCTGCTTACTCTTCTTTATATTCATATTGAAAATGCAGTGATAACATATATAGTTAATTTAGAAAGAAGATAGATAAACTAAAATTCCATTAAAATCTCTCGAAATCCTCCTCCTACAAACAATGAATTTTCCCTTTTTTGGAGGGGTGGGGTGCAAAAGGCTAAGACATGCTGCTAGTTACTGTAGGAAGAACCTTTGTTCCGGGCCTGCAGCTCCTTTCTTATAGCTGTTGATTCTCTCTCACTCCCTAAGCACAACACTTTCTATGTCAGAGTCCCAACTCTTTTTCTGTAGTCTTTGCATAGAGAAAAGCAGAAAAATTACTTTTCCTAGTTTTCTAGAGGTTTCCTTTTCCCCGCCCTCTTTTTGCTTCCACTAGTGTAGGCTCGTTTAGCACACATTCCCCTTTTCTGGCATATTCTTCTTCTCCTCCTTCCTTCCTTCCCTTATAGGCATCATGCCTTCCAGCCCCACTCCTCCTTTCGAAGATCCAGATCTACTGAGATACCAGACTATAAAGCAGTTCCCACTGAATGCACCCTCCTCGCCTCCACCCAACGTAAGGGAACTCCTCATCTTCCTTTCACAGGGAAATGTAGTCTGTAGGATTCAGTCACACTACCCATAAAAGACACATCATCAATTGTTGACAAGCCTCCCTTCTCTTATTGAACAGATGTTTATAGGCCCTCCTATCCTGTCAAGCCAAGTGTAGTCCACAGAGGTGAACAAGACCAATAAGAGGCAATGGCTAAAATTTCTCTTCCTCTGTCTTGAATATCCTTGTAGCCTCAGAACATACCAAAATCCTGACTCACAGTTCACACTTCCTATTTTTTTCAAACTTTCAGTTTTATTACGTGCGATTACTAAAATTTTTGGAAAATGAAAACACATAAATTAGCAGAAAGATAATACGAAGCAATTCATCTACACTTGTACTAAGCAGAAATTAACACTGTCCTGTTTTAGATATGTGTAGATTAGACAGTAATACAAATCATCTCAAAATAGGACCATGAGCAGGGGAGATGGCTCAGTCAGTGAAGCAATTGCTATAGAGCCTGAGGTCCTGAGTTCTGATCCCCACATGGTAAAAACTTAGGTTTGGTGCCAGCACTGTGGAGGCAAAGACATATATCACTTGAACCTTCTGGCCAGCCAACCTAGCCAAATCAGTGAATTCTAGGTTCAATGTAGGCAAATCAATGAATTCTAGATTCAGTGAGAGATTCTGTCTCAAAATATAAGGTGGAGAGTATCTGAAGAAAAAAACCAAGTATTGACTTCTGATTTCTAATGGACACACACACACACGCACACCAGGTTCATTTGAGCTTTGTTTTCAGGTGATCCACAAGAATCACCACCAGAATTCTGAATGACCTCATGTCATACCTAAATAACAGCTTATGAATGAGGAGACACACAGAAGCATCACTGACTAGAACCATCTTGGCCTTGGATTTACTTTTTTCTTTTTCTTGGAATTGCACCAATAGTGAAGTTTAGCTTGTTGGGGCTAATGAGTCCTGGCCTTCAGCTGCTCTTCTCTCCTAGAACCTTCTCATTAAAGTTACTAGAAGCTGTGCCATGCTTAGAGGATCAGAGGATGGGATTTTCACCTGTTGGCCATTGACTGCAGTGTATTTAAGCCTACATGGTGCTAATAAAGAGGGGCTTTGGTATCAGTGTTTAAAGGTCTGCGTGTCAGTCTGTCTCTGTGTCTGTATTCTCAACCTCCAGCCCCTTGCCCGAAGCTAGTGAACTGGGGTCTAGCGCATAGAGCGCAGACTGGGGCCAAGGTGTGTGGCATAGCTGATGCCTTTTACCAGGAAGCAAGAGCATAAAAGGAAGCAGGGAGTCAATTCCCCAAAGACCAAAGAACTCAAAGCACCCAGGGTGCTCTCAGTACTGTGGAACCTCCTGATTCACTCTGGGGGCACAGCATATCCCCCAAAGGGGACAAGGCCCCTTTGCTGTGCACACCAATGCTTAAATAGCCAATACAGGCAGCAGGGTTTCTTGGGTTGGAAGTGGGGAGCTCACTCATTCAAACAATGGAAACTACTCTCAACTTTTAGTATGTCTCTTTCATAGCTATTAGCCTCTGTCTATGGTGATGATGAATCATTGCCCTTGCTATTACTGATGGCCTATCCTGGGCGTGATTAATTAATTTCTCATTTGAACATAAAAGATCCTAAACAACCTGTCATCTGATTAAGTCTACTGGGATATTAAAAAGGCATTATGGTAGGCAGGCAAACACAACACAGTGCCGTATATTAAAAGAGAAGCTTGCTGCAGTCCTTTCTCTGGATACTGGGAAAGCATTTGAAGATGAAATTCAGATCTATTCCTGATGAAAATGTTCAGAGCTCTAGTCACTGTCCTCCCTGACCACACAAGACCCTGACAAAAGCAGCGTAAGGAATGGCAGGTCTCTTTGGGCTTACTGTTTGACTGCACAGTGCACAATGGTGGGGAAGGCATGACCCTGGGGACTTGAAGCCTCTGGTCATGTCATGTGCAGTCAGGAAGCAGAGAGACGTGAATGCTGGGGCTCAGTTCCCTTTCTGATTTGTGTTCCATCCAAGACCCCAACCTTTCGGATGGTGCTGTCCACTTTCAGGGCGTATCTTCTCCCCTTATGTGACCCTCCCTGGAAATATTCAGAGTTGTGTTCCCATGGTGATTCTAAACCCCATCACCTTGACAATCAAAATTAACCACCACATTCAGCAAAGCTCAGAATAAAAGGAAACCTTCCCATGGTATTTAAAAGTACCAGGGCCTGAAAGATGACTACGCACTTAAGAACACTGACTTCTCCTCCAGATGATCCAGGTTCAGTTCCCAGAACCTACATGGTGGCTTACAACCTCCTGTAGCTCTGCCCCCCCACCCCCCCACCCCCTGCGGGAGCCAATGCATTCATAGGCATCACACACACACATTGTGCACAGACTTGCACGCAAGCAAAATGCCCAAACACACAAAATAAAGTGGAAAAAGTCAGTAAAATATTAAAAATACATTTCCCCATTATAATTTATTTATTTTATTTTTGCATGTTTTGCTAGCACCTTACCACTGACTATAACCATTTTGTCTTTGGTAAGACAGATTCCATTAATTTTCTCCAGGTAGGACGTGCACTATTGATTCTTTTGCTTTAGACTCCCCATAAGCAGTCAGGATTCAAAGCCTGGGCTGCTATTCAAATTTTAATTTTAAAATGCAAATTATCAGCTTGCTGGTAAATTGGGTGTTGTTTCACCAATCTCGCCCAACAATTGGATAAGAAAAAACAGGAAGGCTAAATATTACAGAGGAACAGACTAAACTCTTCTTATTCCTCACAATTAACACTATTGACTAATTAATGTGTCAAATTTTCCATTCTCAGAACAATTTTGTGGAACGAGTGTAAATATTATTCTTACTTATGCAAGGTTTCAGAGCTAGGAAAACCCATAGCCAAGTTCTGACGTCAGGCAATCTGATGTCAGGTCCCTGTATTTTATTACTGGATTAGTTCCTTTTTTGCTGCTGTGACAACACACCATGGCCAAAGGCAACTTCAGGAAGAGAGGGATTATTCTGGCTATGGTCCCAGAGGGATAAAATCGATACTAGCAGGAGAGGCCCAACAGCAGGAAGCAGGCAGATCTCATTTTCATCCACATCAGGTATTAGGGGACGCAGGAAGCAGGGGGGTACAGGAAGTGGGAGTGGGTACAGGAAGTCTGGGGCACAGGAAGCGGGGAAGACACAGGAAATGGAGTAAGACTTATGCTCTTAAAACCAGTACTCAGTGATACTCTTTCTTCAGCAAGGTTCCTCTTCCTAAAGTTTTCACAACAGACCCAAACCATACCATCATACCATCAAGCATTTAAATACATGAGCTCATACATGGCACAGCTCTCATTCAAACCTCCACAGTCCCCATCTCATACCTCCTAAATATAGGTCCAAAATTAAAATAAAAATGACTGGTAATGATCATAACTATGAAAGTAGGCTGTCCCGCTTCCGAGCCATTTAGCCATAAATGTGTAAAAACAAGCAAATGAGACCGAGAAGCTTGCTTAAATATCACAGTTTTCCTCCCGACTTAACAAAAATAAAACAAAAACATTCTTCATTAAAATAAGAAAAATTTTGAGCGTCGCAGAATAATGCGAGACCTCTCCAATGGCTCCTAATTATGAAATTCAAATAAAGTATGTGCCTTGTTCTTTTCTCATTGCATGAGACTCTATAGGTCAGGTAAAGCCTATAAAATTAATGAACTACAGTTCATCTGTATGCCCTGGAGCTTGGTAAGTATACCGAAAATGTCCTGCACTTTTCCTTCAGCCTCACAAAATTAAAACTGGTCAGCAGGATTGTGAACATTGGAGAAAGGGAACCCTTCCAATAAAAAGACAGACTCACGAGAACACTTTATTATCCACAAAAGGACTCAGACCAGTACACATAACAAATGTGGGAGTCATGTGACAAACTAGCTCATAACATCATAGTGAAGAAAAAAAAAACTGTACCAAAATGTCTTATGTTACTAATATCAAGAATCATGCCTTCAGAGAGAAATGTTCTGAATTTCTTGAAGGCGAGACAACTCTCACTAGCAGATTAGATCTTACAATGCATCGTAGAATGCAAACAGGGCAGAAACCCTATGCATGTATGCAGTATGAGATGGCCTTATGCTCTAAGGCAGAATTGCTACTCACCAGACAATGATACTTGGGGGAAACTCTATGAATGGAATAATAGTGGAAATTGCTTTTCCTGGAAGACACAGCTCATCAGCCACCAAGCTACTCACACAAGTGACAAGGGGTATGAATATAAAGTGTGTGGGAAAAGTTTCCACCATACATCATCCTTTACTATACCTGAGAAAACTCACTTGTATTTTCTCATCATCCCCCTCTTCTCTCCCTCTCCTCCTTTGACCCTCCTATTCCAGTCTTTCCCCCTCATCCTTCCATAACTATTCTATTTTCCCTTCATAAGGATCTCTAACCCTCCCCACTAGGCCCTTACTCTATACCTAACCTCTGTGGTTCTATGGACTGTAGCTTAGTTACCAATGACTTAGCAGCTAACACTCACATATAAGCAAACGCATACCACACTTGTCTTTATGCATCTGGGTTGCCTCACTCAGGATAATTTTTTTTCTAGTTTCTCTGTGAATTTCATCATATCATAACAAAGTAATATTCCATTGTGCAAATATACCACACTTTATTAGTTAAACTGTTGAAGGACATCTAGGTTGTTTTCAATTTCTGGTTATTATGAATAGACCAGCAATGAACATGGTTGGACAAAACTCTCTGCAGTAGGATGAAGCATTATTTGAATATATGCCCAAAAGTGGTATAACTGGATCTTGAGGTAGAGAGATTCCCATTTTCCTGAGGGATTGCCACACTGATTTTCATAGTGACTATACAAACTTGCACTCCCACCATTTATGGATATGTGTTCTCCTTACTCAATATCCTCACCAGCTGGAGCTGTCATTTGTTTTATTTATTTATTCATTTATTTATTTATTTATTTATTTATTTATTTATTTATTTATGGATTTTTGAGACAGGGTTTCTCTGTAGCTTTTTGGTTCCTGTCCTAGAACTAGCTCTTGTAGACCAGGCTGGCCTCGAACTCACAGAGATCCACCTGCCTCTGCCTCCCGAGTGCTGGGATTAAAGGCATGTGCCACCACCGCCCAACCTGTTTTATTGATCTTAGTTATTCTGACCAGTATAAGATAAAATCTCAAAATAGTTTTGATTTGCAGTTCCCTAATGGCTAAGGATGTTGAACATTTCTTTAAGTGTTTCTCAGCCATTTGATTATCAATTTTTGAGAATTCTCTAATTATACTTGTACACTACTTTTTAAGTGAGTTATTTGTTTCCTTGATTTCCAGGTTTTTCTTAATTCTTTATATATTTTGCATATTTCTCCTCTATTGGATGTGTAGTTAGCAAAAATATTTTCTCATTTTGTAAACTGTCATTTTGTCTGAACAACAATGTCCTTTGCCATTCAGAGGCTTCTCAGTTTCATGAGAAGCTAATTGTTTATTTAATTAATAGAGATCCTACTTATTAATTGCTGATCTTAGTGCCTGTGATTTTGATGTTCTGTTAAGAGAGGGATTTTTTTTTCTGTGTCAATGCATTAAAGGCTGTTCCCTAGTTTCTCTTCTAGTTAGTCTATCTGGTTTTACATTGAGATCTTTGATCCATTTGGAGTTGAATTCTGTGCAGGGTGCTAAATATGGATCTATTTGCATTCTTCTGCATGCAGCCATCCAGTTTGATTAGGACCATTTGTTGAAGATGCTGCCTTTTTGCCTCTTTGTATTTCTGGCTTCTTTATCAAATCAAGTATCCATACGTGAGTGAATTTATGTCTGGGTCTTTACTTTTATTTCATTTATGGACATTGTTGTTTTGCCAACACTATGCTGTTTTTCTTACTATAGCTCTGTAGTACAACCTTAGGTCAGGCATGGTGATACTTTCAGTGGTTATTTTAATATTTGGGATTGTTTCAGTTATCCTGGTTTTTTTGTTTGCTTATTTGTTTCCATATAAAATTAAAATCATCATTTCCAGATCTGTGAAGAAATGTACTGGAATTTTTATTAAAACTGCAGATTGCTTTTTTCAGGATGGCCATTTTTACTATGTTTAATCATACTCATCTATGAGCATGGGAGATCTTTTCATTTTTTGATATTATCTTCAGTTTTTTTTCCAAAGTCACACAAATCTTTCACTTGCTAAGTTAAAGTTATCCCAAGATATTTTATATTACTTGAGACTACTGTGAAAGATATTGTTTTCTTAATTTCTTTCACAGTCGATTTCTCTTTCATGTATAAAATGGTTACTGATTTTTGTTAGTTAATTTTGTATCCTGCTAATTGGCTAAAAGTGATCATTAGCTGTAGGAATTCCCTGGTAGGGGCAGGGAACCCTGACTGCTCTTCGGACTAAAGAGAGAGGAGGAAAGGAGTGGGGGGGGAGGAGTAGGTGGATGGAGAGGGAAATGGGAGGCGGGGAGGATGCGGAAATTTTTTTCAATAAAAAAAAGAAATAAAAAATATATAAAAAAGAAATAAAAAAAATATTAAAAAAAGAAATTCCCTGGTAGAACTTTTATGGCCACTTATGTGTACTATTATATCATCTGCAAATAAATATTCTTTTACTTCTTCCTTTCCAATTTGTGTTTCCTTGATGCCCTTCAGGTATCTTATTGCTCTAAGCTAAAACTTAAGTATGGAGAGAGTGGGTAACCTTATTTTATTCCTGATTTTAGCAGAGATGCTTTGAGTCTCTCTCCATTTAAGCTGATGTGTGCTATGGGCATGCTGTAAACTGTTTTTATTATGTTTAAGTAGGTCCCTTGTATCCTTAATCTCTCTAAGACTTTTATCATGAAGGGGTGTTGGATTTTGTCAAAGGCCTTTACTCATCTAATGAGATTATCATGTGGTTTTTTTTTTTTGGTTTTTTAGTGTGCTTATATTGTAGGTTACATTTATCAATTTATGTGTGTTGAACCATCCCTGCATGTCTGGAAGGAAACCTACTTGATCATGATGGAAGAATTTTTAAAACATGTTCTTGGATTTGACTTGCCAGTATTTTTTAAAATTTTTTTTGCATCTATGCTTGTAAGGGGAATTGGTCTGTAATTCTCTTTCTTTGTTGGGTCTTGATGTGGTTTGGGTATCAGGATAACTGTGGCTTCATACAAAGAATTGGGTAATGTCCCTTATGTTTATATATTATGGAATAATTTGAGGAGAAGTAGAGTTTATTGAAAGTCTGATAGGATTCACTGGACAGGTCAGTCAGACAAAAAATTAACAGAGAAATAAGGGAACTAACAGCTGTTATGACAAAAATGGATTTAATAGACATCTATAGAACATTCCATCCAAACATAAAAAAATATACATTTTCACAGCACCTTATGGAATATTCTCAAAATTGACCACATACGAGGTAGCAAAGCAAACCTAAGCATATACAAAAAAATTGGAATAACCCCATGTATCTTATCAGATCACTATGGCTTAAAACTAGAAGTCAACAGCAATGCTGAGTCCAGAAAGCCCACAAACATATGGAAATTAAACAGTGCTCATCTGAATCATCAATAGGTCAAGAAAGAAATAAAGGAAGAAATTAAAGACTTTCTAAAATTCATTGAAAATGACCACATAACATACCAAAATTTATGGGGCACAATGAAAGCAATGTTAAGAGGAAAGTTCATAGCACTAAATGCCTACATAAAGAAACTGGGAAAATCCCACATTAGTTAGTTAAAAAAAAAATTGAAACTCTAGAACAAAAAGAAACAAACTCACCCAGGAGGACTAGATGGCAGGAAATATTCAAATTGAGAGCTGAAATCAACAAAATAGAAACAAAGAAAACAATACAAAGAGTCAATAAAACAAAAAGTTGGTTCTTCAGGAAAGTCAACAAAATAGACAAAACTTTATCTAAACTAATCTAAAGGCAAAGAAAGAATATCCAAATTAACAAAATCAGAAATGAAAAGGAGGACATAACAACAGACATGGAGGAAATCCAGAGACTCATTAGGTCATATTTCAAAAACCTGTACTCCACAAAACTGAAAAAATTAAAGAAAATAGACAATTTTCTGGATAAATATTACTTACCAAAATTAAATTAAGACCAGATAAGCAAATTAAATCAACCTACAACTGCTAAAGAAATAGAAACAATCATCAAAAGTCTTTCAACCAAAAAAAGCCCAGGACCAGACAGTTTCAGTGCAGAATTCTACAAGATTTTTGAAGAAGAACTAATACCAATATTCTTCAAATTGTTCCACACAATAGAAACAGAAGGAACATTGTCAAACTCTTTTTTTTTGAGCCTACAATTACCTTTATACACAAACCACATGAAGACATTACTAAGAAAGAGAATTACAGACCAATCTCCTTCATGAACACTGATGAAAAATTACTCAAAAAAGTACTGGCAAATAAAACCCAAGAACACATCAGAAAAATCATTTACCATGATTAAGTTGGCTTCATTCCAGAGATGCAGGGATAGTTCAACATATAAAAATCTGTCAATGTAATCCAGCATATAAACAAAATGGGAAAAAATGATCATCTCATTAGATGCCAAAAAAGCCTTTGACAAAATACAACATCCCTTCATGATTAAGGTCTTGGAGAGAGCAGGAATACAAGGAACATACCTAAGCATAATTAAGGCAACATACAGCAAGCTACCAGCCAACATCAAACTAAATGGAGAGAAACTCCCAGCGATTCCACTGAAATCAGGAACAAGGCAAGGTTGTCCATTCTCTCCATATCTACTCAATATAGCTCTTGAGGTCCTAGCTAGAACAATAAGACACCAAAAGGAGATCAAAGGAATACAAATCGGGAGAGAAGAAGTCAAACTCTCACTGTTTGCTGATGATAGGAGAGTTTACATAAGTGACCCCACAAACTCTACCAAGGAACTTCTACAACTCACAAACACTTTCAGTAATGTAGCAGAAAGCAAGATTAACTTAAAAAAAATTAGTAGCCCTCCTCTACACAGATGATAAATGGGTTGAGAAAGAAAGCTGAGAAACATCACCCTTCACAATAGCCACAAATAGCATAAAATATCACGGAGTAACTCTAACCAAACAAGTAGAAGACTTGTATGACAAGATCTTTAAATCTTTGAAGAAAGAAACTGAAGAAGACACTAGAAAATGGAAAGATCTCCTATGCTCTTGGGTAGGTAGAATTAACAAAGTAAAAATGGCAGTCTTACCAAAAAGCAATCGACAAATTCAATACAATGCCCATCAAAATCCCCCAAAATAAAAAAAAAAAATCTCCACAGACCTCGAAAGAACAATACTCAACTTCATATGGAAAAGCAAAAAACTCAGGATAGCCAAAACTATCCTGTACAATAAAGGAACTTCTGGAGGCATCACAATCCCTGACTTCAAACTCTACTACAGAGCTGTAGTACTGAAAACAGCCAGGAGGACCATTGGAACCAAATCAAAGACCAAGATATCAATCCACACACCTATGAACACCTGATTTTTGACAAAGAAGCAAAAAATATAAAATGGAAAAAAGAAAGCATATTTAGCAAATGGTGCTGGCATAAATGGATATCAACATGTAGAAGAATGAAAATAGATCCATATCTATCGCCATGCACAAAACTCAAGTCAAAATGGATCAAAGACCTCAACATAAATCCAGCCACACTGAACCTTATAGAAGAGAAAACGGGAAGTACACTTTAGTGCATTGGCACAGGAGACCACTTCATAAATATAACCATAGTAGCACAGAGACTGAGAGAAACAATAAATGGGACCTCTTGAAACTGAGAAGCTTCTGTAAAACAAAGGACACAGTCAACAAGACAAAACCGCAGCCTATAGAATGGGAAAAGATCTTCACCAACCCCACATCGGATAGAGGTTTGATCTCCAAAATATACAAAGAACTCAAGAAAATGGTTATCAAAAGGACAAATAATAAAAAAATGGAGTACAGACCTAAACAGAGAACTCTCAACAGAGGAATCTAAAATGGCTGAAAGGCACTTAAGGAAATGTTCAACATCCTTAGTCATCAGAGAAATGCAAATCAAAACAACTCTGAGATTCCATTTTATACCTGTAAGAATGGCCAAGATCAAAAACACTGATGACAACTTATGCTGGAGAGGATGTGTGGTAAAGGGAACACTTCTGCATTGCTGGTGGGAGAGTAAACCGATAACAGCCCCTTTGGATTTCTGTATGGTGATTTCTCAGAAAATTAAGAAACAACTTACCTCAAGACCCAGCAATACCAATTTTGGTATATACCCAAAGGATGCTCAATTGTACCATAAGGACATGTGCTCAACTATATTCATAATAGCATTGTTTGCCATAGCCAGATTCTGGAAACAACCTAAATGTTCCTTGACTGAAGAACTGATAAAAAAGAAATATGTGATACATTTACACAACGGAGAACTACATAGCAGAAAAAAAATTAATGACATCTTGAAATTTGTGGACAAATGGATGAATCTAAAAATCATCATATTGAGTGAGGTAACCCAGACTCAGAAAGACAGTTACCATATGTACTCACTTATAAGTGGCTTTTAGACATAAAACAAAAAAAAAACCCAGCCTATAATTTACAATCCCAGAACCTAGACTCTAAGAGAGACATGCATGGATCTAATCTACATGGGAAGTAGAAAAAGACAGAATCACCTGAATAAATCAGGAGTATGCGGATTATGGAAGAGGGTAGAAGAGAAGGAGAAAGGGAGGGAGGGGAGCAGAGAACAATATATAAGACTCAATAAAAACAATAAAAAAATCTGGCAGAATTCTGTGCTAATACCATCTGGGCCTGGTATGTTTGGGTTGGTAGATTTTTAATTATTGTTTCTATTTCACTAGAGTTTTAAATTGCTTTATCTTGTCTTGATTTGACTTTAGTAGGAGGTATGTTTTGAGAAAATTATCCATTTCTTTTATATTTTCCAATTCGGTGGAATACAGGTTTTTTAAAAATGTCCTTTTGATTCTTTGGATTTCTTTGGTGTCTTTTTGTTATGTCTCCCTTGTCATCTCTTATTTTGTTAATTTGGATCATCCATCTCTCTTTGACTTTGAGTTAATTTGGATGAGGGTTTGTCAATCTTACTAATTTTCTCAAAGAATCAACTCTTGTTTCATTGATTCTTTGTACTGTTTTTATTGTTGTTTCTATTTTCTTGATTTCAGCCCTGGGTTTGAGTATTCCTTGCCATCTACTCCCTCTGCATGCAATTTCTTCTTTCTTGTCTAGGACCTCAGGTGTACCGTTATCAATATGAGATATCTCAAATTTTTAATATAGGCAGTTAGTAATATGAATTTTCTTCTTAAAACAGCCTTCATTGTGTCCCATCAGTTTGGGTATTCTGTGTATTCATTTTCATTCTAGAACTCAATTAATTTCTGTCTTAGTATCTGTTTTGAACCCTTTCACTCAGTGGAGAGTTGTTCTGCTTCTGTTTGTAAACTTTTTTCTATTTCTCTTGTTGTTGATAGACAACTTTAACATGTGGCAGTCTAGTAGGATGCAGGATGCTATATAAATTTTCTTGTATCTGGTGAAACTTGCTTTGTGTCTGAGTATGTGGTCAGTCTGGAAGAGAGTTCCATGATGTAGTGAGAAGAAGGTGTATTCTTTGGTGTTTGAGTGAAATGTAAATGATAGTTAGGTCCATTTGTTTTATGATGTCAGTTAGCTCCAGCATTTCTTTGTTTAGTTTTTGTCTGGAAAAAAAACCTGTCTATTAGCAAGATTAAGGTATTGAAATCACCCACTACCACTGTGTGAGGGTCAATATGTGATTTAAGCTGCAGCAGTCTTTCTTCTATAAACTTGGGTATTCTTGTGTTTGGTGCATAGATGTTTAGAATTCCAGTGTCCTCTTGGTTGAGTTTCACTTTCATAAATATGTAGTATCCTTCCCTATCTCTTCTGATTAGTTTTGGTTTGAAGTCAATTTTGTCAGATATTAAAATGCCTATACTGGCTAGTGTCTAAATCCATTTTCTTGGAATATCTTTCCTATTCTTTTACCCTGTATCAATGACAGACATAAAAATCTTGGTAAACAGGCACATGCCTGTATTTCTAACCTTAGTGAAGCAGAGGCAGAAGAAGCCATGGGCCTTGATGGCCAGCCCTTCTAGCCCACTTTGTGAGCTCCAGTTTCAGTAAGAGACCTTGTTTCACAAAGATAAACAACAACAACAACAAAAAAAAAACAAATAAAAAAGTAGAGAACTAATGAGAAAGACACCCAATGTCAACTTCTGGCCTTCAGATGTATGTATAAATGCACCTGTATACACACACACACACACACACACACACACACACACACACACATCACGTATACAATCCATATATGGACATCTACACATGCATACAATTTGTTAATTTCCTACATCATAAAGGCAAGGCTATAACTTACATTTTTGTTTGTTTCATAGAGAAATTGCCAGTCAAACTTTTACCATGCCAAACTTTTATTCTGAATCTGGTCCTGAAATTCAAGAAATACCTAGTCATCCAGGGTGTCATGGCACCCTCTTATAATCCCAGAGTCTGAGAAGCTAATAGAAGAAGCTCATACGTGTGAGCTCAAGCCTGGACTACATAGCAAGACCATGTGTCAAACAGAACCAAGCATGGTGATTTATGCATGGGACCCCGGCATTGGGTGAACTGGAGCTGGAGAATTACCATGGCCTTGAGGACAGCCTTGGCTACAAATGAGTTCTAGTCTAGCCTGGATTAGAGAGTGAGATCCTATCTCAAAAAAGAAGAGAATAATATAGCAACCAAAAATCTATGTCCTTGGGCTAGATCTATATTCTCCTCCTCATTAAATAGGACTTCACCTGTTTGAAGTCAGTGACAGCTAAGATAGGAACTTCCTAAGAATTTCTCAACTGCCTCCCAAGGATAAAATGGCTTACCAATTAAGTTAACAGTGCCAATGAGGTTGTAAGGACCAGCTGCTGACATGTGGACGAGAACCCCCAGCCTCAATTAGGTGCACGTTCGATACTGTTTAAGTGGACCCTGCAACAGTCTTGGGTAGATGTGGGAACGAACAATTCCAGCGCCTCTGCTTGGTAGTCAAGTGACCTTGGGACCTGCACTTCATTTTGCTAAGCCCTTGTTTTCTCAAAAGCCAAGATGAAAATGTGTCCAAAGAGTTACTGTACCAAAGCTGGGTGGATCTTAAATTTCTGTGAGAGCTCACTGTCTTTCTTCTTTTTCTTCTTCTTCAAAATCCACTTATTCCAAAAGATCTAAAAAACTTCTCCACCCAGCAGAGAGGCATTGGCTTAGCACGAAATAAGGACCTCTGCCTGAAATTAATGAAGACTCCTTTGTCCAAATTCCCTCTTTTGCAGAGTGGCTGTGAAGTTCAACTGGTGAAGTAAGGCTGTATTTCAAAGTGAAGTGATAATATCTAAAAATACTACATCATATTTGGGTTAAGAGACAGATCAGCCAGTAAAGTGCTATCTACAAAGCCCGAGGACATGAGTTCTGATCCTGATCGCCCAATACAAACCAGGCATAGGACAGTCACACCTCAGGGGTTTCCCAGCCAGTCAGTCCAGCTCCAGGTTCAGTGCGAGCCCTTGCATCAAAAACTAAATATAATAATTATAATAATAACAATGTGGAAGATCAATTGAAGAAGACAACCTCTAGGTTTTACACACCACACCCACACACACATATATGCACATGCATAAACACATACAAAGGATGAAAGCTATATTTCATTCTTCTAATGTGAGTTTCCCATAAACATATTTTTAATTTGGCCTTAAATAGCTTTTAGAAAGGAAAAAATTGCCCAATTTTTATTAGAAATATATTTCAGAATACACAACTTTAGGAAAAGTATACCATTGTCATTTTCACATGTTCACACACACACACACACACACACACACACACACACACAAAGATAGTCTCTGCATAAAGCTAGCTCAAAACCAAGTGCATAAACCATAAGAGATGTGGGCTTAGCTCTGGATACTAGCTAGTGAGCTGTGAAGAACAGAGCCAACCGTGCCCTGGGGGCCTGCCTCAGACACCACATTAATGATTCCTGCATACACAAATTCATTGCTTGTTTAATTAAGTTAAATCAAGAATTGAATTCGTTTAATCATTAATTAAGAAACAAGTAGAGCTGCGCTGAAATTTAACACCTCAGGAAAAAAAAACAAGGAAAGAAATAATTATAATGTTTTTTGTACTCTATATCTATCTACCTATCCAATAATTTATGGCTCTGACCTCCCAGGACTACACACACACACACACACACACACACACACACACGGGGTGGGGAAAAGATGGAAGATAGATAGATAGATAGATAGATAGATAGATAGATAGATGATAGATAGATAGATAGATAGATAGATAGATAGATAGATAGATAGACATTCAAACTTGTTGCTATTTTTCAAATAAAATAAAGTCATTTGTTTGCACATAAGAAATGAGTTTTGTTCATTCTAAAGGTAACATTTTCCGCACTTTGAAAGAAAAATAGGACCAGGGAGGTGCTCCTTCAATACAGTGTTTCCTGTGCAATTAGGGGAACCTATGCATGGATCTCCAGAACATAGCCAGGGGACGAGATACACTGCTGTAACCCAGGGGTGTGGAGGCAGGAGAATCCCAGGAGCTTGCTGGATAGTCTAGCTGAAACTGTGAGCTCCAGGTTCAGTGAGAGGTTCCGTCAAAATAAAAGGTGAAGATGAATGGAAAAAAGACACTCAAGGTCGATACTTGAGTGTCCTCATGCTTGCCAGCAGGTGTACATGCACACACCTGTGCTAATAGTTAGGCACACCAGGCACACACGACGCCACGGAGATAGAGAGAGAAAGAAATAATGCTGATCTTTATCCCCAAAGAATTAATACTGAGAGAAGATATTAAATTTTAGTCCCAACTAGGTTCTCAAGAAAACCACCAATCATGTCAGGTCCTTTGGTAGTGACACTGAGAAAGTAGCCCAGCCCCTCTTACTCCAGTATTCAGAAACAAACAGGGAGCTGCACTTATTCAATATCTGTGATGAAATTTTCTCTAAGAAACTACTGTCAAATGTGAAATGTCCCCTCAAGCTCCAGGGCTCACAAGGAGGTAAGAAAACAGTCATTTCCCCTGAAAATATAGGCAGTTCCCCCCAAATAAAATACTGGGCATGGCTTGAGTCTCCCTGAGCCCTGCAATAGGTTCACGATTTGACCTGCTTTATTAGTGCACTTGGGCATTGGATTCTGGTTGCTACTATTCATCAACTGTCTCTCTCCTTCACGGAATCTTTTACAGGTGTTTCTCTCAGACTAGATGGGAATCCTGACCTGCTTGATTTGGGGGTTTGTATTTTTGAGTGTGTCGGGGGGTGGTGAGTTTCATTTGATGACGTGATTCAAGAATGTGCAGCTGAGACTCCCTGCTTGGGCATAATTGTCCATGTCCTGGACTGGTTGTCATAGCAACAAGCATCCAAATTATTGACTTGATTTTTTTTCTTCTAGCTCTTCGGGGTAGGTGAAGAGAGGGAAACACTTCCTCCCAATTGTTCCCAGGCAATGAGAGTGAGTTTTCCTGAAAGTGGATTTTCAAAACTCCTCTCCTCCAAGCGATAGCCTGGTGGGTTAGTCAGAACACATATTCACTCGAACTACATGTAACTCTATGAAGCAGTATATCCCATGCTGGATAATACATGGAACTCCCCATATCTGTCAGGGAAAGTTAAAATCTTTGTCAACTGAAGTAAATGTGAAAACTTAGTGTAAAAAGAAGTTGCAGATGAAAAGAGGACAGAATTTATTAAATGGGAATGGAGTAGAGTCAGAGTAGATTCCTTTGAATGATCCAGAAAAATATGGACATTTTTAGTGCCATCCATAAAACATATGTGTATGTGATTATTTGTACAGTTAAATATATAAACCTCTAAATAAATATCTAATTTTAGTAAATATGATTTGCATTTATTATTTATTCTCCTGTTCAGTACAATCTACAGATCCACATGCATTTGTACGTTTGGTACAGCTATGAAGGAAACAGTCAACAGACAGCTTCCCCTACAGAGAGGCAAAGGATGCTGGTGACTAGAATTCAAAGCCCAACAGCAAAGCCTTTAAAGAGAAGCACACAATGCAAGGAAAAGGACATAGTGGCTCACACCTACAATCTCAACACTCGAGAGGATGAGGCAGCCCAGATCACACAGTCAATTCCAGGCTAGCCTGGACTATAAAGTGAATACTGCCCTACCAACCCACCAAAATAATCCACAAAATACTCCAAACAGGTCAGTCTCATAATCAGAGAGCTGAGGGGAGTGGTTTAGGATGAAGGCAGGAGGAAGGGCAAGGAGAAGTAGAAGCAGGAAGATCTGGAGTACAGGGTCATCCTCAGCTACATAATGAGTGAGGCCAGCCTGTGTATATATTAATATATATGAAGTTTGACAATGAAGAAGGGAATGGTGTTGATGGAAAATCCACAGGAAGATATCAATCAACCATTTCAAATGCTGGCCTACAGCATGGAATAAATTTTCAAGCAATCTGATATTAGAGAATCTTCAATTAAGATAGTATATAGTGCAGATGTCAAAAGATCATATTCAAAAAAGTGACAAGAAATTAAATGTAACAATAAGTATTGCAATACTCCCTTTTCTGATATCCTCTAGGAAGAGTATAGAGAGGCATATTTGGTTTTATCAATCCCAATGTCATGTCAAATTATCTTTGTCTGTGGCTCCACTTAGCTTCCAATTTGACACATTCTAGAGTTATCTGAGAAGGGAGCCTCAGTTGAGTGGTGACCCAGATTTTACTGGCCTGTGGAAGTGTCTGAAGGAGATCCTCTTACTTGGTTACTGATGCAAGAGGACCAAGCCCATTGAGAGCAGTACCATCCTAAGCAGGTATTCCTGGGCTGGCTGAGAATGGACCTAGGCCTGTGAGTGAGGTAGCAAACAGTATTTCTCTGTGGTTTCTGCTTAGATATCTTGCTTGAGTTCCTGCCCTGACTGACTTCAATCATGGACTGTAACCTGTAAGCTGAAATAAGCCTCTCCTTCCGTTGAGTTGCCTTTGGTCATGGTAACAACACGAAATAATTAAAACATCCATTGTATAAATCATGTTGGCCTTGATTACATGCAAGTGATAAGCATTCACCAAATCTTATAGTGAAACATGTTTTAAAGAGTATCTGTGTTTACGTTTATATATATATATTACAGCTTTGGTTTTTACTTAAGCCTTTTGGAGAACATCAGCCAATGGGCACGCTTTGCTTATGTGACTCCATTGTAGTCTCCACCCTTTGTTATATACACCTCTACATTAGGAGGAAAAAGAATGTGAAATCTGTGTCCTACGTTTGAAAGCTCCTTCCCCAATGTCATAAGTCACTTCACACATTTAATTGAGCAAAACAAATCACACAGCCTCATCTGAGCTCAAAGGGAGCAGTCATAAGAAACCTAATACAAAGAAACTGTTTAGAAATAGCCCTTCACACCTTTACACACTGAAGTATGTCCCTCCCAAGTCATCTATGAATCTCTGAACCCTAGTGTGACTGTGGCTGAATTTTGATGCTCTCTCTGTGTGTGTGTGTGTGTGTGTGTGTGTCTGTCTGTCTGTGTGTTTGTGTGTGTGTGTCTCTGTGTGTGTATGTTCCTCTATCTCTTTCCCTGTGAAGACACAGCAGTAAGAAGATATATAATTACAAGTCAAGGAGAAAAGGCCTTCCCAGAAACTCACCTTGTTGGTACTTGACCTTGACTTTCTACCTCCAGGTCTGGGAGATATAAAATTCTGTTATCAAAAGCCACCCAGTCTGCATGTTTCTTAACAGCCCAAAACAGGCTAACACAAGCTCTATTGGCCATCCCCAACCAAGATACCTATATGCCAGACAAGCAATTCACACAGCATTGTACATCTTTATTGGATAGCCATGATGTTATCCTGAGGGTTGGATGATCTGTCAAATAAAACAAACCTGGTAAAGGGAAACAGAAATCAGATGCAAATTGATGCTTCATTAAAAGCTTCTCCCACCCCAGCAAACAGTATTTGCTCAGAATTATCTTCATACATTTCACTTCAGGATGAATATTCTAGTGGTGCAGCTTTCAGCCCCACTCGCCTAAGAAGTACAAATGCTGCCAAGGAAACACTGTTACTTCTTCCCACTCTGCCTGGGAATGAGTCACAGAGCAGAGATGGAAGCCTGCCTGCGGTGATGGCTGCATACATGGATGGCAATTCAAGGTTCTCGTGTTACATTTTCATCCGTGGAGCGGAATGTTTAGCAAACAGAATTTGATCATCATGAAACATACAAAATGAAGAGACAGCTTTTCGACCATATGCGTAGGCAGAGGAAACCTGAGGTATGGATGTGGGTGCTGGATGCCTTTCCTCAGGTGTAAGAAGCCATCCACCAGTGGCAGGTTGTGACGATACCACACAGTCCTCACCTGCAGCCTTTGCCCTTCACACCGCTTGGGATTACCACAATTTCTTTAGGAGAACTCCTTCTCAAAGCTACCAACAGCTTGCCCTGAGGTCTCTGCTTCTCGTTTCCAGTCACCTGGGAGGTTTCATCCTCTGGGTGTCCAGTCTAAGGTAAGTTCTTCCCAAGATCCTTTTAGATATCACAGCAATGATTCTGTGCTGTGCTGTGTTAAATGGTTTTCCCCCATCCTCATTGTTTTTTATGAGAAATCTGAAGGACAAATCATTGGTGGCCTGGATGACCCAGACCACCTGCCTCCACAGTTTCCTTTGTAGTGCTCAGAATAGCGATGGGCCAAGGATATGGCTCAGTCAGCAAAGCGATTGATTTGCAAGCATGAAGACCTTAACCCCCAGAATGGATTAGGAAAAACTATCTGGGCTTGGTGATATATACTTGCAATCCCAGTGCTGAGGAGGCAGCAACAGGGACATCTCTCTGGCTTGCCACCATCCAGTCTAGTTTACCTGAAAAGCTCCAGGCCAGTCAGAGACCCTGACTCAAAAATAAATAAATAAATAAATAAAATAAATAAATAAATAAATAAATAAAAAGGTTGGTCAAAAGCTGGGGTACAGCACCTGAAGTTAGCACCCCCTCCCCCACACCCACTTTCAAGACTAATGATAAAGGTGTGAAGGATTGGCAGCCAGAAGATGTACAACTCAAAGACGTGGGTCTTAACCAAGTTTAATGCAGATGGATTTGAGGACATGGTAGCTGTGAAGTGGTTCATTCATGATGGCAATGGGTTCAACTATATCCCCAGTCATGGTCTCCTAGAAAAGTGCTGGACCAGAACTCCTGAGAGCTTCCACTGGGCTCTCCTATACCTCACCAAGTTATGTTCAGTAATACATCTCACATCTAGTTGAAAAGAGAGAAAGCATTAGGCATGCAGCACCCTTAGACTGAGACAGAGGAGGCAAGGGCACAGACATGGAGGACCAGGAAAGCTCCAACTGCGTCTTTGTAGCTGTATCTCTTGTGTTCTCTATGTTCCTTTGTGATGAAGCAGTCTGGAAGCTGCAGCGAGGTTTCTCGTTACATCAGGAACTAAGGAACCAGCGCACTTTCCCCGTTGCTACACATGTGCACTAACTGGAGGTCTGCAAGGCACGGAAGATTCTAACTTTGCTATAATCTCATTTACGGTGTGGTTTTGACCCCACCTTCCAATCATGGGCTTTTCGAGAGGATCATGGGAAGAAAAATTACCAGGCATATATTGCCTACAATAATTTGGTAACAAAAATAGCACACACCTCATAAATATTCATTGGAACTTTAAAATTTCACAATGCAGAACCCAGGGCTATTCCCCTCCCTCCAGGTCAGCCTGCTCCAAGTTTTCTCCAGATTGTTCTGTGACTTTGCTTTGCTAAATAAACTTCCGTTCAAGTGTTTGTGCTCTTGGCTGAAATCTTTTCTCAAAGAAGACAAGAACCAAGAAAAACCCTTTATTAGGTAACATAATTTAGAGAGGTTGACCAGAGTAATAGTGGCCTTCTCTTCCCACCCCTTCTAGAATGGGATGTCCTACATATTTCAGCCAAGGGAATTCAAGTTTCCCCAGGGGTATAAAATAAAGAGCAGGGTGCCTTTTGGGTTCCACCAGTGTGGTACCCTGTCAGCTTTCCTGAACCTTGATCCCAAGATTTTAACTACTCCTTATTGCACCCCCGTGTGTATAAAAGCTGCTTTGCTTAAATTCTTGTGAGAATGTGCTGTCTTCCTGCACGTATGCCTGTGCTAGAAATAGCAATCCAGATTTGGGGAGCTGACATGATGGAGTAGCTACTGCCCAGTGGATCTACTTGAAAACCGATGCAATTACTACCGAGACTTCAATGGATAAGCTGGTCTAGGCATAGAATAACTCAACAGGGCAGCATCTTAGACCATAGCTAGTAGACAGTTACACTGGAGTCCACAACTAGGCAGTTGGTGTAGGTGGCCACTTCCTTAGACAGTACTAAGGCGACTTGCTACATTTTGCAGAAAGAAAACAAACAAAAACAACAACGAAGCCTAAAGTCAGAGCATTAACCTGAAGTCCAGGCTTCAGCATTTAAGAGTCGTGTAGGATAAACTGACCAACACTCAAGTAATCAACCACACTAAATATATCTGGCACCTATTTCTGAAGACTTTTGTCAAAAGGAAACTAAATACATTCCACTATAATGTTTTACAGACCGTGAATTATTTGAAAAACAGACACCTACATAATAGCATCAGCTAAATGTATCTGGGTTCTCACAGTGTTTCATTAAGAGCACAAGGATAAAACGAAAGAACAACAGTAACCAAAAACTGGAACACTTAGTCACTTGTTACTTGGCCACTGATTCAGTGACAGTTGCATAATGTTTAACATCATGGATTCAGCTTATTTTAATGAGAACACAGCATCCTGAGCTACATTCCTCAGGGCATTAAATATATTGCTTGAGTAAAATGCTACATCTCAAGCCCAGGAGACTCCAGGCAAAATGAAATTTTTCAACAAACGCAGTTGTTTGCATAATGTCTTCTTGCAGTGTTTTCATGAAAGCGGACCAGCTTTTTATTTAAGGTAGTGTCTCACTGCACAGCTCTGGTGGGCCTGGAACTTGATATGGAGAGAGAACAGACTGGCTTCGAACTTACAGAGACCCTTCTATCTTTGCCTCCTTTTCAAGTTTCAGAATTAAAGTCATGTGTCACCATGCCCAGCCAGAAGTTTGGCTTTTTAAGCTTTTGAGGAGAAAAAAAAAAGAATATATCACAAATCCAGTTGTGAATAACTTATCTCTAGTTTTGTGTGTCTCGTTCATATTTCCCAGTTATGACAGGCTTTCCCACAGCCTCTTGGGCAATTTTAATATTATGGCACGTAACCTAGTCATGGCTTCAGGCCTTTATCTGAAGATAAGGTATTTGCACATTTAAATATTATTCAGTAAAAATTAATGCAAGGCATTCATGCAGCCATGAATGAATTTCAAGTATTCTAGTAGTTATATTAGCTAAAGCTACAAATAGAGTTTATAAATTTACTTAACATATATAATATCATATATGTATGTGTGTATATATGCATTTATAAAATGTGTTGTGTGTGTCTATGTGTGCATGCAAGCCTAGAGTTGAAATGGAATTCCATTACAGGAATGATAGCATTTCCCTGAAAACCCACAGACTATCTAACTAACCCCTAGTGCCAGTCAAAGAAAGCCTTCCTTCAAGTTGTGGCCAGAGGGGCTCAAGAGACTCCTCAGACAACATGGAGTCGCCATTGCCCTTGGTTGCCTCTCAGTACTCGAAGGTACGACCCTGTCGCACCACGTACATCAGATGGGGGCTTGGAGGATTCGAGATGAAACTGACCTGGAAGTCTCCCCCTGAGGACTAGCTCTCCTCCCCAGGGACTCATGCTGAAAGGTGCTATACAAGCTGCCAGGGAAGAAAGGCAATCAGCAGTCTGACCTGGATGTAAAACCTACAAACCACAATGACAGGCCCAGAAAAGCATCCCAGTGGTGCAATAGTGTCCCTTACATCTTGGGGGTATCCCGTTGGACTTAAGGCCTACTCAATGGGTGGGAATCCATGCCTGGTACTGTAACCTAGACAACTACCTATGGTTGCTAAGGTTGTCGACCATTAGGAAAACGTCCTACTGCCCCTTTCCTAAGTCGATATGTTTTTATCTGCATTCTAAATACTCATCCTTACACCCATAGATAAGTGCAGCTCTCACTCATTACCAAAGAAGTTTTTGTTTTGTTTTTGCAGCATATAGAGATGGTTCCAGAAATCCACAAATGGTCAAATGAGAGAACACACCATGGGGTTTGCTATCCCAACTGATACCGCTACAAAGCAATCCCTACATTAAGATTAAGGAAGCATCACAGAAAAGGAAGCAGAAAGACTATAAGAATAAGAAGCTCAGGGTGTCTGTGAGATGATGGCTTCTATCCATGAACTCTCTACACTGGGATTTCCTAACTAAGAACTGCATAAAGACACCACCAATCAGCATGCCAACACGGTTGGAGGGAACTTCACAAGGTCCACTCCCTAGATGAAAAGTCTTTGAGTATTCAATGGCTGCTGAGAGAGTTTTCTCCAGGTAAACTTCCTAATAAGGTATTCAATCCTGAAAGGTCAACACTGAACACATGTATGTAAGAGCAACACTGATTGAACTCTCTCTTTGTCTCTCTGTCTCTCTCTCTATGTCTCTCTGTCTCTCTCTATGTCTCTCTGTCTCTCTCTCTGTCTCTCTATCTTTCTGTCAGTGTGTGTGTGTGTGTGTGTGTGTGTGTGTGTGTGTGTGTGTGTAAAACAATAATAACTACAGAAGAAGAGGTCAGGAATTTGAGAGATAGTGAGGGTCACAAGGGACAAGCTGTGAAGGGTAGAAATGATATAAATAGAGTGCTCATATATGCAATATACACAAAAAAAATCTAAATTAAAAATGTTAAGTAAAATGGAGCAATACAAATAGTAAAAATGGTCAAAGTACATTATATACAAATATGAAGATGTCATAGTGCAACTTCTTTGTTCAAGTAATACACATTAGTAAAATTTTTATGAAAAAGATAGTTGTAATTAACTCTTAACAATACATTTCATTTAATTTGGTAAATGCAAAGTAAAATTATGACCACATGTCAAAAGGTTTACAGTTTTATTTTCTATGCTGAGTGAGGGCTCATCTTGATAAACAATGCCATTGGCCCTGAACTCAGCTAAGAGAGACACCTCTGTGCAGATCTATGAGGGAATTTCTAAGGAGGACTGACTGGAGAGAGCAAACTCCACACCTCTGCCTGGGGCACAGACAAAAATGGCCACAACAAACCAAAGTAACAATTACACCAATGTTGATAGAGATTTCTGTTACGCCAGGCCCCACAGCCGTTCAGTCCCAAAGAAACACACAAAGGTCTACATTAATCATAAACTGGTTGGCCTATCAGCTCAGGCTTCTTATTAACTCTTATATCTTACATTAACCCATAATTCTTGTCTGTGTTAGCCACGTGGCTAGGCACCTTTAATCAGTGACGCATTCTAATCTTGCTCCTCTGCAGCTGGGTGACAACTACAGATCAAGTCTTTCCTCTTCCCAGAATTCTCCTGTTCTGATCGCCCCACCTATACTTCTTGCCTGGCTACTGGCCAATCAGCATTTTATTAAAGCAATACAAGTGACAAACCTCTACAGAGTAGAAGACCATTGTACCACAGCACACCAATGCCCAACTTGGTGAACTAATGTGTTTATTGGAATACCTTACTTAAATACAGTTGAGGGTTACTTACAGAGCCAGGGGCAACACAGAAGTGGCTGCATCAATAAGAAGTCCACTCCTGGATGGGTGACAGCTCACAAAAAATAGAGCTCTGGACGCCTCTGCCAGACTGGCACAGCTGCATGGGTCCAAGAATGTCCTCTCCTTAGCCCCACACCTTACCTTGTAAGTTTCAGCTTTCCTAAACATGTAGGGTTTGTTCCAGGAGCCTCCTGCTCCTTCCTAAAGAGAATGTTCCATTTAGAGGCGATCTCAACGTAACACCTCTGCCCGTGCCAAGCTGTCTATTAGAAGCAGTCTGTTCTCAAGTTTTCTGAAAATTCTCTCGGTACCAGAATCCCCATTAGAAGAAAGAGCTCCCCTAATCTCCAGGGACCTCATAAAGGCCAGTATTTTGGTTGCTCTCTTTGACAGACAGAAACAAGAAATCATTGTTCTTGTTCGTTGCTCCTGTATTGCTGCTGAAAAGCCAGAGTCTGAATCCTTCTATCTGTAGAAGATATGCCTTGCTCCACATAGCTTTCTCTAATACCACGCTCATAGGTTCCTATTATTTTTTGATAGCTTTCCCTTCAGGTCACCATGATGACTGATTCTCCTGAAATTTCTGTTTATCAGAAATTTCAAGCAGGCTTATCTTTCCTGGTGACTCTGACAGAGTCATGAAATTTACCTGTTCACATACACATGAAGGCTTTATTTTCCTGTGTTCAGCTGTTCTGGAAGTTTGCTGGTAATGATGCCCAGAAAGCCAGGGGTCTCCTTGGCCTTCCTTCTGCAACTCTGTCTGGAAAGGTTTAACCCAAAGTAATCTTTGGCTATTCCCCTGGGGGGTCAGCAAATCAGAAGCATCTTCTCTTTTGGATGCAAGCAATCCTAGGGAATGAGTTCATCTCCTTCACTTCTATGATGGTTATTCCTCACTTTGCTCAGGTTGCCATAGCAAAATACCACAGGCTGTGTGGCATAAACAACACAGTAATTATTTTCTCGCACTTCTGTAGGCTGGAAGTTCAAGTTCAAGTTGCTGGCTGACTCATTCTCTGGCCCACAGATGTCATTTTCTAGCTCTATCTTCACATGGAAGAGCTCTCTTTCCAATGCTAGAGTTCTACTAAATGAGTGCCCTCTGACCTCACTGAACCTTAGCCATCTTCTAAAGACCATGTCCCCCCAGGAAGTCAGTGTTCCAGATATGCAGAGTGAATTTTCGTGGGTGAGATGCAACTCAGTCGCAGCAATTCCTCAACTCAAGTGAACCAACATCGATCTCACAGGCAAATTGTTACCCTTCGAAATCTCCATACAAACAGAAAAATCAAAGAAATGATCCCAAAGAGGATAATAATCTCTAAATTATATCTTACGTTGGATGAAATTGTGTGTTTAGCTTGGCCGTTCATCATACTGCTTAAAACACACTCTGTTATTTTCTTAAACATCAGTCATTGTTAATATTAAATCATGCCCTTAAAAATCTCACGAAGGAGAATAAGTGAAGAAAAGGTTCTCAAACATGAGCAACAGGATTGTCAAGAAATCCAGATATGTAATTTCCTACCTTTTCACTGATTCTTGAAATATTTCCAGAAGGAACTGTGGTCAAGCTAGACCTTATACTATCCTCTTTGACTGAATCTTCAGAAATTCTCACTTAGGAGCCAAGGAGCCTTTCAGTTGGGAGCCTTTGCTTAGCATGTATCGAGCCCTAGGTTCTATCCCTAGTACTGAACAAAAGCCAGGTGTAGTGGTACACACCTATAACCTCCAAGCCAGGTGGATGTAAGCCAGAAGTGATTATCTTCACTATGAAAACCACGGAAGGAATTCAAAGGAAAAAAAGGAAGCATCAAGGGCAGTGATGAGCCAGGAAAAGTGGAACAGGTTGTCTAGTCAATGTTCAATTGCTGTGAAGAGACACTGTGACCAATGCAACTCTGATAAAGGAAAACATTTAATGGCTGCCTTGCTTACAGTTTCAAAAGTTAGCCGTTGTCATCATGGCGGAGAGCATGGTAGCACAAAGGAAGACATGGTGCTGGAGAAGGAGCTGAGAGTTCTGTCCTGATCCACAGGCAAAGACTGAGAGTCTGGGCTTGGCATGGGTTTTTGAAACCTCAAAACCCAACCCCAGTGAGGCACTTCCTCCAACAAGGTCACATCTCTTAACGCTTTTAATCCTTTCAAATAGTGTCCTCCCTGGTGACTAAACATTCAAACAGATGAGCCTCTGGGGCCATTCTTATTTAAACTACCACACAGATCTTAAGCAGAAGGTGGACTCCCACATTTTGGGAGGCACAGGAATGCCAGGCAGAGGAAGCTGGACTCATCTGAATGAAGTCAGCCGCTCTTCATACCTAATGCTGGTGTTGCTCATTTGGACCCATTCTATTATGTGCCCATGACTCTGGGAACATGAAGGGGAAGAAAGACACAGAAATGCAAACTGTTTAGTGATTAATAATGACCTGGCTACTGAGGCTACCCTTGTGGAGAAAGTGCTTTATGTTTACATAACTCAGATCAAATTGCTGCATGGTAACAATAGGACTGACTAAGTAACTCTCCTTCTGCTAACAGACTGAGAATATAAAAAATTGGTACCCTTGATTCTTTAAGAGCAAAAAAAAAGTCTACTTTTATAGCTAATAGCTTTGATTAATGAGTAATGGGTCACTAAGTTAGCCTAAACACAAGGGGGCCAGAATGCAAAAGGTTGTGATGTCCAGAACATTAGTTCAATGTTAATGAAGGGAAGCAGAATATGCCACTCCTGAATACGCCACTCTTAAATATGCCACTTCTAAATATGCCACTTGGGCCTTGCGTTTAGTTATTTTGAGCTCAAGGCAATTGAGAAAGAGCAGACTCCCTCTCATTTTCTGCCGAAAAGTAAAGCACAGGTTTGGAAGGGTAAAGATGTCTCCCTCTCCCTTAACAAGAAGAGAGGAAAGACTTTGAATCATGGAGGTGGAGGTGATGGGAGTAGCAATGCTTAAGGCTGGAGATCTGTGTCTGCCAAAAATAAGGAACTAACGAACTTTAGTGATGCATTAACTTCATGTATGTGAACATATGTACATATATATGTATTCCCAAAAGTTTCTACCCTTAGAAGCCCAAACTCTATGACTTTCGTCTCATCACTGCTCTGCAATCTATTGCTTGTTTACAAAGGAGAACCACTGAACTCTCACACCCAAGCGCTTGCTTGAGAGTCTTTGCTTCTTTCCAGGACGATTCTCAAAGATATTGAGGATAAGCTTCTTCTGTGGCTTATCTTCTGTCTAATTTACAAGCCGCAGACATCCAGCACTAAACATAAGGGAAAATTCTTTCTCCCCTCCAAAGTGACATCATCAGTGTAAAATAAACATCTGTGGTGAGGCACTGACAGCTCCCCTAAGAAGACCTCTCAGAGTCGGGCAGTTGTTAGAAGAAGAATGGGGCAAAGGAAGTGCTACTGTCTTGTTGGAAATGTCAAACATCTCTTTTATAGTCAAGAAGTCTGCCCTGAACATATTAACCTATGACATATAATCCAAGCACTTAACTGTAAGTTAAAATTTAAGTTACTTATTAGAGGTATTTTCAGATGAGACTTCTGGCCAAATTTCAGTGTACTTTCTACCTCTCTCTCAATTTCTATGACACAAGAAAAGTAATTCAATCTTTCAGCTGATTGCTTTTAGCATATATTTTTTCCTATATTATCTGAACAGGATAGACAATATCCATAGGCTCCCTAAGTGGTACACGGGCACATTATGAGCCTAGACTTTGGCTTCTCATGCTTCTCTCAAACATGGGAGTGTGACCTGCTGTTAGAAGATTTTAAGATGTATGCAAAAATGAGGCTTGTTGTAAGGCTTTGTTTCCCAGGCAACTGTTCTCAATTCAAGATTGCATGTATTAGAATCCCTAGAGGCACCATGCCCAATCCACCTTTCTCTGTACTGTGAGGCAGCTGTAAATTCCAAGAATCCAGAATCCTAGCTTTAATTGGAGAGTGAAGGAGTTGCAGGGAGTAAGAGTGAAGAAGTGGTGCTTGATTCAAGAGGGGAGATGCCTACTAAAAAGCAGCTCCTTTTAGAAATAGTGTGTACACAGAGAAAGGGCACACATTGACAAACATGTTGATAAGGAGCTATGGCAAAAAGGCATCCATTTGATGGTTTGCTACACTTTCAAAAGTAGTTGAATATTGCAGCTGGTCATGAGACATGGGAAACTAGGAATGCTAGGACCTCATTGAATACTTACTCCCTTCCAGCCAGACTGAGGTGGTCAAACAACAACAGCCACAAGTGTCCTGTGTCCAAACATTTCCAGATCCTAACATCGGCACATCACCTTTCAACTTGACTCTTGTTTTCTTATTTATATCAAGTCTGGTTCGCTGGAATGATTGAACTTCCAAAGCTCCCCTTAAGAAAGTCATCTTCTCCCCCAAAGCAGTCAATTAACTAGCAAGAACTAGAGTTGAATGGGGGAAAGATAGAAAACAGAATGACATTCAACAATCTATCCAAGAGATATAGGTTCATTAACAAATACAGGTTCATTAACACTCTAGAAGTATTTTTAGAGTGTTAACTGTCGTCTAAGCAATATGTTTAAAATTCAACAGAACATAAGTAGATCAACAGAAAGTATGCATTTCATACCCATGGAAAATTCAGACATTGTTGCACGAGGAGGACTATCAGACCCATATACAGGCAGCCAGGCAGCATGGTGGCAGCCGAGAAAGATGGAGAAGCCCTGCATCCTGAGTGCTAGATGTAGGAAGTACGAACTGGAGAAGATACGTGGAAACTGCCCCAGTAGATGATATCCAGGTAAGAGACCAGAATGCTGAATATGTATAGGCAAAACCATACATGGATTTATCAAGACCTAGAAACCATCTCTCTAAATTAACCTGTGAATGCATATATATGTCCAACTATAATGTTTTGTCATGTGGATATCTGTTCTGGAGAATTTAATAAATTATTGCTCACTGACTGTTATGCTTCAAAAGTGAGATGTTTCATACAGGCTCATTTGTCTATTAGACATTGAACAGTTGTTGGGGCTGTTTGCAAACAATCTAATTCCTAAGCCCTTTAGGAATTAGAGCCTTGGGAATTGACAGGCCTATAGGGCATGGGTCCTGACAGTTATAGTTTCCAGCACAGGCCTTCTGCTTCCTGTCTGCTGAAATGGAAATGAGCCACACTGAGAGCAAGTAAGCAGGTTTGATAGACTGGGCTTCTCAAGCCTTTTTCCTTTCCTTGATGGAGCAGACTGGAGTCTGTGAGACTGTGAGCCAACATGCTTCCTTTCCCTTTAAGTTGCTGTTTCTGTAAGGTATTTTGTCACAGTGGGGAGAAAAGTAATTAATATAATTACAATGAAGCTCGGGTATTCTAAAGAGGGCGGGGACATCAGCTTCAGGAAGTCAGCCTCTTCTCCCTCTAAGGTCCCTTCCAAATCTGAAACCCAAGGATATGTGAGGTCTGTAAGAGTCTTTGCGTGGAGACATTGACAGAGACCCACATTGGAGCACCGGACTGAAATCTCAAGGTCCAAATCAGGAGCAGAGCATGAGCAAGGAACTCAGGACCACGAGGGGTGCACCCACACACTGAGACAATGGGGATGTTCTATCAGGAACTCACCAAGGCCAGCTGGCCTAAGTCTGAAAAAGCATGGGATAAAACCGGACTTGCTGAACATAGTGGACAATGAGGACTACTGAGAACTCAAGAACAATGGCAATGGGTTTTTGATCCTACTGCACATACTGGCTTTGGGGGAGCCTAGGCAGTTTGGATGCTCACCTTACTAGACCTGGATAGAGGTGGGTGGTCCTTGGACTTCCCACAAGTCAGGGAACCCTGATTGCTCTTTGGGCTGATGAGGGAGGGGGACTTGATCGGGGGAGAGGGACTTGATCGGGGGGAGGGGGAGGGAAATGGGAGGCAGTGGCGGGGAGGAGGCAGAAATCTTTAATAAATAAATAAATTTAAAAAAGAAAAAAAAGAGTCTTTGCGTGGGTGGAAGACTGGATGCTGTGCCAACAGGGATTCGCCTATCCACCAGTTGTTGAGTTTTTTATAGCATACCCAGAATTATATGCCCAAGACCAACTTTTTCTTAGTAGCCTCATATATTCCTATCTTAATGAGCTAAACAGATCTATACAGAATGACCTGCCTCTAAGGAGGAACAGGTCTGCAGCGGATAAGGAGACTGCCCACAAGAGCTGTCTCCTAAAATCATAGAGCATATTGCTGCGGTTTCATGCTAATAAGCATCGCAAAACAGAGAGCTTTTCTCATTTTCCCCTTCCTGTTTTCCATAACAACATCTGTTGACCTGAACCTGGCACTCAGCACAGCACATATGTGCCAGAAGCTGCAAAGGTAGGTGGGAGTAGATGCGGAGGTGGGTGTTGCTCAGGGACAGGAGAGCACAGAGGGAGAGAAGCGGTCCTTTGTTTTAGTTTCAAATTGCATGTGAAGATTTATTTTTAATAGCAAAATTACTAAGCCTAATATATTTCCGAAGAAGTGCCTATATGGAAATCTGTCTGAGGGCTAAAACCAGAGCAATGGCTCAGGTGGTCTTGAGTTGCTGTGCACAGATGTGGGCTCTGCTTAAGGACCAACCAAGGGATGGCTTCTTTGTGTGGAGTTGCACGTTGAGTGCTGTGCCTATCTCCAACCACGAACCCCTTGAAGGCTTTGTCTCCTTGCTCTTCCAAACACTAATGAGTGTCCCGCTAAATCTGTACAGGTTTTGCATGTTGTCTTATGTGTTAGGACAGCTTGGGGGGGTTAGGAAAACCTAATCCTCCCACACTTCTTATTAATCCCGCTGCTTATTTCTTCTCAAACACAGAACAATTCCAGGTTTTTCCAGAAATCGAAGCTGAAGTCATCCTGGACTTTGACAGCATTCACAGAGAGGAGATTCTGAGATATATTTATTCTTTAATGTTTTATGAACAAACCTATAGATGGTGCTTGGCTCAGCCACGTTCTTTTTCGACTCCATCTCCACAGCCAATCTCAGTTTGCCTCAGCATGCTTTTTAAATCAGCCCAGTCCCAGTAAGGCAACAGTTATATCTCAAGACAAAACTCATAATGAAGTCACCTTTTGCTTTGAAAACACATTTTAATACAATTGGTGTGATATTCAGCGAGACAACAAGAGAACAAATTTAAAAAAATGTTTCCCTAAATGAAATGGCTTCCGAGTGCATTGTCTTTGACAGCTATTATAAAGCCACTATAGCTAAAACTAATGATGACCTCTGACCCACTGGAAATCACCCACTGTCCAATTACAGTAACTTTTCCTGCTCAGAGCGGAAGGCAGCAGCAGCAGCAGCAGCAATTAGCAAGAACTGCCGGGGCAGCACATTCTCCACACTGGGCGACAAAGCTGAGCTTGCTGAGTGAAGGAGAAGTGTGTTTTTCCCATGTTCAGCCATGTCTGCCCTCACTTGAGAGACCCTGTCTCAAAATAATGAGGTGAAGAGCAATTGAGGACCCTTGTAGACCTCTACCTCCACCCCAAAGCACTCTCCAACCCCTCCCTCCCACCTTCCCTCCCTCCCAACTCCCACCCTCAGGGTTATTTATAAATAAGCTTACTTACAGGATCCTGTCCATATAGTGAGTAATGACCTCTTTGACTTCTTTTTGAGTACTGGGTTCAAATCCAGGATCACGAGCATGCTTGGCTAGTACTCTGCCACTGAGCTACATCCCAATACCTTAACCCTGACTTCTGTCTCACAGGATCTAGGGTGACACTTTGGGCTCTACAGGAGCCCCTGCCACACCTGAAGCAGCAGCTTTGGCTTGTTGAGCAAGAAGCATTTACCAAGCAAATTCTCTACTCTTGCAGCTGGGAGATAGTTTCGTGTTTTCTAGGGTGATTCTGAAGGCATTTTCTTCTCCTCTTCCCCTTTGACCACCAATGAAAGAAATTAAATTCTCTGTATTTTTTAGAAATAAAATTGAAGCACCCCTTTGATGATCCTGCAGGAAATGCTAATTAGGCAAACCAATCTTCAGGACGATAGCAACTGCTGCAGCATATTGGTCAGGCTCGTTCGTATTCCCCTGGCTTCGTTTCTCTGAGCATTCGTTGCTGGGTCTGCCTGCGGAATCTGGACTGTTCCCAACAAGGGGCAGAAGCAGCCAGAATCCCTGTTCTTGTTGCTAACACACTTAGATTAGTGGTGCTAGAAGGGAGAAAGAGAGCTCATATCATATATTCCTTATCATTAATTTTTCTCGGTCCACAAGATTAGGATTCTGTCTGAGTCTCTATCTAACAAGCAAATGTGGGCTCAGTGGTGTTCAATGATCATTGGCAAATGATCTAACTGTTCTCTGAGGAAGATCATCGTGACTATCCTGAACCTGCTTGCCATGACCTTTTCCAAACTATGGCAGAATGGAGACAGTGCCACCCCGTGAAACCGTTTTACCCCAAACAATACCACTTGGAGCTGTTTATCAGATGACAGATAGATCTAAAGTCATGGAGACTCTTCACCTTGGCTGTCCATCCTTGGGTAGATAAATAAGATAGATTCTGCATTTGACCTGCTTGTGTGTCCAGCAAACCTACTGAACTCATTTATCAGTTGTTCTTTATCATTTGAAGAAAGTCTCCACGTGCTTCTCCTTTTATTTCTTTTCGGACTTTATTTTATGGTTGTTTCACCTGTGTTCATAACTGTTTTCAAATTGCTTATGATATCAGCTATAAGAGTCTCATTAGATATTTTTAGCATTTGTGTCTTTGGTTGTTGGTGTTGAGAGTGGAGTTTCATGTAGCCCAGGCTGGCCTTGAACTCTGAATCCTTCTGCCTCTATATTCCCATAGCCAGGACTGCAGACAAGCATATACCACCATGCCTTGTTTATACAGTGCTGGAGTTGAACCCAGGCTTTGCAAATGCTAAGCGAGCAACAAACCCCGAGCTACATCTCCAGGTCACCTATGTAACCTTGATGTTGGTTGGTGTCTAGTGGTTGTCTGTTTTCAGTTGGATTGAGGTTTGCCTGATTCTGCTCTATGAAGGGATTTTTCTCTTATACTGAGGACATTTGGAGTATTCTGTTTGCTATTGTGTCTTCTGTTTTATCTGTCACCCGCTAACATGGTACCAGCAGTTGAAGTGAAATATGACTTCCCTGTCCTCTACTAACAAGCAGGAGACTGCCTTAGCTGCATCAGGGTGTGGTGTGTCTGATGTGGACAGGACATCGTTACACCAGGAGCATGTGGTAGAGAAGGCCCCTCCCCTCACAGCAGAGAAGAAGGTGCCTCAAAGCACACCCCAAGTGACCCACTTCCCCTCAGAGCTCACCCCCTAAACTGTGCACAACTTCCTATAAGAAATGGTAGTACTAAAACAGAGACAGCTAGAAAGACTTTTTCAAAAACTGGAATAATGTGATTGAAATGTGTTTATGAACTACTTTGAGGAAACATGAGGAAATTTCGGAGATTCAAAACTCTAAAATGAGACACACGAGTTAGATAGCTCTTTCAGGTCAGTAGCTGGAGGATGGTTAGCTGTGGATAGACCCAGAAAAGCTGAAAAATATGATGACATCTTGAAGGTGGAAGTTTTTTTAACAACTTAAATATGTAAAGTAAGGTGAATAAATAGGAAGGAACTTGCTATATTTTAAAGAAATCAGTATAGTTTACTTCAATTATATACAGTGACTAATGTGTTTATATAACTATATGTAGGAAATTCTGCCTAGGATTTCTTTTGATGTTTAGAAAGCAATATTCAAAGCTTTTTATTTGAATAATGGTATAATGGGGTTTTTTAATAATTTCTATTTCTAATATTTTAAACATGTCCTCTGGGGGCTTTTCTGCGCTCATATAATTTTTACTGTGTAGTAAACTAAAAATTCTCTACAAAGGAGGAAATAATGTAAGTAATTTTAAAAAGCCTGAGTAAGTTTCATTTGGAACATAAAGCGTTTCTTGCTTAAAATTCACGTTAAAATGTTATGGATTGTTCATTTTGTTTAATCATGAAATGTGTTTACAGCTTAGTTAGGCCACAGGTACTTTAATTCTCTTCCTCTTATATAAAGCAATACTAATTCACTAGCCCAAATGTTCTCAATTTCCTCCTCTGGATACAAATCATAGCTTATATTTTTAAATGACATATACTCCTCTACCCAAACAGCATGTAATCACCTATTGATGAAATGAAAACCTAATTTATTATTTTTATTTGCCAAAAGTTGAGTTATAAAGAAAATATTAATTTAACAACAAAGGATCTTGCCGTGATGACATATGCCGGTAATCCTAGTCCTTGGAGGCTAAGGCAGAGGGATTCAAGTTCAAAGTCATTCTCAGGCACATAGCAAGTACAAAGCCAGTCTGGGCTACAAGGAACTATCTTTTAAAATTCCTAGGGGTAAAAATGATTAATTTAAGTGCAACTAGACTAAAATCATCAATGTAAAGATGTAGACACACACAACTTATACACAGTCTATAGGAGACTAACTATACTTTTAAGAATACAAAAAGACTAAAAGTGAAGGAATGAAAAAGAATGTTCCATACAATTAGAAACTATCAAGTAGTAATCAGAATGGAGCAAGGGTCTCTTTACTTTCCCCAGACATAACAGACTTTGGGGGGGTGGGGAGAAGGAAGACAGGAGCAGAAATAGGAAATGTCTCAAGGTCACAAGTATATAGAAATTGAACCGCAGACTTTCAATCATTGTGTTAAAGATGAACTCAAACATTTTAAAAAGTACCTTTAGACAAACAAAAATGAAAATACACATTCCCAAATCATAAAGTACAGGGCAAACTTTTGAAGATGAAAGTTGAAAGTAATAACTACCTACAATATAAAAAGAATACAGATGAATTCTGTCCCCTCCCATTTCCACATCTTTTGCATTCATTCATTTGGGTTCAACTGCACTTCACTAAGGCTGCCTGCATGAGCATGGGTGGAGTCATTTACTTAAGCAAGGACAACCCTATGCCACTACGGAATAGGATTCCCCTTCCCCCAGCAGCCATTATGATCTGTAGCTCCCCGAGGAGAGGTAGGGCTTTTGAGCCTTTCTCAGATCCATGATGGTCCATATTCCTGCAGGTAACCACAGCTGCTGTAGCTTCATGTCTACAATAGCCATCTCATGTCCAGAAGGCTGCTTTTCAGTGCGCCCCCTCCGATCATACAGCTCTTGCATTCCTTCCCAAGAGAAGCTTCTGCCATGCTCCCTAAGCCTTGAAGGAGGTGTCTAGCTGTCCTATTGAGGGCTGAGCATTCAACAGTCCCTTGCCCTGAGGACTTTCACAGGCTAGAGTCTCTGCATTAACCATTGGTTACTTTAAGCAGACATTTCTCTGAACAAGGAACTACTCTATGGGTATAGGCATAAATATTTAGAAGGCAGTTTGACATCATATTATATAACAGAACAATAGCAATTTGTTCCCCTCTCCAGACTGTGACCTTCCAAACCACAAACTTTGACCAGGTTTACAGTATCAGTAATGAATTCCCCTGTACAGCTGGTCTAAAATCCAATGAAAAACAGGCAGTTAGTTACTCCCATAATAGCTATGCCACTATTACCACGGGTACATCTACCTGGGGGGTTGATATTGTAGCTGTCAGGACCCACCACTGAGTAAGACTGTTGATGACTGTCTCCTCCCAGTAGGCAGTTTGCAGATTGCTGTCCCACACTGTGAAAGTCAGTCAGTAAGGAGGAAGTGCCTCTGGTTCAGTCAAGTCAGAGTTCAGTGAGATGGGAAGGAGATGGGAGACAATGAGAAAGAAAACTATAATCATAGATATAGATACTGTGAAAAAACTGGAGGGGAAGTCCTAAATAATCTAACTTCACAGCTTAAGGAAGTAGAAACTGAAGAAAAAAAACCGTAATCTCTGACTTAGCAGAGAAAAAGGAAGTAATAAAGATTAGAGTTATTAAATCAAATCTTGAAATTAAACATAGAATAAAATAGCAAAGAGCAGTTGGTTCCCTTTGAAGAAGCATAACTTAACAAACCCTAAGCCAGATTAAAAATAAAAAGAGAGAGGAACTGCTCAAGCAAAGAAAATCAGAAACGAAAAGAAGATGCGACAGCTGGTGACTTGGAAATAAAAAGATTACAAAAGTGATTGTGATACCACAAACACAGTAATCAGGAAAAACGAGTAGGTTCCCGGGAACACAAAATTTATCAGAACCAGTCGGCCAGTAACGAGTAAGCAAAGAGAAGCCCAGGTCCAGATCATTTCACATATGTAGTCTACCTAGCATTAAAATAATCAGAACTAATTTCTTTTAAACACTTCCATGAAATAAGACAAACCTTCCAAAACTCTATGAAACTGCAGTAACATTATACCAAAGCTAAAGATATCACGAGAAAAGAAAAGCACAAACTAATAACCCTAATGCAAAACTCCTCAGTGAAAGAGTAGCAAGTCAAACTCAGTAGAATACTGAAAGATCTCTATACTGTGACCAAGTGGGATTGACTCCTGGGATATAAAAATGTGCCAAACCCTATCAGTCAATGTGACACAGCACATTTTTTTTTAAAAAATGAAAGAAAAAATTAGGAACATCGTTTCAATGAATCCAGAGAAAATATTGATATAGCTTTTTATGATTAAAACTCTTGACAACATAGGCAGAGTAGGATCGTAATTCCATATAGGCTTTGTATGCAACAACTCGGAGATAACATTATAATCAACATAAAACCCACCACAATGCAAAGATTCCCCACCTTACCACTTCTGTTCAACATAACACTTGAAATCCTAGCGAGAGCAATTAGACAAGAAAAATAAATTTGAAACATCCAAATTAGAGAAAAAGAAGAGCTGTTTCCAAGGACAAAATCATGCACACAGAGAAAACTCTAGAGATTCAGCCAAAAAAACCTAAAGTTATAGTAAAAAAAAAAAGTCACACAAATAATAAAATATCCGAAAAGAATCTTGAAAATGTAATGCCGGTTACAATATCAATAAAAAGAACTCAATAGTAGAAAAAAACTTAATCAAAGAGGTAAAAGACACACAGACTGAATAAATGTGGATAAAGGAAATTACAGAAGACATTGCTAAACAAAGATGTCATGTTTTTGAAGATTAATATAATGAATATTGTTTAAATGTTCATAGTACCCTCAAAGTCCTACAGATTCAATACAGTTTCTAACAAAATCCCCAATGATGTATTTACAGAAAAAAAAGAGACCAATTCTAAAATATGGAACTACAGAAAAAACCTTCTTCAAGAACTAACCCGGGGCTGTGTGTGTAGGTCATTTAGTGAAGTGTTTGCCTAGCATGAAGCATACACAAGACCCTGGGTTCCATCCTCAGCACTGCACAAACTATGTATAGTGGCGAGTGGCACAAGTCTGTCATCCCAGCACCCGGGAAGTGGAGGCATGGGAAGTTCAAGTTCCTTGTCACCGCAAAGCTAGTTTGAGGGTAGTCTGGGATACATGAGACTCTCTCTCTCTCTCTCTTTTTTTTTTTTTTACTAGAATGGCAGTAGTATCATTCTTCCTAATTTCAACATACATGACAAAGCTTCATTGTCAAAACAGTATGACACTGGCATAAAAAAAGACACACACAGCAGCGGGTGAGCATAATAACGTACAGAAATAAATCCCTGCAACTAGACGAAGGAAGCATTCTGTCACCTGGAGCTTTAATAACCGGAGTTCTTGAGGCTAACTTTCCCTACACAGACTAGGAGGGGAAAAGAGACTCATCATGCTGTACGTGAACACAGGAGCCCCTCCTCATCCTGCACGTGAACACGGGAGCCCCTCCTCACACTGCATGTAACTCAGGAGCCCTGCAAGACATAAAACTCAAAGAAGTGACAGATGGCTTAGGCTAGATTTTTCCACTTCCTAGGGGAGAGTGAAGCAGTTTCCGGGGAGAGGGACACGATTTCTGGGGAGAATGAATGACAAGAAAAGCAGAAAACAGCCTGGGACAAAGCTTTTCCTGGGTGCGAACTGTGGTGGGCACACATGGAGCAACACAGCCGCTGCGGCAGGATTTTCCACAAATAATAGCCACTTGGGTGACAGTCTTCCAAGACAGTTGTACCCCGTCCAGGAGGATGTCCTGACCACCTTCAGTCTCTTTTGTGCCGATTCATCCTCCCCGATAATGCAGTTGTTTGTTTGTTTATTATTATTTTTATTGAGCTCTACATTTTTCTCTGCTCCCCTCCTTGCCTCTCTTCTCCCCTTCAACCCCTCCGGAAGGTTTCCATGCTCCCAATTTACTCAGATCTTGTCTTTTTCTACTTCCCATGTAGATTAGATCTATGTATGTCTCTCTTCGGGTCCTCATTGTTGTCTAGGTTCTCTGGGATTGTGATTTGTGGGCTGGTTTTCTTTGCTTTATGTTTAAGGAGAGAACTGAACATTTGCCCCATCCTTTGGAACGTCTCCATTTAGTAGATAAGGTTGCATTAGAAGTCAAAGCTGGAGATTAATGACCCCGCACTTGTTAACTCCTGTGAGTCTTGTAGGGATTCTGGGATGCAGACAGACAGGACAACTCCGGCTCAGCAGAGGCTAAGCGATTCCGCCACGGTTACTGAATGTGCATAAACTTGCACCTGACTTGACTCCAAATTCACTTTACTTCGGGTCTAATGTCTCAAATTATGTATGCACCGTGATTTCCATACACTCCCCATGGCTTCAAAAACGTGTATATTGCGGTTTCTTTCCAATGATATAATAAGAGTGAGTGGTTTCATAATGCGAGTGTTTTTAACTATTTTGTCTAGTTTTCCTGTCTGAATGACAGACAGGAATCGTGAGTTAATTTCTGCTGCCCTCTTGTGTCCGAGACTAGTAATGACATTCTACGAGGAGACAGGTACCTTGGCTTCGGTCTTCAATTTCTTTCCCTTTATTTGTCCAGGGAATCATGCCACTCCGACCGAAGAAGTCCGAATTCTAAAATTCGATCTGTCCCAGGCAATATCTTAGCTCACCTTAAACTCTCAGGAAAAGAGAAAAGAATGTGTCTGTTTCCTGAAAACCAGTAGTTCCAGTGTTCGATGGAACAAAATTAAATCAGCACACACAATGCAATAAGCCTTCTTTGTCTCCTATCTTCGCACAAACGGCCTCAAATCGGTTTCCAGCCTTAAGTAATGGCTGTTACTGAGTTACTGGCGCCTCCCTAGAGAAACCCGAGGGGATATAGGGCACTAATGGGGAATACTGGAACCTCAAGAGCTGTGTTTTCCTTCAGAGCTACAGTCTCAGGTTCAGAAAATGCAGATGGATCTTTGCGGCTCTCCTTGTTCTGTCTTTGATAAGCCATCAACATTTGTTATATTACTTTTTATAATATTACTTATCGTATTGATCATTCGGTACTTTAGAAGGGTCTTCTACTTGAAGACAAACTTGGATGAATGATTTTCCTTTTAAAAGATATTAAAGTCCCAAATTTTAGGTACCGGGAAGATGGCTCAGTGATTAAGGACACATATGGCTCTTACTCAGGACCCAAGTTTGGTTTCCAGCACTCATGTGGTTCACAACCACCTACAACTCCAGCTGCAACCAGTTCTGCCGACAGCTGAGCTCACATGCACACGGCTGCGCTCACATAATTCAAGATGAGGCAAATTAATTCTGAATAATTCCCACCTTTAGCTACCTGACAAACCCATGCTCCACACATCGTATTTACTTTAAGAAACTAGAATTTGCATATTTTAAAAATGTATTGATTCATTGAATGACTATTATGTTGTTGCTGCTGCTGCTGTTACTGTTACTGCTGTTGACTGGCGGTTTTCTTCTGATAAAAGGAACACACACACACACACACACACACACACACAGAGAGAGAGAGAGAGAGAGAGAGAGAGACTGTCATGAGTCAAGTGCCCAGCCAAATTACTTCTGTTTTCCATTTCTCGCATTGTAACTAAATGCCTCAGCCACGATAGCACCAGCACTGTTCTGCGTGTTGCTGAGCTGAAAGGCTTAGCTCTCGGTTTACTTCTTGAAGTGTGCAAAGCAGAAGTACACTACGAGGCAGACGATAACTACAAACTGTGAGTGTCCCTGAGCCTTCATCGTCTCTCTAAAGAAGTGGATGCGAAGAAGTGCTTCCAGCAGGACGGTGAATGGACGTGTTTGCCCTAGGCTGGCCCAACTGCCTTCCTTCCTCTTGGTCAGAAAGACTGGTAACTTACTTCAAATGGCAACACTTTCGGGGAATAGCGTCATTTATGGAGATAGTCCTTGGTGTTTAAACTGTATCATCTAATATAGTAGCCCTTAATCACATATGGCTACCTAAATTTAAATTGATCAAAATTCAAACAACTGAAAATCTGCAGTCAGATATGATGGTCTATGCCCATAATCCCAGCACTCAGCAAGGTGGGAGTCACTAGTTTTGGGGCCAATCTGAAAAACACAGTGAGTTCCAGGCTAGCCTGAGCTACAAAGTGATGCCTTATAGCAATAAGCAAGCATTCCTCAGCCGTCGGGTGCTTTCACGGCACTTCAAGTGATCAACAGCCCCCCTGTGACTTCTGCCTGCCGTCTTGGATAACAGATAACATAGCCACAGAAGGCCAGTGATACCGCTCAGTTGGTAGAGCTTGCCTAATATGCATGAAGCCCTCAGCTGGCTCAGTCCTTAACATCACCTAAACTGGGCACAGTGGTGCACACCCATAATCCCAGCAGCTGGGAGGCAGAATCAGAAGTTCAAGATTACCCTCAACTGGAAGCCAAGCTTGAGGCCAGCCTGGGTGTATCAGACACTGTTTATAAAACATATATATGGGATGGGGCAGACAGACAGACAGACAAAGACAGAGAGCCTTTCCGTCACCATAGTGCTGGCCTGGACAGCCTGATTTTACATGAAAATTGTTGGTTCTGACCAGATCATAATCAACGGTCCAAAGAAAGAGACTGGTAACTATAAATATTAGTTAGGCTAAGTAGCATTTTCTTTTAAAGCAGGAAATTTTTAAATTGCATAGGACCAAGAGGGGACACTATGACCCTCTGACTCTGAGACTGACTTGTTTCCCTCCATTAAGAAATGGATACCTCGCCGGGCGATGGTGGTGCACACCTTTAATCCCAGCACTCGGGAGGCAGAGGCAGGCGGATCTCTGTGAGTTCGAGACCAGCCTGGTCTACAAGAGCTAGTTCCAGGACAGGCTCCAAAGCCACAGAGAAACCCTGTCTCGAAAAACGAAAACAAAAACAAAAACAAAAAAAAAACAACAAACAGAAATGGATACCTCTCAGCTCTAACCAAACTAAGACACCAAACTAGAAACCTGATGTTGCCAGAATAATGGAGTGTTTCCCAGCCTAAATTCCTGCAGCACCCTCAACCTTAGAAGTACTAGAAGAAAACAGAAAAAAAAAGAAAAAAACAGATGAATTATTGATGGAAATCTGACACTGAGTCATCTCAACGTAGGCTTCACGAGGTTACACATAGAGCCAAGTGTTTAGGGGACAGTTTGGAATATTAATTCAGCATACAGAAGTGACCTGAAGGCCGTGCCTGAGGACAAGGACCATGGGTAGTTTCTCCACCTCAGATCTCTAAACCACCACAGCAGAAGGGCCAGTTGACAAACGAAAACGAGAAGAACGAGTTTAAGAGAAAGCCTGTAATGAGGCCGCCTCCCCGCTCACACCACCAGGATAGTCCCAATTAGTAACTTGTACTGCAGCTCCCTAAATGCTTCTCTGGCGCCTTCCAGTGATTAATGCATCTCTCCTAGAGAAAAGAAGATGCACCGGGCTCATCCACCCTGGGAGTATAGGCTCCATGCATGGGAAGTGGCCCGTCCACTCAGCGAGAGGGATTACCCTCCATAGGTCAGCTCACACATTTAGAGACCTTGGGGCTTTTGAAGATTCTATTGCCACAGGAGACATTCCAAGAGTTTCCATCAGCCATGTGAGACCCATGCATGAGGGAAATTGCAGCTCTCCTTCGGGGGAGGTTGGCTGACATGGAGCCAGTTCTTCAGACCTCTGGAGGCCTGCTCAGTGAGGTACTTTTGTGTTCTGCATGGTCTCATTTTGAATATACACGTACAAAAACCATTCTACCTTAAATAAGCCTAGTAAACAGAAACATTCATCTAAGGCACTTGCAAGAGTTATATCTGTTTGGGGGTTGGTTTTGTGTGTTGTTTTTTTTTAAAACACCAGAAGACAAAATAAGTCAGTGAGTAGCTACTGTGAACTCTCCTGCATAGAGAAGGATGCTGAAAAGGATGCATGGGGTGGTGGGGGCTTAGGAAAAAAATGTTAAGGAATTTCTCAAACTTACCTTGTGACCCCACCCCCACCCCCAGGACTGGGCATGTATTTCATTAGCTATTATTTTAAAAATAACACCAGTAAGGAAATCCTTAAACCACATGTCCTCTGCCCCTGTCCCAGAACCAAGCACTCAGAAGTGCTAACGAGCTGGTTATTTACTGGGCCATCAGAGGTGGGGCAACTTCTCATTTGCTGTGATGCTCAGAACCTACTGAACAAGCCAGGTGGGTCTTCCCTTCTTCCCTCTGGAGCAAACAGACTCAAATACACACTACACTCTACGTTGCAGTTTTAAAGGTGGTTCTTTAACAATAGGCCCTCAAGCTGGCTATTGGAAACAAAACACATATGAGATTATCGATGTATTTCAGAATCCTAGGAATGCAATTGCTTTTGCAGCTTAAAGGCAACTGAAGGACATCACACATCAAGCTAGGAGCTGTGAAGTAAGATTATACCCATATCTTTGTGAAGCTGAAACAGGAGGGTTCTTGGATCTTTGAGAGGTTTGAAGCCAGCCTGGGCAACCTACTGAAGTCCTATCTCATCTGACAAAATGAAATAAACTGGAACTAGGGATGGGAAGTAGGAGGCACGCTTCCTCTGCCTCCTCTCGGACATATCTGCATATCTGAGTTGTATTTCTCTCTTGTTTTACAGAATCATGTGACAGAAAACACAGCTCGCACAGCCTTGGTCACTTTATCTTCCAGCTTCAGGCACAAGGAAGATTCCGACTGACTATCTGAATTTCCAATCAAATATGCCAAGGAAGAGACTCGTGAGCCAGCCTGGACCAGGTTTCCTCTATGTACAAGCCAACCCTGGACATGAATGAGCTGTCTTTCAAGTGAGTGGGCAATTGTGAAGGATTTTGTCAAGTAAGTGTGTGTGTTGTTACAGTGTGCATGCGCACACACAGAAGGAATTATTACCATCTGCTTTTTCAACTGATCCTCGCTCCTAAAGCTGAGAGCTCACACTGTCACGGATGGAGTTTCCCGTGTATCTATTGTGCTAGTCACTTTCCTTGCTGGCTTGATCAGACATGTGGACAATATGTAATTATTATCAAGATACACGAGATTTTGAATTTCCTAAAATAATTAGTTAAATTTAATCCCATCTCCTTTCTCAAATAATTGCTTAGTTACAAAACCATACTTTAGAATGCTAAACAACATATATTTTAGATCCATAGTGTCCACACCACTGATTTTAAAATGACTAACCAGATTTTTTTTTACTTTTGGGTTTTTTTGTTTTGTTTTGTTTTGTTTGTTCACTTTTTGAGAAAATTTTTTATATAGCTCAGGCTAGCCTCAAACATATGGCAGTCCTCCTGCCTCTGCCTCCCAGGATCTTGCAGGCATGAGTCTCAAGGCTCAATATATGCCGTATGTTTCCAGCTATAATTAAGAATGAAAATATTAGACAGAATCTTACATGCTCATCTCTCAAAAGCTTTTCCTAACTATCTACTTTCATCACAGCCACTCTGCCCATGTGTATGTTTTTATTTCAAACCACGATTGCTTTCTCTCTTAATAAGGATCGATTAGTTTGACAAAAAGCGCAATAACAAATGTTTTAAATTAGGCTGTGTGCAGAAGGCAGTGCTGAAAGGTAAACACAGAAGTGTACAGCATCATTAAAACAAGCAAAAATGTGAAAATGAGAAGCTGTTTCTCAACAAATATTTGTCACTGGCATATGGCGTACAGGACTCTTAATAAACTGGTTGGGTTTCACACAAAACTATTTTTAACCTTAGATGAATCCATAGATACAACCATGTCCCTTTCAAAGTGCTCACAATCTGTGAGCTAGGGAATCACATCAGAAGATCACCAGAGATGATGGGTGAGCAAGATAGCTCCCCAGAGAGGAGCACCTACTGCCAAAACTGATAAAGCTTGGGTATGGTCCCTGAAACCCCCGTGGTAAAAGGAGAGAACTGACTCATGCGAGTGGTTCTCTGACCTCCACATGCACCTGCTGCAGCGCGCACACATGCACCTGCTGCGGTACGTGCAGACATACACATATCATGCATATGCTGCAGCGCACGCACACACACACACCTGCTGCGGCGCGAGCACACACGCACATAACACGCACAAAGCAAACAAACAGCAAATAAATAGGATAAAATTTTGTTTAAAGACTGGGAGATGGCTTATTTGGGAGACTGACAAAATGATTTCTAGTGTTATGGGGGAAAAAACCTCAGCAATGTGTTTGGGGACACTGGGTGTTGAACTCAAATTCCAGAGCTTCCATTTTCATCACAGTCCTAAACACTAGATAGACTATAACCCTAAGGAAGTCATTCAGCAGTCTCAGTCCCCAGTGTGTGTGTTTGCAATGCTGGAGTCTAAGCCAGGGCTTATCCAGGCAGTGGGCTCTATCACTGAGCTTTGCGCCCCATCCTCTAAGCGTCACCTTTAACATGCAGCAGACATTTTCAAGAGATACAGTCAGTTCTGTATATTATTAATGGCTGCAAAAAAAAATATACACAGTGAAACATAAAACTCTCAAATGTCTCATTGGATAAAGTTTAGCACCCATATATACCAGCATATCCAATGCCCAAAGCAAAACATAAACCATTTCCAGCAGCCCAGAATATTCTCTCATGATGTGGGAAAATTTAAAGATCTTTTACATCCTCAGCTATGTATCAGGTATAGATCTGGACTTCATTATGGAGTCATGAGAAAAAAATTCAAGAATCTAAGCACTTGTTGACTTACATGTTTATTTCAGTGATATCTATTTTGCTCCTTCATCCAGCAATTCCCCCACAAGCGGGCTATGAAATTTGGAATGATGAATTAACTAGTTTAGGAGGTAAAAGGTGGGAGGAAGCAGCCAGTCTGGCTGGCCAGGTAAAAGGGTCTAACACTTGGGGCCACCCAGGCAATGCTAAATGTTTTTCTCTGCCGTGGCTTTCGGCACCTTTATCTCACTAATGGGAGCTATCACTCCAAACCAAGGAACCATAAAATGTCTATTTTCAGAATGTAATGAATGTCCACACAGTCTTTAGACTTTTTGCCCCCAAACATCTTTATTCATCAAGGGAGTTCAACTTACTACCAAGCTAGGGTACAAATGCTGACCTGATGACTATAACAGCTTGGGAAACTATCACACAAGCCTGAGAGTCCCTCCAAGGACTTTAGCTGCCATCTAATCCCTGGAGCAAATCTCTCCTCCAGTGTTTGCTGGGTAGGGAAAAAAGAAATCTCCTTTTCTACAGTTCAGGGCAATGAGTCTAATGTTATAGCTTTAAGAATACAACAGATGAGCTCATTTATGATTCTTCTGTACAAACAGCCCAGACTCCTCAAGGCAGTGGGGTGGATCCCAGTATGTCTAACTCCGCAACAGTCTAGGGTGCTCTGTAAATATGCGTTCCCAGTGTTCATCAGTATGTGATGATCCTTTTCATGTCACTCGTTTCTAATATTTAATTGGCATCTATAGTATGAGCTACTGTATGCTATATACACTGAAATTGTTAAACTCATGTTCACCCTACATTTCACAGAGGCATTCTGTAAACGGTCATAGGAGCTGTTGGCGCTAACCACCGAATGTTTCCCCAGCTCATAAAACAATAATCATCCAAATCACTGTACTTAAACTCTTTCTGTTCAGGTTTGACTCAGAAATATCCCCCACAGGCTCATGAGTTTGAACATACGGATCCTAGCTAGTGGCAGTGTTTTGGGAGGTTGCGGAACTTCTGAGAACATGCCCTAGATAACGGAAGTAGGGTGTGGGGGTCAACTTTGAAGGTGTGCACATTTCCAGCTCTAACCCCAGATCTCTATGGTCTGCCCATCGAGATGAAAACGAACTTGAAAGTATCTGTCGTCACAGCCCAAGTCACTCCAGTCACCAGACTTTCCCTGCCATGATGGACCTGCTGTCTCTAAGCCCAAATCAACTGCTCATCCGTTCAATAGCCCCTGCTTGTTATCTCAGCAGCAAGGAAAGTAACGAATGCGCTGTGTTCCTTTTCCCTTTGTTTTCCTGGGCCCAGCTCACATCCCACCCAGCACGCATGTGCACACATGCCATAAAGAAAAAAGAAATCCATCATACTGTTCCACATTTATGAAGCACATGTTTTGCATTTATTTGCTCTAGTGTCCCCTGAATCCAATTTTAGGAGATTTTCCCTGTAGATTTCTTTTTAGAATTGCAAAACTTATCTATTTGCTTACCTGTCATAATTTTATTGTATATCAAGTCAGAGAAATCTCAGTCCAGCCTTTCAAATCCAGAGATAGGGAAGTACAAAAAAAACAACAGACAAGCCACTCCTGTGTTATATACAGATCACTTTGGTAAATGGAGAAGAAACCAAAATATTCAGGGAAAATTCACTGAATATTATTTTTCCATATAATACCGTCAAGCATCAAGCACAGCTAACAAAACCATAATTCACATTTTGATTCCAGTATTGGGGCTATAGGGAGATCTTTTGTTGCTTTTACTATTTTGGAGGGTTTTGCCATTAACTTGATCAGTTTGATTATTTCATGAACTTGGAATGTTGTTATAGCTTCTTATTTAACACTTGAAAGGAAAAGCCTTCTCACTAAAATACTAAACATGTGCTTTAAAATCTGTTCTTTAAGCAGACTTTCCAGACACTGGAGTGAATTTCTGTGGCTGTTAGAGACTCTACACTCAGGATTTAAATGATACTGTGGTACTTGTGAAAGATCCATTCTAGAAACAAAAAGAGGGAAGCTTATCAGCTAGTAAGTGGCCAATCTCCACTTTCTAGTTTCCCGGTAAATCAAAATTAGAGGCTTTCTTGTGTTCATTTGGAAGTTGACCCAGGTCCCCTTCTGTCCTGGATTAATTTATGTTGCTGTAACAAAGAATCCTGACCAAAAGGAGACTAAAGGAGAAAGTCCATTTTAGCTCACAGTTCCAGGCTGCAGTCCATCAATCGTGAGGAAGGTTAGGTGGGAACCAAAGCAGCTACTCACCCACATTACTGGGCAGAGAAAAAAAGTATGCGTATGCACACCTGCTCAGCTCACATGGACACCTGCTCAGCTCACGTGGACACCTGCTCAGCTCATGTGGACACCTGCTCAGCTCGTGTGAACACCTTCTCAGCTCGTGTGAACACCTGCTCAGCTTGTGTGGACACCTGCTCAGCTCATGTGAACACCTGCTCAACTAACATGAACACCTGCTCAGCTTGTGTGAACACCTGCTCAGCTTGTGTGAACACCTGCTAAGCTCACATGGACACCTGTTCAGCTCATGTGAACATCTGCTCAGCTCACATATGCAACTGCTTAGTTCACATGAACACCTGCTAAGCTCACATGTACATCTGCTCAGCTCACATATGCACTTGCTCAGCTCATATGTACACCTGCTCAACTCACATGTGCACCCGCTCAGCTCACGTGGACACCTGTTCAGCTCACTTCCTTCACTCTTTTTCAGAGCACAGACCATAAAATGGCACTGCCCACACTCAAGGTGGATCTTCTCATTTTAATTAATCTCATTAAGAAAATTCTTTATAACTGTGCCAACTTGATTTATGTAATCTTTCATTAAGACTCTCTTCCCATATGGTTCAAGATGCTTTAAGGTTGGGTCAAGTTGTCTATTAGAATTAACAATTACCCTATCTAAAAATAGCTTTGAGTCAGTTAGGCAAGAAAAAGGAAAGACACGAAGACCTATGAATACTCACCTGGGAGAAGTTAGAACAGGTAATTCTAAGCCACAACATTCTATGGCACATTTTGTTTGTTTAGTGTGTGTTTAAGGACATGTGGAGATCAGAGCCAATTCTTTTCCTTCAATATGTGGGTCCTGGGAATAGAACTCAGATGTCAATCTCTCTAGTCTTTAAGTTCCCAGATGAAAAATAAATAAATAAAGGAAACTCTCAGATCTTGAAAGAAAGGCAAAATGCCATGGCAGACTAGAACCTGCCTATATTAACTCATCAGTTAAAAAAAAAAAAAAGAAAGAGCTAGAACACAAATGCAAAAGTGACATAGAAAACAGTACTCTGGTAACCAATCAGATGTGATGCACTGTTGTCATGGTGTGTAAATCGTCTTTCTGAATCTCTATGAGAACACTTAGGTGTTTTGTTTTTTCTTTATCTGAAAGAATGAAACAGTGAATGTGGATCCAGGGTCTGGGGAAAATGCAGACAGATGCATTGAAGATCATCTATTGTCATCATCAAATAATATTCTACTTCTTAAGGACCCATGCGTTTTGAAAATTCAGCATCTTTAGTCAGTATAACTGTACTTCCAAGTGTTTGATGTCCAAATACATGACAATAGTTGCCAGCCTCCCCTCTCAAGTGGACAAAGATAGAGAACAAATAAATGTTTCTTTGTTATCTTGTCTTTGTACATATTAATTGTGTCATACACCATTTAAAAAAGCAAATGACTTTTCCAAATAGAACCACAGCAAATATCTAGGCTCTTACATGAGCAAAAACTCTTGATCTCTCTAATTTTTTACTTAATGTAACATAATTTATATTATTTTTTAAATGTTTGTTTTTGAGACTTTGATACGTTTGTATTCTGTATTTACATCATTTCTACCCATCTCTTTGTTCTTCAACTCTTTTCATGTCCCGAGGTGAGTATTCATGACCTCTTGTTCTATCATTGTTGTTGCTACATATGTATATAAGTATGCACAGTACACACATATAATATATGTGAAGCCTACTGAGTCAGGTTATTATTGCACCTATCTGCATGTGTGGAGGGCTGGTATTCTTATCAACACCCCCCCCTTTAGTTTTGAGATCTTGAAAACGAAAGCATTAAACTCTGCTTAGGTGACTGGAAACAGGAAAGCAGCAGGCTCTGGAGGTAGATTTGAGTCAGACCGGAAATCCTGTGTAAACTGGAAAAGTCTTCGTGGGAAATGAAAGGGAAAGTAAAGAGTTCATGATTCTATAAAGATCCCCACACGCACTGAGATAAAAGTCCAGAGCTATTGCTGAGTTTTACAAAATCTGGGCTAGTTAAAGATTGTTTTCCTATAAATGAGAAAAACTATAGCCTTTTTATTCCTAGATCAGCAGACTCAGATCAGCTGAACTAGAGATAAATTCACTAATATGATTTACTGTGTCCCAGGTACTGTAACAATTTATGTTAATTAGCACAGCACATTTGATGAGAATAACAGGAAGTAAATAAGCAGGCAGGGCTGAGAATAATCCTTTGAAAACCCACTGCTTCCCAGAAGCAATGAGAACACCTGGGAAGGCGACAAGTCATCCTCTCCAGAACCCTAGAAATGGGTCTTGCAACAACTAGAAGGGAGTTTAACCTTGGGACGAATGGCTGAGTCTCGGTAATGACATCGAGTTCTGTGTCATTTTAATTTCACTTTACCCATTCTCCTCTCCTTACTTCCTTGAAAACGAATATCCTTGCAAAAACAATAAAATAATTATCCTCAAACCCCAAGGGAAGCAAATTGGATTAGGAATCCTCCCCAAAAACATTGCCCTTGGAATTGCAGGTATTTACCCTGTACTTCCCTAGAAATTTCCACGTAGAAGGCTGTGTTCATGACCAGAGCCAGCGAACAACAGAATTTCTCCAGGAGAATCTATCAACAAAGGGTCAACAGCAATTGATTTACACTAAAGCTTCTTGACATGGTTAGAATGTTTGGCACAAAAATAACTGAGGATCTGTAAGAGGCAAATCCGAGGAACAAGATATCATGAAAAACTGTCAAGTTCTGCTGTGTCCTTGGAGATCTAAATGGCCCTGCACTTGCCACAGGATATGTGTGCAAATCCATGGCTTTGTAACAAACCCCAGAGAGAGCTGAGAGGGTTCAAAGGTCACACCTTTGTCTCTCCTGGAGACTACACAAACAAGAAGTAAGGGTTATGGTAGAATTGTCAGCAACCTGCCTGTAATCATCACCCTTCTCTTTGCCGTGACAAAATGCCTTACAGAAGCACCTGAAGGAGGGACTGTTTGTTTTGGTTTACAGTTTCGGGGATTCAGCCCATCATGGCAGGTTTGGTGATTTGAAAGAAAATGCCCCCCCCCCAAAGGGAGCAGCACTATTAGGAGTTGCTGTTGCTGGAGCAGGTATGGCCTTGTTGGATGCCACTGTGAGGGAGGGCTCACACCACACCCAATATCTCAGTTCACTTCCTATGTCTGCAAAATACAGGATTCGCATGCACTTCTCCAGTGCCATGTCTGTCTGTACACAGCCATATCCCACCATGGTGATAATGGACTAAACCTCTAAACTGTAAGACAGCCCAATTAAATGTTTTTCCTTCATAAGAATTGTCGTGGTCATGGTGTCTTTTTACAGCAATAGAAACCCTAAGATACCAGGGAAGGCATGGCAACAGGGGATAGCTAGTTACACTGTGTCTACTCAGTTGTGCTTCAAGAGACTGGTCAAGAAGTAATAAAAGGAAACCACAGAACAAGAATAAATACTGGCAATTCATAGATTGACAAGGAACTTGTCTCTAGAATATGTGAAGCATTCCTAAATCCCAACAATAGAAAGACAAACAGATCATTTATTTCAACAGCCAGAGTTTAAACACATTTTTTTCTGTTTCTACAGAGAGAAGCACAAATGTACAGTAGATCCATGAGCAGACAATCCTGTCATTGGACATTGGGAATGCAAATCAAAACACAGTAACACTCTAACCACCCCATGCCTGTAGGGGGACAGCTGCGACAGTTGACTAACATGGAGCTGGAGTTCACTGAATTTCCAGCAGGAGTACAAAATACAGTGTCTGCTTTGGAAAACTGCCTGGCTGGTCCTCAAAACTTGGGTTCACTCTTCCACTCCTAGTCATATACTCAAGAGAATATTTTTAAAAAAAACCCACATAATAATTTGTACAGTGTTACAGAAGCATTCTTTATAAAGTAATGGAAACCAAATTCAGAAATTCTTCAATAGACAAATGCCTAATCCAAGCATGGACATAGATATTCATTTTGTAGGATGTGATTCCATCACACCAAAAAAATGAAGTCCTAGCACAAGCAAGAGAAGGAGTGAAACTGGGAAGTTCTGTGTTGAGTGAGAACAGACAGCTATGGCAGCATGCTATAGGGTTCCATCTATGAAATTCCAACACAGGCAAGTCCACAGAGTTAGGGAGCAGATTCCTAGTTGCCAGAAGCCAGAGTCAATAGGGGAAACAAACAATGATTACTAGCCTAGCATGGTGGCTGATACTGTCATCCTAGCACTTGGGAGGCTAAGGCCAGAGAATCACTTCAAATTTGATTTGGGCCAGTTGGGTTACATGGTGTTTTAGCTACTTTTCATAGCTATGATAAAATACATGGCCAAAAACAATTTATGAAAGAAAGGATTTATTTTGGCTTATTGTTTCAGAAAGATAAAAGCCCATCAGAACAGTCATGGCAGAGAAGCATCAGTCCTGTCAGAGTAAACAGGAAGCTGAGTGATCATCTTTCTAATACACACAGAGAAGCACAGTGGGTGAACCACATGGCGTAATGAGGCTATATGCTATTGGAGGAGGCTGCCTGTTCATTTCCCGGCAGCCCAACAGCTCAGACCCAAAATAATCACACAGAAACTATATTATGTAAAACACTGCTTGGCCCACTAGCTCTAACTTCTTATTGGCTAACACTCATTTCTTAATTTAACTCATCTCTAGTAATTTGTGCATTGCCACGTGGCTGTGGCTTACTATGTAAAGTTCCCATTGTCTGTCTCTGGCAGGGCTACATGGCTTCTCTGGACTCTTCCCTTCTTTCCCCCAGTATTCAGTTTAGTTTTCCCCACCTAGCTCTGTTCTGCCCTATCTGGCTAAGCCAGTTTCTTTATTAACCAATGGTATTCATAGCATTCAGAGGGGACTCTCACATCAGCTATATGCTCTCAAAGCCTGCCCAGTAACACAGTTCCTCCAGTAACGCTCTGCCTTCTGACGGTCCCATTACCTTCCCAAACAGCTCTACCCACTGAGGATCCAATACTCAAATAACTGAGGCTCTAGGGGCCTTGCTCATTCAAATTGCCACCCATACTAAGGTAAAAAAAACAACCTGGGCTACAGAGTGAGGACCTGTCTAGGAAGGGAAGGAGGGAAAGCAAGAGGGAGGAGAAGAAAAGAAGGAAGAAAGGAAATAAGAAGAGAAAAAAATGGAAGGGATGAAGGAGAATGGAGAAAGGGAGAAAGAAAGAAATGGAGGGAGGGAGGGAAGAAGAAAAAGGAAAGAAGGAAGGAGAGAGTAAGGGCGAAAGGGAAGGAGGAATTGCTAATGTATTTGGAATTTTCTTGAAGATTGACAAGCCCGTTGTGGAAGTGTGCAATGGTGACAGATCACACTTGTAAGTGTACTGCAAACCATCAAACTGCATATTGAGATGACATATGAAGTTAACAATTATTACTATCTCTGTCTTACAGATGATAAAATGAAGACACTGAAGATTAAGCAATTAACCTGTCACACAATTAGTATGTGGTAAAACGGGGATTTAAATGCAGCTCCTCCTGCTCCAGAACCCAAACATTGGTGTCTGTGTCCTGTGGAATCCTTGTAAGTCCTCCTTGTGCTAAGAGCTCAACTAATAAACCAAACAGGTACTCTTCTGTTTCTGTCTGGCTAGAGAAAATGATACAAACAGGGGTGTCCGCACCCATCTTATAAATGGGGTGGTAAATCCAGATATCCTGTTAGAGTCCAATGGCATGTAATGAAACCTAGAAATACCTTTACAGAAATTGCCTCTTAGTGGGTCATTTTCAAACCTCTTCCACCTTTACACATATAGAAGCTTCTCCCATAATGGCAGAGGAGCAAGGCTTTTGCCTGTAGACATGTTATTACTATAGATGAGTCATTCTCTGCCTTACAATGTTGCTTAACCCTTCGGTTCCGGTTTCTTTGTACCAGAGGAGCTGTAACCTGTACCATAAAAGCCTGTGTACTTCAAACTGAAGTCAGTCCTGTGAAAACTGGTCATGCAAAAATTTTATCTGCTAAGTAGTAGTTAATATTGTGTCTGACATGATCCCATAAACTAATCATCATTTTCCCCATAATTTTTGTTAATATAGTCAACAGAAAGAAAAGGTCAAATTTAAATGAGAATGCAGCCAACACTCACAGATCTGTACAACTGAAACACCAACTGCTAATTACTCATGGACATGAGGAAGGGCACTACATCTTAAACGAGCAAAGTGAAGCACAGGGACCAGAGCAAAGCTCTCTGCTGAACTGGCAGGCATGTTTCTCAAGTAAAAGAAATGGGAAATGGTTATTAAATCATTGTTCACAGCAGCTGAGTCTTGAAGCCAATTTAGGTGTCTATTGACAAAGGGATAAAGGGAATGTGTTTTACATTGTATGTGGAATTCTTTCAGCTATGAATGAGAATAAAGTTATGAAGGAAACTGGATGCAACTAGAGATAACCAGAACAAGTCAGGTTTGCTACTACCAGACAAGCAAAGATGTTTTCTCTCATCTAGACATTATAGGTACATAAAATGTGTGTACTGATGACATCAAAATAGAAGTGAAATTGTCAGGGGGAACGAAAGGAACTGATTGGAGGGGGAGGGGAGACAGAGGGTAGCATGTTTGAAAAGGATAATCTGAAATTACATTACACAGTGACCTGTGTAGCCCTATAAAATAAAAAGTCATTCTGTGTATTCTTCTAAAAACAAAGCCAACCAAATGAAGAACAACACACAGAAAAATTCCAGAAAGGAAGGAAGCTAGAAACAGTGGAAATTTCAGAGTAGCATGGTTAGGCTGAAAAAGTCATTTCCCCTACAAGTCCACAAAAGTACAAACTCAAACACCCCCACACATTTACACACACTCACACACACCCATGAACAAAGCACACACACATATGAACAAAGCATACACACACACACCATGCACACAAACACACACACATACACACATACCAAAGTGATTGGATCTGCCAACAGAGATGAAGTCAGTCTCATTTCCCTCCCTTTTCTGGCCTTGAGCCTCTTGTCTCCTTTAAGAAAGCTTGACAGCTGGCTCTTTTCTAGGTCCCCAGCCCAGAAGATGTAGTACCTCAGGGAACTTGGACGGGTGGAGCATCAGTCACGTGTGCCTTCCACCTTTGCTAATGCTGCAGAACACTCACTTTCTAGCACACCTTTAAATAATAACGTGGTGGAGTTGTGATTTCTTCCCTTTTTTCTTCTTCCCTCCCTTTTTAATTAAATGCAGAAAAAATGATTGAAAATATAGGTAAAATCTAAAACCTATATCTAATCCTTTAAAAACTGGCCATTAACTTGGAAAGATCTTAGGCACAATGGTGCAATACATTTACTCTGCACAATGTTTATATAGTTGCAAGAGGCTGATTATCTATATTAAAATACTCTCAGTGTTGAAAATTCAGTGTAGAAGGTCTGGTCGATGCCATGACTTGGAATTATTCTCCTTCTCCTTCATCTATGCATACAATTTGAGAATTTGGGCTTTTTCATGGCATCCCACATTTTCTATATGTTCTTCTCCTGTTTTTCTGTTGTATTTGTTTTGTTTGTTTGTTTGTTTGGATCATATTCTTTGCTTATTTGGTTTATGCCTCCACTTTATCTTTGAGCTCTGGTATTATCTTCTCCTTGATTCATTTTGCATTTAAGGCTTTCCGTGGAGTTTTCTAGTTGGGCTGTTGGATTTTTCAGCTCCATTTCATTCAGCTTGGGTCCTCTTCGGTGTTTCTATCTCCTTTCTGAACTCCATTCTCAAATCCTGGCTTCTCTTCTCTTCTTATGTTTATGTTTGGGCGTCATGCGGGCATTTATTCTCTGTTCTTTCTCCTTGATTTCTCTGTACTTTGTTTAAATCTTGAATTCTTTGATGAAGTTTATGATTGTTCTTTTACGTTCTGTATCCTGGGATCCATCAATGTCATTCTCACTGGCAAACATTTCTGCAGGACTGGTAGGTTTGGGCAAGAAGATATTGGTTTGACCTTTCATCTTATTTGCATTTTGTGATGAGATCTGGGCCCGTGGACTTCTTTTGTCTCATACGGTAGAGCATGCTGAGGTAGAATGAAGGGTGTGGATTGGGCCTAGGAGTGAAATCAAGATGGCAGAGAAGACTGAGATGGTACATTGGACTAGTGGTCCAAGCCTGGACTGTGGAGTATGTTTGACTGGTTTACAATTGTAGTAATGAAAACAATATGGTACTGGCACAAAAACAGACATATAGACCCATCGGACAAAATCAAAGATCCAAACACAAGCACACATAACTTCAGCTGTTCAATATTTGACCAAGATGCCCAAAAGAGCAGCTGGAAAAAAGAAAGTACCTTCAACAAATGGTGATAATAATGACATTAAATTGTGTCTGTCACTTTCACAAAAAGTAACTCTAAACGGATCAATGACCTAACCCTGAGACCTGAAACACTGAAATTGCTAGAGGAAAAGGTATACGGTGCCTACATGATGTAGATATACAAAAGGTCCTTCTAAACAGGGCTCAATTTACTCAAGAAATAAGGCCAATAACTGACAAGTAAGTTTTTATAAAACTAAAATATTTCCAAACAACTTAAGAAACAATCAATCAGGTGAAGAAGAAGCCCATAGAATGAAAGTTGTACATCTAACAGAGGGCTAATATCTAGAATAGATAAAGAACTGAAAAAAAAGGCATTCAAAACAACAGGCCACGATCTGAACAGAGAGTTCTCAAAAGAAGAAAAAAAATCAATGCCTAAGAAATACCTCAAAAAATGTTCATACACCCTAGAAATTATGGAAATGTAGATCAAAACAACTTTGATTTCATCTTATCCAGGCAGAATGGTGAAGACCAACAAATAGCAAATTCTAGAGAGAAATAAGAAAAGGGAATCCTCATTCCCTGTAGGAAGATTGATTACTAACTGGTTCAGCCACTATGGAAGTCAGTGTAAAGCATTCTTAAAGTACCCTAAAAATAAATCTACCATATTACCCTGCTATACTATAACCCCTTAGCATATACATAAAGGACTCAATATTCTACTGCACAGATATTTGATCAGCTATGTTCATTGCTATATGTTATTATTTTCTCAGAAATAAAAAAATAAAAAAATGTCCTTCAACTGACAAAAACGCAATACCTACCATTCAGCTATTGACAAAAAAAATTAAATCATGAAATTTGTAGGTAAATAGGTGATACTCAAAAAGATCACATTGACTGACATTTCCCAGACTCCAAAAAATTAACATTACATGTTCTCTCTCAACAGAGACTCCTAACTCAAAATCTCCAAATATGAGTACATATCATGGAATAACCACAGAAATCAAAAATAAAAAAGGAGCCGGGCGGTGGTGGCGCATGCCTTTAATCCCAGCACTCGGGAGGAGGCAGAGGCAGGCGGATCTTTGTGAGTTCGAGACCAGCCTGGTCTACAAGAGCTAGTTCCAGGACAGGCTCCAAAACCACAGAGAAACCCTGTCTCAAAAAACCAAAAAGAAAAAAAACCTCAAAAATAAAAAAGGACCAACGCCAGTGTAGGGAAGTGGAAAAGAATAGAGATGGGAATAACAGGGTATAAATGACCTGATGGGAAAATGGAAAGGGGGCTCTGTTAGGAGACAAAACGAGAGATAAATTCAGAAGGAGAGAAAAAATGAAAAAACAAGATGTCTGAAAAAGTCGAACAGAATTATTCTATTAACTATCTTCCTAAAAACAAAATCTACAGCACACACAAGCCTGTGCAAAAATATACATACATAGTTTTAACGAACTTCTCTCATCTAGGCTGAGAATGCTGCCCCACCCCCGGAGCCAAAGACCCTGAAACAAAAACCACAGGAATTAGAAGTATGCTTTTGTATTGCTTGCTGGTCAAGGTTTTCAACTCCTAAAACATTACAGCCTGCTTCTATTGTTCTTGTTTGGCCCCCAGATAGAAGGTAAATCCTTACTCCTAAAGATGACATGCACTTCAGATGCCCCTGAGATGGAACTGAATGCCTTCTCCCGGAGTTCATGGGATCAGAAGGTGCCATGCAAGCTTCTGAAGGAGGGAAACAACCATCAGTCCTACCCAGCTATGATAGATATAATGAACCACAACAGTGACCAATATGGCATAATAACCCAGGGGTGCAATAGTGCCATGTATACCTTGGCAGTAGCCAGCGGCTCTCTAATTGGGCTAAAGACCCATTCAATAAAAGAGAAAACCTTCCTAGTATTGGGAACCTAGTCAGCTACCCCAAACTACTGAAGTCATGCATCTTGGAGGAGAACCTCAACCATGGTACTAAACCAGCATAATCCCTAACTAGTTGCTAAATGTTTGCCTTTACACCCAGAGATCAATGTAATCCTCACCCCTCATCAAGAAAACTTCTCTTTGCAATAGTCAGAAATCATTACAGAAAAACCACAATCAATCAAAATGCTGAGTTTTGGAGGTTAGTTCTAATGGACACATCTACAAAACACCCTGCACCTAACACTCTGGAAAACTTCAAAAGAGGGAGCAGAAAGATTGTAAGAGCCAGAGGATCAGAGGCATGGCTGTGAGATTGTGTCTTCCAGTAAAGTTGTGTTTAAAGTATGATCCAACTTCCTCTTGCTGAGATCTAGAATTTACAGCTATAAAATGATTTGTTTATTGTCACTTGGTCTACATTCTGAGTTAAATAGAAGTGTGCAACTATCTATTCCAATACATTGTTTGAGATAGAATTGTTATTACTTGGAAGCTGTAAGAAAGATAAACAATGTTCTTTAGATAAAAGCTAACATATACAAGTCTATAACAAATAAAATACAAGAAAGATTATTTATGCTCCATCAACTTTCTCCAGCTAAGGGATTAGTCTTGTCACTTAAAATACAGAAATATTTTATAGTAGCTCCGTGTCTGCAAGTACATGTATATGTGAGTGTATGAATGTGTGTGTGTAAAGAAAGATTATCATGAGACATTGCCACACACGGTGATCCAACACAATTTTCTATATTTCTTAGTCATTTCTTGCAGCCCGTTGGAGAACATTCTAGTTTGCATGATATATTGATCATGGATGTCCGTGGATCGTTGAGATGAAGCAAATTACAGAGAGCTTTTGAGAGATCATTCCTGTGAACAGTGTTTCTGCATCTCTTTCAGTGAACAGTGTTTGTTTCTGTATCTCTTTCTTGTGAACAGTGTGTCTGCATCTCTTTCGGAGTTCTTTGTTTCAGCTAATTTTTCAAGTGTCATTTTGGACCCAATAGTCTTTGGCAATAAAAACTGTGCCTTCCTTCTGAGACAATGGCGGGCTATTTCAGAATATCCCAATCCCCTAAAACCAGGATTCCTCCCCTGATACAACCTATTTCATCAAGAACAACCCAAGAAATACTAGTTGTCTGATTCACCATCTTCTGAGATGATTAGCTCTAAATGTCACCTTTACACAACCTAGAATCCACAGAGAACAGGGTCCCAGTGAGGGGCTGTCTAGGGCAACGTGGCCTGTGAGTGTGTCTGTAGTACACTGTCTTGATTGCCTTCACTGATGTGAAAAGACCAATACTGGAAGTGGGCAGTGCCATGCCCTGCTTTGGGGCCCTGGGTAGAGTGAGTGAGCTTAGCACTAAGCACTCACGTAATCCTTTCCCCTGCTTCTAAATGTGGGTATGATGTCACTAGCTGTGTTAAGTCCCAGCCACCTTGACATCCCTGCTATGATGGACTGTGATCTGGAGTGAGCTAAAATAAAGCCATTCTTCCCCAAGCTGCTTTTCTTTGGGATATTATTCTATCACACCAAGAAAAATGAAGCTAGGACCCCTTACATAGTGGGACAAGTCTTAGACTTTCCTGCTATCTGACACATGTACTGAAGCTTTAGTGTGCAATGGGTGAATCACTGATAATTGATAAATACCAATTCCTATATGTCATAAAAGGTTCTATATGATCCCAACCCAGCCACCACCCTATTGTTTCACCAAGATGTTGTTTCTCTCCTTTGGTGCTTATGATCCCTTTCTTTAGGGGCATCTTCTAGATACTTACATTGAACACTAATTAACTGATATCATTCCCTTCAGGAAACCATATCACCCTGTTATTTATTCTTCTTAACACCACTGCATCAATGGAGCTTAACCTCTTCATCTATAACATCAACGTTTGGAAACTCCCCCTTCTCTCTGACCCACATCTGAGTGAATGAATTGTCCCTTGGGGACCTGATAATCCCTGTGTTTGTATTTTTGGTTTTCCTACTATATCTTCAAAAGTCCTGCCCTTCACCATTCTCAACTACTCCCTCCACCAACAGACGATAAGAATGAGATAATCAGAACTTCTGCTACTGATGTGTGAGCATGGGTTATGATCATGTACATTATTATGTAGTGTTTTGCTCATGCCCAAGCATGAAATAAGACATAGATAGATTTGATTCCATATTGCTATATAGGAATGTAAGTTCATGTGTGCTCCTACACTGTCATGCCCACTATATAACATTTTACTACACCCATCTAACCCCTCTGGCTCTTACGATCTTTCTGCCTCCTCTGCCGTGGTGAACCTTGGGCCTTGGAAGAAGGGGTGTGGTATGGGTGCCCCTTTAGAGCTAAGCATTCAACAGCTCTGAGCCTTTGCATGTTGACCAGCTGTGGGTCTCTGTATTAATCACCATCTACTAAAGAAAAAAAATCTTCTTTTACAATCTTGGGAGATTCGCTAAACAATGGGTATTTTGAATCTTTAGATATCTATCTGTGTTCAGATGAGTGGATTTGATATCATATCCACAAATTTATGGTGATATTCTGTTGCTAAAGCAAATCCAACAGATTTGACTTATTGAAATTTTGCTATAAAAGATGTCTTCTATTCCTTTGTATTTCTACTAGCAGTCAATCTAGTACAACTCTTAGATTTATATTTAAATAAAATAAAGCAATATATTGCTTTTCTCAAGAAATTTAACTTAACTAAGAATTAATATTATGATGTATAAAGGTATTTTCCCCACAAACACAGCACTATAAGAAATAATGTGTTTATTCAAGATACAATAGCAATTTCACTTGATAGAAGACCCCAGGTTATCAAAAGAAGGGAGTAAAGTTTGGGTTTAATAAGGAAAAGTCAAAGACTATGGAAAGGAAGTCTGCTGTCTTAAGTTTGTCTGCGCCCATTGAGAAAAGCAAATGTAGAGCAGTTTTCTTGACCTGTCCCCCCCCCCCATTTTAGTAAGTACCTAAAACCTTTGATTCATGGGGACTGGGTTCCTTATCTGCAAAGAAGGGATTGGATGAATTCACCTTAGTCTCTTTTTTCTCTTGGAAGGTCTAACGCGGGGGACTCTAATTTTGCAAAAGGAATTCCCAGGAAGAAGAGAGCCAATGAGACTAGAGAAATGGCTGAAAAAAATGGAAATCCTGACTTCCAAAAGACTTTGACATGACACAGGATATAGCAACAGAAAAAAGTGGGGTAAAAAGGGTCTCCAAACAGAAGCTTCACGTTTGAGTAGAACATTTTATTGGGAGAACTAAAATATTAGCTAAGGGTAAGAAAGAAGGCTTGGTGGATAAACATGCTTGTCATGAAAACATGGTGGCTTGGTTCCAATCCCCAGAATCTAAGTAAAAGTAGAAGGAGAGAACCAACTTGCTAAGTTGCTCTCTGATCTCCATATGTGCAGAGTGGCATGTGCGTGTACACACATACATCATATACTTACACACACAATAATGAACATTTTTCTGAATAAATGATAAATTAAATGGGAAGGCCCCAATGAGAAATTTTAAATGCATAGGTGATATGCCTTGAACTCTGATGATTACATTTACAAAAGGATTCTAGCCTCTATCTCTAAGGTCACCCATTAGAAAATACAATTGAAGCTAAGAAACTCCTGTTTTTAAGCCTTAATTCTTGAAACATGAACATAAACTGTATTGAAAAGGATTCTCAAATAAATTATAGAGAAGAATGGTTCTTCAACTGATAGTTGAAGCATAGTAAGGACCTAGTATCTTACACTTAGATTCCACACATAAATGTTTCTGGAAGACACACTTTCCAAACACAGAGCTAAGCAGAGAATTGTTCCTGAAGTTGAGCAAAGTCACACTATGTATCAGTTCCAAGTCTATTTCCAAGTGCTGTCCCTCTCCATCCAGAAGCTCACACACAAGTCCACAGGGCACCCAGTAAACCTTAGCAGTGTTGAAGACCTTTACCAAGAAACCCTACCAACTGTGCTAAGTAGAATCCTCAAAGCTGACCTGTATACAATGTAGGTTTGAATTAGATGATATGTCCACAATTACATTTCTGGACATGCTATTGAGGATTCTAATCCATCCCAACCCAGATCTGGCTATGGTGTTTTCAAATCATAACAATTTTCTGTTAAAATATTGATAGATATGGTTTGTAGCTGAACAATTTGGGGCATATTCTGCTCATTTTATTACATTTCATGGCCGCTATCTTCACAGGGTACTTACACCTCTCCTATCCAGCAGAAGCAGGGCGCAATGGAGGGTCATAAATTTCTTTCCAACTCTTCAGTGGCCTCATATTGACAAGCTGAGTGAGGCTTTAGGAGAGGGTTCCCGTCATGGCAGTCATCAGCTACTTTAAGTGTGGGCTTAAGTAGTTATTTTGGTAGAGCAACTGAGAAATTTTAATGATACAGGTTGTACTTTAGTGAGCTGATGTAGCCACAATTTGTAAATAGCATCTATTTAAGGTAGCATCCTTTGAGAGGTGGGAACTGTCACTGAACGCAGTGAAGGATCATTCATGTTTCTGATGGGGAAGTGAGGCTCCAACTGTATCTTTCTTTGCTGTTTTGGTTTCGTTTTGTTATTGTGAATAAAAAGATCAATCAATGGTTGTATCAGAACTGCATCCAGTCTTCATCTGAAATGGTAGGTTGTCCGCAGATTCGAGTTCCATGAGTAGCTGTGACAGCAATTGATGAGAATCAAAGGGCTCAGTGGGATTGACAGTGAAGAGCTCCACGAGTGTTTCATTATTTGCCCATTGTGCCTTATATTTCCTTTCAAGTAACAACATTTGCAAATGAATCTCTATACAAATAAATCTGTAAGGTTGGGGAGATAGCTCTGTTAGTAAAGTGTTTGTCTTGCAAGCATAATCATCTGAGTTCCATGCACAGTATCCACATGAAACTTTCAGGCATGATATATGTGTGTAATGCCAGCACTGAGGAGATGAAAATAGGCATGTCTGAGGGACTCTATGGCCAGCAAGCATAGCTTATTTGGTGAGTTCCAGACCAGTGAAAGAGAGAGAGAGTGTGTGTAAAAGGTTAACAGCATGAACTAAATGATACCCAATTCTGTCCTCTAGCCACCACACACAAGTACACATATATCCACACACAAACACAAGCACACATACTTAAGAAACAAATAATTAATGTTCATGTACATATATACATATATGCACACAATGAACCAACAATTAGAGTTGCTCATTAAGGGTTTGCTTATATAATATGACTCATGATCTATTATGAAAGAGAAAACTGTGAGAAACAGCCAATAACAAAGGAAAGAATGAAAGAATCAGAGTCTTAACACATAAAGAAACAATGTGTTCATTGCTCTGGGGAAGGAGGCATGAAAAAAGCAAACCAAAAGCTCAGACAGATGAAGAGAAAGGCTCAGTTCATTTGGTTAGCTAAAAAAAATCAATCAGAAGCCACATGCAGTAGCTAGTCTGCCCAAATGACCAGTTCCTTCCTTCACTCTGCTTTGCTTTGAATACAGACCATTACTGCAAGGTAGACAGGGTTCTCTTGGTGTGGGGATATCAAGAAGACTCTGAGGGGCCTTGATTAATGAACCGTGATCCAAGAAGAGACTTCTGTCTGGATCACTGCTCAGCACCTTCCCATATGCCTTAGAGTCTTCCCAATGGGAATCCTTTCGCTACTGAGGGCCTGAGAAGTAAAGGCAGGACTATGGCTCAGATTACCATATGGCAAGAAGCATTCTAAAGATATACACAGGAGACACCAGCCAGAAGACCAGCTAAGCCTCCTGAGTGCCCACAGAACTCTTCCATTCTGTTCAGTTCCCAAAGATCTAATCTGCTTCTACCTCCTCCTCCCCACTACCCACTCCCGTTGCTGTGCCTCCCCCTACCCAGATGACATACTCTGCTCGGGTGCCAGTCAGAAGAACAGGAAGACAAACTCAGAAAGAGACTTATTGCTGAACCAGAGGCTACATCAGCTACCAGAACTCCAGATAGGCTGACGACCCTCAGATCTCCTCTGCTCTCTTGGTGTTCCCCATGTTATCCCCAATCCCCCCACACACACCTACTTATCACCGTGTCCCAGCCCCTAACTTGAGCAGAGATTCCAAGAATTCCTGCTGGATCAGAGGCAATGCAGGCTGCAAGAACTCCAGCCCAGACACACCAGAAGACCAAAAAGGAAACAAAAACCAAGAAACAAAACACCCATCCAACAAAGACGAACTCAGAAATCAACACCTAGACCTATAATCACCTGATTATAAACTCTGATGCCTAGATACAGTATAAGAACACAATCAATAAGAGCCAGGGCTGTATGTCACCACCAGAGCCCAGCTATGCTACTACAGCAAGCCATGAATATTCAGACATAGCCAAAGCTCAAGAAAACAACCCTAACACCAATTTTATGAAGATGATAACGGTCCTTAAAAAGAAAATGAATAAATCTCTTAAAGAAAGTCAATAAACCCAGGAAGAAACCAGCAGTTAAAGGAAATTATGAACATTATTTAAGGCCTGAAAATTGAAATAAAAGCAATAAAGAAAACACAAACTGAGGTAATTCTGGAAATGGAAAATCTAGGCAAGTGAACAGGAACTACAGACGCAGGCATAACCAACAGAATAAAAGAGATAGAAAAGAGATTCTAAGTATTGAAGATGCCATAGAAGAAATAGATTCATCCGTCAAAGAAAATGTTAAACCTAAAAATTTCCTGACACAAAATGTCCAGTAAAAAGATCATCAACCATCACACATTGATAGTGGGGGACTTCAACACCTCACTCTCGCCAATGGGTAGGGCATCCAGACAAAACCTAAACAGAGAAATACTGGAACTAACAGACATTATGAAACAAATGGACCTAACAGATATCTATAGAATAGTTTACCTAACCACAAAACAAAATGCCTTTTTCTTAGCACCTCATGGAGTTTTCCTCAAAATTGACCACATGCTAAGTCACAAAGCAAGTCTCAATAGATAGAAGAAAATTGAAATTCCCCCTGGGTCCTCTCAGACCACCATGGATTAAAGCTGGATTTCAACAACAGAAAACCTACAGACTCATGGGAAATGAACACTTTCTACTGAGTGACTACTGGGCCAAGGCAGAAAAAAGAAAGAAATTAGAGTCTTCCTAAAATTAAAAGAGAATGAATGTACAGCATACCCAAATTTATGGGGCACAGTGGTGCTAAGAGGAATGTTCATAGCACCAAGTCCCCACATAAAGAAACTGGAGAGCTCTCATACCAGCAACTTAGCAGCACAGCTGAGAACTCTAGAAGAAAAAGAAGCAAGCACACCCAAGAGGAGCAGAGGGTAGGAAATAATTACACTGACAGCTGAAACCAATAAAATAGAAACAAGGGGGAAAATACAAAGAATCAGTAAAACAAAGAATTGGTTCTTTGAGAAAATCAATGAGATAGACAAATCCTTATTCAAATTAACTAAAAGTCAGAGAGAATATCCAAATTAGCAAAATCAGAAATGAAGGGGGGACAGAACAACAGAAACTAAGGAAATCCATAAAAACATACTTTAAAAACCTGCACTCCGTACTACTCAACAGTAAAAAATAATGGCATCTTTAAATTTGCAGGCAAATGGACAGAACTAGAAAAATCATACTGAGTGATAACCCAGACCCAGAAAGACAAATATAATATGTACTCTCTCATAAAAGGGTATTAGACATAAAGTAAAGAAATACCAGCCTACAGTCCACAACCCCAAAGAATGTAGACAACAAAGAGGACCCTAAGAGAGACATGCATAGATCCACCTAGGAAAAAGAAAAAGAAAAGATCTCCTGAGCAAACTGGGAGTGTGGAGAGGAGGGTGGAAGGAGAAAGGGGAGGAAGGAAGGGTAGGGGGAAGAATGTATAGTGTAATAAAAACCAACAACAACAAAAATCCACCTGCACGCCACAAAATGGATAAGTCTAAAAATAATAGACAATTTTCTCAATAGATACTGCTTAGCAAAGTTAAATCAAGAACAGATAAATAGTTTTAATAGACCTTATAGTTATTTGAAATGGCCCTCAAATGGAGTAGCACTATTAGGAGATGTGACCTTGTTGGAATGGCTGTGGCCTTGTTGAAGAAAGTATGTTACTGTGGGTTGGGCTTTGAAGTCTCCTATGCTCAAGCTACTCTCCCCATGCCCGGTGTCAAAGTTTGTTCCTGATGCCTTCATATCTTGATGGAGCCAGCACAATGTGTACCTGCAAGCCATTGTGTACCTGCAAGCCATTGCGCTCCCTGCCATGATTATCATGGGCTGAATTTCTGACAATGTTGGCCATCCCAATTAAATATTTTTCCTTTATGCCACAGTCATGGCATCTCTTTACAGCACTAGAAACCTAACTAAGACAGACATATAACCCCTAAGGAAATATAAGCAGTGATTAAAAGACTGCCCCCCCAAAAAAAGTTTCAGCGTAGAATTCTACCAGACTTTCAAAGAACTAATGCTGATACTCCTCAAATTATTCTATAAAATAGAAACAGAAAGAACATTGCCAAATTCATTTTATGAGACTATAGTCACCCTGATACCCAAATTACACAAAGATTCAGCAAGGAAAGAGAATTACAGACCAATTTCTCTCATTAATATGCTTGCAAAAATGTTCAATAAAATACTGACAAATCAAATCCAAAAACACATAAAAAGATCATCCACCATGAACATGTAGGTTTCATCCCAGAGATTCAGGGATTGCGCAACATACAAAAATCAATGTAATTCACTATATAAACAAACTGAATGAAAAAAGTCATTTGATCATTTCGTTAGATGCCCAAAAAGCCTTTGACAAAATCCAACACTCCTTCATGATAAAATTCTTGGAGAGATCAGGAATTAAAGGGACATACTTAAATATAATAAAGAAAATTTACAGCAAGCCTATAGCCCAACATCAAATTAAATTAAGACAAGCTCAAAGAAATTCCACTAAAATAAGGAAAATGACAAGGCTGATCACTCTTTCCATCTCTATTCAATATACTTGAACAGAACTTGAAGTTCTAACTAGAGCAATAAGACAACTGAAGAAGATCAAGAGAATACAAATTGGAAAGGAAGACAGCAAATGTCACTGTTTGCAGATGATATGATAGTATAAATAAGTGACTCCCAAAATTCTACCAGGAAATTATTACAGCTGAAAAACACCTTTAGTAAAGTGGTTGGATACAAGATTAACTCAAAAAAATCAGTAGTCCACCTATATACAAATAACAAATTGACTGCAAAAGAAACTATGGAAACAATATGCTTCACAATAGCCACAAATAGTATAAAATATCTTGGGATAATTTTAACAAAGCAAGTGAAATACTTATGCCCAAAACTTCAAGTCTTTGCAGAAATAAATTAAAGAAGATATCAGAAGATGAAAAGATCTCTCATGCCCATGGATCAGTAGGATTAACAAAGCAAAAATGTCTATCTTACCAAAAGCAATCTACAGATTCAGTGCAGTCCCCATCAAAATTCCAACACAATGCTTTACAGACCTTTAAAGACAATTCTCAACCTCATATGAAAAAAAAAAAAAAAAAACAAGAAAAGATCATAATAGCTCAAACTATCCTATACAATAAAAAAAACTTCCAGAGGAATCACAATTCCTGATTTCAAGCTCTACTACAGAGCTATAGTAATAAAAAAATCAAATGTGTATTCTATAAACAGACAGATTGATCACTGGAATTGAATCAAAGACCCAGATGTAAATTCACATACCTATAGATGTCTAATTTTTTTATAAAGAAGTCAGAAATACACAGTGGGGAAAAAAAAGCATTTTCAACAAATGGTGCTTGTCCAACTTGATGCCCAAGAATGCGAGTAGACCCATACCTATCGCCCTGTGCAAAACCCAAGTTCAATCAAATCAAAGACCTCAATATAAATCCAGATGCACTGAACCTAATAGATGAGAAAGTGGGGAAGAGCCTTGAACACATTAGCACAGGAGACAACTTCCTGAGCAGAACAATAGAGCAGGCACTAAGATGAACAGTTAATAAATGGAACTTTAGGAAACAGAAGTTTTCTGTAAGGCAAAGGACACCAACAATAGGATAAAATGGCAGCCTACAGAATATGAAAAGGTTTTCCCCAGTTCCACATCCACCAGAGGACTGATACCCAAAATATAAAGAACTCAGGAAACTAGTTCAACAAACCAAATGATCCAATTTAAAAAAAAATGGGGTACAGATCTAAACAGAGAATTCTCAACAGAGGAATATCAAATGACTGGGAAACTCTTAAAGCAAAGTTCAACATCCTTAGCCATTACATAAATACAAATCAAAACTGCTTTGAGATTCCATACACCTGTCAGAATGGCTAAGATCAACAATACAAGTGACAGCTCATGTTCGCGAGGATGTGGAGCAAGGGGAACACTCCCTCCATTGGTGGTGGGAGTGCAAACATGTACAGCCACTATGGAAATAGTTATGGCAGTTCCTCAGAAAACTGGGACTCTATCTTCCTCAAGACCCAGCTATACCTTGGGTATATACCCAAAGAACACTTCATCCTTCCACAAGGACACTTGCTCAACTATGTTCATAGCAGCTTTATTCATAATAGTCAGAACCTGGAAACAACCTAGATATCCCTCAACCAAAGAATAGATAAAGAAAATGTGGTGCATTTACACAATGGAATATTACTCAGCTGTTAAAAAAAAACAACATCATGAAATTTTCAGGCAAATGAATGGAACTAGAAAAGGCCATCCTGAGTAAGATAACCCAGGCCCAGAAAGACAAACACAGTGTATCCTCACTTACGTGTGGATATTAGCTGTTAAGTAAAGGATAAGCAAGCTACAGTTTACAGACCCAGATAAATAACAGGGTCTGCCCTTGAAAAATGACAGCTAAGGTTGCCCTCTGGCCTTCACATGTACCCTTGCTCATGCTACCTACACACATACAGAAACACACAGCAAAGATACACATATACATGACACACAAGCCTAATTTGAGCCTAATTAATAGATGGTAGCATACTTGCTGCATCCTTAACATGCCTCCTCTGCAGAAATGGAATCTGTAGTTTGGACAAAATAGGGATAATCATAAAACAAAAAAAAATATTTGGAAATTACCTCTAACAAAATCTATTCTGTTCCAGGAAAAAGGCATGATCCAGAGGCAGAGTGGAGGAGTAACTGGGAAATTGGTTAATCCAGGTGTGCCTTTAGGAGCCAGAAGACACAAGACTTCACTTCACCTGTAAAGTCACGGTGTCAGATGGATTAGTTTTCACATTCCTTCTCGGTACTACCACTACTTGACCCTCAGGAACAGCAGAGCAGAGATCTCTCTAAAGAAACATTTGACCGAATGAGAGTCGACTCCGTAAATGCACGTTTCTATAATTCAAATTAACCCCCTCGTGGTTGATGATTTGGGAAGAGTTAGAACACAGAAAAGACACATCAGTCCACACAAGCCTTCCACACAAGCCACGTTTTGTCCCTCTGCATCAGCAGCGAGCAGCGTCATGCAGACGCCAGCCTTGCTGAGTGGAACCAGACATGAAAGAATTCTGTCACAATGAAGACGCTAAGAACTCGAATGCACCTCATCCGAGAGGAGGGACCCTCAGTTGAGAAAATGCCTCCATAAGACCTAACTTGGGCATTTTCTTAATTAGTAATTGATAGGGGAAGACCCGGCCCACTGTGGTTGGTGCCCTCCCTGTACTAAATGGTCTTGGGTTCTACAACAAAACAAGCCATGATGATGAGCAAGCCAGTAAGCAGAAGCTCTCTATGGCCTCTGCATCAGCTCTTGCATCAGCCCTGCCTGAGTTCCTGCCCTCACTGCTTTTGACGATGAACTGCTCTGTGGAGTTGTGAGGGAAATAAACCCTTCCTTCCCAAGTTGCCTTGGATCGTGGTGTTTCATTACAGCAATAAGAGCCCGAACTAAGACAGTGTATTTGGTTCTTCTGCTGGTTCCAGGAGTTTCGTATGTAGTTCCACATTTGACCACCAGGGAGCACTGTGCCAAACGACAAAACAGAGTGTCCTGTTTGTTGTATCTATAGCTTTGCCTCCCTGTCTTTGACGCACAGCCACTGGGAGAGTGAGGCTTCAAAGAAAATAAAACGCTTCGGTTGGGATTCTAACAAGAATGTAAATGAACCACGTTTTGTTCTTCAGATCGAGGAGGTACGAGCTGACAGAATCTCCCACCAAATCCTATGACGGAAGTTATGGTCCAGTCTGGCTGGCACCGCTGTGAGACCAGCTCATAGGGTTCATAGGGAAATAGTGCCCGGCCAGCAGCCTCCTCTGGGGAAGTCTCTAAAAACTCTCTGCCATCGGTGGGCTAGCCTTTGTTCTGAGGTGACTGGTCTCTTCTCCCAAACCACCCTCTCTCAAAATAGCCGAATGGGGAAGAATTATGGAGAGGCACCAGGAAAAAGAGGAAGAAGAAAGGAATAACGAGGGAGTTGGAGGGGAAGGGCCAGTGGGGAGGAGGGGGAGAAGGAAAGACCAAACTTGATTTTCTGTTTGTTTGTTTTTTTGTTTGTTTGATTATAATGTTAATCCCTTTAACGTTCCTCTTCTGTTTTCATTCCCACTGTTTTTAGTCATCCTTTATTGTTATGGGGCTGTTTAATGTTTTCACTATGGTGGTGTGAAGACAGGCGCTGAAAAGAAATCCCACACTAGCTCAGGATTGAGTATAATAGAGGGTTATTTATTTAGGGGTAGACTCACAGATCACAGTCCTCTGCTAGAACGGGGAACAGTAACTAAATCCTGCATCCAGAAAAGAGGCCGGATGCATGCTTTATACCAGAATTTACAGTATAAGAGCCCATGCCCAAGTGGGCGGGTAACTTAAAGGCTACTGGCAGTAGGAATTCCTACAGCAATGGTGTGTGTGTGTGTGTGCGTGTGTGTGTGTGTGTGTGTGTGTGTGTGGTACGTATACTACATCCTGTATTATTCTACTCCATTCTTCCAAATGTTGTCTCCCAAATGAGTTTTCAAGTACACAGTCCTGCCTTTTCTTCCTTCCTCCTTCCCTTTCCCTCTAATCTGCTAAGAATTACAATTCAATGTCGACACAGTAGTTCCTTGCTCATTGACTGACTGACCATAAGCCTACCATGTTGGCTCCAGAAGCACAAAGCAGCCAATCTGGCTTCTGCGTTAGCAGGTTATCGATATGAACAATACTGGTAGTCTCAAGGTATGAGCGGGGATCCAGAAAAGTTTACGTGCCCATTAAAGAAGAAACTCCAGAGAGCTTTGTGGTGAATTGGAGACCCTGATGGCGCTGCCTTCTAACGGAATTACTTTCAGAACAATGAGTAAGCCCATTGGGCATCCAGTGCCCCAAGGATGACAGAAGCCCCTGCAGTCTAGAACCTGCTGGAGCAGATATGAGAGATAACTAAGATACCAACTCACAGATTAGAACACAGGGTGGAAGTGTGTTTGAGGGACCAAACAACATCAGCTTACGTGTGACTGACTGCTGTGTGGGTTAGCTTTGGATCCCTTTGTGAATTCCCACTTTGGTTGTATTGAATATTAGCACTGTGGGAGGGTGGAGCCTTGGTGAGAGAGCCTCTGCCGTGGTGAGCATATCTCTGCCCTGGTGAGCATGTCTCTGCCATGTGAGCATGTCTCTGCCCTGGTGAGCATGTCTCTGACATAGTGAGCATGTCTCTGACATGGTGAGAATGTCTCTGCCATGGTAATCATGTCTCTCCCATAGTGAGCATGGACAGAAAACCTTGAAGGAGCTCATGAAGAACCTTCTGGACCTTGAAAAACTGATTCACAACAGAAAGCGTTCTTTACCACCCTGGTCTCTCACCCAGACTATATCTGGAGTACAAGTAATTCAAAACAAGCATAAAGGAAACTGCTGGCCCTATCAAGTGGGCTTATTTCCTGAAAATATAAGACCTTTCCAGAAGTTCTTTATTAATTGACAAGAGTAAAAATTTCCCCTATTCTATCCCTCAGGCAGAAATACCATCACTGAAATATGACTAAACATTTTTGTAGCAAACCTCAGATGAGAGTTTCAAGGAAATATGAGTGACCCCCGCCCTTCTTAAAGCATTGTTAATGCCTGGTGTAGACTTGGACCCTTCAAAGATCTGACCAATGTTCTTTTCTGTCTCTGGAAGGTTCTCAGCAATCAGTAATCAGGAGCTAGCTGGCTGGACCCAGGAAAACAGTGCTGATACTTGTCCCTCAAGTTTTCCTGTTGTTTTTTCCAAACATGTCCTGGTCAGACTGAAAAGCTGCCTGAGAGTCACCCACATAGATTGTTTGAAGCACTGACTTCGGGCCTCCTTTCTCCAGAATGAGATAGTGTGAGTTTGTGTTGGAATCTGTGTTTTTCAAAACGACTCTTCATTGCCATTTTTGTTTATAGAGCACGTCTAGCTCAAGCTAGCTTCTTATTCATCACCAGGTTGGCCTCGAACTCAAAGATCCGCCTACCTCTGCCTTCTGAGTGCTGAGATTAAAGGTGTACACCACTACGAAGGGCTCAGTCATTTTAATTTTTTGTTCAGAAAATTTTGTGACTGAAGGTGACCTTGAACTTCTGACCTCCTGATGAGGAGGATGACCTTGAACTTCTGACCTCCTGGTAAGGAGGATGACCTTGAACTTCTGACCTCCTGCTTGTACCTTCTAAAAATCTGGGTTTACAGAGTTGCACCAGAATGTCCAGTTTATGTGGTACTTGGGATCAAACTCGAGGCCTGGCCATGTTATCCAAGATAAGGTAAGTCCTTCAAATATGACTTTAATACAAGCTCTGAAGCCCATGAGACAGATATTAGCCCATGTTGAAATAATTATGTTGATAAATCACCATGTGTAGGCAGACTAATATGAATGAATATAGTAGCTAAAAATATTTTCCACCAACACTATTTATTTATTTATTTATTATGTATACAATATTCTGTCTGTATGTATGCCTGCAGGCCAGAAGAGGGCACCAGATCTCATTACAGATGGTTGTGAGCCACCATGTGGTTGCTGGGAATTGAACTCAGGACCTTTGGAAGAACAGGCAATGCTCTTAACCTCTGAGCCATCTCTCCAGCCCCCTCCACCAACACTATTAAAACATTTCCTTATCTATATTATGTCAGAAATCCTTTAAAGTCCCCTTATTAAATTACTAACACATTGGCCTTATTAGGCATAAAAATGAATCTATGCTGTTACATTTCATTTTATGTAAGAATGAAAAGAAAACCTTACATGATTCTATTAGTCATTGGTTCAACACTGAGACTCATGATTATAGATAATGGATGTGCTATTATAGACAATCAGAGAATAATGAAGTTTGTAAGGGCTTGTATCTGCTCCTATTTAACCAGGAAATTGAAAGAGTGTGTGTGTGTGTGTGTGTGTGTGTGTGTGTGTGTGTGTGTTCTCGGGTATGGAAGTAAGTTCCCTTTGCTTGCTGTGAAGCCACCATAGATCTAAATGCTTCCCAGATAAGGACATTGGTGATAGGAATGTAAAGAGAAACGGACGATGAGTCGAAATGGAACAACAGGGAGAGTTCAGGCTTTCTTCTATTGCTTTAAATGAAACATAGAAATGTAAAAATGTACAAGAGAAATACAAAGCACAAGGCAAAGATATAGCAAATATCAAAAAAACATTTATTCTTGTATAAGAACCTCCCTCATTGAAAGCAAACTTTTCCTAAGTATAATAAACTTGTCTCTCATCAATATCAATATTACACTTCTCATTAGTGTTACAATAAAATCGAATAGACAACATCTCTAATTTATAAAGCTTTATTTTCTTCTTGTTTGCTGGCTCAGTGGGTGAAGTACATGCTGTACAAGCATGGAGACACAAATTCAGATTCTCCTAATCCATGCAAAAGCCAGGGATGGGAGCAGTACACCTGCGTGTGTGTGTGTGTGTGTGTGTGTGTGTGTAGACCTGAGTTCAGATTGTCACAAACCATGAAAAAGCCAGGGGTAGGAGCAGTACACCTACTGATTGTGTGTGTGTGTCTGTCTGTCTGTCTGTCTGTGTGTGTTCAATGTTTCTTTGTAAAATTCTTCTGAATGCGAAGGAAACTGCCATGTGGCTGAGCCAATAGCACACTTTTTAATACTTTTACATTATTAAGTTTTGTCCAATAGATAAAAACTTCAGGATGGTATTTACTCAAAATGCCCCATTGTCCCATAGTGACAGTATCAGCATGAGACTTCACATTGCCTACTAACCAAAATACAATCGTTCAAAAGAGCAAACAAAACCAAGGAGTTGACTTCTATTTTGGTAAGATTTTCTTTTAAGTAATAACGCCTTTGCCAATCTCACTGTTATCTCACACCTAGAGCATAAGGAAAACAACCTGTTAGTGAATGGCAGGAGGAAAGTCCCATTTCGAGGGCCCAGTGTGAAGTCATCAGTCTCCTCCTTGCTAAGATGTGGATGGAAAGAAGTGTTGTAGAGTGCTATTGCATCCAGAGTGGGCAGTTCGTTATCCTTCAAGTAGCTGCCATTTATTACATGTAAAGACAAAGAAGATCACAACTTAATCCATTTTGTGGGCAGCTAGAGTAATGAAGATAGGTCAAGAAATATCTTCTAGATTCTACACATAAAATTTCTGTTCTTCAAAAGAGATAGAGTAAAAAATGTATCACAGAGCAATCTTTATATCTTATTATACATCTTCCCTTTATCCCACCTTGCACTGAGGCAACGCAGTTTCTGATCAGTAATTGATGGGCCTGTGTAATTTAGAGAGTCATGACCAAGAATTCTCAGAGCAAATTTCACAAGTCATAGAGAGGACTGGGAACTAGCCCTAGATTTGGAAGATGTTTATCAACTGGGTTTTCTTAGAGTCCATTTACATCTATAAGCAGCTATCAGGCACCAGCTGTATACTTAGCACCAACAATAATAAATACAGCAACAATAGCATCGTCCCCAATGAGCTGTTTCCTATGCAACGAGAAGTGGGTTTAATGTGAGTAGTTCCATGTCGTTCTCACTTTAACACTATGAGACAGTGATCAGTTTTCTATCCTCATTTTGTATACGGAAAGACAAAAAGGAGGATTAGGTTATAACAAATTCCCAAAGCATATAACATGTTTCTTTATTTAAAAAACAGTTTATTTTTAATTTATGTGTGAGTTCCTGTGTGAGTGTATGTGCGCCAGCTGCATACAGGTGCCCATTATCTGATCCCATGGAACTGGAGTTACAGACAGTTGTGAGTCAGCTGATGTGGATGCTGGAAACCAAACCCAGGTCCTCTGAGATAAGAGCAATACGTGCTCTTAGCTGCTGAGCCATCTCTCCACCTACACGCCCCACATATGCATGGCTCTTGGTCCTGTTAGCTTCATATTAAAAACAATTCCATTTTCAATAAAGCACATTTTAATGTTGGGTGTCATATTAATGTTCCTAATGTCATTAATTTTAATCTTTATTTAAAATTTTACCTATGTTCAGAAGATATGCGTGTGCAGGTCTGAGTGCAAACGTGTGTGGAGGACAGAGAACATCCAGTATATTTCTCATTCGCTCTCCACCTTATAATTTTGAGACAGTGTCTCTTACCGAACCTGGAGCTCAACAGCTTTGCTAGACCAGCTGATTACCAAGCCCTAGGCATCCTCCTGTCTCTGTCTCTTGAGTATTGTGATTGCAGACACATATGACTGGATCAGTCTTTGTATGGGTTCTGGAATTCAAACTTGGTCCTCATACTTGCGTAGCAAGTGCTTTATTGGCTTTATCTCAGCACTTTATTTACAAAAATTAAATTTTATGTTTAGAAATTATAAACATTAGGACTTTTTATCTTATTTATATTTTAATATGATTAAATAATTTAAGAAATGAATTTAGGTCAGTAATAAGGCCTGTATAGTGTGATGTGTTTTCATTTAAGGGATCTTCATATTGCTCAATTTACAAAGCATCAAAGAATGCATTTGCTATGATTTGAATGTTTATCTTCACCAAAATACTTATGCTGTCATTGAATTGACTTTGGTTCAGATGGTAGCTTAATGCAGTAGTATTTATCAGTCAGTCATGGGACCCTTGATTTTATTCCCAGCACTGCACAAAAGACAGAGTGATGGAACTTTAAAGACCTGTTTGTTCTGTAAGGGTTCATGTCTTTGTAAAAAGCCGTAAGGGGATGGGAAGAGGACTCCGTGGATCAAGTGCTATAAGTACAATTAGTAGATAGAATATGAGCTCACATTGCACACACATGTGCACACATATAATCAGTGGATACGAGCACAAAGACCCGCATTCAGTCCCCAGCATCCCCCTAAAACCCTGGCCATGGCAGCCCTGACTACCTGTAATCCCAGCACTGGGAAGGTAGAGACGTGAAGTTCTTCAAAACTTGCTGGTAAGCCAGTATAGCCCTGTCCAGTTTCTGTTAGTTTCTTCCCAGTCCAGGTTCTGTTAGAGACTCTGTCTCAATAATAATAATAATAATAATAATAATAATAATAATAATGTGGAGATCAGTAGATAAAGACACACTCGGCTGAACACATGGGCATTCACACTTGCACATGCGTGAACATACATAAACAACACAGCTGCACACACAAGGTAGGAGGTGAGATCAACTCTTCTTGTATCCTTTCTTCCTCTCCCTCTTTGCCATGTTATAATACAGAAGCAAAGCCCTCACCAGATGCTGGCATCTTGATTTTCTACTTCCTACCTTCCCAAAAGAGATACCTCGGTAAATTTCTCTTCATTGTAAATTACGTAGTCTTTGGGAAAGCAACATCATGTTGACTAAGACAATTTTGGTAGCTACAAGAAGATGAAAGCCAGGTGGTGCTCAGCCTAGAGGAGAGAAAACCGAAATTGTAGGTAAAGGCATAATGAAACATAAATGAGGGTTTTCCTCTGTTCAGAATGTTAGTGCCAATTTGAAGCATTTTTCTTCATTGCCCTCAAGTGCTAGAATCACGATTAGTAAGGAAAAAAGATGTATTACATAATTATGCATATGCACACACACTTGTGCATACATATAAACACACTATAAACACACATGCGCATGATCTGCATGTAACAAACTGCAAATTGGATCCCTGGGTGAACATTAATTTTTTCCTCTATTGTGGGCATTCCCTACAGATCTCATACCCAATTTTGGGTCTTGGGTACCCTTAAGAGCAGTAGACCAAAGGCTTGTTAAAACACACTGATGTGGGATAATCACTCTGTCTGCTGTGAATATGTTTTATTACCATTGATTAATAAAGAAGCTGATCTGGCCAATAGCCAGGCAGAATAGAGACAGGTGGAAACCCAAGCAAAGATACAGGGGAAAAGAAGGCAGAGTCTGGGTACACCAGCAGTTGCTAGAGGAGTGTGAGACCAGAGTACTACTGGTAAGCCACGGGGCACATGGCAGTACACAAATTAATAGAAATGAGTTAATTTAAGTTAAAAGAGCTAGCTAATAAGAAGCTTAAGCTATCAACCAAACAGTTTATAATTAATATTAAGCCTCTGAATGTTTATTCAGGAACTGGCGGGCAGGAGAGAAACCTCCAGTTACAACCAACCCCTTGATAACAGTCTCTGACTCAGAAGAGAAGGGTCTAACATCTGGAGAAACAGAAGACTGCTTTCAAAAAAAAATGCTGTTTCTTCTACCAAAACTATATGTTTTATATTGAAATCTGAAAAACAGATGGAAGTTTGGAGATAAAGAAGCATCAACCAGCAAAAAGAAAGCTTGCGTTGCTGTCCTCAAGAAAACTCAACAAAGGATATGAATCAGACTGATAGGATAGCAAAGGACAAGTAGCCCCATCTCCTCTCAGCTTGCAGAAGATCTCCCAAGTTTGTTTGGCATGGTTTCAACTTTGAGATCTAGCCCTGCCCCAGGCTTTCCACAGCCCATAACACTCCTGTCAAAAACTGAAAATTGAAATTAAAAAAAAAATCATTGGCTCATTGCTCACCTCAGAAAAGTCTTAACAGAAATAAAGACTCTCTGTTGGCCAAAGAAAGCCAAAGAGCACAAAAGAAAGAGCACATAACTGCCTGACAAGATCTAGGAGTAGTTGCAGGAGTGGGAGTCGTGGAGCGCTGCGTAAGCCCAGGTCGTGAATGCTACAGAGACTGAGATGGTCTGACGGTGACGAAATCCGGTATCTGTGGCTGAAAAGGCAATGTGACATTTACAACTTACCTTTCCAGCTTACCTTTCCCTGGCTCCATAGAGGAAAAAGAGAACAGACTCTCACCCGAATGGCCAAGTAGCTCCCTCACCTGATGGTGAAGATCAGCATCTTCCACATGCTCGTAGCACGCTCCATCACTGAGCATGATACTACAGTCTGCCTCTCACACAGGTTGCTCCCTTTAACTCTGTCTGCTTTTTCTTTTTCCCATTATTGCCTTCAAACACAAATGATAGTATACTTCTATATGTAGATGTATATGAGAGAGAGGACGTGTATGTTTGGGTGCACACAAATATGTGAGTGCACAGAGGTCAACCTCAGAGTTATTCCTCGGGTGCTAGTCACCTGATTTTTTGAGTCTCTCATGAGGGTCTCAAGCTCACTGATTAGACTAGACACTAGCAAGGTCCTGTGAGCCTCTTGTCTATGTATCGCTAGCACTAGGATTATAAAAACATACCACAAACAGGCTTTTTATGGGTGTTAGCGGCTTCAAACTCAAGTCCTCATGCTTACACAGCAAGCGCTGTGATAGTTAAACCATCTCTCTAGTCTTCTACTTTTTATTTTGTTTACTATTTATTGTCTTCCCATTTGATGAAATAAAGATATATAAGATATATTTTTAGTAATCTGTCCCACGTCCATAGTTAAGCCTGGCCTTCATAAGGACCTAATCTATGTTTGTTGACTGGCTCATTGTCATTTGTCTCTTTCTTATTTGTTTATCCTACTCAATTGTAGATTCTTCGAACATAAGAACCACTTCTGATGTGTATTGATGTCCCAGCCCACAATGAATATTTCATCAGGTAGAATGAGTTGACATGGGAAAAAGAGCACGGTGTCTGGCCTTCAGAAGTTGGCCTGGAATCTCAGCTAAGACATGCTAGTTCTTCTGTTGGTCATCGCCTACCTCAGAGGAGACCAGCCTCAGAAATGACGACTCTGAGACCATTGTGAAGTGACACAAAGCGGGCCCACTTCCTAATTTCATCTAAGCACAGGCAAAAAATGAAGCCACTGAGTTATCCACAAATATTAAACACCTTTCCTCAGCCTACATGAGTGGCAGCTGCTCCTTACCAGGCACAGTGACGTCTGCTGGCCTCCCTTCCCTTAGATGCTCTCCTGGCTTCACAGCCTCCGTTTATCTAGAACAAATTTACATCCTTACACATTTTTCCATGTCTTTTTATTGGGGCTTTTTAGACTCTCTGACCACGTCATCATGCTTTCTTCACAGTGGCCCTTTTCCCACACTACAATAAATAATTAGCTTGTCCCTTCCAACCACGGGAGTATTTAGTGGCCTCTGGCTGAAAACCACTGACAGAATACATAATTTAATTAATACGAGTATTTCATGAATTAACTGCCTAAGGATCCCTAGAGTGTTTTGAATGTTTAACTCCCAAACTCGTTAGAAGGGAGAATCATCTTCTCATTGCTTGTCCTTCTAAAGAGACAGATCCTCCTACCTCCAGGAAATTCTCAGGAGACTGATTTATGAGACTTAGTAATCTAAAATAAACCCATGCATCAAGGACAAGGCAGGTGAAGATTTTATGAGTAACTTATGTTATCAAACCAGCTATGTTATGCATATGTATGTATATCATCTATTCATGACCATGAAGTCAAGCTTATACAAAACAAATTTGTTACATCAGAAGATCCATAACCAGCTACATCTGATAGATAATGATAATAGAGAGATAGATAGGTGATAGATAAATAGATTGAGGGATGCATGATAGATAGACAGAAAGACAGACAGATACATAGATAGAACTAGATGTCCCTCGAATAAAGACTAGATAAAGGAAGTGTGGTATCTTTACACAATGGACTACAACTCAGTTATTTTAAAATGGAATCATTAGTTGAGCATGGTGGTGCACACCTTTAATCCCAGCACTAAGGAGGCAGAAGCAAGTGGATCTCTGTGAGTTCGAGGACAGCCTGGTCTATTAGAGGTAGTTCCAGGACAGGCTCCAAAGCTACAGAGAAACCCTATCCCAAATAATAATAATAGTGGTGGTGGTGATGATGATGATGATGACGATGATGATGGCATAATGAAATTTGCAGGCAGATGGATGGAACTAGAAAAAAAAACCCAGACCCAGAAAGACAAGTATGGTATATACTTACTTATAAGTGAATTTTAGCTGTTAAGTAAATGATAATCATGCTACAATTCACAGACCCAGAGAGGCTAAGTTACAAAGAGGGATCTGGGGGGAGGGGCACATGCATCTCCCTGGGAAGTGAAAATAGAATAGATTTTGTGAGTGGATTAGGGGTAGGTGTGGGTGGAAACAGGAAGGAACAATGGGGGGTGGCTGTGCTGGGAGAGAGTATGGGGAGAAATGACTGGAATTGGAGACATTGGGGGTTGATATGGAAACACAGTGCAGTGGAAACTCTGTGGAATCTACCAGGGAGACCCTAGCAAGGACTCCTAGTAATGGAGGCTTTGGAGCCTGAACTGGGCCATCCTCTGTAACTAGGCAAAGCTTCCAGTGGTGGAACTGGGACTTCAACCCAGCCTCAAAACCTTTGACCTATAATCTATCCTGCCTGCAAAATGTAGGCACAGAGTTTGTGAGAGTAGCCAACTGATGACTGGTCTAATGTGAGACCCTCACCACAAGAGGGAGCTCAAGCCCGATACTCCCTGGATGATCTGGCACCAGGGGGCTGGATAGCCCCAGGACCTAGAATAGAAAAAAAATGCAATAAACTGATTCCTAATGATATTCTACTATACTCATAGATCAGTGCCGAGCCCAAATCGTCATCAGAGAGGTTTCCTCTGACAGCTGATGGGAGCAGATGCAGAGACCTACAGCCAAACATTAGGTGGAAAAAGAACCCAATTGGAGCTCTCCACTGGGTTCCTCCCCTTGGGACTCAGGGAATCTCACAGAAGAGAGGGTGGAAAAAGAATTGTAGGAGCCAGAGGGATGAGAGACACCAGGAGAATATGGCCCCAAAACATAATCAACTAAACGGGGATCATAGGAGCTCACAGAGACTGAAGAGGCAATCATGGAGCCTGCATGGATGTACTAAGACCTCTGCATATATGTTACGGCTGTTAGCTTGGTGTTTTGTGGGACTACTATTACTGAAAATGGACTGACTATTTTGACTATTCCTGGAACCCTTTTCTTCCACTGGGTTGCCTTGTCCAACCTTGATATGAGAGTTTGTTCCTAGTTTTATTGTAACTTGTTATGCTGTGTTTGGTTGATATTTGTGGAAGGCCTGCTCTTCTCTGAAGGAAAATAAAGAAGGAGTGGATCTAGGGTAGAGGGGATGTGGGGAGTGGGGGTTGGGAGAAGTAGACAGAAGGAAAACTGCAGTCAGGATGAAAATGAAACAAAAATTCTTAATTTAAAAAATTAAATAAAAAATGAATTGACTTTCTTGTTACTGGCAATGAAAAGCATCCAAACTTAAACGTGGCATCTGTTTACTTACTTACTTATTTATTTATTTGTGGAGTATGCAGGACATGGAAAGCATGTGACAACCAGGGAACAACTTTTGAGAGTTGGCTCTCACCTTCCATTTTGTTGAGACAGCGTCTCTTGTCTCTGTGTACTGTGTGCTGCAAACTCGCTGGCCCATGAGAGTCCAGGCAGTTCTCCTAGCTCCAGCTGCTATCTTACCTTAGGAGTTCTATGATTACAGAACGTGTCTATCTTTTCCACATGCGTTTTGGGTATGGAACTTAGGTCACGAGGCTTCGGCAAGCAATTTTACCCACGAAGTCATTTTGCTGGCTCAGAAATGCAAGTTTTAATACAATCTCCTTGGGGAGAAGAAACTCGGGCAAACACAATCAGAAGAACTGCAATTAGAAATAATCAAATGGGGTCGTTTTCCTTAATGCTGTTGTATTTACTTAAAAGAAGAAATGTCTTCCCTATATAAGACCCAACGGAAAGATGGTAGGTAGTGAAGACTTGCCGATATCTGATGGAGACCTCCAATTGCCGCGCACCGCACCGTGTCTGCGTTCTGTGCGCTATTACCCAGTTCGCGAGCTTCGGGCAAGGGGGCTGGAGGTTAAAATACGCAGACACACACAGACAGAGAAACAGCAAGACAGATCATTTTTGAATTCGCCAAGAATGCCCCCTTTATTGTATTCAGGGGCAGATTATATAGAGATAGCCAAGCCCCAGCCAAATCCACCAGAAACCACTCTCCTGCCATCAGGAACTCCTGAAGGTCTCATGCTCAGAGCAGCTGTAGGCACTCAGATCAGGGGATTACAAGAAATTCAGGATCTGGGGTCTCACTGCTCCCAACAAAGACCTAGGCAGGATTATAAAACATCATCTTTGTATTCAGCAAATTTCTTCATCTGGGTACCTTTTATAGTTCCTAGCAATAAGTGTTTGCCCCTAAGTGTGTGTTAAGATAAAATAGTGAATGATGACCCCTTTTAAATTCGTATGCCATAATGATGTCAATTTATTTGAATAGTTGGCTTAGAAAGTCATTGTACCAAGCTAGGTGTAAGCACCCTGACAAGACAGTGCCTTTTATAACCCTCTGCCCTCTCCACACACTTCCATTTTATCCTAATTAGACAACAAAGGGTCTTTGGAAATGCCCCAGTTAAACATCATTGCCAAGCATTTTGCCAGTATTCACTAAAATAATGTGACTAATTATACAGCCTTCAACAATGAGTGGGAACTGGTCCACGGATTCCTTTGTAAATTGCTTTAAGTTAAAGCCGGTTCAGCCCTTAGTGATAGACCCGGTTACTTTACGTGAGATTTAAAAGAGAGTAGTTCTCTTTTCTCCTGGTCCTTGAGGGCTCTAAAATGAGAAGAGATGACTCACAACTCCTGGGAATTGGGTTTCCAAGGTGGCATAAGACCCATTTGCAGCATTAGAGTCCCTCAGGCTGGCACAGACACACATGGTACAGGTAAGAAGCAGGGGAGGAATCTGGGGGAGAAAAGTTTGTGAAGCGTAAATGAGGATGTGGGGGAACCATGTATGCCCAAAGAAACAAGAACAGAATGATCTGAGTGTAGAAAGGACACACACGCGAAAGTCAGAGGACAACTTTGGGTTAGCAGTGCTTGCCTTCTACACCTTGCTTGAGAAAGCGTCTCTCTTTAATGTTGCCCTCACATACTCCCAGGCACCAGGTGCAACAGCTTTCGGTGATTTTTCTGCCTCTGTCTCCCATATCACGGCAGACATATGGGGCTACAGGTATAGGTGCAGGCCACTAGGTCCAATTCTGTAAGGGTTCTGAGAGTTCAGACTCAGGTCCCCATATCTGTGCAGCAAGCACTTCACCCACGGAGCCACCTCCCTAGCCCTCTGTGGCCTTTTCGAAACTCATTTTCCCACCCTATGAATTGGAAACGGGAACATAATTCATGAATACTCACTGCCAACAGAAACACTCAACCCAATGCACACAAATGCTCAACAACTGTTAGCATATGGTTTTGTGAAAGGGATTATGGCAATCTGTTAGAAAAATGAACACTAATGTAAATAAGCTTATTCTTTCAATTATCCTTACTGCAGCCTTAGTACTGTTGTGAAGGCAAAATTATAACAAATTTAGTTAAAGATCTCACTGGCTTTTATTTGGGATTCCTGAATTAGAACAGACTCCATTCTATCAAACAGAATGAAAGCTCCGCTGGCAACAGTTGTGTAACATGGGAACTATGAGATAGGAAAAGCTAATGGGTGAGCATCCGTTATGGTTTTTGGTATGGGTTGAAGGTGAGGAGACTCTTTTGTTAATAACTGCTATAAACAGAAATCTGTTTGAGGAAATCTCACCTATTTGAAGATCTACCCACTTCTGTAAAGTTATGTGACATTGGCATGAGTGGCTCCATCTTGTTTGTATGGTCACCTGGGCCATGGTGAAGGAGTTAAGTCAGAACACAATTACACCTACCCCCTGCCTTTTCTTTAACTGCACTATCTCAAAGTAAGGGTTCAGGATATTTCTGGGGTTTTAATTCTGGTTTCTGGTAAATTAGGTCTCTCTCTCTCTCTCTCTCTCTCTCTCTCTCTGTGTGTGTGTGTGTGTGTGTGTGTGTGTGTGTATACATGAGTGCATGTGGTTGTGCAGCTATGCAAGCTTGTGGTGGCCAGGGATCAACTTTGGGCATCTTTCTTAAGTAGCCATCTATCTTGTCTCTTGAGACAGTGTCTCTCATTGACCTGGAACTCACCAATTTAGGCTAGGCTGGCTGGCCAGTGGACCTCAGAGGTCCTACTGTCTCCATTTCCCAAACACTAGGATTCCAACTATGTGTTACCATGCCCAGTTTCTTTATGTGAGCCCTGAGCCTTTAACTCGAGTCCTCACGCTTGTATGACAAACACCTTACCAGCTGAGCTGTCTGCCTAGCCCTAAGACAGGATCATAAATGTGAGTGTTTAATGAGGAAAGAATGAGTAAAGATGAAATGATCTAGGATTGGAGGATTTGCCATCATAAACATTTCCAGGCAAGGAGTCCAAATAGGGTGTGAATAGCCACTTGCTGTTTCCTGATGGAAACCTGCTGTTTCAAGTCTTGAAATGAGCAATAAAGTTATTTGAAAACCCAAAGGTTGTGTTTCCCATGCAAGAGGTTCCCAGAATAGCAAAATTGCATCCACGAGGACGTGAAACTGTGAAGAGCCACTGGCGAGGGCATTTCTACTCTCAGTGTAGAGGTTCACCCAAAAGGCACCCCTCCCCACAGAGACCTCGCTGGGCCTGATTTCAGCAGCAAACCTCTACTGCAAATGCTATGTTGTAGGAAGTTCTGTGAGGCTTTGTGTTCATTGAGTACTTACCATCTAATCATGCAAGAAAATGAACCATGAAGAACAAAATGGAGGCTTACATTAAAATTTCTCTTCAGAGAATTCATGCTTGCAAAATCGAGAAGCAAGCCACTACTGAGAGTAATAAAGGACGATGCCATGAAGTTGTCATTTATTTGGGTTGACTTTCTGATTTAATTTGGGGCACACTGCTAGAGGAGACTAGGAAAAACATTAAAGAGACCGTGGTGGTAATCCTTTCTCTGTATCAGTCGCTGAATTCCACTGTGCTTTCTCGGCATTTCTCTACCTACAGAGATTTACAACCCTCCCCACTGAGATCATATTCCCTAGATGTGCAACTATCCCCATCACCAGTACTTCAAATCACATGTCCCTTTCTTCTTATATGCTCCTTACATTGCAAGATGTCATCCACAGATGGGCCCATCTGTGGTGCGCGGGAAGTCTCGTTACCTTGAACTTGACCATGCAAAATTCGTAGTTATTTTGGATAGAGAACCATGGTATGGAAAGTATGACGTAGATGAGAGTTCCCTTTCTTCTCAGAAGATATCCATAAGTTTGTCATAGTAAAGCTGAGTCACAGACCAAATGTCGCCACTCTTGTAGACCTTTGTAGGTCGTGTGAACAGATGTGGAAGGTTCTGAAAGATTGGTGGAGATTCAACTCACTGACCTTTGCGAGGTCTAGTGACATCTGGCCTGAGACACTGGAGGGACATACAGCATTTCAAAACCAAGATTCTCTTACCAGAACACTTGCCACTGGGTCACCAGAAAGCCTCAGACTTATGTCTAGACACAGGCCATATAGGGACATACTTTGCCCTCCTAAATGAAAGTAAAGTCTACAAAATATTTTCAGGTCACCCAAGTACGTTGAATATTGCAGATTTCACTACTAAAGCCCAAATCCAACACTCATGTCAATTTATGAGCCTCTAATTTTATAAATGAAAATGCATCCTTAGCATTTATCTGCGCAGATTAGGGAAAAGTCTGGCGTTGATCACGTTAACGGAGTCAAATTTCTGATGAAAGGTACTGTGAAAAACAGCCAACCTGACTCTTCCTGAAGGCTGACCATCTAGCATGGCAAATGATTGTTCCTAAGTCTGAACTTTCTCGAGCAACCTTTTGAATGATTCTCGGGATTGTGGATAAACAGGTGTGGGTGGTACACACCTGTAATCCCAGGACTTAGAAGATAGAGCCAAAAGTATCAGGATGGAAACCTTTGGTCTCACAGTGAGTTTAAGAACAACGTGTGCTGTATAAAACTTATTCAAAAGTAAAATACAATGATGCTGTAAATGCATGCATCACATGGTACACCTAAGTGGGACTTTATCTTAATTTAATACAGGTAACATGTCTTTAAATAGTCAATCCCATAAGAAAAATGTTAAAATGACAAGTGAGTTTAATTTCTCAAATAATCTCATGCTTTCATTTTTAAAAAAGATTTAAGCATAAAACAAATAATGGATTTATATTTTTAATGGGTTAATAAGCTGAGGATGTGGCTCAGTAGCACAGCACCTACCTAGGGTGCACAAAGCCCTGAGCAGGATCCCCAGGATTATATAAGATGGGTGCAGTGGTGCTCATCTACAATCCTAGCACTTGGTGCTAGTCCTTAGAGAAACCTCAGATCCAATCTAGACAGAACCATCCAGCTACAGTTAAGGTTCTTCCCCATCCTTCCAGATGGTTCCCAAGAAGACCCAGTTTCAGAGAAACACCCCAGCTGTTGCTCAGGTGTCTAAAAAAAAAGAAAGTACAATTTGATTTTATTATGCAACTTTTTCCATAAGGAGAACAAGACTTTGAAGTTGAGTTGGCCATCAATAAAGTACCTGTCTTGCATGCACGAGGACCTGAACTTGATGCCCAAAGCCCAGTAAACAAAACACCAAAACCACAGGCATGATGGCACATGCTTGGACAGCCAGCATAGCCTACTTGATGAGCGCCTGACCACGGAGAGATCCTGTTAGCAGAAACAAAGTGTCTAGAGACTCTATCTCACACAATCTCCTCCATCTTCTTTTTCTTATGATAGCCCGACCTCCTATCCTACAGTGTCCCCTGAGGCTGCGTGGTAGAGAAAAGGTGGGAGAAAGAGGGTGTGATACAGATTTCTCAATTAGGGAGTACTCCAGAGTCACTTTTTCTCTGTATTTGACCATTTGTGAATCTATATATTCTATGATGTACTTTCTGGTTTTGTGTCAACTTGATACAAACTAAAGTCATCCGAGGAAGGAGGCTTAGTTGAGGAAATGCCTCAGTGAGACCCAGCTGTAAGGCACTTTGCCATTTAGTGATCAGTGGGGGGGGGGCTCCAGACCATGCTGGGTAGTGCCATCCCTAAATTGCTGGTCCTAGGTTCCATATGAAAGTGGGCTGAGCTATCCGTGAGAAGCAAGCCAATAAGCATCACCCCGCCATAGCCTCTGCATCAGCTCCTGCCTCTGGGATCCTGTCCTGTTTGAGTTCTTGTCCTGACTTCCTTCAGTGATAAACAGCAATGCTATAAGCCAAAGAAACCCTTTCCTCCCCATTTACTTTTCCATCATGATGTTTGATTGCAAGAAGAGAAATCCGAATTAAGACGTATGGGTACAGAGATACATATGGGTACAGAGATACATATGGGAAAACAGAGATTTAGGGGGCAGTTTGCACTATGTTCATTTAGTAAACAAATTATAGTAGATTCACTCCTGGGGTCTGTGAGCCTTGGGCCTTTAGCCAAGATATTCAATAACAAGAGTGAGTTTCTTCTTGTGGAACAGGCCTTAAGTATAGTCAGAAAGAAGTTGGTTATCACCAAAGCCTTCATGCCACTATAGCATCCGGGGCATGTCTCGCCAGGCCAGTTATTCTTGTATCTCACGACGTTTATATCTGAACAAAGCTGCTGCTGACTTTTCTTCCCTAGCAGTGTGCCTAGCACCTTCCAGTACTACAACAGCTCTCCAGCAAGAGGAGCTTCCAGATGAGTACCAGCTTGACTTCTCTGGTGCTGTGTCTAAGCATGCTGTCTTCAGCAGTAAGTCTTACCATCACATTCTGAGTTGACAGTCTAAGAAGGAACAGGTATTTCTTGAGGGTTTTTTTGTCTTGTTTTGTTTTTATTTCTGTTTCTGTTTTTCGAGACAGGGTTCCTCTACGTTGCCTGTCCTGGAGCTCACTTTGTAAACCAGGCTGACTTTGAACTTGCAGAGATCCTTGTGCCTATCTCTTGCTCTGAAATTCTGGGATTAAAGGTGCACACCACAACTGCCCAGCTCTCTCTCTCTTTCTTTTTAATCACAATAATCTAAACGCATTTGTCACTCTTATTACTGGAACAGAACACCTAAAAAAAATACTTACGAAAACAGATGTAGATTTTGGATGGGTTAAAGATATAGTTTGTCATAGTGTGGGTAGGTCAGGATATATAGAGAGAAACAAGCTACTGCTCAGCAGGGGTCCTCCTGGTTCAACAGGAACGTCACCCCATAGGATGGTGTCGCTCACATTTAGGATTGATCTTCTCCCCTAAATTAACTCAGCCCAGAAACTCCCTCACAGACACACCCAGAGACTTATCTCCTAGATGATTCTAGATCCTGTCAAGTTGGGAATCAATATTAATCATCAATCACCCCTACAAATGACGTAACGTATGTCAAGCTAGATGAGGAAGCAACCTATAGCAGTTTATTACAGCCTCAGTGTGTCGACAGATACTCTTTGAGAATGGAATATTTAATAATTTTCTGTGTGACTTCTTTCTTCGGGACTTGTAAGTCCTAGATGCTAACTTGCTTCAAGAAACATCTCTCTTAAAAAAAGATTCTTTCTTACAAATGCTTTGTGCTATAATTAGAGCCCAATAATGATTATCTCAACCAATCAGCACATTGATTTGTCTAATTTTGAGGCACAAGTGCCTTTTCCATCTTTCAGGAGCCATCGCTGCATCCGTAAGTTGTTTTCAAGGGAGGATGCAAAATGGAGTAAGCCACCCTCAATGACCCATGCAGTCCACTGATAAGCAGTTTCCACTGTAAATGTGAGCACCCAGATTTCTCTCTTGTGAGCCCTTTGCTGTGCTGATACAATGGAGTTGTATCACAATGACTCACGTGGTTGTAATCGCTCATCATGTCACCAATTTACCCGAAATGTCTATAGGTCTAGACGTTGGGTCTTCCTCTTCTCACTTCTTATTTTCAAAAGTCACCACTTGGACCCTCATATATGCTTTTGAATGTAAATTCTAATAAATTAAAGTATGGAATGTGAAATGAACAAGAGAACAGAAATTGCTAAACTATATGAAAATGTCAGAATGAGATCTATGTCATCTTGTTAGCTAACATATAGAACTCTTGGTTTTGCTAAATTGACCCATTGCTTTGTCTGATGCCATGGAACTCTGAGATGACACAAAGACAAGGCAATCAGTCAAGCATAAGAGAACTTGGCCAGCTATCTAGCTCCAAGGAAGGATAAAAACCCTAAGTCTATGCCGTGAGCCAGCTCCACATTCCCATCTACCTGAACCGCAAATCCAGTTCAACCCTTTTGACCCTGACTCATCATAACCACTTGAAATAAGATCGCTCTCCAATGCACCCCCCCCCCATTTCTTCATGCTCAGAGGACTCCCATCCTTCTGCCTCATTTGATCTGGCTCTTCTCAAAGGGACTGCTCTCTTTCATATAATCAAATATGTGACCTATCCAAACTAATGCCACCCCTTGATGACGTCACATAAATTCCATCATCCCTGTCTTTCATTATTTTGTTGTAAGAATATTTACTTTGAATAGTAACCACCTTATTGAAATGTAATGTACTTATGAGAATAATTCACTTGATATGTACAACTTAACAATTTTCTGTGTGTTCTGCTTTGTGCAATCATCATGACTATTAATTTTAGAATACTTTTATAACTCCCAAGTAAGTCATATCTCCTTTCCCTTCTATAGTCCCCCCAGCCTTCCTTCCATTTTTAGACAACCAATAATCTCCTATTTTGTTTTTTATGGGTTTAAGTACTACAGAATCTCCATGTAAATAGAGTGATACAGTAAGGGTCATCATTATTGATTCTAGCTTTCTCCATAAAACTTCACAATGAAATCCCTAAGGTTTTCTATTAGAAGAATTTGCTTATTCTTCAAATATTTACACACAACTAGCACTATTTTATCAGCAACACAGGATTGAGGGAAACAGGGCAGCTTCAAAATCCCATGCAGCGATAGCACCTAGGGAAGACCACAGGAGACAGACAAACCAAGGTCAGACCTTGTCTAGACTGCTTCCTTCGCTGTAAAATGAAGCTTTACAGAAATGAACACCAGATTGCAAAACTCCATACACACTCTCTAGCATGTAATAAATACTCCACAACAGAGAGATTCTGTCGCTGTCGCTGGTGTGCTATCCCAGGGGAACAAGACAAGCATGAGCCTCATTAGAGTCCTGCCAACCCACTACTGTCCCTGCAAGACACACCTGTCCCCAGCAGTTCCCACAAGGGATCACGTTCTCTCAGCATCCTTTGGTCTTTCGCCCATCAATATTTATCTGGTCCTATTTTCATCTGGTGAACTTCTACTTATCCTTTAGACTAACCCTCTGTAGAGGGGATCAGAAGGAGTAGGAAGGAGACAAGACAGAGCAATGCGGGTGAATATGAGAAAAGCACATTGTGTGCACATCACAACAAACCCATTGTTGTGCATGATTAATGCTAATAAAAGCATTATAAAGAGACTTCACTTTTGTGATGCTTTCTAAAATGTTCTCCAAAGGCCCTTCTCCCATTCTGTGTCAAACGACCCTTCCTTGAGTACCATCTCTCTCTTATTATTGGTCCAGTGCTGTGCTATAACCTAGTACCTCTCCTCTTTTCCCTGCTTTTACCCTTATTGTAGGCTATGTGGTATTAATCTCTGCTTTTGCAGTCTCCAATTAGATGCTCAATAAATATTTACTTGTTAAAAATGAATACGTGACTGGACAAAAGAAAACGGTGCGAGGAGGTAGCAAATGCCTTTAATCTCAGCCTTCAAGAGGCAAAGCATTCAATCTCAGTGAGTTTGGGGCCAACTACATCTATATTGAGAGTTCCGGGCTATCCCATGCTAGACAGTGATCTCAAAGAGAAAGAAGAAGTGGGAGAAGAGAGAGAGAGAGAGAGAGAGAGAGAGAGAGAGAGAGAGAGAGAGAGAGCGCGGAGGGGTTGAGTAAGTTGCTTTTCTGTATATTCTTTGGCAGCAGAGCTGAATTGCAAGCCAGTCTGTCTGAAAACTCCCAGCAGTAGTAAACTAGCACTCCCCTTGGGTTCTGAAAGTGGAATGACAATATTTCTCCAAAGAAAAGGGATTCCTGCGTTTCCATTAATCTGGCCAGAGGCTACAGGTATAAGACTAACAGACTCCCTGGTCTCGACTGGGGGAAGGAGCATCACTCAATTGCAAAGATCACTTTTGTTGGCACCAGTCAGAGGACAGAGACATCTGCGTGCTCCAGTGACATCACTTTGTCCTGCCTTTCACAATAGAGGGGGAAATATCAGGGCACATTTCCAGTTTATCTAGACATAGCTGGGCCAAGGCCAAGTTTCTCTATACTTCTCCCCACTGTTACTGAGTTGTTATAATCTCCTGAGTTCTCTTCACCCTTATTCTACTTCAAACCAAGACTCCCGGCTTCCCCCAGCTCTTTTGTGTGAACTGATGCCTCCAGAGTCCAAGTTCCAGATGATACTCTGATCAAGGGTTCAAAACCACTCTCTGTACAACCAGCTAACACACCAGATCCTGGGATCTCTGGTGAGGGCTGGCGACTTTCAATGCTCCTTTTTCTCTGGTCTCAGACCTACAGAACCCACTCACCCCCATACTTCTCTTACCTCTACTTGTGCCCTGGCAAGATTTGCCACCCATTTGCTTGTAAGCCTTTTACTCTTGGTCAGACTTTCTGCATTCCCACTGAAACCTGTTGGGATATGTCTCTACCACTTCCTGGAATAGAGCAAGCAGGTGTCTGAAGGCAATGAGAGAACTGTTGTCTGAGAAGAGCTGTAAGTGACCATTCATGAGAGACTGTTACATGTAGCCACAGGGGGGAGGAGTTGGCTTCCACTAGCAGGGAAGCTCCATTGGCCAGGAATCTGCCCCACGCTGTCTTTCTTCATCCAATCATCTCTTCTCAAGAACGGTCCCATTTCTAATGACACTCTAACCTTCATCTCAGTAACAACCAGCCCAACTGTGTCTAATTCATTTGTGTCAGCCATACGGCTAGGACCTAGTTTTCCTTTTTTTTTTTTTTATTAATTTTTTATTGAGAAAAAAAAAAACAACGTTTCCCCCGCCTCCCCGCCTCCCATTTCCCTCCCCCTCCTTCCACCCTTCTCCCCCTCCCCCACTCCTCTCCCCCTCCCTCTCCAGTCCAAGGAGCAGTCAGGGTTCCCTGCCCTGTGGAAAGTCCAAGGTGCTCCCCCCTTCGTCCATGTCTAGGAAGGTGAACATCCAAACTGGCTAGGCTCCCACAAAGCCAGAACTTGAAGTAGGATCAAAACCCAGGGCCATTGTCCTTGGCTTCTCATCAGCCCCCATTGTTCGCCATGATCAGAGAGTCCGGTTTTATCCCATGCTTCTTCCGTCTCATTCCATCTGGCCTTGGTGAGCTCCCAATAGATCAGCCACACTGTCTCAGTGGTTGGGTGCACCCCTCGTGGTCCTGACTTCCTCGCTCATGCTCTCCCTCCTTCCACTCCTCGATGGGACCTTGGGAGCTCAGTCCGGTGCTCCAGTGTGGGTCTCTGTGACTATCTCCATCCATCCCCAGATGAAGGTTCTATGGTGATATGCAAGATATTCGTCAGCATTGTTATAGGATAGGGTCATTTCGGGTTCCCTATCCTCAGCTGCCCAAGGAACTAACTGGGGACCTCGCCTTGGGTTCCTGGGAGCCACTCTAGGTTCAAGACTCTTGCCAACCCTAAGGTGGCTCCCTTAACTAAGAATTGTGCTTCCGTGCTCCCCTATCCAACCTTCCTTTATCCCAATCAACCTGTTTCCCCAAGTTTCCCTCATCCTCCCCTTCTCCCTTTTCTCTCCCCATCCCCCGCTAATCCCATCCCACCCCACCCCCAAGATCCCAAATCTTCTACCCGGCAATTTTGTCTACTTCCCATAGCCAAGAGGATAATTATATGTTTTTCCTTGAGTTCGCCTTCTTATTTAGCTTCTTTAGGTTCACCAAATATATACTCCGTGACCATTATTTATGGCTAGAAACCAATTATGAGTGAGTACATCCCATGTTCATCTTTTTGGGCCTGGGTTACCTCACTCAGGATAGTGTTTTCTATTTCCATCCATTTGCATGCAAAATTCGAGAAGTCATTGTTTTTTACCGCAGCGTAGTACTCTAATGTGTATATATTCCACACTTTCTTCATCCATTCTTCCATTGAAGGGCATCTAGGTTGTTTCCTGGTTCTGGCTATTACAAATAATACTGCTATGAACATAGTTGAACAAATGCTTTTGTCATGTGATAGGGCATCTCTTGGGTATATTCCCAACAGTGGTATTGCTGGGTCCAGGGGTAGGTTGATCCCGAATTTCCTGAGAAACCGAAACACTGATTTCCAAAGTGGTTGCACAAGATTACATTCCCACCAGCAATGGATGAGGGTACCCCTTCCTCCACAGCCTCTCCAGCAAAGGCTATCATTGGTGTTTTTGATTTTAGCCATTCTGACAGGTGTAAGATGATATCTCAAAGTTGTTTTGATTTGCATCTCCCTAATCGCTAAGGAGGTTGAGCATGACCTTAAGTGTCTTTTGGCCATTTGAACTTCTTCTGTTGAGAATTCTCTGTTCAGTTCAGTGCCCCATTTTTTAATTGGGTTAATTAGCATTTTGAAGTCTAGTTTCTTGAGTTCTCTATAAATTTTGGAGATCAGACCTTTGTCTGTTGCAGCGTTGGTGAAGATCTTCTCCCAGTCAGTAGGTTGCCTTTTTGTCTTAGTGACAGTGTCCTTTGCTTTACAGAAGCTTCTCAGTTTTAGTAGGTCCCATTTATTCAATGCTGCCCTTAATGTCTGTGCTGCTGGGGTTATACATAGAAAGCGATCTCCTGTGCCCATTTGTTGTAGGGTGCTTCCCGATCAACTCCAAAAAATCAGTCGCCCTCTTATACACAAAGGATATGGAAGCAGAGAGGGAAATCAGAGAAGCTTCACCTTTCACGATAGCCACAAGCAGCATAAAATATCTTGGGGTAACTCTAACCAAGGAAGTGAAAGACCTATATGACAAGAACTTTAAGGCATTGAAGAAAGAAATTGAAGAGGATACCAGAAAATGGAAGGACGTCCCTTGCTCTTGGATTGGGAGGATCAACATAGTAAAAATGGCAATTCTACCAAAGGCAATTTATAGATTCAATGCAATCCCCATCAAGATCCCAGCAAAATTCTTCATAGATCTTGAAAGAACAATAATCAACTTTATATGGAAAAACAAAAAACCCAGGATAGCCAAAACAATCCTATACAATAAAGGATCTTCTGGAGGCATTACCATCCCTGACTTCAAACTCTATTACAGAGCTACAGTAATGAAAACAGTGTGGTACTGGCATAAAAACAGAGAAGTTGATCAATGGAATCACATAGAAGACCCAAATTTTAACCCACAAACCTATGATCACCTCATTTTCGATAAAGGAGCAAAAAGTATACAATGGAGGAAAGAAAGCATCTTCAACAAATGGTGCTGGCACAACTGGATATCAACCTGTAGAAGAATGAAAATAGACCCATATCTATCACCTTGCACAAAACTCAAGTCCAAATGGATCAAAGACCTCAATATTAGTCAGAACACACTGAACCTGATAGAAGAGAAAGTGGGAAGCATCCTTTTTGTTTTTAAGAGCATCCACAGATATGTCTGGTCCTCTGATTGTTTCTTTTGTATATATGTATATGTAGGGATAGTCTTCTATGTGTTTTTTGCATATATGTGCTGTATCTATGTGTGTAGATGCATGTGTGTGCAGATGCATTCATGTGCATATGTGCAGATGGAGGCAAAGTTTGAGTTTGGAGGTCTTCCTCTAACCACATCATTTCCCAATTTATGTTCTGAGATAAGGTCTCTCACTGAAACTAGAGTGCACTATTTTGACTAGAAAGGGCAACCAGTGAGCCCTGGAGATTCCCTTGTCCCTGAACCCCTTCACTGGGGTTTAAAGTGTGTGCTATCACACTTTATTTTGCATAGGCACAGAAAATCCAAACTCAGTGTTCCAAGTGATTACAGCAATCACTTCACCCATTGGACCATGTCCTCAAACCTTCTGATTGATTCTTAATAAGAAAAATTGAATTCTGAATTCATTGGATTCAATGTTTAGTTATTGTTGTTGTTGTTAGCATGAAGCTTTCTGGCACAATTAAAAACTGCAAGTTTTATTTTGAAGGTAAAATATCTATGTTGCTTCCAAATGCAACCACATAAAAGTATGTTCCTGAACACCCACTTTTTTTTAAAAATTTGTGAAACAGTTACTTTTAAGGGAACAGTTCACAGGGAGATGGGAATCCTTTCACAGGAGTTCAGATTCCTTTGGCTTTCATTGCAGGTGATAACGAAGTGAATTCTAGACTTGGCAAGAAGATCGAAGAAACCAATTCCAGGGTGCACTTCTAAGAACAACTTCGAAGTTGTACTGGCAGTCAAAACAGTGATCTTCTACTACAACCAGACATCAGTGCCCTTCTGGTGGGGGACAAAAGCTATCTGACATCAGTGCCCTTCTGGTGGCATCTGTAACACCTGCTGGTTCCAGCGCCTCCATCAAGACTTATCATCACACATAGGAGACTCATTCTCTCCCCAGGCTCGGTGGCTCTTCTCAGCAGAGTCTAAACTCATAGCCAAGATCCTAACTGCAAGAGCACAGAGACAGAAATTTTCACATTCCAGCCTCTGCATCAGAAAGTCAACCACGTGCTTGGCTCAGATCACTCAAGGATTCCTGTATGAAATACCATCTGAGAATCATCTGGAAAATTGGCACTGAGAGTACTCAGAGCAAACACTTGCACTGGTGAGCTCAGGGCACACTGGGATTCTTGCCTGCTGTGACAAAAGACCTGGGGCCAGGTCTCCATCTTGCCAGTGAGTGAGGCAATTCAGCCTCAGCAGAGACATCACTCGGATCAACAAGTTAAAGACTGGGCATGTGCAGCTCAGCAAAAAGGTGTGTGTTCAGTGTGCACACACACAGCCCCAGGCTTCACAACCAGCATCAAAGTATTTTCAAAAGCTTACATAATCTTCAAATTCTTCCTATTTACCTTTCCTTATTTCTACATCTTCTCAGAGAATGAGGAGGACAAAGATGACCACCCTGTACCCAAGGTTTACAAGCTCTAGAAAGGAAGAACTGTTTCATCCACAGAATTCTCTCTACAGGCTTCTCATTTGAAGAAGCCTCCGGTTGATGTTGAAATTGGCAAGTAAGAGCCCTGTATGTATTGTTTTCCTTGTGGAATTTGTATACATACAATTACCAAAGTAAAACTTAGCTGGCTATGCAAATGCTAATTATTTACTCCTCATTTAAATAACAACAATTAAGACATTGTTTGAGCTGTCCGGGTTTGTATATGCAAATTATGTTTGTCTCAACTCCTGGAAACTCACTGATCACAGCTGAGTGAAAAATGGGGAGTTTATAAAATTTCCATCAGTCTTCACAGGGTAATGCTTAGTTATGCAAAATTAATTTAGCATTTGCAAATTAGAAGATGGCGTTTTCATTCTTGTCTGCCTTTAGCTCCTAGAACTGTACAAGTAATCCCTGAGAGAACTTGTGAAAGGTAAATCATTTAATTTTAAATCAAATCATAAAACATTTAAATTGGGCTGCACATATGTGATGGAGTTAGGGGCCGAGAGTGCTCCTGGCAAGCATCTGGAGCCTTTGATTGACAGAAGGGCAGTGATCACTGAGAAACCTGAAGCAGTTGTGTTGGCACGCTCTCCCCTGACTGAGCCTGCTCTTGTCTCCACGCTACCTCATCCCACTTTCTGGAGCATTTTAAAACTGGGCGCTGTCTCTGAATTTTAAAACGAGAAAAGAAAGCCGTTCCTTAGTGACAGCAGTGGCAAACGTGAGCTGTTTGATGTCTTCGCCTTGTCCCCTTGCTCTCGGGAACTATTTGCTCCCTCTCTCTACATGGGTGTTTTTGTTTTGTTTGATTTTTCCTTAGTTCACAGTAAGAAATACTTGTATTGTCTCACCTCTGTGGACTTAGAGTGGGAGTTTGCAAATGTCAGGACCTGAGGAGGAAGTAGCTCAGTTGATAAAGTGCTTGAAAATTAGTAAACCCAGAATCCACATTTTAAAAAAAGCACTGAGGAGGCAGAGACAAGTAGATGCCTGGGGCATGCTAACCTACTTCAAGGGTTCCAGACCATTGAGAGACCCTGACTCAAAAAGAAGGTGCACTGCATGTGAGTTTGATTCCCAGCACCTATATCAAGATGCTGACAGCTATTGGTACTCTATTGCTCCGGTGTATCTATTGCTCTCCTTTGGCCTCTGTGGGTTCTTGTACCCTCATATTCACACACACACACATAATTAAAATTAAAATAAACCTTTAAAAATATTTTAAAACCGAATTAGGTTCTGTAGGCAGAAAATATAACAGATACAAATTTCATAAGTTAGCAAATTGGTAATATCTAATAACAAGTTGACCTTCATAGTGCCATGGTGATGCTTCTATTGAATAAAACCTTTGAGACAAGTTAAGAAAATATTTAAGAGTAACATTACCAGATGTCAATTTTTTATACTGATAAGAATAACAACAAAGGAAACAAACACACAGAAATGTAACCACTCTAGTTTCAACTGTTATTGTTGTGTAAAGAGAAAAATCTACCATATTTCCCCATAGTCAACATGTCTCCATCAGTAGTGAGGTATGATTTCTAACCATAGCAGGAGGGAGCCAACAAAAGTATTTTGACCTTACAATGTCTCCTTCAAAGGTTGCTGTAAGCAAGTATTTTCCTCATAAAAAGCAAAAACCAGTCACTGTTCAAAACCAAGATGGCCGGGTTGGAAATACCAGCAGCATGTGTGAATCCCTCCGCAAACTCATCAGCAGGAATAGGTGGCAATTTAACAAACAAATAAACAAAGGAAACGACTCCAGAGAGAGCCCTTTCGGGTGAAACAGGCTACGGCAGGCAGCGCACTAGTGTTATTCAGACAATCTCCCCTGGGTTCATGCTTTCTTGCAATGCATACACAGCTGACTACTGTGACTGGTACTGTATCCCCATGTCTCCTACATCCCATCTGCTACTCCACTCGAAGAGATGGCCCCCACACTTTCCACACACATTAGGAACTGTCTCAGCTCTTTGCCTTTGCGCCTGCTGTTATTTCTCCTTCAAATGGCTTGCTCCTTATCTCTCCCCTGGGAGAAAGTCTACTAAGTCTTCCAGGTCCTGTTTGCTCCTTCCTTCCCTTGGAATGTTTTTCTAGGCATCCACTGTGCCTCTCTCAAGGAACTTAACAGTATACAGATAGTCACTAACTTTTTGTTACGAGTTAAATTGTGTCTCTCCTGCCCCAACCCCCAAACCTTCATATGTTGGAGTCGTTTATAATTTAGTGTGTTTGTGTATGTGTGTGGTATATACACATACATCCACCTGTGCCTGCCTGGAAGCCAGAGAAGGTTTTCAGGTATCCTGCTCTATCATGTTCCCCTTGAGTCGGGGTCACTCACTGAATCCAGATGTAGACAGCCTGTAAGTCTCACCAATCCTCCTTTCTTTGGACATCCACTGCATTGGTTGCAGGCACATGTAGACATACCTGTATTTTATGAGTGCTGAGGATTCGAATTCATGTCCTCAAGCTTGCATAGCAAACACTCTTATTAAAAGATTAGGAACGGTACCTTGACAGAAGACGGCATGGAGACATAGAAAGAAGACAGCCATCTACAAACCAAGAAGAATGCTTCAGAAGGAACCACCACCACAGATGCACAGACTGAAACAGTTTGGTCTCCCTGATGGAGAAAAGCTGTCTCTGTTGTTTAAAGTACTCAGCCTCTGGTACTTTGTTGCAGCAACCCAAGCTGGTGGATACACCATTTTCTCTTCCTCTTAAGAGTAAGTTAAGGTCAAGGGCATACGTGCATGCAAGAGTCTCACAATATTGGCCAAATAATTATTTATTGAGTGAATAAAGCTGAAGCTGGAGTGAGAACAGAGAAATAAAGTTAAGACAGCCGTGCAAGTGTTAAAAGTACTACTGCAGTTACAAAATAGGAAGAGTCTAATACTTTTTAACTAATTATAAGTTTGAGTTTTCAATTGAAAAATTAAGAGGAGGTAATGAAGGAGAAGAAACAGGAGCAGAAGGAGAGGAAGAGGAAGGTGGAGGAAGAGATATACCAGTTCTAGAGATGGATTAGGAAAACCCTAAGATAAATTGTTAAGTCCTCCATTTTAGAATATATGCTCTTTTTTGTAATCATTATTCTGGATTCACAAAATCTTGACTTATATGTAAAATATATCACCAATTACTGAGAACTAATTATACCCATATCATAGAGCTATTCATATAAAAATATGGTGGGAACAGCCACAAATGAGTATCTTGGTTAGAACACAGCTGACATATGTGTATGTATATATGTATGTGTGGTCTGTGGTGTGGTGTGGTGTGTGTGTGTGTGGTGTGTGTGTGTGTGTGTATTATGTGCATGGATGATTTCTTCTTGTCCAAAAGTAATATATTTTGTATATATAATTGATATTTTGTTTTCTGAGTCCTTAGTCACCCTATGAATAGTGCTCAGGGCCTAATGAGAAAAACAAATAGGACTGTGGCCAAGTTAATGATTCATCTTTCTGCCTCAAACCAACTTCTTTCCTTAAGTAATTTATTACTTGCTTCTGTACCTCTGTGACAGAATACGTGATGAAACCACTGAATGCTGACAGCTTGTATTTTGGCTCACAGTTTCAGACGTGTTTGGTCCATCATGGTGGGGAAAGCAAGGTGGAATTGCTATTGTCAGTGATGGGTGGGGGATGAGGCTGTGACTCTTCATGCAGTGGCAAATGAAGAGGCAGAGACAGACTAAACAAGAGCTGGTTATCCCAGTTAGGAGATGAAAGGCCTCCTCTAATCATCTGTGTCTACTCGATAGAACCTACCTTCTCCATTGCCTCTTCAAACAGCCCCCATCTAATAGAGAACAGCATTTTCAGCACAGGAGCCCATGGGGAAAACATTTCAGACTCAAACCACAGCCAGTAATAAGGAGAGCTCTGAAATCTGGCTTTGTTGAAAAATGATTTTGTTGATACTAAAAGCCAAAGCTGCTAGACCTGGATCACAGCGCTATATTGTCATTTAGCATCAACACCAAATAAAGGTTTCTTTGTAACTGGAAAGACAGTGATGTAAATAACAAAAGGTGTCACATTGCAGTAATATTGATAATAAACAATGACATGCAAATACAAAGAGGAAGAAATTGCTTTAGTTTTTATTAGAGAGAAGGCATATTTGGATACATTTTATAGAGAAGATGAAATTTGAACCATATTCAAAATGCATTTTATAGATGTCCCACTTACTTACCTCCCAAATTCAGGAAACACCACAGATGAGGTGGTAGAAATATTATAAGAGCCAATTGCTAGGGAGGTCAAGAAGGAAATGGTGTCTCCTAAACATGGTAGGACTAACGGATTCTTGTCAAGATAAAGCCAGTCAGTACTCTAGCATGGAAGGGACAAATAGGGAAGGGGAAAGGTTCATAAGCTCCACCCCTCACTGAGGAGCAAGCAACAGTTGGTGGCTGTTGAGGAGGAGAGGAAACTTTCTGTTGGGGTGTGGCCCTAGATAGGTCAACCATGCTCCAGTGGATGATCCTAAAATCATATACATATATTCGCAACACTAATGAGATTCAATGGGTTATAAAAAGAAAACTGCAGAAAATAAGGACATGAAGTTGGGAGGAAGGGAGATCTAAAAAAAGTTGGGGGAGGGTAATGAACATATCCACAAAAGAATCAAAGAATACATTTACCAATATTTTTGCTAAACGATGAATAAGTAAATAAAACAAATATAAGAAATCGGCAATTTTGCTCATGCGCTTCCCTTCCCTTTACCTGGATACTAAAGAACAGAGAATGCTTTTGAAGAATAAAGAGGGAAAGAGCCTTCCTGAGACATGAAAGGGCACCAGCCAAACAAAGGCGTGGAAGTACAGATTATAGTTTTTGAAGTATTGGTCATTTCAGTCAAGAGTGCACAGGTAGAATAAAGACAGAACAAAGGACATTTGATCCTGCTGGAGGACTGAGGGCTGCACACGGTGCAGCAAATGCACAGGGAAGAACAATGAGCCTCGGAGACCAAGGATGAACGGCAAAGAGCGGTGAATCTAGGAGGAAAATGAGTAAGCTTGAGGACCACACCATTCCAGGGTCAAAACTGAAAAGACGAGCAGTGGCCAGAGCGAAGCAGAGGAAACCCAGCATGCTTAGCACCCTGAGAGCCAGGTGACAAGACACTCCAGAGAGTCAGACACTAATGACCCATTATTTCCATTATTATCTAGCACATCAAAGGCCATGGAGAGGCGCTCAGCCTGCTTTCCTAAAGTATCCAGGACCACCAGTTCAGGGATGGTACCATCTACAGTGAACTGGGACTTCCACCACCAACCACTAACTAAGAAAATACTTTATAATCCAATCCTATGGAGGCATATTATTAATTGGGGCTCCCTCCTCCCAGATGACTTTCATTGTGTCACTTGCTTGTTCCCCACGGCTTGCTCAGTCTGCTTTCTTATAGAACCCAGAGCCACCAGTCCATGGATGGCACCACCTACAATGAGCTGGGCCCTCCCCCACCAATCACATGCTGAAGAATTTATTCATTTATTTAGAGACAGCGTCTCTCACTGGTCTGAAGTTTGTCAATTATACTAGGCAGGCTGGCCCGGGAGCCCCAAGGGTCTCCTGTCTTCACCTCCCAAACACTAGGCTTTTAAACACTTTCATGAGGGTTCTGGGGATCAAACTCAGGGCCCTATGCTCACAAGATGAGTACTCTAGCAACTAAATTGTCTCCCTAAGTCCAGGCCCTACATGTTTTGTTCAAACTTGTGCTTTGAATTGAACTCCTGTTACCAATTCCTTCTGTTTGCTTAGACATACGGCTAAACCTAACCTAAATGACTTTGTGGTTTGTGTCCAACTAAACATCTATAAGGAGCAGAAGACTGGTTAGAATTTGCCAGTCTCGGCCCCATTCCTCATCTACCACATTGTGGCACAGGCTGGAGAGAGATGTGCCCTACTCCTCCACACCTGAGGTCATAAAAGCTGGAGAGCTATTCCTGTCCATCACCAGCTGCAGCGCCTGGGAGAGGGGTCCCTTCACCTCGCCTGGGCAATACAGTAGAGCTGGCCCTGAAGGTGGAGTTGTGGGAGAGCTGACCCTGGGGGTGTGAAAGCAGGGAAACTAGTCCCACCCCTCGCTCATCCTTGCTGCAGAGCTTACCCTGTTAGTGAAGACGGGGAGAGCTGGAGGACTGACCAATCCTGCCACTACCCAGGCCTAGAACCAGAGTTAATAGTTGGCCCACCCCAACATCCACCTCGTCTCTGATCTGCTGGAGCACGTGAAGGGGCAGGTCCTACAGATCCAAAGCTGGAGGATCTCCATGACTCGGGGCCACAACAGGATGTCCAAGAGAGTCCTAGTGAGGGCCCAGCATTGGTAGTAAAGCAGAAACCAGAGGCCTCGGACCAGATCAATGACTCTTTGCAATGAACACTTGCAAGTGAAAGTATTTGGATAAAAGGGTTTACTGCATGAATCACTGTATCACACTAAAACTTCCATGGTGAGATTTTTCCTTTTTTTCTCTTTTTTTTTCCATTAAATTTTCTTTTCTTTTCTTTTGGGGGGCAGGGAGGTTACAAGAGCAGGGGGCAGATATGCAGGGACTGGAAAAGAATGTGCTCGAGATGCATGATGTAAAAGACACAAAGAATAAATAAAAAGAAAGTTAAAAAATATTTTTAAAAGAATTTGCTAGTCTCTTTTCCAACTACAGCATTATTCTAATGATAACCTTTTAGCTACAATAGTAGTATTGGCATTGTATCAACATTGTTGATTTTTATGTTGATTTTGATTTAAAAAAAAAACCTTCCAAAACTTTTGGACTTATAATATATTTGCAGGTTGTTTTTAGTCTTTAAATGCTTATGTCTCATCTGCAACTCAGGCCAGATTGTACTGGCTTAACAGGACCTTCTTCCCCTGCCCTGCTTACTGGCTAAAGGCTTCTAGTAGAAAGTTGACAGCTTATATTTAAAGTGTTTTCACCATGTTCCTGATGCCACTAGTGATCTTTTCAACACTTCTTCACTAAGAAGAATATCTCTTCCTTTTTCTAGATATCAGTTATCAAGTTTAAGGAAGTACCTTTCTATATTTTTTGTCAAGATGAATGTCCTGATACTTTGTGTATCTTGAAACGAGTAAATTTTTTTTCTCCTAGTTATGATACTGCTTGGCATGAATTGATTGCTAATGTTAAAATAATCTTGCAATTTTTAGGTAATTAGTTAGTCATGATATATTTCTAAAATAATATTGGGATTATATTAAGTTTCTTTCAATATAGTTCAGTGGTTGAGTGTTTGCCTTCCGTGCCCAGAGCCCTGGATTCAATTCCTAGAGATATAATCAATCAGGCTTTTTAGGTAGCAGCTTGTGTCCTGAAATAGCAGTAAAGTCATCACTGAGAAATTGAGGAGGTCAGGGCGAGAAGGATGCTTTTAACCAATGCCTTAGGCTACGGTTTGTTAGGCACTCCAAGGAGTGAGGTGGCTCATGAGACTCAAGCAGAGTGAGGAAGATGAGTCTTTTGAACAGATCTGGGGAGTGGGTGCTAGGGCACCCTAGGGAGAGGAGAGCTGTAGTAACCCGAATAGACATTTGCAGGGGTTGCTCTGGCTGTTATACTGAGGGCTGACTTCAATGGGAAAGAGTCAGGCGAATGCTCCCATACCATCCAACGCTGGTAAAAATGAATTTTACAGACCCCAACTGTGCACATGTGTGTATCACACGCCTCTCTAGATTAGAGAGTAAGAGAGCCAGACAGACTTACGCCAGCTTCCTCTATACCCTGGAGGCAAAGCTCTCTGTGCTAAACTCCCATATGAACATCACTGGCAGCAATGCCTCTCCATACCCTACAGAGCTTCCCTCGCTATGATCTTACCTTACTGTGGCCGGCAAGGCAGTGGAAGAAAAAGAATCGAGTCACCATGTGTTTACGATGCTATTGGCCCATTCTTCTCTTGCAGGCCAGTCAGATGACCTCTTGGAAAAGCACATGAGACTTAGCCAAAACTGTTTACCCCTGTACTTTTAGACACACCAACTATCTGTGAAAAATATTTCCAAAGTTAATTTACAAAGAGAATTTCTACAAAACTCTCTCTGTGCCGTGAGTTATTTGATAATTACATTTCAAGCAGAAAGCTTAAATGATGTTTTTCGTTCATCCATGCCTGAATTCTGGCTGACTATAAAATTCCAACTTGTCATACTTTCAGTTCAGCTGACAGACTGTAAATAGTTATTGAACAATTCATTTCACCTGTAAAATTAACTCCACAGGTCAGACCCGGAGGAACAAACCCGAACGGGAATTGAAAGCAGCTGTGAAGGTCAGGCGCTGCCAGAGGAGGAGACATTTTCATGGGCCAGTTTGCTTCCAGTGGGAGCTGGTAAGACACTTAGAGGAGATGGGAAGTGGGGAATATGGGCAAGAAAGATGCCATTCTCTGATTCCCCAAAATTCAAACTAGGAGAGAAAAAAAGAAAGCAGAAAGGACCTTGAAGTCACACCCGTTCTCCAGTCACAAGTATCTTCCATCATAGGACCAGATGCCATATGGCCTCGTTCCCAAAATCTTCTGAGAACTGAAGTTGTCCACAGCATTCTTCTCTAGAGGAATTTTTATCGTGCGGGTTCTTGCGTTTAAGCAGAAAGGCTTCTCCCCACCAGCACTGCTTCTGAACTGCAGTTTGCCTGTTCTCTAGTGGAAAGTTCAACCACAGGCGGGCATGTTTTCTTTCCTGTGTCTGAAAACCACATGCATTTCAGTGAAAAGATGAAAGCAAAGAATGAAATGGAAGACTGTCAGCTACAAAGGTCCCTGTCACAGCAAGTGGAAACACCTTCCTTTCTGCTGCTGCGAGGGTGATGGGGGAAGATGGCGCTTTTAGCCAGTCAGTCTCAGCAGAAGGCAAATAGCATTTCATTATCTAGTGTGGAAAAAAAAGCACAAATACATGTTGGTGTTTCATTGATTGGGATTTGAAGGATCTCTCTCTCTCTCTCTCTCTCTCTCTCTCTCTCTGTGTGTGTGTGTGTGTGTGTGTGTACCTGTGCTTGCTGGTACACATGTGCTTGCAGGCACACATGCATTTGTGTACATATGGAAACCTAAGATCATACACTGAACATCTTACCCAGTCATTCTCCGCTTTATTTATTTTATTTTTTGAGACAGATTTTCTTACTGATCCTGGAGATCACTTATTTGACTAGGTCGGCTGGTCAAAATACCCAAGGATTCTCCTAATTTTGCTTTATTACCGATGAGCACCACCGTGGCAGACTTGGGTGCTAGAGACTCAAACTTAGATCCTTCTGCATGCACGGGAAGCACTCTACCAGCTGAACCAGGTCTTCAGCCACTAGCTTTGTTCTTGTAGAGCACAGAGCAACAACGGAGCTAGGAGAGGAGGTGAAATTTACTTAGGAACGTCTGTCTGTTTTGCTTAAATCAAGTCTGGGGGTTGGCAATGGAAACAGCCAAAAGTTGTACCACTCTGTGTGCCTCTCAGCACAGCAGACGCTTGTGGCTGGAGACATTTCTTTGTACAGATGCAGGGTCCTTGGTGAAGATGAGGAAAGTAATGGTGGCTCCTCGGAGATGAGAAACAAGTTCTGTTTGCCTTTCTCTAAAAGTACAACCTGGAAACTCCCTCCGTGTCTCTGTCGTCCTTAGCAACCCCATATGTTTTCTCAGCACCCTGGTGTACAGTGAGGGCCGGCTCACTATGATAAAAGCATGTACATCTCAGAATTCACAAGTGGAAGCAAGAGAGGCTGAAGGTGCAGCCAGGTGATAGAGTGAGATCTGACCATACAATGGAGCATCTTGGGGGGCTGCTACACAAAGATTCTTTTTGTATGTGGGATGGAGAATACATGTGTGTCTATTCAAGTATGTATTGTATATTTGTGTATGTGTGGGTGTGCATGTTCACAAGGGTACATGTCTGTTGGGGCCAAAGTATGATCAGCAGCATCATTTCTCAGTGTTTTGAGACTCAGTTCCTCCCTGGGATCTAGGGCTCACCATTCTGCTGGTCAGACTAGTCAATGTGAGCCCCAGGGATGCTCCAACTGGGATTACAAGGGAATGACACCATGCTTGGCTTTTTCAAGAGAATGCTATGGATCAAACTCAGGTACTCACGTTTGTATGGCTAGCACTATATTGATGGAACCTTCTCTCAAGTCCTACTTCTTGGAAGATTCAGTTTTGTCTAAGTAGACTATCATCTATCCCAAATGGCCTGTCTCACCAGATAGGTGGCACTCATTAGTCACAAAAGTAACTAAACTGCTGATGAAACGGTTCTTGGTGAAAAGAAAATATAAAACAAAAATAAGAAGACAAAAAGCAAAAGTTATTTATACTGTGCTGAGGGAATAAAACCCTATGCAGCTTTGCAACACTTTCAACTCCTTCCGAAAAGAAATGTGATGGAACCAGTGGCCATCCCACATGGAGCATCAGGGCACAGTACCTCACCCTAGCTGCAAAGCTATGAACCAATGATAGCCATTGGGGTGATGGTCTTCTTTAGAGGTGTGGCTTCTGGCAGCTCCCATACCCCATCCCATGCCTGTATGGGTGGTACTAATTGGACTCATTGGGTTATAATAAAAACAAAACAAAAAAGACATGAAGTTGGGGGCAAGTTTGGGGTGAGGCAGATCCCAGAAAAGCTACAGGGAGGATTTAGGATAAATACAGTCAAAATTCATTGTACACATGTATTAAAATGTCAAAGTTAATAAAAGTATTATATTTTACAAAAAATACAAGTAAGAGCAACTGAAGGATTTTAGACACAAACTGGCAAATCCTAGTCATCTGATTCTTCTTTAAAATAAGTTTATTAATCTCCAGGACTCGTTTTCCTAAAGCCTCTCTACCCAGCTCATTATTAAAATTTCCTGAAAGGCCTTTTCTGCTTTGCTCTTTGTGTCATAGCCACAGAAAGGACCAAATGATGACACTGAGCGACCACTGAGCCCATTTGCCCTCTGTGCATTTTATGTGATTTGCTCCCATTAGAAGTTGACATTAGAAGCCTTTTGCTCAAGTTGGAATAAGTTCTCGCCCTGTTTTGTTTTGTTTTGCTTTTTAATTCTTTGAGGCATTTGTCTACTGACTCTAATGTGGAATTCAAAATATCCTGAACTTTCTTTGGTATTGGACAATTTTGCATCTGTATGATATGCTCTGTGCAAAGCTCAGTACTAGGACCAAGGAAAAGATAGAAGGAAAACACAAGAATAAATGGGGGTGGGGTGGGGAGACAGAAAGGGAGTTGGATTAGGAAAGCCTTATAGAGCTGGCAGAGGTTTAAATGTCTCGTAGCTTAGCAGCGAGGAGGTAGCATCGCATAGAACTCTTTACCCACAAAATTAAAACTATGCAGACCCCTTTCAGTGATTCCCTGAGATCCTACCGTGGTTAAGCTTGACTTGTTAGCACTGTGAATAAGAGAGAAAAGGAAGAATTAACATGTTTTTCTCTATCTCTGTGTGTCTGTGTGTCTGTCTGTCTGTCTGTGTGTGGTGCATGCATATGTATGTCTTCATATGTGTGGGAGAATGTAGACACATGTATATGTGTATGTGAAGGCCAAAGGTACAATGGTAGGTGGTACCTTCTGTTGTCCTCCATCACTGTTTTTGTGTCAGGGTGTTTTCACTGAACCTAGAGGTCACCTTTGGGCTAGATTGCCTGGCCAGTGAACTTCTGGGTGCTACTGTTTCCAGCACACCTCCCTCCACTCTCAGGGCTGGGATTACAGATGCAAGGGACCACATACAATTCTCTACCCGGGTGCTAAGACTTCATGCTTATGTGGCAAGCAATTTACCCCAATGAGCCATTGCAGCAGCAAGTCTGTTTATTAATAGGCACACACAGAAAAGTCCATAAATCACAGACACCTAGATGAACTTTTACGAAGTGACCATCCTCTGTGACAAGTACAAAAAAAAGTCACCATAAGTAAGCAATTTATGTTCTATGTCCTCCACCTCCCATCTCCTCAAATGTGATAACTACTGTTCTGACCTCACAGTGTGTTTTTATCCAACTTATTTTTGAACTTTGAATAAATGAACCCACACAGAATGAATCCTTGTTGGCCTTGCCTTTCATTAATGTTTGCAGGCTTTTTTTCAGGCTGAGGCCTACAGAAGTTCTTCGTTAAGGTCAGCTGCTCCAGCTTCAGCTCACCAACATCCTGCAGTTTTATGATAGACTTGCATTGCTCCCAGTGGGGGTGATTCTGAACAGTGCTGTAGTGAACACACCACACAAGCCTGACAATGCATGTGGACACGCTTCTGTGCTTTGTGTACCCACAACATGCCCGGGTCACTAGCTAATCTCACGTTCTGCGTTAGTGAATATTGTGAAAACATCTTTGCAAGTTTCACTAATTTGCGTGAGAATTCCACTTTCTCCACATGTCCACATAGTATGCAGAATACATCCAACTGTGCCCAGGGGGCTGCAAAGTAGAGCATGAAATTTCTGGAATTTTCTCTCATACCGCAGAAATACGTGGGATAATTGAAGTGTAGAACCATGGAAGAGCCCTGCATTCTGTCCAAAGGCAGTGACAGGGAAGAGAGGAAATGTGTTTCCGTGAAAGGGAATGATGGCAGAGAGCTTGGTGGAAACAAATACACGGATAATAATTTTCTTAAAATTCCGTTAGTACGCTGCTACTCTACGGAGCATGCTAAAGGCCAGAAACTCAAGACTAGCTTCAGTTCATTGCGTGTGTGTTTTGGTTGGTTGGTTGACTTTTAGCTCAGGTTTTGCCTCAGTTCACTGTGTGTGTGTGTGTGTCTTTGTTTTTGGCTCAAATTCTGACTGTTCATGGGGGCAAGAGGTAGTGTAAGCTTGGCAGCACAGCTGCAGGGATCCTGGCTAGGTGCACCTTATTCAGTTTACCCAGCAGCACCTTTGAGAGGAAGAATTTTAAGAATGTTTAAGCCCCTGGTCAGGTCATGTCACATGGTGCAAAGATTCTCAAGAAAGCTTGACTTCTGTTTGAGAGAAACTTTATTAGCATAAGGCTTGTTCCCCATCTTCACAGCCCTTCCAAATTTGCCATCCCCAAACTTACTTCACCTGGTGGGTCAGTCTTGACCGCTTTGGTCCAGAACCAAATCCTTTCTTCTCACTGGCAACACTTGAACCAGTTTTCTTTTCCCTGCAGTGGCAACTGCTTCAAACAAGTTACAGCTATGGGGATGGAGCGGTTAAATCATCAGTTCTCAACCTGTGGGTCGAGATCCCTTTGGGTAACTGAACAAACCTTTCACAGGGGTTTCACCTAAGACCATCGGAAAACACAAGTTATGTATATTATGATTCCTAACAGTAGTGCGATTACAGTTATGAAGTAGCAAGGAAATCATTTTGTGGTTGTGGTCACTACACCATGAGGAACTGTATTAAAGGGTCGCAACATTAGGAAAGTTGTGATCTTCAGCTTTCGAGATTTCTGGCTGCTCCATCATCCTTCTGAAATTCTGGTGCAATATTGACACCCCTCCTTCCCTGATTTTAAAGCAATCCTGTGAAAAGGGGAATTTGTGCATTAATATGTGGCATTTGAGTTCTATTTAAGAAAATCAGCTTCTCTTCTGGTTTAGATATCTTTGATCTTCAAGCATCAGATCTGCATGAGCTATCGCGACATATAAAAGGATGGCTCATCTGCTTCTCATTGTTCCGAAGGCTGCATAAATGTACAAATGTGAGCTGCTGGTATGATTGCTTACACATTTCACATTTCCCTCTATTGTCACAGCATGTTTTGTGCGCTGGGAAATTTAGAACTGGTTTTTGAATTATCATCACCATGCTTTTGAGATTCCCCGGCTGTCCTGGAATGCACTGAACAGACCTCAGTTTCACAGAGATCCACCTGCCTCTGCCTCCCAAGTGCTGGGATGAAGAGCATGTGCCACCATGCTTGGCTGGCTTACTCTTTTTTTTGTAACGAGTGGAATGGAGATAAAAACCTTTCCTCTTTGGATGACATTAACATAGGTTGACCTAGGGCAGTCCCTCTTCTGTCTGTAGTCTACGTATTGTGACAGGCAGGGGACAAAGGAAATAAAATAATTTTACGTGTGAATTCAAGTTGGAACAATAACCAGTTGTGAGGTTTGCCATTTGGGGCACAAACCAGAACATTTTGAGAGTGGGGACCAAGCTGTGGCCAGGAACAGAGCATCTCCCACTGATCCACAGCATAGAATAAGGCCAATGTGGTTGGCTACATCAGTACCCTGGCTCTCTAACTCAGTCATGTTACAACTAACACGAAATGCCAGGATCATGGCTTTATAATTCCTCCATTTAAAAAAAAAAAAAAACAAAACAAAACCCTTTTTGATGTCTAGTTTCAACCTCTTTTGTATATGCTAACTGATGTTGAGGAAAAAAGCAACCCCCTCTAGACATTCTGCCCTATTGACAATGGTACTGTTTCTTTCTTTAGGGCGACATTAACTGAGAGAATTATACACAATAATTCCATCTATGTGTCCATGAATTCTTTTGCTTTCACAGTATCCTATTCATTGGAACATGAATTCATTGGAGCATGGTTCTTTTTACTGATTTGAGCCAGGATGTAATCTCAACACTTGTCTTATTTCTGTGATGTGATGGGAAGTTTATCATGAGTTTGAGGGTCAAGCTGACCAGATCTATCTTATAAACTGTTGGTTATACGAATTTAGGAAATTATTTGTTTAGACTTCATGGATGTACTGTATTATCCAGAAAATAAAGAGGACTTTACACATGGCAGAGGCTTTTTACAAGACCCCATACCCTGACACACACCGGAAAGACAAGCATCAGCTCACAGTCCCTCATCACCACCACCGTCTTCTTCTTAAATGAAGAAATAATACCTACATGCCTTCCTTGCCCATGATTATAAAGTCCTTCAACCTCACTAAGCACATAGATTGAATAAATATCCAAATAATGAAACTTTAAAAAATAGAACCACTTTTTTTTTATTATCAGAGATTGAATTGCCTTCATCTTTCACTGTTCCAAATCAGTCTGCAAAGCTGACAGCAACCTCATCATCACCAACACCTGGAGTTCCACGCTTGTAGACTCAGCACTTGGGAATTTGCAGTCAGGAGGATCAGAGGTTCAAGGTCCTCCTCAGCTGTGTAATGAGTCGAGGCCAGCCAGGGCCTCATAACACCCTGTCCAAAGAACCAAACAAAATTAAGCAAACAAATAAACCCCAGGAACTGGAGTTCAGTTACTCCCAACAAAAATGCCCCATTTTGCTCATGCCTCTGACACTTTTACCTATCCATAACTTTCACATGTTCTGAATAAATTTCCATGTTCCTTGAGCCTTTGGTTAAAGTAGTTCATTGTCCTCTAAATCCTTCAGGAGACCAAGGTAGGCCTCTGTGCAAACAGTCTCTGCCAGACTCTGAAAAGAGGATGTCTGGGTGCCAAAGTCTTCACAAAATCATCCGGATTGATGTTCTCCACACAGTGGTTTTCTGTAGAGAGAAATGTTCTTGTCTCGTGACACTGTCCCCAAGTTGTCTGTGTTTGCCACATCCTACTTCTCCGAAATACCATTGTTCTCCAAACTGAGGCTCAAACTAGGACATTGTTCTTTGTGCTCTCTATCCTGAATCCCTTATGAAAGGCCAATCCCACTGAAAGTGCAAGAGGTGGTTTCCATAAGAGATGAAGCCTCAGTCATCAACTGAGTCCGAGAGAAAAGCAAAGTGATGCCTGGCTGCTTTGCCAAGTTGCAACAGGTCCAGGAAGAAGTCTGGGATCCCTCATTCCTTGGCTCTCAGGGTGCAGAGTCACAGTGCATCTTTCCCTGCCGGAAGGAAGTGACTGGCTTCATCCTGTACTCAGGATCCTGGGAAACTCTCGGGCAGACACTGAAGGAGAAAAGAAGCACACAACTGAAAGTCTGGGGTGTTTTTAACACAATGGGTAGATTCTAGCCACCCACACACCATCCTCTCCCGGAAATGCCATTTCCTCTTCCAGGAAACAAAGGTGTGGAGAATTCTGAGCATCAGTCGTGTGTTCTCAATCGAGGAAGACAAGAAGACCTCTGCAGCCTGGGGAAACAGAGAGGTGGTCCTTCCTGCAGCACACAGAGGTCAGTCTGCAGGTTCCCACCCCACAGAGGCCAAAAAGACAGTTCCATGAATTTGTTTTTAAAACACTTTCAAGACCAAAACAAAATCATTCTTTTCCTGAAATATATGAGAGGATACTGTCTCAGAAGATCCAGCGGTCAGGGTAATGGATTTCTGTTGGTGAACTTTACGGTTATAGGACATTAGAATATCACAGGCCTACCAAACCCAGATGCGTGCAGAAATGGAAGGCAAACCCTAAAATCAGTGTTGTAGATGGAGGTAGTATTTCACCGTGTTTAAGATGGACGCTAAAGATCTCTCAAGGTTCAATTCCTGATACTGACCCTTCTAAATTGTGTACTACTGAGTATACGATGTAATATTTCAAAACAACACTATTTTCATGTGTTAAGTGGAGATGATGGTGGTGACGAAACTTCTTTAGATTATGAAGAAAAAATTAACAATGTACCTAAAATCTGCCCTCCACAGTACCTATCATATATAAATATTTACTATGTTTTGCCAACATTGTCACCCTTTGTAGCCTTTTAAAAGCAGCTAATCTCTGATTATAGTGTGAGATTGGGGTTGTAGCACAGTGGTAGGTGCTTACCTGGCATCAGCAAGGCTCCAAGTCTAATCCTTACTTAGCAGTGTTAAGTGTTTTCAAAATTAATAAGAGGGCCTAAGAACTTCTCTGAGGCCCTGCATGTATTTAGTCTCCTAAAATACGCAGTGAGAAACATAGTCATGGAGAATCGAATGTTTTCTGTCTTCTAGGCGCAGCTATGTGACCACTCGGCCATTTTTCCCCAACCCAACAGGTTCCACTGAAGGCTGGCTGGAGAAGCCAGGCAAACTGCCTTTGAACAAGGGAATCCTCAATGGTCACAGACACAGATGCAGGCTGAAGTGGGGACCATTCTTCTAGCTCTGTGTCCTTGTTCCCAGGCATGACACACTTTTCTGCCGAAAGTAACCACCAAACTATAACGAAGGCCTACTGTGTGCCAGGCTCTGATGATGTCCTGATGAGACTGTGCCTTTATACCTCAGGGCTGGAAGCGCAGCCTCTGTATTTTAAGATCCTGACTTGTGGGACCATTCAGTGCTTGAGTATCAGCAAATAGGAAACCAGGATAATTTTGACCAAGTATTTTGTACCCTTTTAAAAGGGTCCATTGGCTATGACGGGTTCGTATTTATTAGAGGAAAGGATCGTCGTATGTGCCTTCTTAACACAGCCCCGAGTACCACTTGATAAAGTCACTAAGCTCTTCCAGGTCTGTTTCATTTGTAGATTAGAAGTTGAAACTGTCGTACCTTAGGGTCATTTAAAGATGGCGTTCTGTACGTCAGGATTCAGAAGTCTGTTCATTGAGAACAGAGAGAAGGTGGGAAGAAGGACAGATTATTATTTAATTTCTTACACTAATCTGGTCTTCCTCTACCACAGCAATAAAAACATTCTATTGAGTATGGGGAAAATCCACCACCCTTTATTATCATACTCTTTAGGATCATCATGAAAATTAGCAACATGGTGTAAAAAAGAAAAGTACAACGTAATGACACAATTGCTACTGGAGAGCAGTGAAGTTCACAGCAGTCCAGAAAATCACAATCACAGATGAGTCCTAATCAAGATCAGGAAGCCTCTATCGCAGGACAAAACTGTGCCCAAACACGCTCCGTGGGTAATTAAAAAGCAAACCAAAACAAAAAGCAACGCTTGCCAATCCTTTGTGATGTAAAAAGGATTAAATAAAACACTTCTTTCTATCAGCGACCTTGGCCCTTCCCACTGGCGGCTCATTTACGGTTTTTGAGTTCAGTGAGAAGACACTGCTCTCGCGCCCCCCTTCCTGGTACTCCCGTGGCTGAGGCTGTAGCGTCCGAGCTGCTCGGTGCTGCCTGCGGCTTCGGCGTCGCTCCCCGCCCGGGACTGTACCATCCAGGCCTCCCGCAGCCTCCAGGTCCCAGTCGCGGCGGAGCGACAAGTGGCCAGTGAGGCGTGAGGATGGAGGGTGGGGACAGGACCAGCAGGAGAAAGGCAGAGAGCGCTGGCAGAACGCAAGCAGGCGCGCGTCCCTGAGCCGGCGTGGCGAGCGCCCTCTGGCCGGTATCGCCCGCCGGGAGCACCCTCGGGTCACCAGGCCCGCGCCAATCCCCCGCCATCGGAGCAACAGCGGCGGCGCTGCGCTGAGACCGCGACCGCGACACCAGGTAGGACCCGGGGCCCCAAGTCACCGCCGAGGAGAAAGCGGACTGGAGGTGCCAAGGACTGGGGCCCGAAGGGTCACTAGAGTGTCCCTTGCAACTGTTCCAGGAAAGAGCAGAAGGTTGTCGGGATAAGCAAGGGTGAGAACGAAATCGAAAAAGCAAACTTTGGGGCTCCCCCGTCCACGGTTTCTTGCTTACTGGCGACCTTGACCAGGTGGAGGCTGGGGTCAGGGATGGAGGGGCACTTCCTTCTTCATTCTGCTTTTCCTTGGCACCTGAGGAAAGGCAGGCAAAGAAAAGGAAAACAGTGGTAACTTTATGTGTTCTCTGAAGAAAAAAAAAATCTTTATTCTTGTAAGAAGTGTTTTCTGGAGCTAGTGACCTATCCAAAGAGAACACCTCGTTTTCTGGGAATGTGTTGACACACTAGATTAGTTTTGTTTTAGTTTTTTGGTTTTCCCCCCCCAGGGGTCAGAGGTGGGTTTAAAGTTTTTGTTTGTGTTTTTAAAGTTGGGATAGCCATTCCTATAACTTTGAGAAAGAGATTGTTTTCCAGCCTTGAGCGCTTTGTGGTTAACAAAACATAGTTTACTGCATGTAATCTCTTTGTTCCCCTGGAGTTTGAAGAGCCAGAATTATCAACGTGCAACGGGTGGCTTCAATGGCTCCCTGTGGTGGTGAAGAGAGGTCTAATGTCTGGCTGAACCTTGGTGCTTCTGGGGTGTTGTGTAAGGGGAGCGTCACTGGGCTGTCCTGTTCTCTGGGCTGTCCTGCCACTCTGTGGGCTGGATGTGGTGCTAATAAAAGATTATTCAGTGCTGGCACAACTGTGTGTGTGTGGAGATGGGAGGGTGGAGAGAGCAAGACTGGGCTCTCGGCTGTCAGTGGAAAAATGGACCGTTTGTACCCAAGCCCAGTCCTTCAAGCTGCAGGTGCCTTTGGAGAAGGCGAACCGAGACTGGAATTGTGTGAAGAACCTCAGACGAGATTGAGGGAGTCTCGTTTTTGCCTTCTCAGCTTCTACCCATTTGTCCCTTGCATTTAGTAAAGAGAATTTAAAGTCTCAGGACTCGGGCGGACGTCAAGAAAACAAGAACTTGACTCCACACACTTTCTCCTTTCCTTTCCTTTCCTTTCCTTTCCTTTCCTTTCCTTTCCTTTCCTTTCCTTTCCTTTCCTTTCCTTTCCTTTCCTTTCCTTTCCTTTCCTTTCCTTTGTTTCCCTAAGAAGCCAGGCTCACCACTGCCTTTTTCCTCTGGTTTCCAGAGAAGACCTATTCCTAGGACCTTGAGGGCCTCACCCCACTCCACACCCCAGCCTTGTGAATCACCATCTTCACATACACACACCCCCCCAACTTATCTTTGATAATGTGTAAAATGGTAGGCCTGCTGCGGATGCTTCCTCTCTTAAAAAAAATGCTGTGTCTTGTGGGAAGAAGGGTGACATTTACTAATTTGGTTGCAAATTACTTTTGAAGTCTATGCACAGCTGTTTAAAATCCCTCAGAGATCAGTGCCATTGTTTGATGCAGGTGTCTACCACAGAAAGATCTCGTTAGGCTGTTTCTTCCACTGATTGAATGAACATATAGTCGATGATGTAGCCTAGGAAGATCTGAAACCTGCACAGGTTCCTGCAAGTTCAACAATTGGATCTAAATGAAGAGGTTTTGTTTTAGGTTCTGCTGCTTTGTCTCTCCCCACCCTGCCCCTCAGCAACTCTTACTGCCTGTCCCAGCGGTAACCTTACTGGCAGCAGTAGTTTTTAATTCCGAGTCCCAAGATTGTCATCTACACTGTAAAAACTCACACTTCTTGGGAAGATCCCTGCAGCCTGATGTTATGCTTGGTTGACTCTTCATGGCCTTATGCTGTGGAGGCTAAGGATGGCACTGCACCCTGGGCAGACTCCCAACACCTGTTCTTCCACCAGCACTGCCTCCTGCAGTGGGGCCTCTGTGTACACTGTGTGTGCAGCCACATGGTGCAGCCTCTGTGT
>JABTXL010012642.1:6540720-6551785 GCA_025134845.1 Neodon shergylaensis
AGAGAGGCTTAGCAATCTGTGCACTTGTGCAGAGACTTAGTGTTGTGCGCACTTGTGGGGAGTCTTAGCATTGTGTGCATTTGCAGGGAGACTTGGTGTTCTGTGCACTTGCTTTAGCCAGTGAAAGGAAAGCAAGCTGTCTTTTCACATGTCATGGAGAGGGCAATGGTTCTGACTCTAGAGAAACTCAGCCTGGAGAACCTGAAATGTACACAAAAGAGACTTCTTTTTAATGCATGTGTGCATCTAGTGCCCGCTTTCCATCGACTACGATTCACCCCGTGTCACCAAGGTACACTGACTCTAGAATAAGTAACTTGCTTTAGACCAGTGATTCTCAATCTATGGATCGTGACCCGTTTGGGGGTTCAAATGACCCTTTCACAGGGGTTACATATTAGATATTCTACATATCAGATATTGACATTATTGTTCATAACAATAGCAAAACTACAGTTATAAAGTAGCAATGAAAATAATTGTATGACTAGAGAGGTCGCCGCAGCATGAGGAACTGAATTAAAGAGTCACAGAATTAGGAAGGTTGAGAATCACTGCTTTAAGGAGAAAGGGAAGCCAAGAAAGTATTGTGAGGGCAATCTGCATTGTCACATAAGCTGAACTGTCAGAAATGCCTGACTGCTTAACCAACAAAGTTTCCTTAAAGTCTAAGATTTTGTTTATAATGGTAAATGGGTTTTGGGCCAGGTTCTCCATTTTTCATGAAAACATAAATTCAACGACTTGCAATGTGAGTGCAAGGGTCAAATTTTAGCTTTGTGTTGGGACATGAGCTCAGAGTATTATCTTGATCCTGCAGAATGGAAAGCCATCCCTGTTTTTCATACTGACTACAGAGAGCATGTGGTAAAAGATTGAGACCATAATACTTTAGACTTGGCTTCAGAAGCTGGCTTGGACCACTGTGGTGGTCCTGGAATCTGAGTGTTCACCTCTCTCTCCTTCCTCCATGTCCAGGGCTCAGCTAGAGTCAGGGTTTGTTAGTTCACCCGCTGGGACATCTGCTTCCTTGCTCCACCCTTTCTCACTTCTGCTGCCTCCACCCTGAAATACCTCACTGGTCTTCATTTCTCTTGGTGGTTCTCCATGCTGCAGCAGGAAGCAGCCTTCTACACCCAAGTCTGGGTATCCCACCCTTCTGCTTTAAGTTCTTCCATGGATACCCAGTGCTTTTGGAGTGAAACCTAACCTCCTTAACAGACGCAGGAGGTTCTAATCCTTTCTTCTTTGGCCATATACATCATTAAATACCTCAGCGACCCTATGTGGACACAAGCTTGCCATGTGGTCTACTCTGCTAGCCTCTGACCTCTCTTTTATCAAATTCCTTTGAATATCAGACTTCACGTAATCATCTCTTCCTGCAGGCCTTTTGTTATCCTGTAGACCAGAATTTGCTTTCCTTCTATGAGGATTCAAAGCATCTGTCAGATCATCTCTCTAAGGTATTTAGCAGAGTAGATAGCCTGTAGCAACCAGTTTATACTTGTTAGCAGTAACAGCACTGGGGATAGATACATTTGTTTGCCTTTAGTTGCCCCTGGTATTACAGCCTGAACAAACACTGAGTCAACATCGCCTCTTGTCACTCATCGCATCTCTAATATATACCCATGTATCTGATAAATGAGAGTATCAAGAAAGACTAGTGAGATAAATAAATGGCCTTAAAGTCTACAATCTGCAGTGTCCTGGGTCCTATCTATTGTGTTAGAAGAAATGGGTCAAATGTGATCTAAATGTTTGCCCAAACAAAAAAAACTATTTTCCTGAAAACTTTTGTTTTTGAGTTTCTGGAATCTTCTGATAAATTCCACTAAAACTCCTAGCTTAAGGTGTAGGAAACATTTATGGTATGAACCCTTCACAACTCTGTTATTAGGGACTCATGATAAAAATTCGAGGAATAGACCAGCTACAAGAAAAATGTTTGTCTCCTCTTATATGTGTTGTACTATCTTTCTCTGTCAGCTTCTGGCATCTCACTTTGCTGACAATTAAAATGCTAATAAAAAAAGAAAATATTAAAGATGATCAAGAAATTAAAGGCCCTAATTGGGCCCATTGGTCTCTGCCTAAAACCCCAGTCTTAGGAAGGAGGAGGAGACAGGAAGACTGTGAGTTAAAGGCCGGCCTCGGGCTACACATGGACACCCTGTCTCAGAAACCTGGGGACTGAGGTGTAGGTTAGTGGCAGAGCACTTATCTAGTCAAGGCTTCAACCCTGACATTGAAAAAAGAAAGAAAAAAATCAAGGACAGTAGGGAGAGTAGAGAAAGGAAAAGAAACATTAAAATGTGAAAATACACTACAAGCCAAATGACAAAGAATTAAGGAAAACATAAAATCAGACGTCCTGACAAGCAGAAGCTGTGTTAATTTCTAAAAAAGGACTAAATGGAGGAAATACTTTCTAACCTAAAATTTAAAAGATCTTAAGGATCTTCAAAATGAAATCGTAGTTACCTGGCAGTTTAGAATAAGAAAAGGAAAAGTAAAGGAAAAAATTCGAGAGTTTGGATTTGGGGTATATATCAAAGAAAAAAATAAGTGAAATAACACACACACACTCACACACACACACACACACATACGCATAACCTCCAAAAATCCCCAGCTAGCTTGGAGTAAGTGAAGAAGCAGCAGCAGAAGCAAGACCCTCCCCAAAACACAGTGGAATTCCCCTGACCTCCTCCACATATAGGTTCAGTCCCCACTTTCTCTTTCCTCTCCCTCTCCCTCTCCCTCTCCCTCTCCCTCTCCCTCTCTCTCTCTCTCTCTCACACACACACAAGGATTTTTTTTAAATGCTGTTTAGATGATTCAAAGGTAGAATAACCACAAACATGAAATGAAAAGAGGAAAAAGGAAAAAGTATTTCAAAGAAGATTAAAAATAAATCCTAGAAATAATAAGTGGGGAGGGATAGGAAGGAAGGGGAAAGAAGGGGGAAGGAAAAGGCAGGAAGGAAGGAGGCAGTTCTCTAGGAGGCGGGGAGAAGGAGGGACAGAGAGAGAGAAGTGAAAGAATACACTATTCCAGATCCCTGGTGCCCACAAAGCAGAGCTGGAGCAATGTCAGGGCCAGTATTTATTCCTGGCATGAAAGGCTGGGTCACAATAGTACACAGAGGTGATGTGCACTCATGGTGACAGCTCTCTCCTGAGAAGTTTCTGTACAAGGTCATGTGAGGGCAAGCCAAAGGACTCCTCCTATTGGCCTGCAGAAGGAAGGTGACACTTCTGGCTGTGTAAGACACAACCTTCTTTTTCATTTCAACCATCTCAACCTAAAGGGTTTCTTTTGGAGACATCGGAAAATATGGCGGCCCCTTAAGTGGCAGTTGGATCCTCTACTTTGTTCACGATAGTCCATCCCTTTCTGCTCCTGCTTAACTCAAAATTCTTAACCACCCCTGTGCGTTGCCTTTCATGAGTTACCTACAATTCAGTCATCTTCCCTCTTCTGCTTCATGTATCCCTGGGGACTTGACGGCTTCTCCCCAGCTCACTGCTAGAATTCCATGATGATGTATGTTTTCATTCCATTACTGTTTCCTCCATAAGCTGCCTGAGAGCATGTAGCAAGTTTATTCCCTTCTCGCTTTAACTCTGGTCTTATGGAGCTGAGGCTGTGATTTCAGGGGAGGAAGCTGATGAAGTCTGTGATGGCGAACACTGGCTGCCAACTTGACAGGACCTAGGATCACCTGGCAGACCAATCACTGGCCATGTATATAAGGGACTTTCTAGATTAGGTCAACCGAGGTAGGAAGACCAACCTAAATGTGGGTGACACCATTCAGTGGGCTGGAGCCTTGGACTGATAAAAAGGAGAGAGGATGCTGACCCGAAGCCTCTACCACCTGACTGTGGGTAGGGTGACCACCTACCTCAAGCTCCTGCTATCCTTCCTTCCCATCCACGAGGGACTGCACTCTCAAGAAAGTACCTAACACAAAGCCTCTGCAATTAAGAAATATATTTGATTTTCCTCCAGTCACAAACATGACGGTTCCTGTGAATACATAGCACATTTTCATAGCTATATTAAGACCTATAAGCACTCCAAATGTTGTCTATGTTTTCAAGCTAAGTTTTAAGGAATATGCCTGAAACTAGTGGAGGCCAAGCCCATGAAATCCTTTAGGGCACTGACTACTGTGTGTTCACTATGTGTTGGGATAGCTACTGCTCTCCTCCCAAACTCTCTCCAATTCACTTCTCTTTAGTTTCCTCCCACTGAGTGGGGACATTCAAACAACTGTCACCCGAAGTTAGAGCATCCCCTTTAGAGAGACCGAAGGGAGGCTACCATCTCTTGTGTCATTCATCTGCCTTGATCCCCTTCGGCCATGATGATCACAGCATTTAATGAGCCCGGTTAAGTGGTGCATCAGTTACCTTTCTCGTTGCCATGATAAATAAATACCCGACAAAAACAACGTCCAGAAGGCAGGTTCCTCAGAGCTCACAGTTTGAAGGTGCCGCCCATCGGCATTTAATGATGGCATTAAAGGCATGGTCACAGGAGCATGAGGCAGTGGGTCACAATGAATTCATGCTGAGGAAGCAGAGAGGGACGAGTGTTGGTGCAGGGCTCACTTTCCACTTGTCCCAGCCAAAGGGACAATGCTGCCACATTCAGAGTGAGTCTTCCCTCCTTAGCTAAATCTGAAAACCATCATAGGCACACCAAGAAGTGTTTCCAAACCCAGTCACCTAGACAATGAATATGAACCGTCAAAGTAGGTCTTTGGAATTCCTCCAGGTTGTAAGGTTTTAACACATACATAAACACACACATACATACACGCATCACACATGTACACACAAAATTTAAAATATTTAATACCATGATAAGAAGTGCCTTCTACTATGTTGGTAGTGATCGTAATACAAGAGATGTTACAATAACCAAATTAAAAAAAAAAAAAGACAAGTTAATTACTTGATTACCTCAGTGAGTGTATAAATGATGATGATGAACAGAGAGGCAGAATATTAATATTGAATAATTAAGACTGGGAATTCCTTCCTTCTACAAAAGCATCCATATCACTCAAGACTCATGGCTCACAGCAATATTCAGAACAGCCATTAATAACCCTTCATAAGAAGAAACTGAATGACTCTTCCACTTAAACAGAACTACACACTGATACACAATTGTGTAAGAATTATTTTAATGAGGATGAAAATAAGTCAATGAGAACTCACTCATGGAGTTCCAAGTTCTTAAGCAGGGACAGCTGAAGTATTTGCCAAAGGCACAGTCCAGAGTCCTCTGACCTTCCCCCGTCATTCCAGTAAGAGCAGGAACACAGCTCTGAGACTCGCTCCTAGCTCCAGGGCATGGGGATCTGTTAATATTTGTAGTGCACCTGAGGTCTGTGATGAAAAACACTCCAAGAATGTAAAATATCTGAAGGAAAAAAAGACATCTTTCTTGATTACTAAGACGAAGAAAATGCAACTTGTTTGACCAAGTTTAAATCAGCACATCATTTAGAAATCAATGAAGTAAAATGCACCCGTTAACAGTCTCTTACAGTGAGAGCTGCCGAAGAGAAATGTCAACACAGTCCATTATTCTTAACTTCATTTTTTCAATAGAAAGGAAAGGGGAGACGCAAAGCCCTTCTCTTCCTAGAGCAAAAGCTGGAGAGTTTAGAACAAGAAGAATGTCTGTCCATGGAAGCATAGAACTGATTTTCTTCTTGAAAAATGCTGTGAATATCTTCTTGTGGAAGAATAATTGGATCCCCTATATTTAACTGTCTGAGATCCAGGGAGAGACTGCACACTTTTAATTCAAGTATGTGTTCGTCTCAGCACTCTTAATCATAAGCTAAGAAGAGAAAATACAAAAAGAAAAAAGAAAAAAATCACCAAGCATTCTGTAAGTTCAAAAAGTGAAACATGAATTTGTTGGAACATTTGTTTTAAAGCAGCCAGAAGGAAAAAGTCAATCCAAATTCCAGGGAATTTTAATCCATGTGCCATGCACATTTTCTTAGTCTTTTGTTAGATAGAATCAAAGGATTGCATTTTCTAAGAACCCATTTCTAAGAAGCTTAAGTCTTAATCAGTTAAGTATGACATAGGCTTGAAATGAGATTTGGTGTCGAGTAATTAAGAATGAAGTTCAGAGTGATATAAGTTGGCAGTGAACTCATGTTATCACTCTGGAATTGTCCCGGATGCAGTTTATTGTTTCTTTGACAAATATTTACTTGACCCTGAGTCTTGCTTTGGATTTCAATCTCTGTGGGACAAATTTCCCAAGCTTAGTGGCTAAAAGCATCTCTAACTTACTTGCTTGTGGTTTTACAGGTCAAGAATTCGGGGGTGGTTCTGGCATAGTGACTCAATAACTCGTCATAGTCCTGGGGGTAGCCTGATCTGACCACATGGTCCCATAGTGGGTACAACTAGGAGGGTAAGATCACCCAGCTCCCCATCTCCATTCTTGCCAAGTGCCTACCTTAGGCTTCTTTCCACAGCAATCAGATACTAAAAATGAGGGTTATGCACACCCAAAATCAAAGGCTCAGATTTGTAAGGTCCAAGCTAGGATGTTGCACACTATCATTTCTACAGATGTCCATTGGCCAAAACAGGTCACAGAGCAGGCAGGATGTGGGAGTAGGAAGTGTGGAGTGGCATCACAGGATCAGCCCTGAGATGGGGCAGGCTGAGACAGCTTTTTTTGTAGTACCATCAGACACAAACATGAGGCAGTTAGTACACCATCTCCTAGAGAGAACCTCTTGTATCTTCTGGTTTGAACCTTTGGTTTCACCCAGTACACCGTTCACAGCATGATTCTGCTATAACAAAGCCGTTTAAGATGGGCTTGCTGTGCAAGTACAAGGACCTGAGTTTGTTTTTCCAGAACCCACGTGAAAATGTGGCTGTGGTGAATCAAGGTCTTTCCTGGGCCAGACACAGGCATGTTCCATGGCCTTCCACGTATTGTATTCCCAGGATACTCCCTGCGTTGATATAGTTCCATAATGAATTTTAAACCTAGAATTTACCTTCTTCTACTGGGCCATTTGCTAACCCTTGAGATTTTTGCCACCTCTGACACTTCACACAGGTCATGGTCCTTCTCTGTGTGCCATGGCATCTTGTACACATAGGTATCTGAGCGGACATAGCAGTCCTTAGCTCTGTCCCCACTGGGTGGAAGAGCAGGATCTCTAGGTATCCCCAGTATAGACCTCCTTTAACAAAGAGCCCTACATAGATACAATAAGAGGTCAGGAAACTTGTACAGTCAAGTTATTGTAGGCACGTGACCAAGCAGCGGAGTAACTGGGAGAGAGACCAGAAAAGCCTAAACAGGAAGAAGGTGGGTGTGCTAAAGAGAGCTGGGGTTGGAGAGGGCTCGCAGTAGTAGATAGAACCAAAGAACTGAGATGGGAGTGGTGAGAGCGATGAAGAGGATGATACACAGCAATGAAGGACACAGAACAAGGACAGTAGAACAGAACGTGTGATTCAACAGGAGAGATGCCAATCATGGTAAAGGTTAAGAAAGAACTAATGGAAAGCTAGCAATGGAAAGAGGTGGCTTAGCATCAACACCCATGGGAATAAAGCAAGAAGCACCCAGGAGAGCACCCTAACTTGGAACCAAAAGGTAGAACACTCCACAAACCAAGCTGTCAATCTATTCCACTTGACCAAATATCGTCACTGGGCCAAACTGCCTGAATAACTTTAAAGTGAGCTGTGCGCTTGCACGCCAGCGGCTACACACTTGGATCCTACACTCTAGTTGACATGTTGCATTATTGGGGAACTGAGGAGAGGCGATGTGGCAGTAAAGAGTCAACCATGAAAGATCTACCTGGAAAGAACTCTTAGTCTTATTTGGGGAATGGGGGAACAGACTATAAAGAAAGCAATCTAATTTGACACGAGAAAAAGAGTTTCTACTAAATACCGCAAAAACGGAGGGTTGCCCATTTGACTCTGAATCAGAACTGGTATAACTCGCAGGTAACCAGCTTTTCCTGCCCACCAGGTTCTGCTGTTATCTCTTCACAGCTGTTGACTCATCTAGCCCTGGTAACCACTTTTGAGGTGGGTCCTATTGTTATCCTGAGTTTACAGGCAGGGAAAGGGGTTAAATAGCTTGCTCGAAGTCATGAGCTGGAAGTTGGACCCAGGTGGTCTGATGTTGTAATCTATGTTTTTTTGTTCTTGCAGTTATTACTGGTATATAGTAATTATACAGAATACTAGTTTCATTGTGACGTCATACACGCACATTTTATTCTCTCCCTTTTCTCCTCCACTTCACTGATCCCTCCCTCTTCACAATAGTTTCCGTTTTGCTTTTACCTCTCCTTTTTTTTCCTCTCCTCCAAAGTTTACACTAGAGAAAAAAATCAAGAGAGAAAATATGAAATGCTTGTCTATCTAAGTCTGGCTTATTTTGCGTAATATAATTTCTAGCTCCATACTTTTCTTTAAAATCCATGAGTTTTTCTTGTTATTATTATTGTCATTGAAACAGATTTAAAACTTGAAATCCTCCTGCCTCATCCTCCCAGGTACTAGAATTTATTTCTGCTCACTCGTGTGTGTGTGTATGTGTGTGTGAGAGAGAGAGAGAGAGAGAGAGAGAGAGAGAGAGAGAGAGAGAGAAAGAAAGAGAGAAAGAGAGAGAGAGATGCAGAGAGAGAGAGTAAGAAAGAGAGAAAGAGAGTGAGAAAGGGAGAGAGAGAGACGCAGAGAGAGAGAGTGAGAAAGGGAGAAAGAGAGAGATGCAGAGAGAGAAAGAGACTTGGTGAGTGAATGCCACAGCTGTATGTGTTCCCAGGGAAACCGCCAGAGGTATTAATTATATCCTGAAAGAGCAGTAGACCTGGCTTCATTTCCAACCCCCATATCAAGTGGCTGATAGCCACCTGGAACTCTACCTCTCAAAGATCTGACTATCTCCTCTGGCCTCCATAAGCACCCTTACACACACACACATGCACGCACGCACGCACACGCACACTCATAAATACATATAAATCATTATAAATGAAACAGTAAACTATTTTCGAAGCAGTGGCTTTGAGCAGCTAAGGGTGCTCCTCTTCTCCGCTTCCTTAATGGCCGAAATCTGCTTCAGTCCCTACCTACATAGCTTCCTTTCCAGTATATCCAGAAACCTGATTCAGTTCTCTGTATACGTCGGTCCTTCCAACTGTTTTCCAAACTTATGATTTTGCACACAAAGATTCTTTAAGTCAATCTCTAAATAAAATGAACTATATTCTAGAATCTTCTTCCGTTCTTCTGGACTTACTCACCCCATTCTCAAACTCTCGCCTGGCTCTCACTGAACTTTCCCTTCCTCCTTCCCCTTTCATTCACTCTTATGTATTTTGAGTGCAATACTTAAAAAAATGCCCTGAACAAATTTTAAATGTTGCATTCTGTCTAGGGGTATGTGACTGAGCAGATGTTGATCATGTGTTTAATATCTAGTGCCACACGCAAGCGTGCAAAGACAATTCTCATTCTCTCTCCCCCCCCCCTTTATGCACTCACACACTGACACACACAGAAGGAGTGTGATACTGATTACTGTGCCTTGCAGAGAACTATTAATTTTTTAGTTAAAATGATTGAAAATGCAGCCTGATTCACATTCTTGAGCAATAGCCATGAAGTTTGAACTTTATGAAAATATTTTGGGAATTTGAAAAAATAATGGACTATGGGACATCTTAGAATTATTTTAGCTCATGCTAAGAGTGCTTTTTAATTTGCCTTTGAGTCAGGAGATTTTCATATGTATATAAATCAGCAAATTCGTGTCAGCTTTTGATGCTTCCTGTGATTGTTGCTTCTGATTTAACAGATTCCTGAAGCACATGGATTCAAAACACTAAAAAAGACACCCTTGTTCGAAGAAGTATTTCTTTTGTCTTTAACTTCAAAAGCATCTTGTAGAGACTAGAGATGCGGCGTAGTTGGTGGCGTGCTGGCCTAACATTCATAAAGCCTCAGGTTCAGTCCTCAGCACCCATATGATGGCTCACAACCATGGCCGTATTCCGGGGATCTCATGCCATGGGATCTGATGCCCTCTTCTTGCCTCTACAGGCAGCACCTGTGCAAGTGGTGCTCAGACAAACACACTGGTGACATACCATAAACATGATAGATGGACAGGCAGACAGGTAGACAGACAGATATTTTAAAACATCATTTTAAAAAAATCTTTTCTCTAATGGAGGGTCACTGAGTATATGAACAACACTCCAGGGCAGGTCTCAATGCCCAGCAATCATTGACAAAATAAGCTCGATAACATTTTTGTGAATTTTTTGTTTTATTTACTTTGTTTTAGCATTTTTAAATCTTATTTGTCTTTTGTCTGTTTCTTTTGATTCTCATTTTTGTGGTTTTATGGGGGGCTGTTTCTTGCTGACTTTTGTTTCTTGTTTTGTTAGGGGAACAGGGAGAGAATATAAAGCTGGATAATTAAGGAGGTGGGAAGGATCTGGGGGGAGTTGAGAGAGGCAGAGAACATGAATAAAAGGTATTGTATGAAAAAAATTTTAGTTAAACCATAATGAAAGTGATTAATTAATTAAAAACAAATGTATTACCAAAAACAAAATCTAAATGATGTTATGTTTTGTTTTTGATTGGTTATAAAACATAATCAGAATTGCAATGGAGTATTTACATTTGAGAAAATGAGCAAGTTTCAGAAGCCAAACAATTAGTTGAATGTAACTGTTAGCCATGGGCCAAAGAGATACCTGTTTGGTAGAGTGTTTTAGGAGCATGTACAAAGGCCTAGTATCAGTCACCAGCAATGCTCTGAGCATGGTAACACACACCTGTAGTTGGTAGACAGCACAAAGAGGCTCAGAAGTTCAAGGTCATCCTTGGTTATGCCAGGAGTTCAGGCAAGCCTGGGCTATATAAGACCTTGTCTCAAAAGTCAGTATATATATATATATATGTAGGTACATAGATAGATAGATAGATAGATAGATAGATAGATAGATAGATAGATA
>JABTXL010012642.1:6551795-6565972 GCA_025134845.1 Neodon shergylaensis
ATAGATAGATAGATAGATAGATAGATAGATAGATAGATAGATAGATAGATAGATAGATATGCAAAAATATTAGCTTTAGAAATGAATTAGAATAAACAACTGCCTAAGTAGAGAACCTTTTTGACCCTCTTTCCAGAGGGCAGAGACCAAGTATCTGGCAGTCACTAAGGCTCCCCGCCCGCCTTTTAGCTTTATCATTATGTCATATTCAGGATCATCACTGCTAGCGTGTTCTGTTTTGGTGTATGTGAGGACTTATGAGGTTCTATGTAACTGCACACATGTGAGGGTGCAAGCCAATGCAGAAGCCAGAGGAGCACACTAGGTACCCTGCTCTAATTATCTCTGCCTTATTGCCCTAGACAGCGTCTCTCACTGAACCTGGAGCTACCTGGCCCACTGATCCTCCAGGCTCTGACCCCCCACAGTGCTGGAGTTATGGACCAAGTGCGTGGTCCAAGCCAGTGGGTGCTGGGAATCAAGGAACTTAAGTCTTCATGTTTGCACTTCCCTTCCCCTAACGAGCCATCTCCCCAGGTCCCAGCCAGTGCTTTTAGATGATGTTTATAGTCAGTCATAGATGATAAAAGGAAACTATTTTTTACAAAAGTATAAAATAAGTATAACTGAGCTAACCTACTGGGGAGAAAATCTTTAGAACATTGCTCCCCATAAAATATTTTGGATAATTTTCACCACACTTCTCCAATGCCTGAAATTTTGCCAATTTAGAATTTTGAAGGCCACGGGTCTTCTTAAAAATTCAGTGCTGCTGACATTTCCTCTGTACCTTAGACTGGTTTAGCCAATCAGGGAAAAGTGGGAATTTTTTCATTTAAATTTTATATCTGTCTAACGAGTTAAATATGTGTTGATCAGGCACCTAAGCACACTGGGCATCATTTGGATACCAAAGATACAGGGATAAAAAGAGAAAATGCTGGCCCTCAGGGAATCCACTTTCTTTCAGGAAAGGAAGACTAATGAAGTGAACACCAGCTCAGTGAGAGAAAGCTGGGTAATGGCCAGCGCCAGAAAATGTAGACAGAGGATGGAGAGCTCAGGGGAATTTTTGCAACCTGGTCTGCTTTTAGATTGCTAAAATCTAATGTATGACTCAGGAAAAAAAAACTCTCATACATGTTCATTGCCACAAATCATGGTTAAGAAAAAAAAAACAAAAACAAACAAACAAACAAAAAAAACAAGAAGGTGTTCATGAATCATTAGGTGATACAGAAACAACATGCCTTCCGTCTGCCGGACCCACACATCTTCGGACGGACGCGAGTCTTCTGTCCTCCAGGGGGGTTAGAGCCTCAGGTGGCTCTCTTTTTCTACCTCCATTCTTTTGTTACTGAGCAGGGTCCGACTGTTAGTAGTGGGCAGCGAATGCTGGCTCCTAGGTGAATATTGTCATATCTAACATGACAGCTGTAGTCCTCATGCGTAAGGTTTATCTCTCCCTTTCATTTTCAATCCCTAATCTTTCATTGCTTATGGTTGATTTTTTTTTTGCAACTAAAAAAAAATGAGCAGAAGAAACCCCAAAATGATTTAATAAATTCCCACTCATGAAGCTCAGACCAAAAAGCTTTCACTTCCTGCTCTCCTCCGACTTTCTGCCTGTGTCACCTCTGGGGGTGTTTCACCCCGCTTTGTGGCTGTGATCATTCAAGCATACTCCTGTCTCCAAACACTTCCTGGGAAGGGAACCACCCTCATTCACTTCTGGCCTCTTCTCTTAAACCCTAAAGAGAGAATCCATCTCTGAGAAACTCCTCAAGTCTTCACATGCAAAGATAAAGGCCGCAGGATATAGAATTAGGCTCTACCGCGTCACCTTAAGAAGTATTGTTTTTCTTCCTGTATCGAGGTGAGAATTCTCCCATCGATACAAGTTGGGGCATTCTTCCAATGAGCAATGATCACCTCCAGCGGCTTGAAGCAAATCAGTTTCTCAGATCTTCGCACTGCCCCATAGCAGAGTTTACTGCTACACCATAGCTGTCCTTGTTTACCCTGTATCTTCTATCTCAGCTCTCTGGTTGTATTTTATCTAAGTCATCTTCACTCTAGTTGAGCTAAGGCTGTGTGGTTTTGCAAATTAAATCCGTTGTGGGTTTCTGCATATGTCCTCCTCCTCCCTGTGTTTACTAAGCTTTTTTATCTTAAAAACATGGTACGTCTGTTTTCATCTTGACAGTTGTGCGAGGAGAGATTTGTTTGGCTCAGGGTTCTTTTAAACCAATTTGAGGCTGCTTAGAAGGACACGCTCTTAAGAATCAGAAATAAACGCTCTGGTGAAAGTGTACCTTTAGTAACGATCGAGTCCCCTTTAAAGTTTAAGTATGTGTGGAAGAGATCATGTAATCTGTGAGTCTAGACTTTATATTTTGGTCAAAGAAGATCTGTTTCTTTTTCTAAACAAGGAAGTAATTGTTAACTTTATTTTCAAATTTTAGACTTTTACCTTCTTAAACTTTGTGTGGATGTGTGTGTGTAAACGATTTGTGTGAGAGTGCTCCTGTAAAAGTCAAAGGTCAACTTCATGCCTTTGCCCTTTGTTCTGAGACAAAGTCTGACAAGGCCTTTCTTAATGTTGTACTGCACCATCAAGGCCAGATGGCTTATTCTCCTGTCTCTATGTCCTGTCCCTACCTCCTGTCTCCACCTCCTGTCCCCACGTCCTGTCTCCATCTCCTGTACCACCTCCAGTCTCCACCACCTGTCTCCTTCTCCTGTCCCCACCTCCTGTCTCCACCTCCTGACTCCATCTCCCATTTCCATCTCCTGTCTCATCTCACCTTAAAGAGCTCGGGGATTGCAGCTGGGCAACTGCATAGGGTTTTTCACATGGGTGTCAGGGATCCAAACGCATCAGGCTTGTGTGGCAGGTGCTTTTACCCACTGAGCCATCTCTCTAGCCCAAAAAAAGAAAATTTTAAGGACTACAAGTCACATAGCCAATGTAGAAACGAAGCAGGTCACATGAAAAGGCAATTTGCTTAAGGGCTATCTTTATGATGTAGGGAAAATATATTCTCAAGCTCACAGATTGAAACCAGTAATTGTTGAATGCAACAGAAGTAGCAAGATAAAAATGTATGAAATTTGTAACATAACTACATGTGAGAGATGGGGACAAAGTGAGATTCATAGATGGTTCTAATAGTTCTAGCTTGAAAGACTTAGTAGACAACAATTCTGTTGTTCAAGACAAGAGATAGAAGAGAGACATGGGTATCCAAGGAAAAACTAGAAATCCTATTTGGTTTGGCTATGCTTGTGAGATTGTTGAGCCACTTGAACAAGTCTGATGACCCCAATGTTGAAATTTTGAGAATGGAAGAAATTAGAGTGGAGTAAATTAAAAGGCCAGATGTGTCCCATAATACTTCCTTGAGGAGACAGACTAACTACAAACAGAAGCAGAAGTTGGTTGCAAAGCCAGCAGATGAGTCAGCCAGCACTGACAAGTGTGATTGACACCGGAGGAAAGAAACAAGGAAAAGACAGCACATTTGCCATTAGCAGTTGGTCCTTTCAGAGAGCAAGATGGGCAAATGTGGGCAGGGTGACCCAACTGGCAGAGGGTGGAGGAGTGACTGAGAGATAAAGAGATGGCCTGGGAAGCTTACCGGGAAAGGAAAGGGGTAGGCCACCCTGTGGCAGAAATGATGTCAGAAGTTAGGTGTTTGAAAGTGGAAAACTTGCATTGTGCTTGTCATTGGGAGTAGAGGAGACTGAAGTCACAAGAATGACAAGGGACCCAGTGAAAAAATGACATTGGGTACCCCAGGGCAGGAGTCCGTGTGTGGGATGCTCCTCAGTGACAAGGTAGGTAGAGAGAAATGAAGAAAAGAGTAGGAAACTGAGCAAATGTGTGTCTTGTGGCTTTCGTTTTCTCTTCAAAATAGACACGCTCATCTACCTAGGGTGGAGAAGGAAGAGTGATGGTTTTGGAAACTAAAAGAAAAACAACTGTGAAACAATTCAAAAGGAAACAGACCAAGATAGGATTTAAAAGAAGAAAAGCTTATAGGCAAATCCCGTTTTAAAAAAATCAGATTCATAGATTATATATTTGCTTTTGTAATTTTGGTAGAAAGAGATAAAACATTTGCTACTTAACTTTCTGTTGGTTTTTGTTTGTTTCAGGCAGGCTGGTCCTGAACTTTCTAAGTAGTCAAGGCTGTTCTTGAACTCTTGATCCTTCTGCCTCTACCTCCTGAGTGCTGGAATTACAGGCATGTGCCACCACCCCAAGCTCACTTAGCTATTTTTAAGTGTACAGTTCAATAGCATTTGCTATATTCAGGATTTTTACCCTGCTTCACTGCCAACTGTTTTCATAATTGTCTCATCGCCCAAATGGAAGCTTTGCACCCTTAGCACTCTGCATTGTCTTCCTGAGAATATGCGTGTTACAGATAGCTGATATTGCTTTGCTTTTGAACTATGATTCATAAAAGAAGAAAAAAGAAGTGATAGAAAAGTCATCATTTTTACAGAACTGTCCTTTGACTGAAGACTCCATTTGTAATTTTAATTAATTCTTTGAGAATTTCACACACGTATATAATGGAATATGATCATATCCGCCCATTCCTTGGAACTTTTCCAAATCCCCCTCTCATTTTCTTGCCCCCTCCCTTCTTTCTTTTCTTCCTTTTAAACAACAGTCCACTACATTTAGCTAGGGCTGCCCATATATACATGGGTGTTGGGGCCATGCACATACCAGTGGCCACAGCCCAAAGAAGAATGATTCTCCTCCCCAAGCAGCCCCTCAGTTAGAGGTGGAGCCTTGTAAGCTCCTCCCTCTTCATGCTTTCTGGCAGTGACAAGGCTGTTGCAATCACGAACCCACAGCAGTTGTGGTTACCTGCACAAAGTAATGACACTCTCTTCACTTCCTCTGCCATGCAGTGTAGATTAGAACTTACTTCTATAATTGTGCATCAAGGAATTTGAACACGCAGTGTATCCAGAATAGCAGCATCCTTTGGCCCCTCTGATTACTTTGCATGCATTTATCATCTATGTGCCCACAACAGTGAATACCTTTCCCCCATCCCAACGATAACACAGATTTATACACTGGTGAACTTTTCCTATTCAGCAGTCGATTTCAGAAAGCCATTTGATTCATTGGAGTATGTGTTACTAAAACACAAGTTCTTTTTTTTAAAAAAAAAACAGCTGTTTATGCATCATCTAGAAAAATGAGCCATTATGCAAACAAGCACCCTCTGCTCTTTGTCATATGTGGGTGATGGGAACAGATCTCTAAAAGGGGTATCAGACTCAGCTGTATTTAATGGAAATGTTTTCCTGCTCTATGAAAGCAGGTTATAATAAGAAACTTCAGTGGAGGAAATGTCTGGTGTTTTGGTCATCTCTGTAGAATCACGTGTTCATATGTGTGTGTGTAGAGCCTGAACAAGAGATAGGGAAATTCCTGAATTAGGAACGAATGACAAGGCCTCTTCTTGTGGCCTGTACTATAGACAGGCCTTTACATTGATAGCTGCAGATACAACTGCTGGCAACCACAGTGTCAGCTAGACACCAGAACTCACCACTACCCTCTAAATTTTGCTGACCCAACCTACCAAAAAGAGGAACTACTTTTCTATCTTCTCACTTCCCCAAACTTAGCTGCCCTAATCCAACGCTAGTCAAAAACAGTTATGAGATTATCTTGATTTCATTCATGGAGATGGGGAACGCCTGCCCTCTGTGGGTGGCATCATACCCTGATGGGATCCCGAGCTGCCTAAGTGGAGAAGAAATGAGCAGCAATATGCATTCATTGCCCGTTTCCTCTTCCTCCTCCCCGCTCCTTCTTCACGTGTGTGTGTGTGTGTGTGTGTGTGTGTGTGTGTGTGTGTGTATCATGGTCCTCTGTAGAGATCAGAGTACAGCTTGTAAGAGGTGGTTCTCATCATGTGTTGATCCAGAGACCATATTCAAGTAGTCAGGTTTGGTAGTAGAGGTCTTTACCTTCTGAGCCATCTCATTGGCTCCTGTCTGCTCCTTAACTATGAATGCCGTGTCACCATCTGCCTGAGTTCTCTTCTCCCTTAAGTTGCAAGAGTATTTTATCATGCCGGGCGATGGTGGCGCACACCTTTAATCCCAGTACTCGGGAGGCAGAGGCAGGCGGATCTCTGTGAGTTTGAGGCCAGCCTGGTCTACAAGAGCTAGTTCCAGGACAGGAACCAAAAACCACAGAGAAACCCTGTCTCGGAAAAAATCAAAAAAAAAAAAAAAAAAAAAACAGCAACAGCAACTACGAACCCTAGGAAAGCAGATATGCTCTTATTTATACTTCAATGGAGTTAATAACTCTCACAGTCCAGTCCAGGGAATCATAAAACCCCAAAACTCCTCCAGAGAGTTTGTGAAGCTGTTTTTACACTGCTGGTAAGGTCTTCTTTTCCTTTTCCTTTTGTATGTGGGTGAAGTTTTCTAGAACGGGTCTGATAGCAATGAACAGAGAACAGAAACCCATATAAAGCCAGGCATTTAGAAGATTTGCAAAGAGTCTGGTGATATAGGTCACTTGCTTAACATGGCCGGAGTCCTAGGTTCAGTCCTTAGTACTGACAGAGAGGGGGAAGGCAGAGGGAAAGAGAGAGAGAGAGAGAACATCAAACAAATTGTTAAAATAAGAACACTTTTTTCAGCAATATTTTTGCTTTAGAAATACGATGTTGTATCGTGAAACACATTATTTATATTGTCATCACATAGTTGATTTATATTATATTTCATTGAGAAATAGTGTAACTTTTTTGTTATATTTTCTAGTATGAAAAATATCCCAATCCACATAATTGAGCTCTCCTTATAGAGTGAGCTGGAATGTAGCTCAGCTGGTAGAATGTGTGCCCAGTATACAAGCAGGGCTGGGTTCAATCCCCAGTGTCTCATAGATTGGGGGTGGTGGTGCACAGCTATAATCCCACTACCTGGGAAGTAGGAGTGTCCAAGATCATCTGTGACTGCATAGACAGTTCAAGGCCAGCCTGGGCTACATGAAACCCTGCCTCCAAAGAAAGGGAAGGAGAAAGGATGGGAGGAAGAAATGTCAAGACAAAATGTGAGGATAACCTTTTGCAGAGCAGAGATGAGCGAGAGGAGACGCATGTGCTAGAGCATCCCTGGCGCACAATGGGTAGAGATGCAGAGGAGTGCGGATAGCACCTTGCTTTGATTTCAAAGTTTGGAAAATGTGCTATATGTAGTATACATATTTTAAGGATCACACAATATATATCATGTATAAAGCTTGGAAGGTAATGAACTCCAAATTTAGTCTAGTAATTAACGTTCAAAGAGAATAGTTGAGGATACAAACTCAAAGACATTAGAAGCATCAAATGTTTCAATTATGTTTTCTTTTTGAGTTGTAATTAAAGGCATAATTGTTCATAAAGGTTTTTTTAATGGTTTTTATAAACTGATTGGATTTGTCTGTCGTATAATGTAAAACTAATACTTGTATGTAACTCAAAACCAGAAATGCAAGCAAGCTGATTTTAAAAAATGGGCAAAGGTCTTGAATAAACATTTCTTCAGAGAAGATGTGTAAATAGTCAACAAACACATGAAAAGATTCTCAGCCTCGCTGATCATTAGAAACATGCGAATTACAACCACCACAATCACACCCATTACCATGACTATTAGAAAAACAGTAGAAAGTAAGAAATGGAGACCTGGTGATTGTATGCCTCGTTTTCAGGAATGTAAAATACTATAGCTGGTATGCAAAGCTGTTAGGTGGTTCCTCAAAACATTAAAAATAGAATCCTGGGATCTAGCTCAGAGGCAGGGAACTTTCCCAGAATGCATGAGGTTCAATCCCATGCAATCAGCACCACACACACAAAAAGGAAAAATCGAATAAAACCCCAGCCCTTCTAATCAGAACATACGCAGAGGAATCCAAAGCAGGAGCCCTGAGAAATACTTGTGTATCCATGCTCGTCACCGGCTTTATTTGCAACAGCCAAGAGGTGGAGACAGCCGCAAAGTCCTTAGCAGATGAGTGGCTCAGTAAAACTAAGTACGCACACACAAGGGGCTATTACTGACTCTGGAAAAGGGAGGAATACTTCTCATGCTCTAGCAGAAAACATTGAGACCCTTATGCTGAGGGAAGAAAATCAGAGGTGACAGCCTCTGTATGATTATCCTTGAGATGTTTTGTTAGTTACACTCCCAGGTGTGATGGGTCATGCCAGAAAGCCCAACGGTTGGACCCCAAGGAAGGGAGTTGTGAGCATCACACATGAAATTGTAAATGTCATCGGAACACAAAGTAAAATATTAGTTGCCAGGGCCTGGGAAAGCAGTTGAGGTTTCCTAGGAGCAGTTTTCAAATTTTCCAGATGAAAAAGTTTGGAAATTGGTCTATGATAATAAGGATGCATATACTACTACTTCACTGCAAAATGCAAATGATCTTGATAGTGAATTGTGTTATGTGGAGTTTCCCCACAATTAAAAGGGAATTTGTATTAACTATAACAAGATTTTGTGTGACCTAGAGATTTCCAGATTTCCTTCAGTTACATAACTACCATAAAAATAAGTTAGTTATCTAATTAAATATCTTGCCCAGATTCTACACATTAGTCCAGTCCTTGACATGATTTTATACTAAGCATTCTATTCTTATAGAATATTCCACACTTTTTCTTCACTCGCATAAATCCTGCTGCAGCGAACACTGCGGAGGGGCTATGGAGATGCCTTGGAGGATAAAGGGCTTGCCACGGAAGCATGAGTGCTAAGGTTTAGATCCCTGGCAACCACATAAAAGCTGAGGCCTCCTTGTAACCCCAGAACTTTTAGGTGTTGGAGACAGATCTCTTCTGTGAGCCAGCTGGCTAGCTTAACGAACTGAATCAAATCAAAAGGGAGAACTCCAGATTGAGGGAGAGACCCTGCTTCAATAATAAAGTGGGAAGTGAAAGTGACTGAGCAAGGCACTCAAGGTCAACCTTCGGATCCACATGCACGTGTGCACACATGCATGCACATGCGCACACTCCTGACCCTAGGTACACATGGGAATGTATACTGCAGACATGTACACATGCAATAAAAGCTATTCATAAATGCCATTCTAGGAGTCTCACTAACATACTGCTTTCTTAGGCATGTTGGATTGCTCTTACCTTGTGAACCTTGGACACTGTATAGAACTGGATTGCATTACTTGGATAGCCCCACTAGTGATTCTTCACATCTCTGGGACTGAACGTTTACCCAGCTTTTTGTGTGCATCGAACTTAGGCTTCTGAGATGAGGGCTTTACTAGCTGAGCCACACCATGTTAAACAAAGTTTAACATGTTTAAGTGTGTGAATTGGTTCCCTAAAGACACTGACCTTGCTCTGCATCTCTGACCGCTATCTATCGCCACAAGTGTTTCATCTTCACAAACAACAGCTCTGTACCTGTTAGGAAGTAATCCCATTTCCTCCTCTTGGCCTTGGCATTCTCTCTGTCCTCAGCATCTGACCAGCCTAGTTCTCTTATGAAAATGTATGTACCTCTCATCACTGTGACTTAGTTCACTTAGCACAGTGTTAAGGCCCGTCTGTGTTGTAGTGTGTGTCAAAGCCTCCTTCTTTAGGTCTGAATATTACTGGTGCTGAGGTTTGGTTCCCCAGCACCCAGGCAGTAGCTGAGACCTCCTTATAATTATAGAACTCTTAGGAGGTGAGGGCAGATTCCCCTGGGCAAGCTGGCTAGCTAAACCAGTTGAATCAAAACAATTCAAGGTTGATTGAGAGATCCTACCTCAATAAAATAAGGGAATCCTAGGTCAACTCCTGGTTTCCACATGCCTGTGCATGCACAGACACACAGTTGTGACAATATATACACACATATATACACACATATATACATACATGTATTACTGATGTAGTGATGAGGCGAGCAGGCCTGCTTTTAGAAGGAACAGCGGGTTGCATTCCTGAGGCCCGGCTCCTGGCTGCCTGGCTAGCTTATGCCCTAAAACAATAACACGGAAACTGTATTACACTGCCTGGCCCATTATATCTAGCCTCTTTTTGGCTAACTCTCACATCTTGATTAACCCATTTCTAATAATCTGTGTAGCACCACGAGGTGGTGGCTTACTGGGAAAGATTCAGCATGTCTGACCTGGCGGCTGGTTCCATGGCATCTGACTCACTGCCTTCTTCCTCCCAGCATTCTGTTCTGTCTACTTTGCCTATCTAAATTCTTCCCTATTAAAAGACCAAGGCAGTCTCTTTATTAACCAACGAAAGTAACACATAGACAGATGACCCACCTACATCATACTGACATAAGTCTACCCTTTTCAGCCTCAATTACATCTCCTGTAGAACTAGATATAGGTCATTTTTTTTTTCAAAAGCCACTGTTTAGAGTTAATAACAACACACAGAGAAAGATACATATACAGAAAGTAAGGCACTGGGCTCACATATTGGATGTGAATTCTATTCTCTTCCCTTCTCTTCCCATAACCCCCGTCATGTATGTTCACATATGCATATGAAGACCAGATGACACCTTAACTGTCATTTCTAGACCACATCAATCTTGGCTTTAGAGGCAGGGTCTCTCCTTGGCCTGTAGCTCAGCAGGTAGGCGAGGCTGACTTTGCAGAAAGCCCCAGGGATGTGCCCATCTCCACTTCCCCAGGGCTAGGACTACAAGCACACTGTCATGCCCAGCTTTTTGCTGTTTTCACATTTTTATAGAAAGTGAAATAGGGTCCACATGCTTGCAAGGCAGTTATTTTACTGACTAAACTATCATTCCAGCTGTCCTTCCTTTCTTTTTTAGAAAAACCATGGGTTTCATGAGCAGCAAGGGCAAGTGTACACCCTTCTCACTTCCCTAGTTCCTGATGCCACCCTTCAGTGAAGACTCTAGAATTTCTGTTGCACTTAGCTGAAAGAGTGGGAGATCTTCATGGTTTAGTAAATTGGAACCCAGCTCCCAGAGCACTAGCATTATAAAATTGTTCAGCCTTCCCACACTTTCCCTCTATCCCTACCCATTTAGATTGGTAACAAGAAAAATTGGAGCAAGCCCATCACTCAAAACATCAAAGTGTACAGAATGCATTGTGGGTTGCGCTCTTACCTGGTAGCTTAAGGAAGAGAAGGCTGACCCGTGTTGGGCTACATTAAGATACTGATATCAGGCTAAATGAATCAGATCAACATGTGAGGACCCAGTCTTTCATTATCTTAATCTGTTGTCCTTGGCCTAAGTTAATTAGAGTTAATCACTGTGGAGTTAATTATAGTACAAAAAAACATGAGGCTAACAGCGTTTTCTGCCATCACTGCAGAATGGACAAATCAGTATCTCAACGGACAGGGTGAGTGATCTTTCACAAAGGCAAGCAAGCCTGCCTGGTGAGGAACCCTGAGTGATGCTAATCTGGATGGAAAAACAAAGCCACTTTCCATAGCTAATGCCAACCAAATGACAGGAATTAAACTCAAAGTGGTGACTCTGAGACAGACAGTTCACCTTGTTTCTGACTGAATGTTTCCACTGATTCAACTCCGTGAAAAATGTATTTTGATTTGTGTGTTCGTGTGTGTGTGTGTGTGTGCATGTGTGTGTGTGTGCACACACGTGCATGTACAAAAACACATTTGTACACATTCATATGGAGGCCAGAGCTCAGATTCGGGTGTCTTTATTTCAGTTGTTCTTACCTTATTTTTTCACACAGAGTCTCTCATTGAACCTGGTCTTGCAGTGTGGCTAAACTGTCATTGGAGCCCAGAGGAGCCTCTTGTCTCAGCCTCCCCAGCTCTGGGATGATAGGCAAACCAAGCACTTTTTATGAGGTGCTGGGGATCCCACTCTGCTCCCCATGGTTGTGCTATAAGCACTTCACTCACTGACGGAGCCACTTCCCTGTCTTGATATTTTTTATTCTTTAAGGCGTAGTTTCTAAGGCGTAGTTTCTCCCAATCTTTAGAATTCCCCAAAGATGGTAATCTGCTGTCATAAACTCAATGATGTTATCAGTTTGTCTTACCTGTGTGGGGGGGGGGCGGGGGGACGGGGGAGACATTGTTACCGGCTTTGAAGCCGTGTGCAAACTAAATAAAATGTACCATTTAGCGCTATGAGACAACCTAAATACCTCCTACAGCTGGGAGTATATAGCTGCTATTCTATTTGTTTTTGAGTTTGGTTTTGGTTTTGCTTTGTTTTGTTGTTGTTGTTTTGAGACAGAGTTTCTCTGTGTAGCCCTGGCTGACCTGGAACTCACTCTGTAGATGAGGCTGGCCTCGAACTCAGACATCTGCCTGCCTCGCCTCTCAAGTGCTGGGATTAAAGGCCACCACTGCCTGGCTTTGCTGTTCTTCTCAGTCTTGACGAGAGCCTTCACAGAACACAAGCAAAGCAGAGCCACTGTCACTTCAACTAAGAGGAATGTAGTTGGTAATGGGTGACAGAGCCCGATATGGTGACGAATGCTTGTCATCCAAGCACTGAAGAGACAGACAATAGTGCTTCAAGTCTGAGTCCAAGCTAGGACACAACACTGACTTCAAAATCAGCCTGGGCTACATGGCAGGACTTTGTCTCATAAAAAACAAACAATCAAACAGGGCTTTGTGTGATGGTCCATTCCTGGGTGGGGGTGGGGGGGCGACTGAAGTAGGAGGCCACAAGTCTGAGGCCAGCCTAAGCTTGTTGTAAGACCTGTCTACAGGGAAAAACAGAAACAAACTCAGTCCTCGGGACAGTGGTGCGACCTAATTGAACAGCGTGACTTGTGTTTCTGTCCCATCATGCTGTTTCTTCCCACACAGCACCTCAGCCCTGTTGAGTTTGTAGCTCTGAAGAACAGTTCCATGGGAAGCCTTGTCAGCAAGCCCGCTTTGTTAGGAGGAAGTTCATTGGATGACGGTGTGTTCGGAGTCTGGAGGCGTGTGTTCGCTTTACTCACGTAACCACAGAGTAGCGGTTAGTTTCTCTCAGAGATAAGAGTGACAGGAGCTGATGCCGACTTTAAAATGCTCATGAACTCTTCTTTTGAGAAGATACCTGGTGATTTAGTCATGATGGTGGTGGTAGCTAGTCAGGTATGAGCTGCCTTAAAGGTTGTACCCCTTCCCGTACAATCAACAGTTTATCAACCCAGGAACTGAAATAGCATGGCTCTGGTCACAGATCCGAAGACTGCGGTCTGGGTGCAGTCTCTGGCCCTAAGTGGAAATGTCCTAGACTGTGCAGAAGATCACACGATGGCTATCAAGCAGGAGGGCTTTCTGCTAAAGAACAAAGATCCATTGTCCCTTTCCTTAAGGATTCACTCAAGTGGGCCTCTCACTTGGGCAGGAAATCCACCGTTCTAGGGGCTTTATAAAGCTCACCTAAAAATGGAGGCAAGAGCAAGGGTCTCTGACCACTGTGGGCTCTCAGGGTGACAGTGCTTTTCTTTACTGTGGTCTCTTGGCCATTGTCCACTCTCACCCTCAAGAGTTCTCCATATTGTTCTAAGAGTTCTATTTATCTTCTGTGCTGGGTTCTACGTGTCCTCTGAACTCATTTGATGGAAATAAGAGGGACTGGAGAGTCTGGGGAGGGCAGAGAGAGGTCCTTATAGCCATGACAGGTTTCTCGTGTTTGCCTCTCCACCTTCCCACAGATTTTGTTGTTTATTTTTTCTTCCACCTGGATACAGAAGCCTGGCTGGGACACGCAGACAAGGACAGATAATTGAGCGCGTATGGCTTTGCCGCAGCTGGGTATTTTCAACACGCCTAAGCTCCACCAGCGGGACGTTTTTTCTTTCTTTCTTTTCAAAAGTACACAAAGCAGGATGTGAGCTCACCAGTTACACAGCACACAGAAACACAGGAACTGTGGGGCTAACTGAGAACCGTACTTCAAAGGGTAGTGGAGAGGTGCCCTGCTTCCTGCCTTCTCTGAGAGCTACACTCTCTCCAGAGGACCCATAAGTGGGACTCCAGAGAAGCTCACCTCCCAGCCTGTGAGTTTTCTCAGAGGCTTAAAGAAGGAATTGCATGCTGATAAAGGGCACTTAGATGACAAAGTTTCCTTCTAGCTTTGGGAACCTCTGTGTGTGTGTGTGTGTGTGTGTGTGTGTGTGTGTG
>JABTXL010012642.1:6566072-6612263 GCA_025134845.1 Neodon shergylaensis
TGTGTGTGTGTGTGTGTGTGCGTGTGTGTACGTGTGTGTGCGCGCATGTGTGTGCATGTGTGTGTGCGTGTGTGTGTGCGTGTGCGTGTGTGTGTGTGTGTTGCTGAGGGATTGAACCCAGGGACTCTGCCATAGTAGGCAAGAACTCTAATACTGAGCTGTGGCCACAGCTTTGATTTTACATTTTTTTTCCTTTTTTGTTTAAGATAAGGTCTTGATCTACATCCCAAGTAGAGCCTTGTGCTAATTTTTTTTTTGTCAACTTAACACAAATGAGAGTTCCCTGGGAAGAGGGAACTGGCTTGTCTAACATATTTTTTATTAATGACTGATGTGGGGGTCCAGCCCATTGTAGGTGGTGCTTCCTCCTTCCTCTGGTCCTGGATTGCTCAAGAAGCAAAGCATGATGGACAAAGCAGTAAGCAGCATCCCTCCTCCATGGTCACTACTTCAGCTCCTCCCTCCAGGTTCCTGCTCTGCTTGAGTTCCTGCGTTAATTTCTCTCAGGGACCACGATGGGGACGTGTAAGCCAAAGAAAACCTGTGCTTCTTAAATGGCTTTCGGTCAGTGTTCTGTTATAGCAATATAGCAAAAGAAAACAAACCAGGACAGCCCAAACTTGTGATCCTCCTGCCTCAGCAGCCTCTGCCCCTACAGTAGCCAAGGTTATAGCCCTGTGCCTTCTGACCTCCTAGGGATTGCTTGTCTGTTTGACATAAACCTTCTGTGACCTGGAATTTGCATCCGTGTTCATAGAGTCTCTGCATCTCTCTTGTATTCCTGCAAGTACCTAAGGAAGGCACAGCATAGAGAGCCATTTTGAGCTTAGATTTCAAAGGAAAAGAGGCAAGAAAATGACCTTGTCACATCCCTGTTGCCTCTCCAAGCTGTAGTGTAAAAGTGTAACTGATAATCCTCTGAATTAAACTTAAATCGTGCTCACTCTTGTCTCAGGAAAGGTCGGCATTCTGATTTTGTGGATGCTAGGCTTCAAATCTTCATGGTTTGTCTTGGAGCTGTTGTGTTTGCCTGTTTGTCTTAATTTCTTTACATTTATTTATTGTGTCTGTGTGTCTGTGTGTGCGTGCATGCATGCGTATATGTGTATACATGTATGTGTATGTACGTGTGTGTGCACGTGCGTGTGTGCATGTGTACATATGTGAAGGCTAGAGGTCAATTTTAGATGTCTTTCTTAGTGGCTATCCACACCATTTTTTGAGACACAGTGTTTCATTGAACCTGGAACTTGCCAGAAGTCCACCTTTCTTCACATCTTCAGTGCTGGAATTAGAACCGTGCAGCAGAACCAGAGTCCTCATGCTTGCCCAGAAAACACTACTGACTGAGCCATCTTCCCAGCCAGTGATTTTAAACCTAATGGAGCAGAATTGCTTTGAGCTCAGCATTTTAATAAATTCATACAGCAATGAGATATGACCTAGAGAATAGGAAAAATCATTTGCAAGTTAAATATGAATATATTTTGGAGAATGTGCAAAGAGTAGATATTACCTCATTTGAAGAAGGAAGGCTTGGAGGTTATTTTAATATGCAACACAAACATGAGAATAAATAAGAAGGGAATACTGAATAACAATGTCTAGAACTTCACCCAAAAGAGTAACAGCTTGGAGCATACAGGAGAATTTTCGTTTATTTATATTTTAAGAAATGCATAAACGGTAATAAAGAAAAAGACTCAACCTAGATACGCTAGCATTCACCTCAGCCTCACCAGATTTCCATTTTTGTAGAATCACTGGATGAGCGAGCTCTTAAGTAATGAAAGTCTGCTTCCGTCTCATGGCAGTATTTACTAGCTCCCGGCAGGAACGTGAGTCTATGTAGCTAGTACTTAGGAAGCAAAGCTCCAATTCCAAATCTAGGAAATCGGAGGTCTTCCGAGGCAAGTCCGATTCAAGACTTGCTGTAATCACTTGTCCTGTTGCTGTGAAAAATACCTGAGGAAAGCAGTTCAAGGCAGAAAGGTTTCCTCGGCGGGCATGGCGTGAGGGTACAGTCCATCATGGCAAGGAAGCCATGGCAGCGCTAGCTTGAGGCTCCTTGACTGCCAGCTTAACACCGGTCCACAGTCAGAAGCAGTCGGGATGAATGCTGCTGGTGACCTCACTCTCTCCTTTAGATTCGGCCTGGGACCTCAGCCCATAAAACGCTACCTGCCACATTTAGGGTGGCTCTTTCCACCCCGATTATCCTAATCTAGAAAATCCCTCACCGACCTGGCCAAAGGGTTGTTCCCATCCTGACTCTAAATCTCGTCAAGCTGGAAATCAACATCCACGCCACTCCTTGTTTCTGCTTCAGTCACTAGCGTTTGTAGGCATCTAAGTCTGGAGTGAGGACGGGAAATCAGGCCAAGTTTACAGCTGACTACACGAAACAAGATGGGTCATCTGGACGCTAGAGCCAGATGGTGACACAGGCCCCTGGTAAACTAGGTGAAGGTCAAACTGAGGTCTCGCTTCAGTGCAAGACTTTATCCAGATTCAGCTCTCTAAAAGGTCAGGAGCAAAGCAGGACCTATGTCTGGAGCTACCTGCCACTCCAGCTCCAGGGAAGCAGATCCCCCCTTCTGGACTCTGTTGATACTGTACACGCATGCACATATCCACGCACCAACATACACCACCTACATAAATAAAAATAAAATAGATCTTTACCAAAAAATGAGCATGCCGGGGAACTAAGACTTTAGAATTTTATGGTGGACAGAATACAGAAATTTAGTCAGCTCCTATTTCCAGAGGAGTTAACTGTTGAATGCAGCCTCCCCAAAAGTCTATTTGTTCTTTGCCTGCATTGATGAACCTCTAGTGGATTCTACTCCAACTTCTGCTCAAACAATATCTGAAGAACATTGATTATTCTGGATATGTTTTATAAGCACGTGGGCACAAAGAAAAAATGTCTACCTTCACTGAGCCTTTAGGGACATATAAATCAGAACGAGTTATGCATCCTGACTATCGCAGCAACTGTGTTACCAAGAAGGAAGTAGATAAGGGTGGATGCTGTACAAAACAGAAACCCATGCCTTGCTGATGGAAACATAAAGGGCACATTCACTGCCGAAAACAGCACAGTGGTTCCTTGCACAGCTAAACAGAATACCGCCTGATCCAGCCATTCCTTTCTTCAGTGCTCCCAAAAGAACTGAGACGGGGACTCAGGTGCTTGCTCCCCAGTCTTCACGTCACCATCACGCGGTGCATCCAGACAGCAGGAGCTGCTCATCAAGAGGAGAACAGACAAGCCAATTGGCCTATCCATAGTGTAATATGAAAGGAGCAGGGACTTGGGGGGGCAGCTCAGTCAGTAAGATGATGGCTGTGCAAGCAGGATCCCTGTGTGAAAAGGCCAAGCTTAGTGGTCCGCATTCAGTGCCACAGCTGGGAGATGGAAATGACAGGTGAATCCCTTAGGCTTGCTGACTGGCCTGCCTACCTGAATTGGTGAGTTCCAGACCAATGAGAGATCCTATCTCAAAAGACAAGGTGGGCAGTACCCTGAGGAACAGCTCAAGGTTTACCTTTGGCTTCCACACACGTGGAAGACACACACACACACACACACACACACACACACACACATACACATACTGCAAAACAGATGAACCCCAAAAACGTATGTGAAGGTGAAAAAAATTCCAACATACATGGTGGACCTAGAACGGCCAGTTCCATCAGGTCAGGAAGCAGAATGGCAGTGTGGAGGGCTTATGCGGGGTGTGGGTGTTAGTGTTCAATAGTACAGAGTTAGGGCTTCGAATAAAAAGGATGTTCTGGAAACTGATGGCAACGGTAATTGGGCCAGGATATGAACACGCTAGGGTCATTGAATTGTGAACTTCAAAGAGTAGCATAGTAAAGTTTATGTTCAGTGTATGTCACCAACATAAAACCTATGAAGCCTAAATTCACTACCCTGACAGGAGCGACTGCACAGAGAACTTTGTGCAGCTCTTGTACCTGTGCGAAGGTGATCACAATCATTGAGTCCGGAAAGGTGGAGAAAGAAAAGCTGACTAGAGGGGCTGGGCGTGTTTATTATGAAGAGACATTGGTGGAACAGCATGAGAGCCCTTCTTGAATTGAGGGATCAACAGCAGCAAAGCCATCGCCCTTGGACACCTTTTCAACCTAGCGTGGTGACAACGCCAAGATTAGTAGAAAAGGTGATATGGGGAAAATGATAGGCATTTCAAAACCCTCTGACCTTCCGTGGAGCCATGATTAGAGTCAGAGGACCTTGATAGCATTAAGGGTATGGAACTACAAAGCAAATTCTCCATTTTTAAATGATGTTTGGATATTCTGAGGGCACAAACTAGTGCAAATAAGTCCTGCTCTTAAGCCGTTCCCATTGTCCTTCCAACTGAGCAGTGCTACCAAATAGGAGTGGAGGACTTGGGCTTCACACTTCAAAGCAGAAGTGTTTCTCCTAAAAGGCTAAATGTTCCTCTCTCCTAAAAGGTTGCTCCAAAGTAAATTGTTCGGCCCTAGTCTGCACGCAGCCGGGCTTCCCGGGCTCACCACCAGACTCCCAGCAAGGAAATAACTGAATGCTGGAATGAACAGGTTAGTCTAGCAGTCCCGTTCCTTCTAACTGCTGCCTCCAGACTCAAGCACAGAGCCTGTCAGTGTTCCTCCACCCTGGAGCAACAGCAGGAATCGGGAAAAGAGGCCCTTCAGCCAGGTGCTGAAGACTGGAAGCCTGGGAAAGTGGCTCCAGGAGGCCTCGAGCAAATTACTCCTACAGAGAATTTGCTTTCCAACCCGCCCCCCCCGCCCCCCGCCATTTTGCCTAAAAGCTAGACTTCCCATTTATATCCCTTGCCTTTTATTGCCACATCCCCTGTGAGGAAGCTCTCAGCTGCAAAAGCCTTTGGGGGAAGGAGTATGGGGAAGGGCAGAAGCTGAACCAGAGAAAACAGTGTGTTCTGCCCTGAACTTCCTGGATATCTGGTGTGAATACCTGGAGACAGGGTGTGGCACCGTCATTGGGAGCAGCTGAGGTGACAGCTTCTTTGGAGAAGGTAGAGAAGCCTGTGAGGTGAATAATCACCACGGAAGACAACAATCGTCTTTTAATCACCAGGCCTCTGCTAGAAGGAACAGCTGCGGAGCACACAGTGGGAGCCCAAAGAGCCCAGGCAAAGATCTCAACCCAGCTCCCTCAGTGGGATGTAATTAAAAATAATTAGTTATAGAATAGCACTTAGCTTACTGAAGATCAAATAACGGAAAGCTTCCAGAATAGACCCTGAGGGAGGGAAGAACATTTGCTCCATCGTGCCTGGGGGAGTTTCTGTGGCACTTGGGTCTCACTTCTCACTTGGCTGTGACACCGTGCAGAAGCCGGCAGACAGCTTCATCTCTCTGAGTCAGGGTCTCCATCTTTAAGACAGAGGCAAGAGCAGCCCCTCCAGTGCACGGAGGCGCTAAAACAGGAGACTAGGAAAATTACTTTGACTACATAGCAGAAGTTTTAGCCCCTATCGCCACATTTTTTTTTCTAAAAGGCAAGCTGGGGTAGAGATTAATAAAAATTCCTTCTTCGTTAGAAAAAGATGAACTTTAGAAAGAAGGGTTAGCAAAGGTCCGTGAATGTCTGTGAGAGATTGTCTTTATTATGCTGATTTATGTTGGAGGACCTGCCTGGGCTGGGCTGCATCAGCATCAGTTTCTGAACTCCCAACCCTGGATTAAATAAAGGAAAAAGTTGACCAGGCCCTGGTATGCATCAATCCATAGCTCTCTACTCTTGCCTGTGGATGTAACGTGGCCAGTACTCACACACCCCTTGCTGTGTCTTTCCCACAATGACAGACTGCAATCTTGAACTCGGAGCCAAATAAACCCTTTCTCCATGTAATGCTATAAAAACTGACCATATGTGAACCCAGCACAGAGGATGACATTACTATGGGGAAACATATTTGCTGATCTGGGTAGTTTGAAGCTGAGGAATGACTTCAGTTCTCTGAACTGAGGATTTCCTACTGGGAGGCCTGGAGGACTCTTCTATGGTTCTGACATCCGGGTGCTGCCTGAATCACTTTCCACAGAAAGCTCGTGAAGGATTGGCCTTCACTGCAGCCGTGACTTGTCAAGCCAACTCTTATCAAAGCTGGAGATCTTAATGGGTGCAGCATGTGAGCTGGCACTGGATAAGCTGGTCTCACAGGGAAAACAGGCTAGGACTGGAATTGGAGGACTTGGGCCATGCCACTTCCACAGGAGCAGAAGCTGTCCCTTGAGAAGTCTTAACTCCTGAACACTACATTTCTTTCTGCTTTCTAATGGGAATGGTCCGTTCTACTTGACAAAAGTGGTACGATGACGTAATAACTTATGAAAAGAATTTTCCTCTTTGTTATAAATATGGTTTGGTTATAACAATAATCACTTCTTTTTTTTCTTTTTGGTTTTGTTTGTTTGTTTTGAGACAGGGTTTCTCTGTAGCTTTGGTGCCTGTCCTGGAACTAGCTCTTGTAGACCAGGCTGGCCTCGAACTCACAGAGATCCACCTGCCTATACCCAGCAATAACCGATTTTTCTAATGATTTTTAAGATAGCATACAGAGTGATAGGTTTCGTGAATGCGTTTTCACATATAAACTAAATTTTTTTTTCTTTCATTTGTCCCTCCCATCCCCCATCCTCCCTGCCTCTTTTCTCCCAGAGTCTGCAGGGCCCTTTGCTTTCATGCCACATGAATTCCATTACCCTTTGTTTCCCCTCCTCCCCCCTTTAGATTTCTTCCTCGTGTGTCATATCCATTTTGACTTTCATTCACTACATATTTATTCTAATAATTTTTAAGAATTAGAACTGTGGACTCTAAAAATAATCATTTAAAATCACCTAAAATCAAATCAATCCAAGATAACATTTTGGTCCAAACATTCTCTCACTAAAATTAATGCATGTATATTTAAAAATAAGCTCTTGTTATAAATACTATGGTTATTATGTCTCTGATATAACCATATTGTGTAAATATTTTTACTTCAATGAGTTATAATTAGTCCATTGTAAAATAACCCATTGTAGTACAGGCTATTTGATTAAGCGATGCTGTGTTTTTTACATTAAGCTCATGCCAGTGTTAATATTATGAAATAATTCAGCAACAAGTATATCCCCACAAATATACCTTATTGTTTATTATTTAACTATAGTATTTAAATTATTTAATACATATTTTCTCTCCTTTTTAAAAGATTATACTGAGTGTGTGTGTATTTGTTTGTATGTGTTGTGTGGGTGCCCACCGAGGCCAGAAGAGGATATCAGATCCCCTGGAGCTGGAGGAACAGGCAGTTGTGAATCACCCCTTGTAGATGCTAGGAACTGAGCTCAGGCCTTCTGTAAGAGCAGTATATAGGCTAATAGATGAGTCACGCACAAGTCCCCATATCTTCTCTTAAAGAGACTGTACACATCCCTTATGGCCAGATCTGCTTCAGGATCCATATGTTATAAGGATGATAAAGTTATATATTATATATTGCCAATAAACTACACACGGGGTCATATTAATCATTTGTCTCATGTATAATCTTGTTACAAATTTAATTTGCTTCACAAGATAAATCTTTGTCTATTTTCAGAGCTTTATAAGTTTTGGAATTATAGAGATGGGATTCTGCTAATTTACGTATTTTTGATTTCTAGCAAAATTGAACTCTTTGTGTTCTATTAGCTAGCTATTCATACCGCTTTTCATATGTTGCCTTGTTTGGGCTTGTTCTATACTTTTTTATGATGTTTCCCGATGGTCACACAGATGAGTCAAGAGTATAGCCACATGGTTTACAAAGATGTGTCTGTCATTGAAAATGCTTCATTAGTGTTCATCACAACTAGCTTTTACGTAAAATACTGCTGACAGGTTCTTCTTTATGGAGTTTCTCTGTCGTGTCATATCTGAAAAGTTCTCCCTAGTTCCAAAAGATTCTAATCACTAATCTACATTATCTAGTACTTTTCCTGGTTGACTGGTTTCATTTCTTCATATCTTCTATCCACCCAACTTTTAATTTGATGTTGACCTTGATACAGCCTTCAATCAGAGGACACAGTCCCATTTACCAACAAACCTTCCCTTTCCTATTGGCTTAAAGTGTCATTTTAATTATAAACAAAACCTGCCTACACATAAAAATACATCTTAATCTGCTTCAGATCTTCTATTTTGTTCTGTTTATCTGACCTCTTTTAACACTGATTCCATAGAATTTTCTCTATTGATAAGGACTGGTGGAAAGGAGGAAATGATTAAATGGAACACAAAGATTTTTAGGACAGTAGCAATGTTCCATATGGATACTCTTGTTGTGGGAACATGGCCTTATTTTAAGTCTTTCCAAACCCATAAGACGTACAACACCAAGAATGAACTTTATTGAAAACTGTATCTTCTATGTGGTTATGATAATTGAGACAATGTATCACTCTAGTAGGGATATGGGTGGTGGGGAAACTATGTGTGACTGGAACGGGGCTTGTGGGAACCCTCTGCACTTCTCTGCTCGATTCGGGTGTAAACTTGCTCCATAAAATAAAGATAGATTAAATGAAACAAATCTAGGCAATGCTCCTGAAATCATGGCTTTATTCCTGTGAGGAATATAAAAAGGCAAATAGAGCATCGGCTAGATTGTGTTTTAGCAAGAATTATGATTCAAATACTTTGTTATTATAGAATGGTATTTATCAAATTCAGAGGTGAAGGACCAAAGTTTAAAAATTCCATTTTCTATGAGAGCTCAGATGTCTTTGTTTTCTTAGGAAATCTATTTGTGACACTTGGGTTAGTTACATTTTCCACTGTGGCAGAATACCTGGTGTAAGCAACTTAAAGGAGGAAGGTCTTACTTTAACCCATGGCTCTGGAGATTTCAGCCCATCAAAGCTGAGAGGGACAAAGTTGAACAGTTTCCATTAGGACAGCCCAGAGGCAGAGAAAAGACACGGAAGGAACTAGGCTTTCACTGGACTGGCTTTCAGGGCAAGCAGCTCTAATCTTCCGTGCAGGAGCAAAACCTATCATTAAGTCGTCTTCATGGGCAAGTGATGTCAGAGCAATAGGATTCATTCAGATGGTGGACTCTGGGCTTCTGACCCACTTCTGTCACAGAGCAGACAGATAGCATGGATATCCTGTGCTGGTTTCTCTGAGTTTCAATTCTATTATCTGTTATATGAGAATCTAGACCAAATGGCTACCAAGGACCTTTTAATTTTCAAAACGGGAGAGAGATTAGGGAATCCCTATTCTGATTTATTCACTGTTCATATAGTTTGAATCTGAAATGTCCCCCAGCTTCAGGTCCCTCAGTTGGTGTCCCAACTTGACACAGCCTAAAGTCAACTGAGAAGAGAATTTCATCCGAAGGACAGTCCAGATCAGTTTGCCTGTGGGTATGTGGAGAACAGTCTTGATGGATGCCTACTAGGAGGCTCCAGCACCCTGTAGATGGCACAGTCCCCATGCTGGTGACCTTTGGCTATCTAAGAAAGCATGAGTCTGTGAGCAAGTCAGGAAGCAGCATCCCTCCATAATGGCTACTTCAAACTCCTGCTTGAGTTTTTCCCTTGACTTCCCCCAATGAGGGACTATGACCTGGAAGTGAAAGCCAAATAAACCCTCCTCCTCCCCAAGTTGCTTTAGCTTGTGGTATTTGTCACAGCAACAGAATGAAACTGGAGCAGCTGGTAATGCAAATTGGGAGGCTGTGGAGCTTGTAGGTCGTGGGCAGGTTGCTGACAGAAGGTCCTTAAGAGCAGCTGTTGGAAGGTAAACCCCATCCCTGGTTCCTGTTGTACCTGGCCTGCCAGGATGTAAGTGGCCTCTGTCACATGCCTTTTCTGGCACGCACTGAGCTGCTCTGCCCTCCCTTCCCTGCCATGATGGGTTAAAACTGTGGAACTGTAAGCCAACATGAATCACTCAGCTCTTGCTTTTGTCAAGTATCATGACCTCAGAGAAACAAAAATAATGAGAGTAGTTGCTGGCCTTATACTTGATTCACCCTTTGACTTGTTCGTTATGAACATATTATAAGTCCATCCCGATGTTCTCCATGCACACAAATGAGATGGGAATGAGGGAAACAGAGTAAGACAGATTATCCTAATTCCCTGTGTTTCCTTCCTCCACGGTGAGCCCAGAAGTCACTGAACTTGACACGGTGATGAGGAGCATGGACCGGGGAGATGGCCTCACCACTGCCGCTTGAATATACTGATTTAGGAGGCTTCTCATCCTCAGCTATGCTGGCATATTTAACATGTAGCACCACCCTGAGCATTGTTGGTTGTTTAGTAATAGGCACGACCTCTGCCTATAGCCAGTAGCATCTGTTCCCTCTGTTTACAACAGCCAAGTCTACTGCCTCTAAACTTGAGCGAATGTCCACTGGAAGTAGCAACAAGCTGGTTGAGGAGCACAGACTTAGAGCCTCCTAAGACACAAGCACTGTGCTAGATGCTGTGCAAAATGAAGCAATGGGAAGATGCAGGCCTCTCCAGTGTGGTTTCCTCTAGTGCAGATTCTCTATCTAGAGTAGGCATCAGGCATCTGGAGTCTTTGCTGAAGCTCAGCTTGCTTCGCCCCACAGTTTTAACATGGCAGGTCCAGAGGGCTACAAGGTTTGCTTGCTGGATATTTGTCGGGTGATGTTGATATTGGAGGATCCCCCAGGGACCTATCTTAGGTGTTACTGAGTTTCTGGCTACATCCTTTATGGATGTGGTACCTGCTGTACTTGTGGCTCAAAATACTGTAAACTAATTCTTTCAGTCACACCCATTCACATTCCGTATGTTTTAAATTAGGCCTCGGGGGCCACTGAGATGGCTCAGTGAGTAAAGGAGCTGCCAAGCCTGACTACTTGAATTTGGTCCAATGAGCTACATGGTATAAGAAGAAAACCATCTCCTGCAAGCAATCTTCTGACCTCTACACGCATACTATAGTGCTCATATTCATAAATAGAAAACTTAAATGTCATTCTAGAAAATGTTTAAGAAGAAATTAGGCTTCGATGAGCTGATTAGTCAACCCACAATTCGTAAGATGTCAGAGAAAAAAATGAGTAGAGAATCCTCTAAGTTGGAGCAGTCACAGTTAAGTAATGGGTGTGTATAGTACATTAATCTTGGCCTCCTCCTAAAATACCAAGTCAGTAGTAGTGAACAGGCTAACCCAGAAATGTGGATGCTGCCTAATTTTATAGTGTACATGGAGTTGAAGCTTCAAACTTTAACACCGAGTTTTTACAATCTGTGCATTTGTAATTGGGGGACATTTCAGTATAATAAGATATGGGCAATTCACTTGAACCCAAGCACACACATCTGTCTGTATTTCTTTCCCTTCTGATCCCCTTCCCTGGGCCATCATGTCCCTGTACCTGCAGCATCCTTATGTGACAGAAATGGCCCACATCAGCATTATCTGTCCATGCTAGTGCAGAGAGGACTTCACCCAGTACTATTCTGTGGAACCCCGTCAGTTCATCTAAGGACAGCTATTTCCGCTCTCTGTGGTGATAGCAGTGAACATTGTATTTTCTCTGAAAAGTGTCACCCACCCTCAGGAGGAAGTGGGGTGTGGTGTTAAGGCAGCAGTAAACACAGGAGTGTTTTGCCATTGGTGTACCCTGCGGTGACAGCTCAGTCTGCTCTTTCTCCTGTCTGTGAGACCACGTCACAGCTCTCTGCTGATCAGGGGGTAAGAAGGCAAGAAAGTGAAGGCCAGGCTCTCAGTGCTTCATTTCCTGATCCCCTCTAAGAGGAGAAGCCAACACTCATGTCTCAAGGCTTATTTAGAGTTAAGTCCCTATCATACCCTTGTATCTGGCACAGCACCTTACAACCCCATGGGTCGTTTAGCCAATGTTTTTTGAATAAATGTTTGGGTCACCTCATCTGCTTGGTCAGTAGTTTAGGCTTTTTCTAGGCTTATGAAGTGATCCATGGTATGAGTTATATTTTTAGTAGGAAGCATTTCAAAGGACATCTGGGAAAATCTTACGAGATCATAGCTGACTTTGCCACTGGCCCCTCATAAGCACTTTCTATGAATTAAGTCTTTGACTCTTCAGAACATGGACAGACCCAATCCCTCAGAGAATCCTTCCTAGGAAGGAAACAAGTCTCCTCTATGCATAGTTTTGCACATTTGAGAACAAAGTCATGGAGCTTCAGACATTTGCTTGGGATATAGAGTTGGAATACGATAGAGTTGACTTTATATGTTGGCGGTGACAAGACATTTGCGAACCTTTATGTTTCACTCATCCCAGGGTCCCTGTGCCCCTGTGTAACTTAGCAAATGTTAGGTGACAGTGAAGCCCTGTGCCCTGGGACTTCAGCCTCAACTTCTCACTAAGGTGCCCTTTGTCTCGGGTCCAGGCCCAGCTTTTCTTCCCTGTTCTACGTGGTGCAATTTTCCTCACTGAGCATCAGCGTAGCAGGGAGAACTAGGAGAAGTCACTCCGTGGCATCAGGAAGACGGCAAAGCCACAGCCACAGAGACAGCTTCAGGGCTGCTGACACAATAGCATCATAGAGATCGTCTTCTCAGGGTCAACTTGACACACGGAGCAGAACCTTAAATTACATCTGCTCCTGTACAAGACATCTGCACGCTTGCCTTTTCACATTCAGGATTGCTGGCTGCCAGCATGGCCCAGGCTTCAGGGAGAGACCCTGTCTCAAGGGAAAAGGCAGGAGAGGGATAAAGCAGGACACTGGATGTCCTCTTTTGGCCTCTGAATAAGTGTACAGTCACATGTTCCCATATATTCACATGCTTATAAACCACACAGACATACACCCCCTACATACAAACATTCACAAGGCATACACATTAAAACTTCGAATAAGCATAAAATAAAAATTCTGGGTACTAAGAAAACATTGGGTCCTAGTCTAATTGACAGTGTTAGTTTTTGCCTATAAAATAATAATGTTTGTAGTACTTAGTGCTCAGTACTTTGGAAGATAGGCATAGAGAGGTATTTAACTGATCCAAAGATTCTTTAAGAATCTTCTAATTGGGAAAACTTACTCCCACCCCTCGAGTCAAAGCTGCCCCGGAATTTTCTTTGACCAGCTGTATGTGGCAGAACTATGTTGACTGAGTTCCGTGTCCAGCCTTGAAAGGCTCAGCAGTGTGCTTCCTTCTGACCCTCTTCTAGGGCCACTGCCATACAGACAAGCCCAGGATGCTTCCAGGAGGATGAGGGACCTCATAGACAGAGAAGCCGAGCTGGCCTAGCTGTCCCCACTGAGCCAACCCCACATGCCCTAAGATGTGAGCTATCCAACTGAGCACATCTCTAATTGATGGCAATTAATTGTGAGCAATAAATAAACGGCTGGTATTTAAGTCCCAAAGTCATTTGTTGTATGATAAAAAAAAAAAACAAAAACTCAAACAGCAGGAAAAACGGGCAAGGCCCAGTTGTATCTTCATGAGATCTAAAGGCAGAATATAAATTTACAAATCCTTCTTTTATTAAATACATTAAGTCTCTCAGGAAAGAATGGTGTAGACCTGTAATGTCAGATATTCAGAGGAGATCACAAGATTAAGCCATTAAGGAATCTTTAAGTTCAATCTCTAGTGCTAGCAAAGAAAAAAGAACCAAGCATAACACGAAGTTTTTATCATGAGTAAGATTGTAGGAGTGAGGAAATGAAGTTGGGATGGGGAAAGAAGTCTTAATGAACTGAGACATAAACGGGGCCCTTAAAGGATGGAAGGCTAGAAAGATGGCCATTGGGCACGAGCATGAAAGGATGGCCATGTGGAAACAGGAACAGTGGAAACAGACCCCTAAACATGGACATGGACTGTGCTCAGCAAACAGAGAGTTCCAGGTAGCTTCTCTGTGGGAGAAAAGCATTAATTAAGCCCAAAACATAAAGGCTTTGAAATGCTAGCCTAAGAATTATGATTTACTCAATAAAGATTCACAGTTCTTCCTTAGTCATTGGGGTAATTTAATCAGAATGATGCTTTTGTGGCTCCATCCATGAAAGTAGGACTTATTGACACACATCTTTGTGTGTCAGGAAACAGAACACAGGTCAGAACCTGGGATGCATATAACCTTAACGGCCATCCTAGTGGCCAACTTCTGTTGGCCCTATTTTCAGAACACTCTGTGACCTTCAGAATAATGCTATAGTATAAGCACAAAATAAAAGCCTGTGGGAGACATTGCAAAGTCAATTATAACAATTATATTTTGCTAAGCAATTATAATTGGAAGTCAAATTCTTTGGTTTCTTCATTCTCGAGTTTAATTCTAATTACAGTGCATCTTCTCTTCTGCACATTGAACATTTTGAGCCAAATGAAAGCTGTTGGGTTTTGTTTGTTTGTTTGTTTTGTTGGTTGGTTGGTTGGTTGGCGATTTGGTTGGTCTGGTTGTTTTGAAACAGGTCTCATTATTAAATAGCCCAGGTTGGTCTCAAACATAGGATCCTGCCTCAGCCTTCCGAGTCCTGGGAATAACAACAAGTGCAACCATGTCTAACTAGGCTACAGTTTTTGTTGTTATTGTTGTTGTTGTTTCTTTTTTTAATTTTCCTCACTCTTTTTTAGCAAAATGTAGCAATGAAATATTGTCCATTTTTTTTAGTTAAAAAAATAAGCTAAGTGCTAGGGAGTTGGCTCATTCAGTAAAGTGTTTGTTATGCAAATATGAGGACCTGAGTTCAGACCCCAAGTACCTAGGTAGCAAGTCCAAGCATCATGTCTGTGTTTGCAATTCCAGTGCTGGGGAGACACACTAAGGAAAAAGATTCCAGAGGCTTGTTCAACAAGCCTAATTAGCAAAATTGGTGAGCTCTCTGAGCTCACAGTTCAATGAGAGATCCTATCTCAAAAAATAGGGGAACAAGTAATTGAAAAAGACAACCAATATCAATTTCTTACACACACACACACACACACACACACACACACACACTGGGGGGTGGTGATGGAGATGATGTCATTCCAGTCATTGAGCTCATGAGAACATCGATCTTCTGCCTATGACAAATGCTGGGAAGCTTCCTTTACTGTCCACTTTCTCTACAACTCTGCAACCCCATTTGAACACTATATGTCTTTACAGGTAAGAGAACTTCATGGGCTAAGCACCAGGATTTTCATTTCCTGTGGCCTAGACTCACATCTACTGCCATTTATATCTGATCTGTACAGCATCAAATCTATTAGCCAAAGATAAATTTGATCCCACCCAGCAAGAAAACGTTGAGCTTAGAAGAGCGAAGATCCTTCAGAAATTTCGAGTATATGTAATGATAGTATTTTTCACCATCGATAGCAAAAGCATGGAAAATTGCCTGGGTGGACTGCTATCTATCATGATAAGTGTTAAAACAAGATTATTGTATCAGAGGGTAGTAAGCAGTGTAAGAGAGATATATGTAGGGTTTTATGAGGACATGCTAGCAAAACGCAGACACTGGTCACATAATTCAACCAATATGTGCCCCTAGAAGACTGTTTATCTGCTCCTCCTGCCCTACTTGGTACAAATCAATAAAGAGGAAACAGACCATTAGAAAATGTATCAGGGTTTTAATACTAATAACTAACATTGACTGAGAGTTTACTGGATGCCAATCCCATCCTAAGCACCTTTCATGTGTCTGCCCATTTAATTCTCACAGCCCTTTGAGAGTGCTAATGGTAACAGCAGTGCTTTCAAAGGAGCAAACAGGCTTAGAGGGGTGATAGAACGCCAGCAGCCGAACTCCAGAGAGCATCTGTCTTCTGCCTGGGACAGGTGCTGGGAAGTTTTCTTCGGGGTGCACTTTCTCCACAGCTGTCTGGGCTCAATTTGAACGTCAGATGTCTTTGCAGGTACAAGAAATGCACAAGAAGAAATAATGTGCACTGTTACTTTCAAGAAGTAACTTTTTTTTTGGCAAAAATGCATTGAATATCCACTATAGATGAGATGGGGGGCAGTGGACAGGCTTTTAACCCCAGTATTTGGAGGCAGAGGCAGGATGTTCTCTAGGTTCTAGGCCAACCAGGTTTGCAGAGGGAGTTCCAGGTCAGTTGGGGCTATATAGTAAGCATCTGTCATCTTCCACACACACGTGTTGTGACTTGTAGGACTGTTGTAGGCGGTGAGGAAAGGTGAAATTGTTTACAGTTCACCAAACAAAACGTGGCAACCCCAGTTCTCGGACACCATGTGCCACATGGACATTTGTTTGTACACAAGACACTCCCCTTTCTAGCATAATACCCAAGGAAATTTCTCCTCTTCTCTCCATGAGTTCTGAGCCCCTAAAAGGAGCTCACAAAACTTCTCTATGTTAATGTCATCCCTTCAGTGTTGATCATAGATCTTTATTCTTGACATAAATGTCCATGTGATGCCTGTTTTATTTTCTAGATGTCAGCATGTATGTCTTGTCATGTCACTGTGGCCAGACCTTTGGAAAGGGAACCTACACTAGTTTGGAAAACAGACACTAGCATTGAGTAAACAGTCAAAATGCTCTGGGTAAGGATGTAGAATAAATAAATCTGGGGAAACACACCCAAATCTGCATCACTTATTAAATCAGAAATCTCTGCTACCAACATTAGACCTCCAGGAGGAGAAAGTTTCACTGAGTTTCCCTCCACCCGGTAACATGAGCCCTGGCAAACCTAGAGATTCCCATCTATTCCTAAGACAGATTCAGGTTAAGCTGCTGCTGCCCAGTTAGGAGCCTAACCTGGAAATAGCCTATGACGAATCACCAAAGGTCGGCGTGGTAGTAACTTGGGCTCGAGGAGTCAAGGATCCCTCCAGACTCAAGTCAAAATCACTTTCTTACCTTTACTATGAGCAAGAGCATGAAGAGAGGAAGCAAGGATGCTGCTTTGTTACTGATACTGGATGATAGCTTCAGACCTACAGGAATTTAAGAAGAAGCAGGTGGGAAAAAAAGGGAGAGTTGGGGAGACAGGCTCAATAGATCAAGCACTTGCCGGACATGTGCAAAGACAGGAGCTCAAATCGCCAGCACCTGCATGGATGCTAGGCAAGCGTGGCAATAGCCTGCAATCCTAACACTCAAGATGCAGGGGCAGGGATCCTGGGACAAGACAGTGAACTAGAACTGCAGGAATTCACAAGCTCGGGGTTGAGCCAGAGACCCTCCATCAACAAATAAAGTGGCGAGTGATCAAGAAAGACACCCACGTCAACTCTAGGCCACCACATGCACACGCTCACACAAACACATGTACCCACACATACACACATATATGCTCATCACACACACACACACACACACACACATATATATATATATGCAGGGAAACATAAAGGAAAAGGTGTTTGGCAGAGCAAGCAGAGATGGAGCTAGCTGCAGGTGAAGATGCAGGCTTAGGGTGTCAATGAAATGGCGCAGCCATAAAGAGCATACGCTGCTCTTGCGGAGGACCAGAGGTGGGTTCCCAGCATCACACGCAATGGCTCATAGCTGCCTATATCTCCAACTCCGGTGTTCAGCAATGGCTTCTGGCTTCCTTGGCTATGTGCATGCTTTCATACATACACACAGATGCACAAGTAAATAAAATCATACATCTTTTAAAATTTGAAAAAAGAATCACACGTTGAAACCTGTAGCCAACACTGTGGTGATTTCCATGTAAAGCTCTGAGGAAACATATTAGGAACCCTGGCCTTTATGAGGTCCTTTGCCTTTAGGGTGAGGCACAACCAGAAAATGGTCAATGGCTTGGAGGTTTTTTAAAGTGGTTCGTAACATTTAGTAGTTTAATTGCTTGTGTCTGTATGAGCGTGTGTTTGTCTCTGACAAGAGCAAACCATATTGAAAATGTCCAGAGTAAATACGGATCAGCTGCTAACTGCTGAGAGCCAATTCCATGACACACAGAAATAGACTACGTAAGAATGTTGTGGTGTCATATTTACTGGCGTGACTAAAATAGGCTCGGTCTTCACAAACTCATTTTCTGGTTTCTGTGCTTTGGGCACTTACTTGAAGAAAGAAAAAAGTTGGAAAATGTTTGCTTTACTGTGCAGCTATCGACCGTGACTGGCAGAATGAACCCTTAGTTCTCACTATCGAGGTTAGCCACAGGCTTTCCAAAGACCTCCAAAGCCTTTGCAGTTAAGGACCCAGCAATGTGCTTCTCAGAGGAGGAAATAAACACATTTGTTCAAGATGGATAACAGACCTATTGGGAGTGCTGGCTATCCGCGATAAGACACTAAGTGGGGATGGAATACTAAAAATAATTCTTCTCAGGGACCTGTAAATACAGCCTTTGTCTTCTGTTACTTTTCTAGAGAACAACCATGTCACCATTTCTTCGAATTGGTTTATCCAACTTTGACTGTGGTACCTGCCAGTCTTGTCAGAGCGAGGCCGTGAACCCCTACTGTGCTGTGCTTGTCAAAGAGTATGTGGAATCAGGTAAGTTAATTGGGGTCAGGGTGGGGAGGAAGAAGAGGGGGTGGGGGCTAGGCTAGACAAGCCTGTGGGAGACAAGACCTTCCTCATCATTTTAGGACATCTGATGGAACTGACTTTCACAGTTTAGGATGCTGGTACCCAGCAAAGACTAAAGACTTTCTTAAGGACCCATGTTTAGTGATGGATTCTGACCAGATCTATTCACTGTATCATTTTCCCCACATAAACAGAGATAAGGAAAGTATCAAATTGGGGAAATTAGACAAGGGGCTAGTGGAGAAGAAATCTAGTAAAGTGGAGTAGATTATGTACTTCCTGTGCTAACAACTCCTTGTTTTCAATGACTACAGATAAAGCCTGTCTAATCCTAGATCTTGGGATTAACTCTAAAGACTGCTGTGTCACTGCCTTCTCTGAGAAAGTTAGGAAAGAGTCAGCTAGAATTCTACATGAATAAAAGAATATTTCTGTTTTATTAACTGTGACTATATACAGGCAATACATGAGGAGGAGGAAATTGGAGTCATGTCCCTAAGATTGATTTTGTGAGTTTAGACAGCTCTGTCAAAACAATCCCATTGGGTAAAGAATCTTTTGGTGATTATGCCCTCTGGTTCCCACTTGATCCAAACCTCTTCATTTCAGTATTCTTAAGTCTCTTCCAAAGGAAAGGAAGGAAGCTATTTATTCCCAGACCTTCCCAGCCTTTCTGCCCTGTTTTGTATTCCTGCATGCAGAAGGATAGTTGTATAGGATGTATCTCAATTCAGTTACACACACACACACACTGATGGAGAGTCACTGTGAGAGCACTGGGGATAGAGCAGACAGAAAATCACTCAGTGTCTACAAAGAGGACCCTTCCTTCAGACTTTGCAGTCTCACAGAGGAAGGCAGGTGATCAGCAGTTAAGGTGTGATGACTAGCAATGGGGGCTGAGAAGATAAAGCAAGGCAAGAGGGGAAAGGGGCAGAGAAGCAAACATTATTCTCAATGGAGTGGCCCTAAAATGGTCTCTTCCAGAGGCTGGGAACATCTGTGGATACGGGAAGAAACTGAGGCATGCATTGAGAGCCTCTCACTAGATGCTGAAAATGCCGAGTTCTGGGATTCCAAATTTTATCATGCTGTGTCCCCCACCCCCACCTCCCTTCATGCTCCCTTCCTCCCACTGGTGCATCAAAGCCTAGGAGACTGTCTGGATGCTCTTGATTTCTCTTCCACCCAGACTCCTCCACTGTCTTAAAAGTGAAAATGCTGCTAGCTTCCACCTAAAGTCTTGCAAAGGTCACAGACATCTTTGAAGTGTAAAATGGCTGAGTCTTTTCAAAGCTGCTTTTGACTTAATGGGTCTTGTGGATCTGGCCCTCTTTCCAAACTCAGGTCTCACTGACATTTGCCTCCTGCCAATCTTTCTTTTTTTTCTTGTCTTTTCTTTTTTTTTTTTTTTCCCTTTCCTATTCTTTGGGCCTGCTTTTGAAGTTGATCTCAGCCATATGGACCAAGAGACCCTGTCAGAAAAAAAAATGAAACAAAACTGTTTTTCCAACAGATTAGTCAGTGGGATTTGGATATTTATTTTTTAGTTTTGTTCAAGTTATGTTCTGAAAAGAAATCGCTCTAGATATTACCTAACTAAGATTCCTTTCCCAGAATTTAAACAGCTTGCCATATTCAGGGTGTGAGGTTGCATTTTTCATGATGAATCAGGGGAATGGGAGCACACAGGAAACGGTGCTGTCAGCCTGGGACCCTTTGGAAACATCAGCCCTTGCTGGACACACATAGACAGGCATGCTGGTTAATTTTAACTATCAATTTGACAGTCTAGAATCACCTGGGAAGAGCACCTTAGTGAGGAATTACCTAGATTATGTTGACCTGTGTGCAGTCTTTGAGGAATTATCTTGACTGTTAATTGGCGTAGGAACTCCCAGTCCATTTGAGTGGCACCATCCCCTAGGCAGGGGTCCATGAACAGGGGAAAGCCAGTCAAAAACAGGCGATCAAACAAGTAGGCTTGCAAGAATGTATTTCTCTTGCTCTTGATCGTTGTGCTATGACTAGCTGCTTGAGTTCCTTCTTAGTGATAGACTGTAGCCTGGGATTTAACCCAAATAAGCCCTTTCTTCTCTAAGTTGCTTTCTGTCAGGGTGTTTTATCACAGCAACAGAGATGAAACTAGAACAACAGGATTCTGAGTTCTGGTCTATGTTTTGGGTCATTCTTAACCTAGTTCCTGACTCTTGGATGCCTGCCCTTCTCTGAGCATGAAGAATGGATATAGTGAAAAGGAATAATTTAATAGGGAAGCTTAGAGAATATGATAAATAATATCATTGTTGATTTTCAAAGAACCCAATCTATCATTTTTTTTTTAACCTAACCATAAAAATCTCCCCCTCCTTTTACGGAAACTCATGAGTTCCCAACCCCAAACTGGAGAGCTATTGGCAGTTGGTGGTTTCTGAGGTAGAGTGAGTCAGGTTTCTTTAAAGGTGTAACTCCTGGTATGTTGGCCAGGCCCCATTAGTTGTCTCTACACCAATGTATATGGAGAATACAGAAAACTGGACTTGCTGGAGGATAAAGGAGGAGGAGGAGGAGAAAGAGAAGAAGAAGGAAGAGGAAGGAAAAAGAAGAGGAGAAGGAGGAGGAAAAGAGTCAGTGTTGAGGAAACTATGTTAGGAGGAAATGGGGTGTGGAGGGTGGATCAGAGGTGAATCTGGGAGGAATTACAAAGGTGGAAACTATCATATCATAATACATTGTATTTTTGTATGAATGTCTCAAAGACTTAATGAAAATGTATATTAACATTTTAATCACCTCCTTCCTATTCAATCCTTCACAGTGTCACAGTTTATACCTCTACTGGCCATGTTTTTCTAAAGCTTGAAATTACTGCTAAACGCCCACTCTATTTAGCCTCCTGTGTTGTAAAAGAATGTCAGAATGACTTCACATTCCTACTCCAAGCAGAATGTCTCTGAATTGCTAAATATGACATTTACTAGGCTTAGTCTCAGAAGAAGCAGTCAAATACTTCTGCAGTCCTCTGCTATTGAAATGATCAAAGACTATAAACCAGAGAAGATCTCTTGTGGGTAGATGCAACAAAATGACTTAATTCCATTTGTAAACTCTTGCCCCTGCCAGGGAGCTTCTGGGAAAGATTCTTGTAAAGAACTCAACCCGGTCATGGCTCTTGTTCCTGTGACCAGGTCCTTCACTTTCCTGCCTGTCATCATGCAAGTCTGCTGTTGGCTTTGCTGGTCCCTTTTCAGCCCTTGCCAGCCTTTGCTTAGGGAGCATCGGTACTGTAAGCTATATCTTCAAAGGAGGCTGAGTGCAGAGGCATGTGCTTGTGATCACAGCACTTGAGAGGCTAATGTGGGAAGATAGAGAACTCAAGGCCAACGTGGGCTACATAGTGAATTTGAGACCAACCTGGGATGCGTAGTGACACACTATCTAAAAGAAATGGGGGTGGGAAGAAGGAAGTAAGGACTCATTTGTTTCAAAGGCTATTGTTTCCGTGTGTTTGTGGCAAATAAAAATTATTTTTTTTTAAAAAATATTAAGGGATCATTCATTATAAGTTCAACTTACGTCATTGAGCCTTTCATATAAATACAGCAGTTTTATAGGGAATTAATAGAACCAAGCTATTATAAGAAAGGAAGGTTTTAAAAGGCGTAGGTTGGGGATTTCTTTTCTTGGTTGGTGTGTCGAGAGGAGCTATGTGAGTGTGGTTGTATTTCTTGGCTTTGTGTGTGTGTGTGGTTTTCTGAGACGTGGTCTTGCCACAAAGCACAAATTGGCTGTGAACCCTCCATCCTCCTATCTCAGCCTCCCATGTGTTGGCGTTATAGGTGTTCACCACTATGCCTCGTAGCAAGGGACTGTTTTAAAGGTTATTTTCTCAGATGTTCACTCTCAAAGTGAAGAGAGAAAAAAACCATTGACTGGGAAAGGAAAATTTCCAGTTTAAGTAATTCTAAGAGGGTTGCTACTTAAACTATCCATATTGGACTTATAAAATGCAATGTGTTGCCTTGCATCTAACCATGTACCTGTCTTATTCTGCCCTAGACTGTCTCAGAATTATGTTCATGACAGCAATAGAAATGGCAACCACTATTAAATGGAATTGAATTATTCTTCAGAGTTTGTAGCAGAGTAATTAAAGAGACAATATTTTTCTCTCCCTAGAAAATGGGCAGATGTACATCCAGAAAAAACCGACCATGTACCCACCCTGGGACAGCACCTTTGATGCCCACATTAACAAGGGAAGGGTGATGCAGATCATCGTGAAGGGCAAAAATGTGGACCTCATATCGGAAACAACCGTGGAGCTCTACTCCTTGGCGGAGAGATGCCGGAAGAACAACGGAAGGACGGAAATATGGGTAAATATCAGAACTGTGAACGGTATGAGCGGTGTGCACCCAAACCTTTGTGGCTAGGTATTGGTTAAATCTGGTTCTGTCATGGAATATCTTGTTTTGTCTGTCTATGGTGACTGAAAATTTAGCTGGTTATAGTAGTCTGGGCTGGCATCCATGGTCTTTCTTAGTGTCTGCATGACTCGTGACCAGGACCTTCTGGCTTTCATTGTTTCCACTGAGAAGTTAGGTGTAATTTTGACAAATCTGCTTTAATATGTTATTTGACCTTTTTTTTTGCAGCTCTTAATATTCTTTCTTTATTCTGTATGTTTAGTGTTTTGATTATTATGTGATGAGGGGACTTTTTTTTATCAAGTCTGATATTCTGTAAGCTTCTTGTATCTTCATATGCATATCTTTCTTTAGGTTGGGAAAGTTTTCTTATATGATTTTGTTGAATATATTTTCTGTGTTGAGTTGGACTTCTTCTATCCCTATTATTCTTAAGTTTGGTCTTTTCATGTTATCCTATATTTCCTGGATATTTTATGTTAAGCTTTTGTTAGATTTAATGTTTTCTTTGACCAATGAGTCTATTTCCTCTATTGTATCTTCAATGCTTGAGATTCTCTCTTCCATCTCTTTTATTCTGCTGTTATGCTTGCATTTGTGGTTCCTGATCATTTTCTCATATTTTCCGTTTCCAGAACTTCCTTAGATTTTGTTTTCTTTATTGTCTCTATTTGTTTTCAAGTCTTGAATCATTTCTTTCATCTGTTTGATTGCTTTTTCTTGATTTTTTAAGAGATTTTATGATTTCTTCCAATATTTCATTTGTCTTTTCCTCCATTTCTTTGAGGGAATTTTTCATTTTCTCTTTAAGGGCCTCAAACATTCTCCTAAAGTTATTTTTTAGGTCATTTTCCTCTGCATCATCTATATCTGGGTGTTCAAGTCTTGCTGTTGTAGGGCCACTAGTTTTTGTTGATGTCGTGTTGGTCTTTGTGGTGTTGAGTGTGTTCTTATCTTGTCTACCCATCTTTTCCTCTGATTGGTGTAGTTAGTGCTGTGTCTCTGGCGATCAGTCTTCCAGCTGCCAGTGGATCCAAGGCTCAGATGGTTGCTCCTCACAGTGCTGTCAGGGCCATGGTTTCAGTCACCCAGAGGTCACTCAGTGTTCCCAGAGGTTGCTTGGCACTCATGAGTGTTACTCTGTAATTCTGGAGGTTGTTCGGGCCTACTCCTATGGAGGTTGCTTGCTTGGCCTGCTCAGGTAGAGGTCGCTGGCTCAGGCCTGCTCTGGTGGAGGTCATTGGATCCCTAGGCAGTCACTCCCTTGTACCTGCTGTGGCTGAGGTCTCTGCCTTGGGCCTACTCCAGTGGAGGTCACTGGCTCAGGACTGTTCTAGCAGATGTCCCTTGGCTTGGACCTACTCCCATAGAGGTCTCTGACTTGGGCCTTTTCCCTTAGAAGTTGCTCCCTTGCACCATGGAAAAATCTTCTATATAGATTGAAAGCCAGAACAAATTTCCATATGTTTATGTCATTTATGCTAAAGTAGTAAAACTCCTTACCTTTCTACCTGCTCTAATAATTCAGATTTTAGCAAGACTTCTAAAAGCTTTCAAGTTACAACTTTCACATGGGAATGATGGAAACCTAGAAATGGCGTTCTTATGTTCTTATGACCGCACATTGATTTTGTCTTCTTAAGAAAGATACATAACTCATCCTTCTGTCACTAAGTTAATATTTAAGGACAGTGACATGCCAAGATTTTTTAAGGTGCCCAAGATGACATATGTTTAGGCAATGTCATTCAACAGTACACATAGAGCACCCTTTCACTCCACTTGGGGAGAAGATTGTGGCAATTCCAACCCCTGTAGCCTGGCTACTTAGGCAAACAGGAAAGGGTAAAGAACTGGCGGGTGTTGCAGATGTTGGGTTTGGTGTGAAGGAGTTTATACAGTTCAAGCTAATGGAGATGTGGGGCTCTGGCTGGGTCTGAAACACAGGAGACAGAAGAGATAAGTTATAGAAACCCCCCACTTTCCCGTGCCTGCCTGTTTCCATGATTTTCTACTTTCCACCTAATTTATTTTGTTGAAATTAGACCTCTCTCTAATTTTTATGATAACTTACTATGCTTTCTTCTCAATGAAGGAACAGATAATCAGATTTTTTTATCCTTCTGTAATAAAGTACAGACTTCATTCACTAGCAGTTTCCCTTTCTATTTCTATCTTTTTGAAGTTGCCTTTAATTTCGCAGCCTGAGTTTTGGCAATTTCTCTCCTCTTCCTCCTCTTCCATTTTGTTTTGTTCAAACAGAATTGTGTTATGTAGTCCAGGCTAGCCTTGAACTACCAGCAGTCCTCCTGCCTCAGTCTCCCAAGTGTCAGGATTGCAGGCATGCACTAGACACAAGTGTGCACTTGTAAGACTTCATCTGCAGCCTATGACCGTTGGACGTCAGTACATAGCAGCATTCACATCCTCATATAGCCAAGTTCCATGCTTTCTGTATTTTTAAGCCTTATTTTTTTTTTGGTTATTTCTTGGTTTACTTTCATTTCAAGAGCTCCCAGACTATTTTGAATTTATCTTTTATCTGTCTTCTGAGGTTATCAGCTGTTTGAAAATTGATTTTTTTATTTAACAACAACAACAAAAAGATTTTTTCAAATTTGTCATTCATACCCATCTTGGCTATAAATGACACATTGGTGCTCCCTTTGTGTTCCCCATGGTTGCTAGTATCTGCAAGGTTTTTCCCAGTCACTCCCCAGGGCTTTATAAAACATGACTTTCCAATGGCTTGCTGACTTAATTTCCTCCATCACCAGTGCTTTCTGAATGTTGATAATTCCGTGGTGACCAAGTTTCACAGTTTCCTTTGAAAATGGGTCTCAAATTCCCCCTCCTTGTTCTGTTTTTGCCTCCATTTTTACTATACCAGAGATTAGAAAATGATGGTGTTAATTCTTATGGTCTAAAGCACTTGTCTTTACATTAATCAGTTTAAGTTTGCATGGGAGTTTATAGCTATTCCAAAAACATAGCTTTATTACATCACAAAACTCTGATGGCAGGGGTACTGCCAGTTGTCAGTCTTTCAGAGTTCATTGAAGACTTGGTGATTTGCACAAGATCACGCAGCTGAGAAATGTCCCTCAATGCTTTGAAATTTAACTCCGGGCTCAACAGAACAGCTCCTGCTGTCTCTCCTTTAGTACAGGCAACCGCTGCTATGATGATCAATAATGAGTCACTTTAAAGTCATGTCTTAATCTATATATTCCACTAATGGCATAGTATGATGGTTTTACACGTATCATATATGTATAGGTGTTTATATATACATACATGCATACATATATTCAAACACATGTGTATATAAATATTTACATAGATAAAGATATATCTATTTCCCTTCTGTGTATGCTACATTACACGGTATTCTGAATAAGTCTAGCACTTTGCTCTTCTGTCTTCTGTATGACACTGTCCATAAGTTGTATATATACATATAGTACTCGAATAATTATAATATATAGAATATATAAGTACCATGCATGTACTTTTTCTAAAATATATGTCAGATAATTTAGTAATTTAAAAACTATTCACATATGCATATATAATATATATAACATATATAAAACTTTCAAGAATCACCTAATTAAATTTTTCTTTGTTCATTTTACAAATGCTTGTTGTAATAGAAAAAGGATACTCCACGGAGTACACCCTGATCTACCTAGATGTGTAGCCCACAAAGTAAGTGAAAGAAAACCCCTCAGAGCAGAATTTATCTTTACTCCCTAGGACCTACTTCTTCCCAAGTGAGCAAGGCTTGGCATCCAGGATACTTCTGTCGTGATTAATATCTGGGGCTAAGCTCTTATGCTCTTCAGGTAAACACCCTGCAGGAAAACAGATTCCGTTTTTGAATCTTCTTTCTTCTGTCAATTTTGAACCTCAAGTAAAATGAATGAATTGCCAAGACATTCCATAAAAGGCCAGCCACTGTCCCAGGTGCTGCCCAGTTCTGATAATAATGGGCATGGTGATGATGAACTTGCATGGAGAAGAGCCAAGATCTCCTCTCTAGTGGAAATCTGCCATCAGTCATGCAGCTAGTTAAGAAGTCCTCGAGCCAGGGCTGGCTTCCCATTCTGACGATGTTTTTTCTTCTTCTCTCTCCCAGTTAGAGCTGAAACCTCAAGGCCGAATGCTAATGAATGCAAGATACTTTCTGGAAATGAGCGGCAAGTGACATTTCTTCTTTCTGTTTGGGGGTGAGGAGGGGATAACCTGTTCAGCAAAGGCTCATTTTCTGCAATATCCTAGAAAAGAGAAATGCAAAACATTCTATTAAAATTCTCAATGGTGCTCGGGCAGGAATTGAAAACAACTGTCCAGACCAGACAAACATAGAGCAAACATAAACACATGGGCGTAGTATAAATGTAAACATAAAACATTCGCGGAGCTGGTCTATAAATGGTGTAAATTCGCAAGCCTGGTGCTTTCACAGTCTCTCTATTTTAGTTTGGGAATTTACTCTGAATACAAAAGGCTGCTCCTGCATTGCTGTGTGTAAACACATTGCCTATTTATAAATGGTGTTCTAGACCCAGCATTCCACTGGCCTAGAATATGAAATAAGAAACTGAAAATATCTTCTGTAAAGCTAGTATCAAATGCAAAGGCCTTGAGTTAGTCACCTCACATCCTCTTAGGAATAAGGAAGGAATAAAAATTGCACAGCCAAAGAGTTTCAGTTCTGTGTCTCACATAAACCCGAATAGCAGAAGGTAAGCTTAGAAGCACGGTGGATACACTGGGCGCCGGGACAGTCAGGCAGTGCTGTCTCTGTGAATTAAGTGCTACTCTTGATAAAATCCTAAGTCACACAATAAGCATGTGAGCTGAACAACAATAAGCTGTGTTTAGTAAATTATTCTTACTTCAGGTTCAGTATCACTTATCCAAAAATCCTTAAGACCAGAAAAATTTCAGATTTTGAATTATTTAGGGAATTGGGGGTATTTGTTATTTGGGGATTTAAATCCAAGTCTGAACAGAATATTCTTTTATATTTCATATAAGTGTTACACACCAACCTGAAGATAATGTTATATACTATTTCAAATCATTTTGTGCATAAGGCAATGCTTTATGGCATAGAAATTTCTAGTTGTGGATCTTATCTGTGCTCAAAATATATTTGGCATTTTGGATTTTGGACTTTAGGATTCAGGATGCTCAAATTATAGCAACACAGAATGAGTTTTAGTTCAGATATTTACACGGCTTTATTTAACATATATAAGTCCTAATATGCCCAGACTCAAACAGCATTATAAGATAAACAGGGAAAACTTACACACTTACCAGGTATTTGGAAATATTGAGGCATGGTTATTAGACATTTTAGGTCTGCTAATGAGATTATAGCTGTGTGCTTTATTTTTATCATTGTTATGAAAAAAATTAAGGAAGAATTTGTTTGGGCTCAAAATTGAAGAGATACAGTCAACCATGGGGGAGGGAGGATCGTGGCAGCAAAACCACAACGCTGTGCAGATTCTAGCTCATTGGTAACTAAGTCCAAGTCACCAATAACATATCAGTGTCCCATTAAGGAAAGAGATAAAGCATTTCCCCCTTGGAGTTGTTTCATTAAGAGCAGGTCCAGATTTGAATTCCACACTTCATGCTGCCTGTGCCTTCCATCTGAATCTGTTCCTACTTGAAGGCTGTCTTGTGAATATGTCCCTGTGTCTGTCCGTGTGTCTGTCTGTGTGTATCTGTCCGTGTGTGTGTGTGTATGTGGTATGCATTGTGTTGTGTCTGTACATGCCTTAGGTGTCTGTATGTGTGAATGGTACCTGCCTGGGTGGTGTGCTGTCTGTCTCTAACAACGGGCCTCTTTCTGTCTTTAATGAGCAGCATAGAAATCATCACATGGGGAAGGGATAGGATACTTTACAGAAATCTTTAACAGTTTTAGGGAAGATTAAATCACTGACTGCGACTGATCCCAGCTAGCGCCGACTGCAAGCATCATTATTTATCAACCAATATCCATTAATGGTTGTTTTCAACTTTTAAGGTGGATTTTAGGAATTTGCTTTCCACTTCTTTATTTGCTGCTTTCAGCCAATGTGCTGATACACATATATTGTTCTGGGGCAAGAAGAGTATGCAACTTTTAATTGTAACTATGCTTCAGATTAGGTTCTAAAAGTTGATAGTGTGGGAAATCGGAGGCAGGTAAGTTTGATTGCTTCTTATTCTTGGAAAGGCAGTTTAAACAAAGAGGCTTTGTGCACAGTAGGACGGCAGTCTTCAGTGACCTCATGGTGTGTTAACTCTGGCTGTGAGGGCCAGCAGAAGTTCCAGTCTCTTACAAAGTAAGAGGTATTTTCAGAGTGTGGCATTGTCACACAGGCAGGTGATCACTCCATGCCTTGGGCCAGGAAGCAGAGAGATGAATGCGAGTGTCCCATTTGATGCTGGTGCTCATCTTGCTACTTATTATTTTTCTCTTTTCATTCATCTGGGAGCCCAGGCTATGAGATGGTATGGTCCATCTTCCCTCCTCAGCAAAAGCTCTCCAGAAACACCTTCACGGGCATTCTCAGAGGTGTGCCTCTTAGATGACTCCAAATCTAGCCACATTGCCAGGGAAGACTAACTAGAACAAGTTCACCCCCATCCACTTAAGACCCTAAACATCCCTTTAATCCAGAACATTGCTCCTGACTTCCCAAATGCCCATAGCCATCTCTTAATGCACTTAGTTCATCTCCAAGAGCCCCTCAGTCTTAATAGTTCTAAGGCAGTTATAAAATCCCAAAGTCCAAAATCTCTCTGAGAATCAAAGCAATCTCTTAATTATGAACCCCTGTAAAATCAAAAGGCAACTTTTATACTTACAATATATACAATGACATAGAGTAAACATTCTCTTCCTAAAAGAGATTTAGCGGCATAGCAAAGAAATAACAAAACTTAAACTCACCAAGGGAAATAAATTATTTTTCCATGCAGCTCCATATTTGGCATCTAAGGTTTTAAGTGGCAGCATCTGGGCTCAAATGGCCCTTCCCGTTAATTCTGTTGCCTGCACATGTGATCTGTCTTGGTCTGGTTCTATTCCGTGCCTGTTGCCTTCCTTAGCGGACATCCCACAATCCTGGTATTTCCAACATCCTGGAGTCTCTGTTCCAACTTAGGATTCATCATCAATGCTTCATAAAATGGACTCTCGGGAATTCCTTGTAGGGAATCCAACCCTGTCACTGATTGTCAGGCCTTGGTGTCTTTCTGGAACCTTGGAGTAATCCTCCATGATCCCATAGTTCTTGCGTGCCTATAAACGCAGCATCACGTCAATGATACTGACAAATATTATCGTTTGAAATGTGATCTGGCTCCTTCTACTCCAGCTTTCATGGTCTCTGCAGACCTTTTGCAACCCAAACTGATAAGACACTTGCCTAGGCAGTTGTTTTCCAACGGGGAACCCCTTCATCAGCATTCTCTGTGCATGTTCTCTCCTTTCAAGTGAGTTTAGATTTTTCACAAGCTACTGGACTGATAGGGTCTATCTGGGCAGGGGCAGAGGTGTTTATCTTTCCATTATTCCAGAACGAGCCCCGGGGCAGCATTTGTTAAACCACCTCTTACGTATTTAACTTTATGACTAGATTGTAAGTTAGGCAATATAAGCAGAAATACATGGTAATTAGATGGTTTGGTTGGGTTCCCCATTCAGTAGCTTTCAATTTCTTTTGGTTCCTAGATAACAGCTCTTTCAAAGGCCTATTTATTTACCTTCTAACAAGCTCGTAGCTCTTGTTTTCTTGGGGTATCTCACCCTTTTTTTACCCTAACGGTTGGCCTTGGCCCAGGGTAACTGATGGCAACTTCGCCTCTGCCTGTGTGCTTTAGGATGCAGCTGTTTTCTCTTCCTGTTCCTCTGTCTCAGAGACAGTCCCTCTCTTTGTTGACCTCACGCTTCATCCCTGGCAGCTCTGTACCATCAATACACTTCCTCTCTAATGTCAACTTTCCCTTTTCTCTGTGGTTTCCCTCTCCTCATTGCTGAGAGGTCCTATATTAAGCCTTCTTTTCCTAGCTTGAAAAATACATATATTAACCTTTTGCCTTTCTGGGTATTTCTTTTCTCTTTCCCTGCTGTGACATTTCTGTTCTATTCATTTTTTTTTCTTTTCTTAAGACACGATGTCAGATGGCCTGACTGACTTGATATATACTTGAAGATGACCTTCAACTCCTCATCTTCCTGCCTCCACCTCCCGAGTGCTAGGACAGGACCAGAGGTGTGCATCACTCTACTGGTGTTACGTACAGTGAGAATATAACCTATATCTTTGGGCTTGAGAGGCAAGTACTCTACCCACTGAGATACATCCCAGCCCTCACTGGCAGCTCTTGAAGATACAGTTCATATATGTTAGTCATTCTTTCTTCATTGCTCCTTTGGGTTTTTCCCCATTTTTTCTTTTATTGAAATTAGGTTATTTTTCTCACATAATATGTACTGATTATGGCTTCCCCTCCCTCTACTCCTCCTTGGTCTTCCCCACCTTCCCTCTTATCCAGTTCCACTCCTTTTATATCTCACTAGAAAGCAAACAGGCTTCTATGGGATGGCAATAAAGCAAAGCAAAATAAAATATAATACAATCTGAAACAAAAACCAACACATCAGAGTTGGAAAAACAGAAGGAAAAGAGCACAAGAGAAGGCACATGAAACAGAGATCCACTCATTTACACACTCAGAATCCCACAATTATACTAAAGTGGAAGCCACAATGTATGCAAAGGACTTACAGAGTAAAAACAGAGAAGAAAAAATATATATTAAAAATAAAAGTAAAAAATAATGAGATAATAAAAAAGGAAGGGCCCTGATGTGACATTATGAGACAAGGGACCTGCAAAGATGCCGCTGAGCTTTCTGCTGACCCTCTAGGGCTAGGCACGCAGTGGACCCCAGGAGCGGCTTGTTTCTCGGTAAGATGCCTGTGGAAGAAACTAAATGTTCATTTGGAAGTGGTTAGCAAGCCGAGATTGCTTCTGGGCTAGAGATGGGAGCATATATCCAGCTCCTTTGATTCTTAAGCCCTAAAAGTCTGGCATATATCTTGACCAATCTGCTAACATAGCTTTTTCTGAGACACTGAACCTTCTGAACAAGTTCCTATTTTTTCAACTTCTTAGACAATTGTCAATGCCAAAAGAGTCTTTTTTTTTTTACCCCTGATCTGTAAGTTTTCAATATTTTCCCTTAAATTCTCAGCTTTCTCTACTTGGTTTCTTTAGTAATTTATTTTCCTAGACCCCCAACCATCTGGATCTATTTTACACCATCACACGCTGCCTCTTATAATTAGCGCTGTTGTCTGTGTGTTCTTCATGTCTCCCTGGCTTAGCTGTAGATGCTCAATGGTTAGAAATAAAACCTCAGAACTCTGCAGAATGCTCAGCTCAGAAATTTAGATGCTCAGGATCTATCAGGGCTTGATTGACGGCAAACGAGCCAATTAAGCAAAAGATCTGGAGCTGTTTGTGCAGAAGAAATGGCCAAGCACGTCATCTCAGAGCTAAACACTGCCAATACCAAGAGATTTAAAGAAAGTCTATATTATACGCAGGCATTCCCTTATAGGGACTGTAAAGATTAGAGATGAAAGGGAGCCCCTAGAAGGAGTAAGGAAAAATTAGTTTCTGGAGTATTCTAATGTTTTTAAGTTTACTGTAGTCTAATGTATAGAAGGTTATTTACATACATACATAGATATAAATGATACAGGTATAGATTGAGATAATAGAGGTGTATATACATACTTATAATAATACAGCTAGGGCTCTAGAATGTTCATTTATTCTACAAATTACACATGTCTTATACTTTTCTTCATTCCATTTCATTAGATCTGAACTAAAACAGAAATGTCTGATTTTATTAAAGATTGACATATGCAGGTCATAATTTGTAGCTTTATCTGTATAGTTATTTCATAAATTGAGGGAGAAAATTATTAACTTAGTGACAGTCTCTCACTCACACTTACCAAGCCCAATTTATTTCCCCTAACTCCAAATAAAGTCACCTGAAAAAAAATCTATCCTGAAAGTAGTAGGCAGAGCATTGTGGCCCAGCTGAGGAACTATGAGGAAAGTATGGGGAATTCCCTGCACATAGGCGCTTGCGATTTCCGTAAAACAGACCCAGGAATGGCTGCCAAGGAAACGTGAGTCCTAAACTAGATTCAGATGGGTTCCTAGGAAAAGGCCTCTGCCTAACCAAAATCTCATGTGTCTAGCTCTTGCATTCCCAACCAACCACTATTGACAATGGAAAGTAAGGAACCTTGGTGGATACACCCACCTCAAGCGTGTGGTTAGACCTCTCACCGCTGAGCCATGATAGAAGCAATTTAGTTCCATATTGTTGATTCTTTATGTATTTGAAATATAATAAGTGCTAATTCTAAATTTCCATTTTTGCAGATAAAAAGAAACAGCAAGTGATCCAACAATCTCCAAACTATTACAAATTATGATTCTAAGCACTATAATCATTATTATCCTTGCTTTAGTGATAGATTACAGTTCTCATTGTTTCTTTATTATTTACCATGTTGATTCTTCTTCCTTTGCTGAAGTGTTTATTGCACAACTTAGTGACTTACCATTTTGTGTTCCTTGTGCATCTTGAGCATTAGCCTAGGCATTACAGGTATTCTCAGGGCTCTATCATCTTAGATTCCTTCAACCCTTTGGTAAAATTTCATCTGAGCATATGGATAATGAGACCCACAAGCCCAGGGCTGATTGAAAACATTCCAACTTGACAGTGTGAAGTAAATGGCACAAGATGACCTAGGCATGTAAAACTTAAACTATTCATTTTCTGGCACTTTCTACAACAGAGGCTGTAGTTTGTATATCTGATCACTATACCCAACAAGAACCAGAATATTAAACTTCTCCCCAAAGTTCTTTGCCCTTGCAAAGATAACGCCTTTTCATCTTTGGTACCCTGTCTAAACCCAACGCTATGCAAAGCGTACTGGCGCCACAGTTCTCTATCCTCCCCACGTCACTGTCAGTCACAATACTCTGTGGAAGTACAGACTTGAAATGTCAGGATTCTGGTTTAAAAACTCAAGAGGGTTAACTGAGCTATAGAAGCAAACAATGGACCAATCCGAACCTTTAGTAATGTGTCCTGCAGCGATTCCATACTGCCAAATTAATAACAGAAGCCTAGGGCCATTCCCATCCCCACAAGCCCTTGAAAGGCCACTGTGCGCTCAGCACTTACTGTTCTGCTTCTCCTCAAGTGCCCACCCTCTCTGCTCTGCTGTGACCATCATGTTGCCTCACTGCATCCCCTCTCTCTCTCCACAGACACAAAGGACATGAGCGACTTTGAGAACGAAGGATTCTTCGCCTTGCATCATCGCCGAGGAGCCATCAAGCAGGCCAAAGTCCATCACGTGAAGTGCCATGAGTTCACAGCCACGTTTTTCCCTCAGCCCACGTTTTGCTCTGTCTGCCATGAGTTTGTCTGGTACAATACTTGATGTTTTCCTCTCGAGCTTCAAGATATGCATTCTGTCACTGCTAAACACTACAAGCTCTACCGTGAGGGAGGGTGAAGGGCCTAGTACTGGCGAATGGTGGTCAATGGGCTCACCAGCACTGAAAAGGTCTAAAGAGCCTGATTCAACACAAGGTTTTTATAACGTGACTCTTGAAGAGGGGAACCCACTCCAGATAGAGTCTTCCATGAGTTAGCTTTCCTTGACTATGACAAAACACCCAAGACTGTCTATCACTTTTAGGAAGTGAAGGCTCATTTGGGCTGACAGTTTCAATAAAGTTTGCCTACCCCTTTTATTTTAGGTCTAAGACAAGGCAAGACATTGAGGCAGGAGAGGGATACCCATGACACCTTAAAGCATCCAAGAAGCAAGAAAGGAGAGAGGAAGTACCAGGGTCCCAGCATTCCTTCCAAGGGCACGCTCCAGTGACCTCACTTCCTTCTGCCAGATCCCATCTCTTTATGGTTCAGTTCCTGGTTCCAAAACATTAGCACATGGCTTTGGGACATTTGCCATCCAAACCATAAGAAGACCCAGTGGAGTTTTGTTTCTGACTAAATGAGAGGCTGCTGGTATATGAGGGACGGAGCAGATGAGGGTGTATTGTTATTGCAAGCAGAGCTGTCAGATTTTATAGTCAACACCTTCATCATCGCAATAGCTCCACCGCTGCCTTCCTGCACTCTGTACCGCACAGCACTCTCCCACGGTAACAAATGGCTGGAATGAAGCTCTTGGGTGTCTTCATCTCGGAGATCAGTGTAACCACACAGCAAAAGCTACGGTAGAGGGGAGCGAAATGATGCCTGTTTCTGCTCTCAACATCTGTGCCCGCTAAGAGATGCTGGTCCCCTCGGGCTCGTGCAGAATCATTAGTGCACAAGTTCCCACTTCATGGGGTCTCCTCAAGCCAGCAGATTAGGATGAACTTTCAGTAATTGTTTTTCCTCTAATCACTCAGTCCTCCTTTGTTTTCTTTGTTTCTAATCAACAGTGCTGCTTTCTAGATAGCAGATATTCTTAGACTCTCAGAATGAGGAAATAGATACTTTACAGATAAGTGCGCTCATCTGTGCATAAGCCAAGAATGAGTGAGGGAGTGACTCACTCCTAATTAAACAAGGCACTGACTTTTTTAGTGAGGAGCATAGAAATTTATTGCTAGGAGCTTGGGATACATTTGGTCTGGTGTTGTAAACCGTTTGCTTGACAATGCAAAGATGATAAGAAAATTAATCTCATTCAATTGATTTTAAAAATTTAAGTAAAACAACATAAACTTAAACTACCTTCTTGGCAAGTGATGCGTGTGGACACAGGGGAAATCCTCTGTGGTCTTAGGAATGTCAAGATCTCATTTACCTATAGACCATTTCTGCTGCGGCTGTCGATGTGAACATGCATTTAAATCCCACATTGCTTTGTTACAGGGGGCTGAACAAGCAGGGCTACCAGTGCCGACGTAAGTACAAGGCATTTCCGCTGTATCCTCCATACTCTTTGCATTGAATTGTTCCTCCAGAAATCACAAGTGGCAATTGTCTCTTTTCAGAATGTAATGCAGCAATTCACAAGAAGTGCATCGACAAAGTGATAGCCAAGTGTACAGGCTCAGCTATCAACAGCCGAGAAACCATGGTACTGGCGTAGTTAGATTCCATTTCCTTACTCTCTCCACCTCTTCCAGCAAGTCAGATTGCCTGCCTCACTCTCAACCTCAATAGTTACCAGAGCCTCTAAGGAAAATAAGCTGTCAGGAAACTGAGTTAAATGGATATGTGTTTTAGACCGTATTAGTTTGTTCTCCGGGTTATCTTTACTTCTTGCACCTTCAAGAGGATGTTATCATTGGTGTTCTGTTATTCTCTTAACCCTGGAATAGAACTGTCTTCTAGAAGTTAAATGAGAGCCATGTGTGGAATTTTAACCTTCCAAGTGGCCACAGTAAAGAAGAAACAGACAGGGTATGGTGCCGTAGGACCAGTTCAGGACACTGAGGCAGGAGGATTACAAGTTCAAGGCCTGTCTGAGGAACAAAGTGAGGTCAAGGCCGGCCTGCGTGACTCAATGACACTCTGTCTAGAAATAAAAAGTACAAAACAGGCTGGCATTATGGCTTAGTGGTAGTGTACTTGCCTAGCATGTGAGAGGAAGCCCTTGCTTCAGTGTCACAAGAATCAACAAAGTCATCTAAATAATAGAAAAATAAAATTCATTTCAATCATATATTTAATTGAACCAAGTCTATTACTATTTCAATATGTAATCTATATAAAATATTTTTCACTACTTGTCCTTACCAAGTCCTCAAATCCTACTGTGTAACTTGCTCGTGGATCTCAATTCTAGCTCTTCACCCTACATGTGTTCACTAACCCTGTGTGGTTACTTGGTTCTCCTACCCAAAAATCAGATCAGGAGTCTCCAGTTGTCATATCTGAGGCCATTGGGTCACCTCTCAACATTCAGGTGTTCCTCCATTTTGACCTAATGTTCTTTAACAGCATTGTGCAGTAACAAATGCGTGTTTCCTTAGCTCCTATTTGAAAAAAGGGTCCGTATCCCCTCTTCCTGACATGGTCGCCCCATCTGTCAAGATAGCCGCCTCAGACATCAGCTATGAGCCTCCTGGTGCTTGGTACATGCTTTGACACATGATGCCACATGTGCCCTCACCTGGAAGAGCTGCAGGCTTCTTCAGGTACCTCAGGAAGGTGGTAGGCAGTCTGATGGCTAAATGCCCCTTGCTACACATGTTTTCATTACCATCGCTGTGAGCCGTACATCTAGGAGATTATGGGAAGTTGAGACCTAGGGACACACGTGCAGTCAGGTCTCCATCATTCTTTCAGTTCCACAAGGAGCGATTCAAGATCGACATGCCACACAGATTCAAAGTCTACAACTACAAAAGCCCGACTTTCTGCGAGCATTGCGGGACTCTGCTGTGGGGGCTGGCGAGGCAAGGACTCAAGTGTGATGGTGAGTGCCGAGGGGTGGGTATGGGTCCTGCGCATAGCCTGATGCTGCCTGTGCATCATGGAGGGAAGACGAGAGGGTCGAGAGTGATGACCTCTGTCCCTATCTTTGTGTGCCCACCAAGATGGATGCCGCCTCCGTGAGACAGTAGATTTCCATTACCATCCTCCTGTCCTGCCATGTCTCCATCTTCATCCTGCCATGTCTCCATCTTCACATCCAAGGAGAGTTCATAACTACTCAAATTTAAAGTTTAGGCTCAGTAGCTTAGGGTCAAAATCAGGGTTCAACAGGTCAAGGTCCAACAGGTCTAGGTCAAAGCTCAATAGCTCAGAGTCAAGGTCAAAGATCATGACCCCATATTTCAATGTTATACTCAGTAGTCCTGGAGTGAAATGGCAGCCTTCCTCTTTTGACTCTGCCAAGGACTCTCCACTCTGCCCCAATCTGCTGTCTCTTAGATTCTGGGCTACCTCCATCTTAATTCTAGTAGATTGACTTATGTAAAGCCCCTGCCCTCCTCTTTAGCATTGGTTAGTGAATTATTTCTGCTGCCTCATTAAGGAGTAAGCACGTGTGTCCCTTTGAGCAGTGAATGGCTGCGGTGACAGGAGCTCTGGGACTTTAGCTACAGAGTACATCCTCAACTATGGCTGTGAATGCAAGTGCTCAGATGAGACAGGGTCACCACCCTAGGCCTTCCTCTGGGGTTTGGATTAGAGCAGAACTAAGATATAATGAGTATAGATTATCTTTTTATTGTATTTATATACATGCTGCTACCATTCTCTGAATGTGGAGGTACTCAGACCTACACTGAAAAGAGAAACAAGGCATTCTTGATCTAAAACTCTCACATTTAAAAACCGAAATGCTACAACTAGGGGGTCACGAGGGCAAAAGTGTCTAATAAAGATCAGCAAAGCACCTGCCTTACCAGTGAGAGAGAAGGAGGAGGCGGGACAGTTTCTTAGCACATAAAAAGACCTTTCTGATGGTGAACTATTAAATATATTAGCCTTTTATTTTACTTTGCGGCATTTCTTATTTCTCTTCTCTTTGAAGAGCTGGAGATGGCCTTTTAAAAGTAGATCATCCTCTTCTGTCTCCCTTTCCTTGCCTCAGTACTGTCCATGTACCTGGAGGCCCTAAGTATGGCATCTTAGCAGAGACAAGGAAAGGAGTTAGGTTTACCGATTATTACCACAGTAGTGACTGGCTAGTCAGAACTCACCTTAAGAATCCCTTGATGAGCCCCAAAGTCCTGTTTGTGTCATTTCCTTCATATGACTGTTTATAAAGAAAACTTTGACATGCAGGCTTATGGAATATATTATTAATTCTTAGGTAACAATAATGTCCAAATATCCTAGCTGTAGAAACAGAAAGGCAAATGACCATCTTGCAGTCAGGTCTCACTTCCCAGGAACCCCGGTGCCTACTCGTTAAGACAGAACTGATCTTGACAGCATGATCGCAAAGCTTAGAACCTCCGTGAAGGTTCCTTAGCATTGTTTCACACTGACATGCTTTGCTTTGCTCTAACATTCTTTCCTTCCCATTCTATCCCCTCCCCCTCTCCTGAGATCTGTATTTCATATACCCTCTTCCCTCTTCTCTTTTATTCCCTCTCCTTCCCCCATTTTCCCTCCCTCCCTCCCCCTTCCCATTTCAAGGTCCATTTTTGTTTGTCATATTCCCGTTTTCTCCACCAGGACTCACCCTTTCTTCTTGACTGTTCTAAGTTATCCTTCCTCGAGTTATCTTTAGTCCTCTCTCTTTGCCTTACCCTCTCCTCACCTCATAGTCATCTCCTTGAGTGCCCTGCCTCCCCAGCCTCTACGCTGTCTTCTTTCCTTCTCTGCCATAATTCCCATGAAAATAGTCATCCGAAGGGACTGTTTGCGATCACAGAGGTCAAATTTCCACCTGATAGGTTAGTAACAAAGACCCATGGTGTTACAAAGGGAAGGAAGGTCTCTTCCTGAGCATCAGAGTCAAGCTTAGACCTGGCTACAGTTTTAAGGAGCAGAGTAAAATAAAAATCCCAATGTACCTAATTCTCAACTGGTGTCTTACTTACATATCTATACTCCCATCACTTGGGAAGCTGAGACAGGAGAATGTCCAGTTCAAAGCCAGCCTGGCCTGCATTGCAAGACACTGTCTCAACAGCAACAAAATAGAAGCTTTAAAACCCCCTGAACAAATCCAATGTAGTTATATCAACAAGGCAGAATTTTTACTGCCAATATTAAAGTCTTTAAATATGCCTAAAAGATTTTACTTTAAATGAATTTTTGTAGCAAATGGAATTTATTTGCGTAGATAATGTTTTATTTATTTTATGATGAACTACTAGAAGAATATGGACCATTTAAAAGGTGAAGGCTGCCACAATTTCATCTTGTTCTTTTAAAATTTAGTTTTATCTGAAATTGTGTATATGTGTCTGTGTGTGTGTATGTCAGTGCATGTGAGTCCAAGTGTCCGTGGAGGTCAGAAGAGGGTATTGGATCCCCAGGAGCTGGAGTCATAGGAGGTTGTGAGCTGTATGACATAGGAGGTTGTGAACTGTATGACATAGGAGCTAGGAACTAAACTAGACTCTTTACAAGAGCAGTAAGTGCTCTTAGTCAGTGAGCCACCTTCCAGTCCCACCAAGATGTTTTAGTATATGATGATGTAATACATTATAATGATGAAAGAGAAGTTGTGCTTACTGAACTGCAGTCACTGTGTGAAACTCTGTGCACGTGACTTGTTAATAAGCAGTGGAGACTAAGTTTGGGGTCTTAACTGCCTAATTCTACTAGTGCAATGCTCTAAGTACTTTGGTAGAAGCAAGTAACACCTGAGGTTAGAGTTCCTTTCATCTGCTGGAGCTTAGAATCTGTATGTCAGTTTTTCTAGTGTAAAGTATAATGGTGATCTTTCAAAAGGAAATTTTTCCAAAAGTGGTCTTTATATGGACTTGCGAGGACACACAAGGACAAAAGGAGGGCCGCAAGGTCCCGGGATGGTGGTGTTATCAGGACTTGTGAAGCAGGGTGCTTGTAGGGTGTAAGAGCTAGTAGTCTACGTAGACAGCATTAGCCCTGTAGAGAGAGCCATCAAAAAGAGAGGAACACACGGGGGGGGGGGGGGGCGGTGGTGGAGATTGTATATAGTACCAGAGATTCTACTCAGAAACCCTTGGGAATTTTTGTTCCAGCTCATGCAAGGTCAGCTGTGACCAGGAAACACTGTCCTCCCCACTCATGTACTGACCACTTGTCATTCTTTTTCTGTGGAAAAATTCAAAACTACATCTTATAAGATGTACAAAGTTGGAGGTGTGCTCTGTTCTCTGAGCCTCTTTCTGTTAACTATGCCACAGATGTAAAGTTAAGACTTCAACTCGTATGTAAGAAATACCCTTTTCTTCATGACCTCGATATTAACTGAAGCACAATTCCAATAACTGTAGAGGTCCTCTGCCCTTCCTGTAATTGCACAATATCTGGGGGTGCATTTCTTGGGGCCCTGAAAACTGAGGCACAACCTCCATCCAACTGCCAGGTTGACATTGGCATCACCATCTAAAACCCCAGTGATGAAGTCTGTGACTTCCTTCCGATGGCTTCTATGGAATATGGTCTGACTTCATCAAATCTGAGGTCAGTGCTTAGGCCCAGTCCCTCTAGAGTCACTACTATAACTTCTCCTGACATCGCAATCCACCAAATTGCTTCCTTCACTCCTGGGTCCACAGTTGCTTGATTTGCCCTTCTAAAATGCCATTCAGACTCTGAGTTATGTTCACAGGAGACCCAGCCATCCTGGATGGCCCCCCAGTAGCCAGGGCTCAGACCTACATCCTCATTGCTTGGCCCCATCATCACTAATCAGGAAGTTTATTAACAAAGAGGCCATGATCTCCTGGCCTCTTTCCTCCTGCCCACTCCTATCCCCTCACTTACACAAGTACCACCTCATCCCTATCCATTCCCCTTCTTCAGGCTGAGGCCGAAACTTAAACTTCACCCCAGAGACCAGAGACACTCCACCAGTGCAGCTGGGAAAGGGGATACTTAGTCTCCAGACTGGAGTGAAAAGGCACCCTCTTCTCTCCTAGTATTTTCTAGTCAATAGACCCATCCATAGATGGTTCAACAGAACCAATGTCAGCTTAGGGCTTCTATCCACAGTCCATCTCAGATGCAATGCCAACCACAGACTTTCTTGCCTAAAAATGAGACTGTAATGCTCCCTCAAGATGTCACTGTGTAGCCCCCCCCCGGGGAGGGGGCTTCTTTTCCTGCTCCTCACCGGCTGCCTTCTTCCTTTCAGCATGTGGTATGAACGTCCACCACCGATGCCAGACAAAGGTCGCCAACCTCTGTGGTATAAACCAGAAGCTAATGGCTGAAGCTCTAGCAATGATCGAAAGCACCCAACAGGTGAAGCAGACAAGGGGCTGTTGAGATTCTTCCGGTGTCCACTCAACAAGGGCCACTCAAGTACAGGATGTCCCAGGGTATCCTTCTGAACACTTGCCTCTCTCTTTTCATCTTCCTGCCCATATTGCCACTTTTGAGATGCCATCATGCAGTATTTATGTTATCTTAAACTCTTCCTAGAATTCATTAAAATTATTGAGGATTTACTGCCAGCCATATATCTAAATATTAGAACTACCTATAAAGCTGGAGGAAAAGGATCTCTGCTTCCTGGAATCATCTTCAGAATTCTCTCAGGACACTGAGTCTAGGTGACTTCTGGCCATTTACACCTTGTCAGAGGTTAAATTCCCATCTCTTAGAACTAGTTCTTGTTGAGGCTTAGAATTACCTTCTATAGAAGCTTCTTCATCATTGACCTTCTTTCCTGCCCTTACTTGTTATGGAATGAGTTCACTTGTATGGAAGATTCCTGCTAGTCCCCTCCTGCTGCTGATGCATTAAATGCTATAAATGCTTGCAAGACAAAGAATCCTAAGGGAAGAAAAGCCTCATTTAAAAGTCTTAAATGTCCTTTGTCCCGGGGACAAGCACAGTATACGTTCTGTGAGGGGGAGATGGTGGCAACTACAGGTGGTTGGGCTGGCTGACCCTGTTTTTATGGTGCAGGCTCGTTCCTTAAGAGATTCAGAACACATCTTCCGAGAAGGCCCAGTTGAAATTGGTCTCCCATGCTCCATCAAAAATGAAACCAGGCCACCGTGCATACCCACACCTGGGAAAAGAGGTAGCTATCACCGTGGTTGACTGGCAGTCAGTGCCAGTCACTTGTTCTGATCAACCTGACTTTGTGTTCTCTGGATTTGAGTTTTTCATGATACGCTTCCTTTTTCTCTATTTTAAGATTACAGATCCAATTACAAACTTTGAAGCTCCTATTTTTTTTCTCAGCTGAAAATACATTCATTTCTCATACAATACATCCTGATTGCAGTTTCTCCTCCTTCCCCTCCTCTTTTTAAGAGTAAAACCAAAATGCTCCTAACTCAGAGTTCTTTGTGAGGGGGTTGCTGGTGGGGGAAGAAGTGTCTAGACTGTCACTTCCTACCCATGTTAAATGGTTTTACAGACATTAATCTTCTGTAAAGCAAGATGAGGAGGGGGGGCATCAATGTTGTTCTACACCTTCGAGACTCTTCTATGAGGTTTCAAGACAGGAAGGAAAAGAGTCAGGCCCTCAGCCTTAAACTTTGCCATGTGCCTACTGCTTGAAAGAACTGCAAGGGAAAATGCAGCTGTGTGATTCTGGGAACTGAGTCCTATCAGCAAACATTATAAAATATGTTCTTTGGACTTAGAGAATATTAAATAAGTTCTCTCTATCTCTGTCTCTCGCTCTTCATACATAGCCTTTGATTGAGTCTAGCCTTTCTCAAGTTAGACCATTTCTCAGGCCATTGACTAGAAACAGAGGCATAGTCCATACCCAAAATGGCAGATTTACAGACAGCTAGAGAAGAGTTAAACTGAATTAGACTGAATCTCAGAATGAGACATGAGAATAAGAAAAAAAAATGTATGGGTATCCTAAGTGACTACAGTAAACGTAGCCATTCCTGTTTAACAACTATTTGCCATTTGCAGAAACCCAGGGAATTTCCTGGGAGTCCCCTTTGGATGGGATGGATAAAACAGACCACCCTCCAGACCGTCCTCCTGAACCTGAAGTGAACGTGCCAAGAGCCTCTCTGCAGCTGAAACTGAAGATTGATGACTTTGTCCTGCACAAAATGTTGGGGAAAGGGAGTTTTGGCAAGGTATGCCCTCAAGGACTCCAGACTAAAGCCCCTAGTAGGTAATGCTAAATTCCTAGGATTAGACGGTGTGCATGCATGCCAAGAGAGCACCCCCAATGTGTTGGGAACGAACAGAGAGCACCCAGCATTAACTGGGAAGCTGAGTGATTCTGTGTTAATAGCAGCCTCTGTTTTCTGGCTATTCGGCCCCAACGCCATTTGCTTTAAGTCCACATACATCACATGCTCTTGAGTTTGACATCTTTGAGCACCAAAGAATCTAGGAAGTGGCCATGTTCATGCTGGTTCTGTTGTTGTTGTTTTTATTGCTTATTCCCCATGCCTAGAGTATTGCCCAGTAACTTCAGATGACTTTAATACCCATTTAAAGGCCCATCTCCAAACATTTTCACACTCTGAAGTGCTAGGGCCAACATTTCATCTTGGCTCATAAAGAGGAGAAGGGAGAAGACACAGCTCGGGCACTAACGCTGTAGTTAGGGGAAGTCTTAGAAAATGTACCTTGGGGAAAGTCCCTGTTCCCTACCCTTCTTGCCACTCACAGGGCAGGGATAGGGGAAATAACTTGCCTCTGTCAGTCATAGAGAGCAAGTACAGACTGGGGAAAGGAAAATGAGAGAAAGGAGATGAAGAAAAAGCAGCCATCCTCAGGCCTGAGGGATAGTTGGTGAAGCACTTGAGTTGCAAGCTGAGGGGCCCACGTTCAGTTTCCAGAACCCACATGCAAACATCAGGTTTGGTGGCAGGTGCTTGTCATCCAAGCACTGGAAGCAGAGAGACCAGAAGATCCCTTGGGCTCGCTGGCCAGCCAGCCTAGCCAGTTTAGTCTGCCCCAGGGAAACAAGAGACCCTGTCTCAACAAAACGAGACAGACAGCTCCTGAGGAACAGCGTGTGAGGCTGACCTCTAGACTCCCCTGTCATGCTTCGCAGTGCATGCAAACTCGCGGACACTTAAAGAAAATTCAGTCATCGGTGACAACAGAAAATTTCCAAGTTAATGACTATAAAGGGGGACATGATAAAATATAGGCTTTTGGGTATCTTCGACATTATGGATATGTAATTTATTACTACAGTTCCTAGCTATTTTTAAAGCGTTAGACAGAACTACTAGGAAAATTTTAACCAAGGGCCACTCTCCCACGACTGCAGGACTCCAAAGCCAGCTAAGCACCTGCTGATCAGATTTTGGCAGCAGCGTCTCCCCAGTTTACTTAACAGTAAACAGGTTCAAGTGTACTGGAGTCTCCACCATGGCTGAGTCATACTGTGTTCCGACGTGTTTGCATTTGAACGCTAATGTGTTTTCTTCTCACAAAACCTATTCTGCCCTGCAAGCAGTAGCTGGGATCCATGAACTCTTTTCAGTTCCACAATAATGCAGACCACAAGAGTTCTTTCAAAGTTAATCTGAGTGCATTAGGCAATTTTACAGCCTATCTTTATTATCATTTAGCAGCAATTAATGTGCAATTATAACCTGATACAAAAATTGAAAGGGCATTATGTAGAAGGCAATTGCCTTCTTGGCTCTTAGTTTATGGCTGGTTTTAGGACGGGTTGCTAAAAGAAACAATTACCAACAGAGGACTTTTGTTAATGAAATGTTTATCTCTTTTTGTTCCCTTGTGGATCTCTACATTTGAACAAAGTTAATAAGCTAAACATACATGTCTTGGCAAGTATCCCTGGGGACATCCTGGATTCTCTCTAGGTACCTCCCTACTCTGTGCGGAATGCATGGTGCCGCTTTGCCCTGAGATGCCAGACCCTGCACACTGAGAAGGCAGAACCCCAGCTGATCCATTTCTTTTAGAATACTAAGAGTTCTCAAGAGTTCTCATTTCATCATTTTTCTGGCTCTCTGTGGAAAACATGGCTTCTAACCAAAACGGTGGTCTGCTATGGTTTTCAATCTGCTTTTAAGCCAGTGCTAACAAAATACATATTTTCTGGCGATATCAACACCATGTATGAGTCTGAGTTCTCATCCAAGCTCCAATCACTCTACCAAGTGATCCATCAGAGGCAACTGTGTATCTCTTTCTTAAAACAAAACAAACAAAAAAACCCCAAGGTTTCACGTGGTCCAAGCTGATCTCAAACTCACTGCACAGCAGAAGAATGACCTTGAACTCTTAATCTTCCTGCTTCCACCTCTGCAATGCTGAGATTACGAGATTGCAGGCCACGCCAGGTTTTTTGCAGTGCTGAGGATAGAACCCAGGACTTTCTGCATGCTAAATAAGCAATCATGTTACCAACTCGTCTACATTCCCAGCACTGCACACATAGTATCATTTTATTAAACCTAGACCCTTGCATTTTCAGTGGCACCATTGCGTTCAGCTCCATTGCATTTTCAGTTCAGCACCATTGCATCCA
>JABTXL010012642.1:6612273-6653368 GCA_025134845.1 Neodon shergylaensis
CAGTTCAGCACCATTGCATCCAGTTCAGCACCATTGCATCCAGTTCAGCACCATTGCATTTTCAGTTTGGCTCCATTGCATTTTCAGTTCGGCACCATTGATTTTGACATTTTCTAAAAGTCAGTAAAAGAAACAAAATGTTAAGAGTTTTTGTAGCTCCCAGGGCTTGGGAGATGGTGCAGTGTTTAAGAATATGTATTGCTCATACAAAGGACTGGCATTCAGTTCTTGGCACCTACGTCTGGCACTCACTATTGCCTGTAACTCCAGCCCCAGAACCTCTGGAGGCCTCTTGTGGGCTCCTTGGGCACTTTCAACACACACACACTCATCCACACCACACATTAACAAACAAAAGGAACATCACAGTTTTCCATACTCATCCACACCACACATTAACCAACAAAAATGCAATGGTGCCACTGAAAATGCAAGGGTCTAGGTTTAATAAAATGATACTATGCATGCAGTGTTGGTAACATGATTGCTTACTTAGCATGCAAAAAGTCCTGGGTTCGATCCTCAACACTGCAAAAAACCAGGCATGGCCTGCAATCTTGTAATCTCAGCATTGCAGAGGTGGAAGCAGAAAGATTAGGAGTTCAAGTTCATGTGACATCACAGTTTTAAAATAATACAAAAACTTTTATGACTTTTATTTGGAAAGCGTTTTACAGCTGCTGAATCACTCCACTCCATCATGGCTCACTTGGGGGTCGCTGTAGTCCTGTGAATCAGTGAATAAGGAAGCCCCACACCCAACCCTAAACACCTTTAAAGCCGGGAAACAAAAGCCCAAAGAGGTCAATGGCTTTCTCACATGCTCAGAGCTATATAAATGGCATGTCCTTTCAACTGCCAAGAGTCCTCTCCTGTCTGCTTCACAAGTCTAAAATTGTTTACACTCTCCATTATATGGCACCTGGTGTCTGGTAACATCTGAGACAGGAAATCAAATGGGAAAATAAACTCTGGGGTTAGATCGCCCCCAAAGTAATTCCATGAATTTGATCAAGTTATACTTATCAATTACATTATCTTTAGTATGAATATCATTAATACCTATCCTGCAGTGTTCAGAACTAGGAGTTGTTCTGAGTCCTATTGTGTAGCTCAGGATAGTCTCAAACTCACCATGTAGCCAAAGATGACCTTTAACTTCTGATTTCCCCACCCTTCCTTCACCCCCCAAATGCTAAGATTAAAGACACACACTGTATTTGGTCTCTGAAGTGCTTCTTGCATGCTAGGCAAGCACTCTACCGGTGGAGCTACAACCCAGCTTCACGATTCTCATGCGTTAGAATAACCTTCCGAGCTGAACCGTGGTAGTACATGCTTTTAATCCCAGCACTTGGAAGGCAGAGACAGGTGAATCTCTGTGTTCGAGGCCAGGCTAGTTTACAGAGCTAGTTCCAGGACAGTCAAGGCTACGTAAAGAGAAACTCTGTCTCATAAAACCAAAATAATAATAAAAATAATCACCGCCAAATGCGTAGCAGTTTTGTGAAACCTTTGGAAAGGTAGGATGATCTGAAACTCTTAAGTGACGTCCCAAACAGTTAGACACTATCCAGGACGGGAACCGAGTATGCATTAGTAAGAACCTTCCAAATACATCAACAGTTTTTGAAATCCTTGCAAAGGTAAGATGTTCGGAAACTCTTCAGTGCTATCCTAAACAGTTAGACACTATCCAGGAGAGAGACCAGAGGCCTTTCTTTTCCCCACCTGGCACAGATCTCTCCTAAACCCTGTTTTGTCTTTTTTAATATGTGGAAATCCATATTCTGAAACCAAGTTGCTGCCTCGCTTCCTTCTAGGTCTTCCTAGCAGAGTTCAAGAGAACCAATCAATTTTTCGCAATTAAAGCCCTAAAGAAGGATGTGGTGTTGATGGATGATGACGTTGAGTGTACCATGGTGGAGAAGAGAGTTCTGTCCTTGGCTTGGGAGCATCCATTTCTCACACACATGTTCTGCACATTCCAGACCAAGGTATGCTTTTCTTACGCTCTAAGGGTTCTAATCAGGTTCCTTTTCTCTGCCAATTAAAGAATTAAAATGTGTGGAAAGTCCAGAGATCAACAGGGAGCAGCAGAGGAATCTCAAACCCAGTAGGCAGAATCATCAATTGAACAACGGCTTTCTCTGAGGTTGATCAAACACAGACATGCCACAGACACACAGAGAAAAAAGACCCTCCGCAAAGCAGAAGCGGACTGGGAACTCGAAAATCCAGACTCTTCACAGGGCCTGGAGATTTTTAAGTCTCCAAAGGGTCTTCCTCCCCTGATTTAGGGTTAGTTCGTTTATTGTATAAACTGTTGTGCAAACACATCTTGATGGAGCCTTGAACTTGGTGAGTCAGTCCATCAGCAGGGTATTGGCAAGCGGTAGAAAAAGCTCACAAGACCTTTGCTTTAAACTTCCGGGCTTTTGTCTCAGGTCAGGAAGTTGAGGAAGAGGCCAGCCATCTTGGAAGATCACTACCTTTAGTACCTAGCCATGGCTCCCCTCCCAGTCTCTCTACCTACCAGGGTGTCTGTGTAACTCCCAGGCCCCTCACTTTCTGCTCAGACTCACTTTCTCTCCCTTTGTTTGACAAGTGCTGCCCCTCGGGTGGCTCCCACATGCAGAGAAATGGGGCAGTGTCTTCACGTTGTTCTCACCTCTCAGTCTGGCCTCCTTATGTTCGTCTCAGAAAGTTTCATCGCTTCTAAGCACCACGGAAGCATGACTTAGAATTATAAATGTTGTATGTGGGGAGAGACACCTGCTGCCAGGTCTGTCACTATGCACATCATTTGTTTTGATTTAATTTGCTGTAAGAACCAGGCTCCTACACAGTGTTCCACTCTTTATTCTACTGCACATATATTTCAAGGAGCAAAAAGAAGGGAAAACAGATAAAAACTTATAATCTCTGTTGAATGAACTGAAGGAGATTTATGCTCTGGCAATGCTGAAGCATGCATGAGCAGCCCTTATATGGCGGGTCTGTTGAACTTGTCCATATTGGGTTTCATGATCTAAGTTGATGAGGACGACCGACCAGGTCTCTTCCTCAAGAGGGCACCAGATCTCACAAAGACTATCAGAAAAGGTGGGGTGTTAGTATGAGTTTGTGGGTGAGAGAGGTGGAACAAGATGACCTGTGTCAGCATCCACACTGGACACTGGCCCCTCCCTTATGCTAACTTTCTCAGAAGTTGCTCCCATTCCTGGGAAACTCTGCCCCCATCACCTTTTCTCTTATGGACAAAACCTCAATTGTGTTTTTCTGGCTCATAGTATTATAGAGAATTTGGGAGAGTCTCCAAGATTTATAATCCTACCCTGAATAGACTCACCATTAACACTCTAAAGCCTATCATTCTAGACTTTTCCTCACCCGCATGAGCTCCTTCAGAGAAGTAACAATCCACTGTAAATACCCACCAGTCTATAACCTCGATTTTTAACATCTTGTTGTAGTCATTTCCTCGGATGTGTGAATATTCCTAACATATCCAGGCTGAAGCGAAGACTTACTGAGCAGACCTACGTCTGAAGCACTGTGGGACCTACTGGTCCCAAAGCATCCTCTACTTTATAAGACAATGCTGATACTGTTACCAGGGAAATTGGGCCTTCCTTTTGGAGTTCTTAGTCTCATTAATAAAAGAATTTTAAAAGGACTCAGAAAACAGCCCAAGGACCAGTTTAATCGTCTTTGGAAGAAGAACAACAAGGCAGACAAGCTGTAAATTTTAGCAGTTGCCTGTAGAAGGGAGATGGAGAAGAAGAGAGGAAATCGTGCAGGAATAAGAAATAGTTTATTCTAGAACCAAATTTGAGTGACTGTGGCCCAGGAAACAAGGAGCCAGGTTAATGTTCCCAACAAAGAAGCAAATTCATGGAGCTTTATAGAAGCAGAACAAAGAAAATCATACATCAAGACTTTTTTAAAATACATTGATCAAAACAATAGAGAGGTAATTACAGCAAAATGGAGGGGGGTGTGAAATTTCTCCTATAGGCCTCAAAAGCTATCCGACAGCATCCTCTGCCCTCCCATTGGTGGAGAACAGGGTTTTGTGAAGTTAATGCATTTGCAAAGGCTTATATCTATTTGTAGAATGTTAGGTCCGATACACAGGTGGGGAAGCAAGGGTTCTTAGGAAGCTAGAGACAGTCCCAAAGATGTTTTAATTAGGCTGTCAGATCAGCAACATGCCAAACTCTTCATAGCCACTGAAGTTTTTGTTGTTGTTTTGTTTGTTAGTAATTTAGCTATGAAGGTTAACAAACAGACACATGGTAGGAGGGACCAGGCCTCAGGGAAATCATTATGTCAGGGTCTGAAAGAATAAGAGAAGGAAGAAGGGAAACAATGTTTTTCTGAGTTAAGACTAAAGAAAGGGATCAGGCTCAGCAGTGACAGGAGCCAGAAGGCCTGCAGGCTGCTCCAGAAGGGCCCTCTGAAAGGAAAAGGCGGTAATCAGCCCGGCCCACTCCCCAAATTGGCTTCTTGATGAATCAGACTTCTGGGGATGTAGGGCTCCCTCCTGGTCAGGTGATCGACAACAGAGACAGTCAGATTAACTCTCAAAAATAAAACAATATTATATGATGCTTTGGGTAGTCAGAAGGTCAGTTCTCCACCCAGGCCCAGAGGTAGGACCTAGATTCCAATCCTCTGACCAGGAAGGAAGAGCTTTCCCTTAGTGAACCCCAACAAAGCCTGAAGACCTCCACCTTTTCATATGATGATCTAAATCCTAAGGAGGTGCCTTACTTTCTAGCACCAGGGAGGCAGGAGGTGGGGTCCAAAGTCAAGCATGCTGCAGGCATCCTCAATGCCTCAAAGCTGATAATGCAGCCTAGCTACCTGACCACAGCTCCAAGCTTGCAATACTAAATCAGAATACAGATCTGAAGTGGCAGATCTGGAAGAAACCGGATATTAGAACTTGAAAGACAGAAAGGACAGGAAGTTGGGCCTGGCAGGTATGGGGGTGCGGAAAGTTTGAAGGGGAAATGATAAGACTCTAAAGCAGTGGTTCTCAACCTTCCTAATGTCTGGTGACCTCTAACACAGTTCCTCGTGTTGTGGTGACCTCGAACCTTAAAATTATTTTTGCGGCTACTTCACAACTGTAATTTTTTTTTCTTTTTTGGATTTTTGAGACAGGGTTTCTCTGTAGCTTTTTGGTTCCTGTCCTGGAACTAGCTCTTGTAGATCAGGCTGGCCTCAAACTCACAGAGATCCGCCTGCCTCTGCCTCCCAAGTGCTGGGATTAAAGGCGTGCGCCACCACCGCCCGGCCTTCACAACTGTAATTTTGCTCCCTTTTTGAAACATAATGTAAATACCTGATATGCGGGATTTCTAACACGCGGCCCCTGTGAAAGGTCGTTTGACTTCCAAAGAGGATAAGGATTTATGATCTAAGGGAAAGTAACTTTGCTTGATGCAGCAAGAAGGAGGGTGAGATTCCTGATAGTGAGTGTAAGAAATTTCCTAACAGCATCTTCCTGTTTGTCTGGGTGATGTAGGTACGTTACCCGAAATCAGAGCCACAGACTCTGTCCCTCTTCCCAGGGGAGCCCCAAACTGCTGTCTACCCTGGGAGTGTTGTCATGGCACTTTTCCCATTGCGTTTTTTTCTGAAAAGTGCGTTCATGCGTGTGTGTGTGTGTGTGTGTGTGTGTCATATGCACACATGTGTGGCTTATGTACATGTATGTGTAGACGTGTGCAGATGCCAATGCTCCTGGGTACATGTGGAGGACACAGGAGGCTGTGCGGTGTTCTGTTCTTTCACCCTCTGCCCAATTTCCTCAGAACAGGGACTCTCACTGAATCTGGAGCTAGTTTGTCTCTGCAATCCTCGCGTCTCTACCCCACAAGTCCTCTAGCGCAGGCTTGACTTTTTACATAAGTGCTGGGGATTTGAACTCAGGTCCTCATACTTGTGCAACAAGCCTTCTTATCCGTTGAGCTCTTTCCTCAGCCCCTTGATTTTATTTTTATCTCTAAGAGTATATTTGTAGTAAATGGGTGAAATAAAAATTGAGGCCTCCCTTTTATAAAGGATGGTGGTATATAATTTGTGCCACATACTTCCTGTGGCAAACTGCCAGTTACCCTCCAAACAGCCTTCCAGGGATGCTTGAGCTTCAAGATTAATTTAGCATCTTTTATATGCATATATATCGTATGCATCTAGTCCCCTGTGGGAATGCATGTATATTTTCCTGTGTGAATGTTGGAACTTTTCACGAGGATACTACTCAGTTTGTCTATCAGAGCCACAAGACAATATTTTTCAGATTCCATGCAGTTTTGATACTTTAGTGTAGCATGCTTAGTAAAAACCCAGAGACAGATATTGGGGTTCAACCTGAAGACCAGAAAAGCAAAGCAGCCAGCCACTGGCTCTTAACACTACCTTATCCAAAAATGGTGATCCTGCCTCCAGGAACCCTCAGAATGAGACTGAGCCTGAAGCCTGTCACGGTGCTGGAATCAAAGGCGTTCACCACTACTGCCTGGTTTCTATGAAAAACTAGTGTGGCTACTAAGATAAAGGTGTGTGTCACTACTGCCTGGTCTGTAGGGCTGATCAGTGCAGCTGCTTTACTCTCTGATCTTCAGACAAACTTTGTTTATTAAAATACAAATGAAATATCACTACACTTTAACAAGACCAGAGAAAAGTGATTGTACCAGCATCTCCCTTGCCACAAAAAAAAAAAGATGGAAACAATGGCCAAGAATTTGCACATCAAATGTAAATGTACCTGGTTCACTTGGATTTTAAGGACTTGAGTCCTTTAAGAAAAAGATAAAAGAAAGAAAAGAAGAAAAGCTGTCATGACACTGAAAGCCGCAGGACCCTGAGCTTTTGAGATGTCCTGATTTATTTTTCAGACCTTGCCCTGTCAAATTAATTGGCTAAGTGCCCCGCATCAAGGGGAAGCAGTAGAAGTCACCCTTCAGCCCCAGGCCTCAGGCTTACACCTCAAGTCTCATCTTCTGACCCAGCTCCCCAGCCCAGGGTCCTTGAGTTTCACACACCATTAATGCAGGCACAGCAGTGCACCCCTATAATCCCAGCACTCAGGAGGCTGAAGCAGGAGGATGACCAAGTTTAAAGCCAACCTGGGCTAGAGCATGAGTTCAAGATCAACCTGGGCAAATCGTGAAACGGCTGCCTGACAGCGTGGCTTGGTGGCTCAGCACATCCTGCTAAGTCAGGGGCTACATCTTGCTGGGTCTTTTCTGTAGCCTGTCATGGCTGCCAGGGAGGGGGTGAGGTTCTGGACCCTTCAACACAATTTATTTTCATAAATTAATCTTTTAAAAAAATACATTAGAAATATATAAGAAAAACCATCTACAAGAACAATGGCCATGAATCTTTCAGCTGAATTCACTCATGAATGAATTAAAAATAACTGGAAAACACAGAAAACTTTGAGACCCACAAGTGAATTAAAAACAACTGGAATAAATTAAATATGAACTTTAAGACTCCATCTCACAAATTTCTCTCCAAAGTCCCTGTTAAATTAAATCACAAATGCTTCTCAGGGAACCACTATCTGTGAGTTCTGTGTTTCTCTGCAAAAGAAACAAAACTCAATACTTTATAAACTATAAAGTTTTGCCTATTTTTACTTTATTTTAACTAGTAAGAAAGGAAAATAAAAAGATCTACCTAATTTGGAAGAAAAATATTCTGCTTCCTTGACTTTCATTTTTAGATTGAAGTCTTGTTTAAATTTTATTTCATTTTCTTTTCTGGGGGCGCATTCATGCCAGGGTGAGCGTGGCAAGGTCAGAGGACAACGTTCAGAGTCAGTCCCTGCCTTTTCCTTGCTGAGGTAGGGTCTTTCCTCCATTTCTGCCGCGACCTCCCAGGACCTCTCCTGTCTCTGCCTCCCAGCTCACCAGGAACCCTGGGATTCCAGGGCACTGCCTCCAGCTTTTTGTAGGTTCTAGACTTTAACTCAGCCATAAGGCTTAGGCCTGGAATGCTTTCTCTGCTGAGCCACCCTCCAGACCCAAGTTCCTTGGATTTAAGATATGCAGGCATGGTGCCACACCTCCTTTAATCTCAGCACTCAGGAAGCTGAAGCAGGAATGCTACCAAGTTGAAAGCCAACCTGGGTTATAGCATGAGTTCAAGGCCAGTCTCAGCAACTTTGTGAGATCCTGCCTCAAAATAAAAATAAGAAAAGGGCTGACAGTGTGGCTTAGTGGTAGAGTGCTTGCCTGGCACACAAGAAGCCCAAGGTTCCATACCTATTGCAACAGATAATAATAATGATAACAACAATGAGCTGAGAAGCCCAAGTTTCCCTGTTCTATCTCCCATAAAACCAAGTCAAACAGGCTAGTGTGGCTCTAAAACTAGTTTGAAAAGATGCACCTAATACAATGAGGTCTTTGCTTTTTTATTGTTTTTCATTCGACATTAAAATGAATCATGATCTGGCTTCAGTTGAGTCTCCTATGAATTAAAGGAACATTAATTAATGAAAGGTCCATCAATATTCAAATCTGCAATTGTACTTTAAGATGTATTAACAGGACCGGAGAGATGGCTGTATGGTTAAGAGCATCAGTTACTTTTCCAGTGGACACAGGTTCAAATCCCAGTGCCTACATGGAGGCTGTTTGTAATACAGTTTCAATCGATCTAGCACCCTCTTCTGACCTCCACAGGTACTGCACTCATGGGGGTACGTGTAACAACCTCAGACCTTGAAGAGGTTTTCAATCCTATAAGCACAGCTCTGGGTCCTTGCTAGTGTATTTGAAGGACAGCAACTGTGAGTGTTAGAGGTCTCCATGAAGATACATCATCCCCACTACCACATGATGAATGCTGGTGTCCAAAACTATACACTCACCCCTTGTCTGAGCAACTTTAACACTGTCAGCACAATTTCTTTGAAATTTCTCTTCCATAAGAAATCATAATAATAAAATTAGAGTAAAATGAAAATGCATTTTGATTTCTTCTTTAGAACAAACAGCTGTGCTTCTGGTTACAGCTTCTAGGCAGAAGACACCATCTTTTGAGAAAGCTTCTAGCATGGTTTGGTAGCCTTGGCTTTCCTCCTTGCCTCCAAAGGCACAAAGCTAAAAGAGAGAACTTTGTGGAGATGTTTGAATCTTTTGTGAGAAAAATACCATATGATCTGCAAGATTATTATGTGAAGTAAGAGGAAAACTTTTTATTTATTTTTTTCAAAATGTGTCATCCTGGCATGTCAATGATTTCAAAGCAAGCTGGAACATTGTCAGGTGTTAAATCCCCAGATTCTTATTCAGGAGCTGCCTCATCTGAAGATGTTGAGAACACTTCAATCTAGATACCCACTGGTTGAGTTTGGAGCCCTGGTGGCTGTCACAATTTTATTGTAAAGACTAGAATAATAGATGATTGTATATAATCCACATCATGGAAGAGATTTGTCCCTACACTGGACCTGAATGAATGCTGGCCACTGCTGTGGGACAATGTTCCTGTATCCTGTCACTTGTATTTTAAATAAACACTGATTGGTCAGTAGCCAGACTGGAAGTATAGGTGGGGCAACCAGACAGGAAGTAGAGGCAGGGCAATGAGAATTCTGGGAAGAGGGAAGTTCCAGTCTGCAGTCTGTCTAGAAGTTCCATCTAGACACAGAGGAAGCCAGACACAGAGCAAACAAGATGTGACTGCCTTGCTGAAAATGTACCAAGCCATGTGTCTAACACAGACAAGAATTATGGGCTAATATAAGTTATAAGAGTTAATAAGAAGCCTGAGATACTAGGCAAATCAGTTTATAACTAATGTAGACCTCTGTGTGTTTCTTTGGGACTAAACAGCTGCAGGACTGGGCAGGACAGAAATCCCCAGCAACAGAATGGCACCCCACGTTAGGCGCCATTCTGTTGATGTAAGACACGATTGCTCCACTTGGAGTTTGTTTTCTTCTTGGTAAAACTGGCGTTTGGGCAAGACACTGTCCATGCCTCGACCACTGTCAAAGTGCATGATGTCCGGACTGGACAAGCAGGATACAAGAAAAAAGACTGCCAGATCTTGTCAAGACAGGGTAAAACAGTTTTGAAATTTTTCCTGCCTCTGAAAGTGGTCTGTCAGTTACTCTAGGCCTTAGCCAAAGTTGATTGATTCTACATTGCAAATGAGATTGCCTGGTTGAACCTGACCAATGAGCCTCTTTTCCTTAAGTGTTTGGGTAGATTATTTCAGAAATGGTGACTCACTTGGATGTTCATCAAACAACCCTCCACTACCCCTATGCCAAATGTCACAAAATGGTGATTTTTGGATGTAGATTCATAGTTTATCAAATTTGGTACCTTTTTTTTTTAAAGTTTTTCGAGACAGGGTTTCTTGGTTGCTTTGGAGCCTGTTCTGGAACTAGCTCTTGTAGGCCAGGCTGGCCTCAAACTCACAGAGATCCACCTGCCTCTGCCTCCTGAGTGCTAGGATTAAAGGTGTGCTCTACCATCACCTGGCAATCAAATTTGGTAGCTTTAAAGTTAATTTTTGGTAATCTAATATGCTTGGAAAGTTTGCTTCAAGTGTTTTGTTCAATGTCACAGGATAATAGGGGGAATTAATGAACAGACATGCAGGAATTCTTTGGCATGTAAAAAAAAAAAAAACTAAAACCAGTATAGTCGAAATGTCATAAGCTCCCTGCACCTCTAAACCCTCAAGTCACTTCCATGTGACTGTCATATTTCTTCAGAGCTCAGTGCATACAGCAATGTTAAAAATGAATATGCATGTTATACAGGCCAGGTCAAAGAATTATCTGTGGATTCTTTCTTTGTTATTTGCATAGTTTGGTTTGGTTTTATTTTGGTTTGTTTTTTAGGTAGGGTCTTAGTAGCCCAGGCTCTGGTCTCAATCTTGATCTTGACATTGGCCAAGGAACCTCTGGTCCTCCTGCCTCCACCTTTCTAAAGCTTAGATTCCTGTGCCTGGTTTATATGATGCTGGAGATGGAATCCAGGACTTACTGCGTACTATGCAAGCATCCTGTTAACTGAATAACATCCAAGCCTGTTTCATTTAGGGTTGGGTGGGTATAGTAACTTCCCTGTTTTCTGAGTGGAATTCCCAACTCTATCCACTGGCTATCTCCCAATGTATACATGCCTTCTGTTCTCCGATATCCATCTTTTTCTTCTATAATCTTGAAATTAGAACATTGTCACACATGTTTAACTCATGATACTCTGAAAAGAATTAGGTCTACTTATATCTTATTTTAGGAAGTACTTCGGTCCTGATTTCTTTTCTTTTTCAGATGCTGAATAACTTATACATAACTTTGTTACATTAATCTTTGAAAATCTCATGCATCTCAGTTGAACTCACTTCTCATTTCCACCTCCAGCTCTCTGCAGGACTCCCCATAACATCTCCACCAGTTTCATAGCTTTTAATTCTATAGCTTTTAATTATCAGAGTAAATAAAGATTTATAAAAAGACAAGACCCCCCCCCAAAAAAAAACAAACTGTTATATGAGTTTCCTAGTCTTTAAAGAAAAATGATACCTAGGAAAAAAATAACTATAATTATTCTTTGCTTTTGTTCCCACCTTGCTTATCTGGTAAAAGGTTAGTGCTCTGATGTCATTTGTGTGACATTTGTCAAATTCCCATGCATTTTCAAAGTTAATTGTTTCTACTTTGAAAAAAAATCACTAGCTAATTTTTTTTGATGCTGTGAAATTCTCATTTATCCCAAACATTTGACAACTGTTCCTCTGGCTACATTTTCCATTCTCTTTTTACTCAGAAAATGTGAGCATTGCAGCGAGAATATGGTATACAAGCCAGAGAGCATCAACTAGCTTTAGTGTCTACTTTTATAATCTCCCATTGGCTACTGATAGAAAGCTCACAGACTGCCCTCTGCCTCCTCTAAGAATGAGTTTGTGTTTTAAATACTGATATTTCCCCATACTTCTAGACCCTGTACCTTCTCTAATAATGTGTATCAAAGCAGCATGGTCCTATGATATTTATGCAATTGATTTTGTTAGATTGATCACCTCAGTTGCTCTTTAATCATCTCCCTTTTATACCGTATATTTAGATTTGCATTTTAATGGTGTTTATCCTTTAGAATTTTTGGATTGTATTCTTTTTGGGAAAAACTATTATATTTGTCTTACTTTGATTCAAACAATTTTTAAGCCTTTTTAAACCCCAAGTTCTATGTGTGTGACAGTCACCTATAACTCAGGCTGGTCTCAAACACTCTGGGTGACTTAGTGTGAGTTTAAACTTCTGGTTCTCCTGCCTCCATCTCCAAAGTGCTGTGATTATACATTTGTCAGCACACATCTGGGTTATTCCTTGTTTGCCTTGAACCCAGGGCTTCGTGCACAAGAGGCAAACACTCAACCTCATCCCCAGCCCTCCAAATGTCTTACAGATATGGTTTTTGACATCCAGCAGATCACTCTACTACTTTGTACCTGTCCACATTTTTTGGGGGGCATCTTCAAGGTAATAAGATCATTGACGTAGATGAGTTTTGGGACTAGGATCTCAATGGCTTCAAACACCAGTTCTGTTTCCCTGTCAGCTCTAGAACCTGCAGTAGTTACAAGAATTTATCAATGAATGAACTTCAGCTAAACCTTCTTTATTGACCTTGACACTTATTGGTGTGTAAGGCCTTGAAGTCACGGTAGTTCTCCTTTCTTAGCCTCCTGAGTGCCAATGCTTTTGTAATTCCTACCAGTGATAACTTAATAACTTTAAATGGTCAACAAAAAGGGGACATTTTCACAACAAACCCCTGTTTCAGACAACTCACCTTTTATGTTAAAACTCAGACTATTCCTGGGACATTCATTCTCAATGTGTGAGGATTAGAGTTAATAACTACAGTTATAAATATGAAAACACCTGACAGTTATAGAGCGTTACTATTGTCACTCTGTGTTCTGGGCACATTACATATTTGAGCTCCTTTACTCTTCATAGCAGTCTATGAAGTAGACATTATTAACGTCCATGTTTTATAGACAAGGGAATGGAGGAGCCCGGAGGGATAAGGAGCCCATTGAAAGTCAGATCGCTGTGAAGCGAGGGAGCCAGGATGTTGCTTCACCGCCTCTCCTCAGAGACTGAACACACCAAGGAAAGTGCTTTAAAATTCATGAAAGGGAGTTTTAGCTGCACTTTGATTGCAAAGGAAAATAATTGGTTAGTTAATGCAAGAAGACCCCCACAGAACAATTAAGCCAGTAAATACAACTGAGCCCAAGTCCCTGCTGCAAGGTACCGATGTCTTGAAATTCAGGCCAGATATTTCTGACTCACACTAATGAATCTACAAAGGTAGTGAATTTTACTAATTAAAATTTACAGTAGAGATATAAACAGGCCAGAATAAATGAATTTGCTAGTTTGTAGAGAGCCATTTATCTCTTTCCTATCTCTGCCTCCCTTGAATACGTACATTCATGAATGCGTATGCACACCCCCCACACACATACACAGACTGCACTTTTATATATCTAGTTGTACAAAGGATTTTTTATTGGATCCTTTGTGTTATATATTTATGAAAAGGAAATAAGCTTTGTTTCTTAGAACATCTCAATTTGTACTTGAGTAAATTAAAATGAAAGAAAGAGCCTGGTGAGGTGACGCAGTCCTGTAATTCCAGCACTCGGGAGGGAAGCTGTGATAAGAAGATTGCGGGTGAGGAGCCAGCCTGGACCACATAGCAAGACCTGTTTCAAAGAGAGAATGAATACATTCAAAATTGCTCCAATCTCCTACAATACCACAATGTCTAAATTTTGATTTATCGACACCAATACAGGGTTTAGAAGCACAGCAGAAATTTTGGAGTGAACCTCCAAAGACAGCATGAAGTACGTTAATGAGGGACCAGAGTCTCACCCTGCCACCTCTTCCCACTCGACATCAGGTCCCCTCCAGCATGTGTTTGAGCTGCCCTTGCTCTATAGTGAGATACACAGGAAGCTCCTCTCTTTTCCCTCCATGGAGGTGCGGATGTGGGAAAGGCAGTTCCTCATCCTACACCTTTCTCTGCAAGGTGATAGAGTCCCCTTTAGTAAGTAGGCTTAACTGAGCCTTGGCTGTGTTGGTCCACAGCTGAATAGAATCTTCAGCTCTTCTAACACCAATGGAGCCTTACTGTACTGACAATGTAATTTTAAAAACAAACAAAAAAAAGAAATGTAACAAAATAATAAAAAAGAGTGGAAGTCACAAAAGAAGATACTGAAGACAATGAGTTAGAATCAGCTCAGAATAGAGGTTTACCTTCCTTAAGGACCTGAGTTCAACCCCGAGAACCCACTTTTTTAAAAACCCAGCATTGTAGCGTACATTTGTAATCCCCACTCTGAGGAGACAGAGAACAAAAAGGAAAGCTACTAAAATTATTAAAACTTTTTTATAAAAAATACTTTTTCAGTTCTTTGATTATAAATCTGTATTCTTTTTTATATTTTAGCCCCTTTTCATCATTACCTAAAAAAAAGAGTTTTCACAGGTAAAATTTTAGCTGTATGTAACAAAGAAAATGAACACAAAGAAATTTAGATTAGCACGTGATAACATATGTTTTCTCCAGCGAAGTATGAAGACAACTGTAGAAGCTGTGGGTAACGTGATCCTTCACACACAGACCCCTGCAGGTCTTGGCAAAGCCACTAGGCTGTTTTTCAGTTTTTTTTTCAGAATACTCAAACTGTATACTGAAGTAATTTTGTAAGCGTATAGTGAACATATGTGTGGTGTGTGTGCAGAATGGAGGTCAGGAGATAATCTCCAATGTTGGCCCCCATTGTCGTGGCTGCATACTCCAGGCTAGCTGCCCTGTGAGCCTCGAGGAATTCTCCATCTCCACTGAGATTGAAAATTGCTGCTTCTCATTTTATATACATCCTGGGGATCCACACTCGGGCTCTTATGCTTTTGAATCTGTCTCCCAAGTCCATCAGCACAGTATTTAGAAAAAAGAAGAATCTTCTTAACGCATCAAATCTTTATAATATTACCTTTTTCAAAATAAACTTAGTTATTTTATATCCCAGAAGTAGTTTTCCCTCCCTCCTCTCCTTCCAGCTTCTCCCCCTACCCCACCCTAATCCATTTCCATTTAGGAAAGGGCAGGTCTCCCATGATTATCAATAAAACATGGCATATCAAGTTGCAGTAAGACTGGGTACCTCCCCATATATTAAGGCTGGGCAAAGTGACCCAGTATGAGGAGTAGTAAAATAATCAGAGACAGCCCCTGTTCTCACTGTTAAGAATCCCACAAGAATACCAAGCTACACAACTGTCACATATATGCAGAGGGCCTAGGTCAGCCCCATGCAGGCTCCCTGGTTGTCAGGTCAGTCTCTGTGAGCCCCTATGAGTCAAAGTGAGTTGATTCTGTGAGTTTTCTTGTGTCCTCTTGTGGCGGCTTAGATTAATGCAGACAAATTGTGATAGGTATATACAACTTTAATGAAAAAATCAGACTCACAAAACAGAGGTTCCTGCGGAACACAGGAAACAGGAAGGCGCAAGCGGCCTTTGCACGCCCGATTTATCAGTAAACATTCGCCAGAGGCGAGTCTGCCCCCTTAGGGGCTGGCCTAACCCTACATCCTCTGCCTCCTACATTCCTCTTTCCCCTTATTCTGTAGGATTCCCTGAACTCCTTCCAATGTTTGGTTGTGGATCTGCCTCTGTTTCCTTCATTTGCTGGATAAAGCCTCTCTCATGACAATCTGGTCACAGGAGATGACCAGTTCAGGCCATGTATCCAATATTGCTAGGCATCTTAGCTGGGGTCATCTTTGTAGATTCCTAGGAGATTCTCTTGTACCAAGTTCTTTTACCTGACCTAGAAATGCTCTCCCCCACTTTCCAGTAGTCTCTTTCAGTACTTTCCACCCTCTGCCCTCTCCCCAACTTGATTGCTCATGTTCCCACCCCCACCTTCCCACAGTCCACTCATAAAATCTCTTCTATGTCCCCTTTCCAGGGAGACCTGGGCATCCTTCCATGAACCCTCCTAGTCTCTCTGGGTGGGTGGGTTGTAGCATAGTTATCATTTATCTTACAGTTAATATATTCTTATGAGTGAGCACATACCATGTTTGTCTTTCTCAGACTGGGTTACCTCACTCAGGATGATTCTTTCTAGTTCCATCCATTTGTCTTCATATTTCCTAGTGTCCTTGTTTTCAACATCTGAGTAATACTCCATTGTGTAGATGTACCACATTTTCTTTATCCATTCCTCGGTTGGGGGACTTCTAAGTTGTCTCTAGCTATTACTAATGAAGTTGCTAAAAACATAGTTGAGCAAGTGTGCTTGTGGTAGGATGGAGTGTCTTTGGGTATATATCCAAGAGTGGTATAGCTGGGTCTTCTGGTATTGACTCCCAGTTATCTGAGAAACTTCCACACTAACATCTAAAGCGGCTGTACGAGTTTAAACTCCCACCAACAATGGAGGAGTGTTGTCCTTGCTCCACATCCTTTCCAGCATGAGCTGTGACTTGGGATTTTGATCTTAGCCATTCTTATGGTGTAAGATGGAATCTCAGAGTCATTTTCATTAGTTTGATGGCTAAAGATGGTGACGATCTCCTTAAGTGTTTCTCAGCCATTTGAGATTCTTCTGTTCAGAATTCCCTGTTTAGATCTATACCCCATTTTTAAATTGGATTTTTTGGGTTTTTTGGTATCTAGTTTCTTGAGTTCTTTATGTATTTGAGAGATCAGCCAACCCTCTGTCGAATGTGGGGCTGGTAAAGATCTTCCCCCATTGCTGTTTTGTTCTATTGATGGTGTCTTTTGCCTTACAGAAACTTTTCAGTCAGAGGTCCCATTTATTAATTGTCATTCTTAGTGTCTATGCTATTGGTATTCTGTTCAGGAAATTGTCTGCTGTGGCAATGTGTTCAAGATTATTTCCCACTTTCTCTTCCATCAGGTTCAGTGTATCTGGATTTATATTGAGATCTTTGATCCACTTGGACTTGAGTTTTGTGCAGGATGATAGATATAAATCTATTTGCATTCTTCAACATGCCAACATCCAGTTGGACTAATACCATTTGTTGAAGGTTGCTTTCTTTTTAGCATTGTATAATTTTGAGTTCTTTGTCAAAAATCAGGTATTCATAGGTATATGGATTTACATCTGAGTCTTCAATTCGATTCCATTGATCCACCTATCTTTTTTATGCCAATACCAGGCATTTTTTATTACTAAAGCTTTGTAGTAGTGCTTGAAATCAGGAATAGTGATACCTCCACATTTTGTATTTTGTAAAGAATTCTTTTAGCTGTCCTGGGTTTTTGTTTTTCCATATTAAGTTGAATATTATTGTGTTGGAATTTTAATGGGTATTGTATTGATTCTGTAGATTGCTTGTGGTAAGATGGCCATTTTTACTATGTTAATTCTATCGATCCATAAAAATGAGAGATCTTTCCATCTTATGATATCTTCTTCAATTTCTTTCTTCAAAGATTTGAAATTCTTATCATATAGATCTTTCACTTGCTTGGTTAGAGTTATATTAAGATACTTTATATTATTTGTGGCTGTTGTAAAAGGTGTTGATTCTCTGTATGTAGGAGGGCTGCTGTTATTTTGGAGTTAATCTTGTATCCAGCCACATTATTGAACTCAGCTGCATGAGTTCCCTGATAGTATATTTGGGGTCAATTATGTATATTATCATATCACCTGTGAATAATGATGATACTTTGACTTCTTCCTTTCCTATTTGCATCCCCTTGATTTTCTTTAGTTGTCTTATTGCTCTAGCTAGAACTTCAAGTATTATATTAAATAGGTATGGAGAGAGTGGACAACCTTGTCTTGTTCCTGTTTTTAGTAGAATTGCTTTGAGTTTCTCTTCATTTAATTTTATGTTGACAATCAACTTGCCATACATTGCTTTTATTTTGTTTATGTATGTCCCTTGTATCCCTGATTTCTACAACACTTTTATCATGAAGGGGTGTTGGATTTTCTCAAAGTCTTTTTGGCATCTAATGAGATGATCGTGCTTTTTTTTTTCTTTCAGTTTGTTTATATGGTGGATTGCATTGACAGGTTTTTATATGTTGAACCATCCCTGAATCTCTGGGATAAAGCCTACTTGGTCATGGTGGATGATCTTTTTTGATGTGTTCTTGGATTTGGTTTGCCAGTATTTTATTGAGTACTTTTGCATTGATGTTACCTGAAAGCTCTAGAACAAAAAGAAACAGACATACCTAAGAGGAGTGGATGGCAGGAAATAATCAAACTAAGGGCTGAAATCAGCAAAATAGAAACATAGAGAACAATAAAAAAGAATCAATAAAACAAACAATTGGTTCTTCAAGAAAATCAGCAAAATAAATAAACCCTTAACCAGACTAACTAAAAAGCAGAGGGAAAAGATCCAAATCAACAAAAGCAGAAATGAAAATGGGGATATAACAACAGACTCAGAGGAAATCCATAGAATATTAAGTCATATTTCAAAAACCTACATTCCACAATATTGGAAAATCCAAAAGAAATTGTCAAATTTCTGGATAGATATAACTTACCAAAGTTAAATCAATATCAGATTAATCCCTAAAGAAATAGAAACAGTCATTAAAAGTATCCCAATCAAAAGAAGCCCAGGACCAGAATTTTTAATACAGAATTCTACCAGACTTTAAAAGAAGAGCTAATACCAATACTCTTCAAATTACTCCACAAAATAGAAATAGAAGGGACATTGCCAAATTCTTTCTGTGAGGCCACAGTCACCCTGACACCCAAACCACCCAAAGACTCAACAAAGAAAGAGAATTACAGACCATAAGCACCATTTAAGGCACCAAGAAAACAATGACACAAAGCCACAGGGACTAGAGAAGTGATGGAGGCCCAGAGGTGGCACATATCTTTATTCCCAGCATTTAAGAGGCAGAAGCAGGTAGATCTAAAGCCATATAGATCTACATAGCAAGTTTCAGGATTAGACAGAGTTACATAATAGAAAGACTTTGTCTCAAGCAAGCAAATCAAAGAAACAACCGAAGCACATACTGCTCTTACAGAGTGCCCATATTAGGTGGCTCATAATTGCCTGTAACTCTAGTTCCAAGGAAAACCAATGTTTCTGGCCTTAGAAGGTACCTGAACTGTCATGCACATACTCACACACAGATACACATACACACAATTAAAATAATAATAATAAAATAATAATAATAATAATAATACAGCTACAGAGGTTTTAGCAACCGTCTCATAACAGAACACCAGTCACTTGTCAGGAAATCACAGTAAAGCAAGAAGAACTGTGACCTGCTCATTTTTAGGCCTTAGCATTAAGGACTTCGTGCATATCATGACTGCAACCTGGAAGTTGGACAGTCATTAAACGTCATTGGATGACACATCAAACCCTCTCATGTTAGCCAGGACCCCTCAGTAAATTCCTGCTTCTGAGACACCTTCACTCTCAAGTGGGCTGACTCTTGCTAACCACAAAATGGGAACAACACAGTATTGTCCTGTTCTGTTAATAAAGTCAGCAGACAGTGGAAGGACATTCGGGGGTTGCATTCTGAACAATGTGGCGTTAGTAGAAAGCCCTGGAGGAGTGCTCACTTTGCGAGTCAGTGTTTAATCTGATACTAACAGTGATGCTGAGAACTGTAATGTCTTTCCTCCTTGGGGAGCAAATTGAGCAGAGACCTTTCTACATGTGTGTTTGATGTGTGTGTGTGTGTGTGTGTGTGTGCTGTGTGTGTGCGCATCAGGGTGCCATAGCATATGTGTGGAGGTCCCTGGACAGCTCAGAGTAGGTACGGGATCTGGGATCCAGTTCAGGTCTTCACTCTTGGCAGCAAGTGCCTTGACTGACTGAACCCATCAGCTCAAAGATAGCTTTCTAATATAAAGGTCACTCTTTCTAAGTGTTACATTTTGTTACTTAAAGAGATCCTGGATGCTTAATAGAGGCCAGAGTTCCAGGGATCACAATTGGCTCCCTTGCTTCAGTCCTGTCCTCTGAGCGAGCACCTCATATTGTTTTTCTCAAAGAGATGCACATTTTAAAAACCATGTAAAATGACTAGTCAAAATGGCTGTGTCCTACCACCTTCATTATTTATTCTAAACATCACATTCTTTTGCCTTTCCATCCTTTGCCCATGGAAGAACTAACTTAAATAATTTAAATAATTCAACCAGGACCCTGGGTATCCTACATATCTGTAATAGATACAGCCACCTGCGTTCCTCTAAGAGCCAAGCTCTGTAAGTATACCCTAGTAGCCTAAGCAGAGGAAGCCCGGCCCTTTGCTCCTTCTTCCTTGGGAGAACATGATAGTCTTTAAGGAAGCCTGCTGTGTGTCCCATCTCACTTGAGGGACGTCCAAAAAAGAAAAGTATTCACTTTTTCTTAATTATACATCAAATACGTATTATGTCTGGGCAGCCATCTCTCCTGGGAGTTTATAAGCTTGGCATCCTCTAATAGTTACTACCCAGAAGTGTTGCGTAGATCTTAGTACAATGTGCTGAAAGAGCACTGTCTGTTAGTTTCATCTTTTCCCCAAGAAAAGAGAAAAATATGGAAATATGTGGTGTTTAGTGAAGGTTTTGGCAAATAGTTCTCACCGAAGCTCAGGGTTGGCAGGGCTCCATCACTCGGCTGGTTGGCAGCAGGCTAGGCTGCGCTCAGATGCTACAACTTCCAGTTGATAGATGCTGCGCCCGGAACTCACGAGTTCTAAACGGGGCAGAGCTGTAGTGTTCCATTCCTCTTCCCGTTAACGCTCAGCTACTGCACACCGGGGAAGATCCAATGTCCCAGTTAGTGTCTCCACAGACATAAAGTCAGCCCAACCCACATCCCTCTCACTGAGCTCCTTTGTGTCTCTCTCAGCTGGGGAGCAGAACCACAAGACCAGCCTAGGAGAGGACATCCAATTCTGTGTTCTTCTTTCTCTCATGAGACTGTTCAGTCTTTCTCTAAAAAGCATCTGGTTATGTTTGCTTGTTAGTATTAACTAATTTCATTCATTTTCTTGTTTTGCTTTGTTTCTTTGTGGTTTTTTTTTTTGGGTTGTTTTGTTTCGTTTTGAGATAGGGTTTTTCTATGTAGCCCTGGCTATAGAGCTCACTCTGTAGACCAGGCTGACCTCAAACTCAGTTCTTCCTGCCTCTGCCTCCCGAGTGATGGTATTAAAGCCATATGCCACCTCCACCCGGCCATTTGTTATCTTATGACTGCAGCTACCAATTACTCAATGCATGCAAGGTGCTCACTCGAAGTTCACCTTCTACAAGGATCCTCTCAGCTCATACTCAGAACAGTCCTCTGAGGTCCAAACATTAACTTCCTGATTTCAGAAATGAAATGAAGCCCAGGAGAGGTTAACGAACTTAGCCTGAAAATAAAGGTGACTTGAAATCAGTTCTAAGCAGAGACAAAGGCCATGCTTTATTGGTTACACTGAATCTCCCACTCTTGGCTAACTCTACCTTTCTGAGTCTGGACTTTTCCAGTTGGCAGAGCTTTTGATAGCAACTCTGAAGGGGTCCAGTTCAGACAAAAGTCATTTTCTGAGCCCTCCTTCCCTGGCCACTTATGAAAGTTGTTTGTACCAATGTTTCAACAATGGTTTCAAGTTTTAAAGGGGCTATCAATGCTCAAAAAACGGAATCCCCAAACTCCAAATCCCACATAGTACTAGGTAGCTCACTGGCTTTGAACTCACTCTGTAACCCAGGTTGTTTCTATAGTGATCCCCTGCCTCAGCCTCCTGATTGCTGGAATTACAGGTCTGTGCCACTACACTGGGATTCAAAGTTCTGTCTTCAGAGAATTGATGGGAGCTCTAGGATCTCCCTGCAGAAAGACTAAAGCAGGTTCTTGACCAAACTATTTTGGTTGATCCTTCCTGAGATCTGGGGGTGCTGGGGAAACTCATGATTGCTTGTAGCAGGCTGTCAAGGCCGTCCTACACCACATGGCAAAGCTAAAGAAGAAAGGACTCAGGGACACAGAAGAGTAAATAAAACAGAACTTTGCTCAGGACCAGTCAGGTCTAGCTGACCTGCACCCCTTCTGAGTTGCTATGAAAAGCCCTGCCAAGTGGAAGGATTCTTCCTGAGCTAAGAAGAGTGAACCCAGAGGACAATGACCAGGTCCTCTCTTAAGCTCCCAACCTTCACAAAGCCCTTCTCACAGGAAGAATGTGTGAAATATGAGGGGTAGAGTTACATTTTTTCCCACCAGTCTCCTTTATCCACTTTTTCCAAATCTAAACTGACGGTGTATAAACTGTGAAATCCAAACAAACATTGCAGGGCCCCGTTCATATCCTGACACTAAAAAGGAATGAACGACTGCCTTTGCCTTTTCAGATGATCTTACCAACTGGTTTTACGTGTGGGTAGGTGTGTAAGGGTGAAAGTGTACGCAAGTGTACATGGGGACATAAGTGTGCACAACCTGTGGAGGCTAGAAGTAAACTGGATGTGTCACTCCTCGGGATCTGTCCATCTTGGTTTTTGAGACAGGGGCTCTCTCTAGGACCTGGGGCTTACCAGAGAAGTTAGACCGACTGGCGAGGGAAGCCTGGCGATCCACACGTCTCCACTTCTGTGGCACTGGTATCGCAAATGCATACCACCAAGTCTGGCTGTTTTACATGGGTGCTGGCGTTTGAACTGAGGTCTGTGTGCTTGCATGCAGTGTAAGGACTTTACCCAATGAGCCATCTCCCCAAGCTCCTGGCATGTGAGTTTAATCATACATATGAGAGAAAGATGCCAGTGCCATGGCTTGTTCAAGGCCAGTAGAGTTCTGAGTGAAAATGGCAAAGGTTGGAAGTGGTTTAAATAGTTATCACAGTGGGGAAAATGTGTGCCAAGGAAATGCAGGCTCCTCCAGATGAGGGAGATGGCCACTCTTGTTTGAAATGTCAGGGCTAAATTACAGTGATTGAATTGGCAATTCTGGCTTGTGTGCAGCAGAACAAAAAAAAGTGTGTGTGTGTGTGTGTGTGTGTGTGAGAGAGAGAGAGAGAGAGAGAGAGAGAGGAGAGAGAGAGAGAGAGAGAGAGAGAGAGAGAGAGAGAGAGAGAGAGAGAGAAAATGTGAGTATGTATTTGTGTGATGCAGTTCAAGTAGTAGAATCTAAAAATTTTATCTTAGTTAACTTTGAAAGAAGCGGATGGATACTTTACTTGAATTATCAAGATAATTGCCATGATATTTAGCTTTTCTCATTCTGGGGAAATGTGGCTTCAGTACAGATGACGGGCAATGAATGTTAGCATAAGGCCAGAACACTTTGAACCGTCACCTTGTCTGCCTTAACACCCAATTAGTCTCAGTTCCAGACATAAAGTTAACTCTGGCTTCTTTAAAAAGTCACCCAGTTGAGGTTAAGTGCAAATTCGTGCACAAACACACTATCTCCACACTTCATGGGTTGGTGACGCTGTGGCTCTTAAAAACTCTTAAGCATCCAGGTGTTCAAAGAGCTGTGATTGTTTTTCTGGAAGAAATGGCTTCTCACGGTATTGGTGAAACATGATCTGGTTGGTATCTGGGACCTCCGATAGCTGGTACTGTTGTCACCTGAGGATTTCCCAGGCTTTCTGTTGAGTACTGCCTATGAGAACTGGATTTCTAATGCCAGGCAGGGCCCTCATACTATGCTAGGAGCTACATGCTCAAAAGCTATGGCTACCTCTGCCAGGAGTGACATGGACGTGAGTGTAATACACGAACTTAATGACAAGACTGAGGACTCTTTGATGGAAGACCTGGGATATCACCCACAGGGCATGCTCACCGAGTGTTGGCTGAGCGTCATATAACATGGAGGTCCCCACCCTGTTCCTGGCGTCAGAGACCCAGACACCATCCTCCACATTGTCTCTTGTAGCAAGTGTGTGATCCACACCCACTAAGTGCTCCATGCTGCCCATAGTTCAGCAGACAGACCCCATCCCATCAGATGGGTCACAGCGCACGATTGCTTAGTGTGTTACCATCCTCCCAGGGGGATTCCACACATGCTCCGGGGTTCAACAATATAATTCAGCTGAGAGAAATGTCATGATAGAATTCATTTCTCTCAAATTGTCTAATCTCTTTGAAAAGTCAACTTTCTTTTCTTTCTTTCAGTGCTAAAACTTGGTGTTTGGTTGTTTTTTTTTCCCCTAGGAAAACCTCTTTTTCGTGATGGAGTACCTCAATGGGGGAGATTTAATGTACCACATCCAAAGTTGCCACAAATTTGATCTTTCCAGAGCCACGTAAGAGCCTCACTTGGTATTTGGGACGTTCTTGTATTCGTGGTGTTTATGTGCACCCAGCACCCACCCACGGATTGCTTTTCTCATGTGGTCTTTTACCATTTAGTTTTTGTGATTGTGTGTGTGATTGGATTTGTGTCTGTGCACATGTGCATGCAGTGCCCTTGGAGTCCAAAGGAAGGTGTCAGATGCCCTGGAACTGGAGTTCCAGGCAGTTGTGAGCCACCTGCTGTGGGTGCTGCGATTCGAACACGGGTCCTCTGAAAGAGTAGCAAGTACTGTTAACCACTGAGCCATCTCTCCAACCCCCTCATAGATTATTTTTCTTACTTTATTGCTTGGCATGCCTAAATCCCAGAACAAGGGAATCATGTCAAACAAGCCAACAATTTTCCCATTTTTATAAAACTGAGATTCACTCCTGTCTTATTTCATGAAATAGATCAACATGAATCAAACAGTTCGTTCATTTCATAGGAACCCTCTCCAGTCCATCAAGTTCCTAACTCATTGAGCACAGATGCAAATATGAATCCTTTGGAAAGAGCAGTGAAATGGAACCCAGATGTCTCAGGTGACCCTGGGGGTGGCACTGAGCTGCAGCCTGTCATCGGGAAGCTCGGTGGGAAGTTACAAAGCATTCAGCCCTTCCTGTGTTTGAAAATAACCCTCCCCTTCTCTGGCATCAAACAGCTGGAAATGCTAGTGGAGCCAGCTGTTTCCCTGGTAGGAGGGCGGGTCCTACCAGCTGGGTCCCATAGCTCACCTGCAGGTGTTGTTTTTCCCTTAGCCTTGGTCCTGCTTCCCTCCTGATAAACCCACAGTGACATACAAGCAGTGGAATTAGCATCATTTACAAATGATAGCTAGGGCTGGCAAGATGGCTCAGTAGGTAAGGGTGCCTCATGACCTGGTCCCATCCTAGACACATGCACCATGATACACAATAATACTAGTTTTTTCCCCTCGATGGTCGGCAATCTATCATATACCCTTCATGACCACTTAAAGTGGTTTAGGCAGAACTGGGCTGAAAGATGGACTGGGTCCACCAACTTCTGCAAAAAAAAAAAAAAAAACAGCACCGTGGCTGTTTTATTAACTCTAGAAGGGAGCACTGGCCACTCCCAGAGTCTTCAGGCACCTTCAGCCAAGAACCTGTGATTATGTTATCAGGTTTCTGCAGCGTTGAGCAGAAGTCCCTGGGCATTGCACACTTGCACGAGAAGAGGGGCGAGTCATTCTGTCCCCCAGGGTTCTATAAAGCTTGAATGAAGCTAACTAGAACACCTGCTGCCCCTATTGTCCCCTAAATGCGTTCTTCCTAGGACCCAGCAAATTTCCCCTTCCAAGAAGCTCTCCCTTATGTCTCACTTAATCCCACTAGAGAGACATAACCTCATTTCCTTTAAGCCTGTCACCACCAATGATGAGGAGCAGCTTATCACCACCTGTCTTCTCATATCCTCTTACCCCCCCCCCCTCAGTCTACAGCTCTGGCCCAAGCTTAACATCAATATGAAAATATTCTAGCAAGATATTTTGGAAACAGCCTAGCACAGGGCTCTGTGGGCTCTAGGTAGAATTTAAAGTAAAGGAGGAAACTATTTTTCCTACTACACTGTACTGTTTATTACATTTCATGTTTGCATAGGTTTTGAGATAGTGTGGGCATCGCAGTTTAGGAGATAAGAGCAAACAGCAGATTCACCAGCTCTTAAATGGTGCTTTCTGGGCAGACTCCAGGTGAGCTGGAACCTTTGTGTTACGTGCAGAGTGGGTGACATCTTCCTGCCTGGAATTCAGCAAAATCGCATGTGTGCCATTTAGTTGAATATACATAAACTATCGCAAGGCTTGGAGCTCTTGCCCTGCTCCTCCTATACTCATGCTGTGTCTTGACTGTCTTTCTGATAGGTTTTATGCTGCTGAAATCATCCTTGGTCTACAGTTTCTTCATTCCAAAGGAATTGTCTACAGGTAAGCCATTCTCTGGGTTGATTCCACAGCCCCGTTCATTTCAGCACTGCAGTTGACTGATGTAAAAGTGTCCTGGGAGGACAGCCCCCACCCAGAATCCTTCCCTCTGGGATTCTAATCCTAGAAGCCAGAGGTTCTGTTTTATTTCATCCTTCTTTCTTCTGGCCCTTGCATGGGCTTTCCCTCCTCTCTTCCTGCCATTGCTTCAACTCTGGTGCTTTATTTCTGCTTTCTCTACCCTTTGTGTCTTTTGTACCTCTTCCTTCTGTTTTAGGTCACCTGGAAATGTTTATGCAATGTTTCCTTTTGTGTGGGAGAAGGAAGCTCTTTCAACATCTATGAAAACTCATGACTACACCCTACAGAAGCACACAGACCACCTCCACTGCCCTCTATGATAAAATTCAAAATTTCTCTTTTGCATGGTGTTAATTCATTCTCTGCTGCCAGAGCTCTTACATGAATACTATACTACACTCAAAACACAGTTAGTTGATGCATATTTAACATAAAATCTTCAATGTTAGTTTTCAGATGTCCGGTTTCCAGATTCACTGTAGAGGAAGGGGGGAGGGTGTGAGGAAAAGGAGCTGGAAGGAGTTGGCTGAACTTCCAGTAACCAACACAGGGGCCTGGTCTGGGATAGCCATGACCTGGAGTCACCATTAAAAGTTCCATTGTCCTACACTTGGCTTTTTGCAGACAGCAAGCTGAATAGAGCCTTGGTCAACACTGAGGCTTTGGTATTTGCAGAATATGGTTCTGCTATCAGAAAAAAAAAATCATATAATAAGAACACTCCATTTCCAGACATGTCCTGGTGAGGGTACTCTCTGCAGCATCGCAAAACTCAAGTTTTTGAGATGCACACTCTAGAGTATAGACTTAAACTTCTTTTAAGTTTTTTTTGTGTGTATGTATGTGTGTGTGTATGTGTGGTGTGTGTGTATATGTGATGTGTGGGTGTGTAGTGTGGGTGTGTGTGGTATGTGTATAAGGTGTGTGTGTGCATTGTGGTGTGTGCATGGGTGTGGTATGTGTATGTGTGGTATGTGTGTATGTGTCTATAAGGTGTATGTGTGTGCATGTGTTGTGTGTGTATATGTGTGGTGTGTACGGTATGTGTATAAGGTGTATGTGTGTGCATGTGTGGTGTGTGTATGTGTGTGCTGTGTACAGTGTGTGTATAAGGTATATTTTTGCATATGTGGTGTGCATGTATGTGTGTGGTGTGTGCATGGGTGTGTTGTATATATATATATGTGTGTGTGGTATATGTGTGGTGTATATGTGTGTGGTATATGTGTGGTGTATATGTGTGTGGTGTGGGGGTGTAGTGTGTGTGGTATGTGTATGTGTGTGCATGGCATGTGTATTGTGTGCATGGTGTGTATATATGGTGTGTGTGTGTGGTGTGTGTGTATGTGTGTGCAGTGTGTGTGGGGGATTGTTATGTGTATGTGTGTGGTGTGAGTGTGATGTGTATATGTGTACGGTGTATGCCTCTGTAGTATATGTGTGATGTGTGTGTGTGTGCAGTGTGTGTATACGGGAGATGTGTGTGTTCTTGTGTGGTGTGTGGGTGGTGAGTGGGTATGTAGTGTGTGGTATGTGTGCAGTGTGTATGTATGTGTGTGGTGTGTGTTTGTATGATGTGTGTGTATGTATGGTGTGTATGTGTGTGTGCTATATATATGCAGTAACTACGGAGGCCAGAAGAAAGTGTCAGATTCTTTGGAGCTGGAGTTACAAGTGGTTGAATTATGCTCAGCATGGATGCCAGAAATTGAATTCAGTTCCTCTGGATAAGCAGCAAACACTATTAGCCACCGAGTTATCTCTTCAGAATTTTTTTTTCTAGCTATCTAAAAGTTGGTAGGTTAAGGATAATAATTTCATTTTTTTAGTTTTAATATAATGCCTGTAATGTGTAAAGCACACTTGCACTTAATATTGCATAGTTTGTATGTGGATATGTGAACAGATTGATAAGAGGATGGATGGGATGAATGAATATCTTGATAAGTGGATGAGTGAACAGATCAACAAATGAATGGATTGATGAGCAGACTAGATGGATGTGAAAGGGGGGAAGTCAGGAATTTTGGAAAGAGAAAGAATTGGAAATTGCAGAGTTGCTAAGGACCTATAAACTGAAATCCATATTCCCCAGTGCTTCTCTTCCCACTCAGCATGAAGCTTCCATCTTGGCATGCTGATGGATGTGCAGGACAAAATGACCAATAAATGTCTTCCTATGACAAACAGCATACACTCATCTTAGGGCTTTATCCACACGTGTGAGTCATGATTTTAAGTCTTATGCACCAATCAGGGAAGAATATTTGACTCACTGAGTGAGGTCATTGTAGATCTTTGAGAGGCATCCTAAGATAATTAAAATCAAGACGAGGCCATCAGTCCTGTCCCCACGCTGCTTGGTGAAGACAGCAAGCTGTTGATGGGGATGCTGGACCCCAAACTTCAGCTGCTGATGACACTGAAGTTGGCCTGTTTTGAACAACATTTCAAGTGCTCAGGTGTAATTTGACCGGTAGGTGGCTGAAATGGCAGAGTCAGCCTATTCATTCCCTCCTGTGGGACAGGGTTGCACTGGTCTGTTTACAAACTCCAGTTCGTAACTCTGAAAGGCCACCCGAAAAATTAACATAACCCTGGCAGCACATTAAAAACAAAACATCATGGGGCTGGAGAGATGGCTCAGTGGTTAAGAGCATTGCCTGCTCTTCCAAAGGACCCGAGTTCGATTCCCGGCAACCACATGGTGGCTCACAACCATCTGTAGAGAGGTCTGGTGCCCTCTTCTGGCCTTCAGGCATGCACACAGAAAATTGTATACACAATAAATAAATAAATATTTAAAAAAAAACATCATTCTGTCATAGTCCTAGAGACTAGAAGGCTTAAATCAAAGTCTAGCAGAACCTTTCATCAAAGGTTCTAGGAGAAGACCCTTCTCCAACATACCCAGCCGGAGAGATTTCAGGCATTTGTAGTTACATCACTCCAATTTCTGTCTCCACTGGGACCTTCTCTCCCTGTGTGTCTCTCTTCCGTGTGAGATGAGAATAAGGCATGATAAACTTAGTCTGCCTTCACACACATGCAATTCAGGATGAGTTCATCTTGACACCTTTAACTTAACTATATCAGTAAATACTCCTTTTCTTAAATAGGTTACATTCACAGCATTATAGGGAGTACAGCATGGATTATATTCTGTTTTATTATTTTAAAGATGCACATGCAAAGTCAGGCATGGTGGTACATGCCTGTGATTCTGGCAGTCAACAGGCTGGAGGCAAGAGGATTAAAACTCAAGGATAGTTTGGGCTACAAGAGAGTTCCTGCATGCATGCATGCATGTGCTGCATGGGTGTGTGTGTGTGTGTCTGTGTGTGTGTATGAATATATATGCATGAGGTAGGCACCATTCACTGCTCTGTGTCATGAATTGATAAATGTCCACTAACGCATTGTCCATGGTTAAAGACCATGATGGGCAGAAAATATGTAGAATTCCAAACTGTAAGATAACAAAATAAAGGCACTCTCTAGATTTTCTTGGAGGGTAGAATTACATGAAAAAAATAGAGACAGTGCATACTAAAAAGTTCAAATAAATAGGATTCCAGTTTTAAAGAGAGAGAGAAGAGAAGACCTTGTGAGACTGCTAGCACTCCAAAAGCAAAAACTTCTTATCTTGGTAATGTTTTGTTTTGTATTTAAGGGGAAGAGAATTTTCAGATAGAGAAAATGACTAAAGAGAAGCCACCCTTCCTCACTCCCACCCCACACACATGGAGGAAGTCAGGCAGAAAGGGACGGGCTAGTTAGCTCTTAGAGCTGCTCACTGCCCCCTGTAGAAAAAAACTAAATTCACAGGCTCAGAGCCTGTGGTTGGGCAGCACAGAACTGAAGAGATGAGATGGGGATATTGATCATCTTTCAACACCATCCAGTAGAGCCTTCTCATGGAAACAGCGGCATCTTAAGAGATGCTAATTTGGATGTAATTTAAGACCAAGGACTCAGAAAATATACAGACGTGGCAGGAAAATTCAGAACCTCAATTCTGAGAATGTCAGAGACAAAGAGTGGCTGTACTTCTGAATGAGGAACTAGACCTCACTTCCATATCTGAGGCCATTTCCAAATGCTTTCACGTGGCCTGTGTCAGTAGATGCCACAGGAGATAAGCAAGAGGCGTCATGGGCCTTGTTTGTTGCTTAATAACAAGAGGCTCGGCAAGGTCCACCATGAAACAACTGTAACTTGGCTTCTGAATAGAAGAAGATCTTCTCTAGAACTGACCACATGCCAAAGGGTTCCACTGAATTTTCCATTATGATTGACACACAAGTCCCACGGTGACAAAGAGTGGCTTCGGACTCTCAAGCACTTCCCTTGAGTCTTGATGTCCTAGAGTGAAGAGTAAGTTGAATGACTGCCTCAGAATGTTCTGGATCTTTGGGTTCTATACAGTATTTCTATTTGGCTCCAAAGAACCTGGCTAGTTTTCTGCCTCCAGTCCTTACTTCCATGAAGGTCTAGCTTTGAGAAAAAGAAGAAGTCTTTTAGGGCCTTTCCATCCCTTAGGTCTCTCAGACCTTCTTTCCCACCATCCCAAAGACATCTGTACTGCTTTAAAAAATGGACTGGGAATTGGACATGAAGCTTATTTTTCCTAGCCAGAGGCACAGAGAACAGTTATTTTTAGAATCAGTTAAAATACATCCGTGTATAGTTTCATAAGAGCAGTTTGATGAGAAAGGCCAGGTGTAATGTAAGAATGTAAGAGAGATAGACTAGGTTTGCATCCCAGGCCACTGACTAGCTATGTGGTCTGTATAAATAACATCATGCATGAGAACCTTTTATCTTACCTAGAGTTAAAAAAAAAAGAAACTACATCAGTAGTAACTTGATGAGGTTGACAAGATGTCTCAGTGGGTAGGAAGGAGCGTTTACTATTCAAGCTTAGAGACCTGAATTCAAATTCCAACAGCCATACAAAAAAAAATCCAAGTATGACTGCATGCATTTGTAATCTCAGTGATGGAGGGAGAGGAAGCAGGAGGCTCTCTGGAGCTTGCTGGGTACCAGCCTAGCTCCAGGTCCAGTAAGAAACACTGTCTCGGGGGGAAAGGATGGAGAATGACAGAACAGGATACCACCGTCTTCCCCTCTCCTCCACATACACATTCCAGTGTGAGCATCCACCCACACATGCACCTGTATTCCACACTACACACTTCACATATACTCATACTGTAACACTAGTAATAGTAACTTGATATCAAAGGACTACTATGAGACTCAAATGATGAAATAAGTGTGTGTACAAGCAAAAGAATCCAGCAAAGTATTGGATACTGTGGCCATTGTTCCGGTCGTTTCTAAAGCATCACAGCTGGATCCAGCTCTCTGGAGATGATGGCATCAACTTCAGCCAAATTTTAGAACTATACAAACGTATCTATAAATGACAAACTTAAAATGACACCAATATGGCATAGCATATGGACTAGCTAATATGCCTGAATTGTTCGTGTGTGAATTTAAATCAGCCTGTAATTGGACTGAACGGATAAAGCTGGTAAGTCATGTATTTAGCACCAGTGACATATCAGGAGACAGAAGACCAGCACTGTCCAATGAGAAAGCTCAGACACAGCAGGCATCTTCTGTCCTGACCGTGAAAGTGTGGCAGGGACAGAGAGAAGCAGGTGCTGTCATGAATCTGAGACATATCTAGGGATTCCCAGTCACACAGAAACTACTGCTGTCATGTGGGTAGTAGAGATGACTAAACTGGACCAAATGGAAGTCAACTCGGGGGACATCGGCTAAGTCTCAGCTGCAGCAGCATAGCTGGGTTCCACTGTGCTTCTCTCATCCGCTTGCTCTCACAGGAAGTGGAGCTAGCAGTTAAAACAGTTACTCGGGTGTGCTTCACAGCTATTAACCATTGGTTGATGGTGAAGTGATTCCATAAATACCAGTGAGTGCGTCATATGTTGTCAGAACTGCCACTGGAGCAATGGCTCAGGACGCTAATATAACCACTCTCCAGCTGGGACAGCCACATGGGACATTGATGTTCTCACTCTCCTGCTGACATATCCACACAGGAAATATGGATGAAACCCCTAAGGTGCAACAAGTATTCAGAAGGCGTGGAAGATATGGTGATCTGTTGCAGTATCTGTCCCAAACCAGATGGCCAGGGCAGCAAGGGCCTCAAGAGAAGCCCTGAATATGAGCCACTGATATGGGGAGGCGGGACATTTGACAGCAGGCAATGAGCCACTTAGAAGATCCATGTCTGATCCAGAGGATTTGGTGGCAACAGAGCCTCCCCTCAAGCTCTCCCCTGAGCTGTGATGGCACAAGCTACCATACCCCCACGAGAATTTCATTTTAACAAACCTATGTTTATTCAAGTGAGATTTCACTTCACTTTTGTTTTCCAGGGACCTGAAGCTAGATAATATCCTGCTAGACAGAGATGGACATATCAAAATAGCAGATTTTGGGATGTGCAAGGAGAACATGCTAGGAGATGCGAAGACAAATACTTTCTGTGGGACTCCTGACTACATCGCCCCGGAGGTAGGGACACACTTTCCTGGGCGGTCCTCTCACAGCCTCTGTGCTGAGGCCACGGGATTCCTCCCCTAAGCTTCAGTGTGGTTTGGTCTGCGGAGTGTTTTCCAGATGTAGATATGCATATGGGTCTTTTGAGTTTTATAGAAAATGCTACCCCTACTAATGACATCCCTCCATGGTCAGAGATCTAGACTTCCTTTGCGTTAGAGGCCTGAATCACCCCAGACTTAAAAATTATCTCTTTAGACCCACCTCAAGGGATACCTGGCAAAGAGCCAGGAAGAAGCAGCGCTCCACCTAAATCAAGTTTAAAGGTGGGGTCAGAACATCTTGATAGAAGGGGAAGGTGGAAGGGCTCTCGGCGCCTCTCTCCCCCGTTTCTAACTGAGTGTGGGTGCTTCTCTACAGCAAGGATAACTCTGACTCATGGTGTTATTGAAGCTGTTAAAGGAGGGAGCATCTACATGTCTGACAATTTCATAATGAAATCTATTACTCTATATGATTATTCGTTGCTTTAAAAAGCTTTAAAGGATAGTGGAGCTTCTAAAAACTATGCCTCATTCTAATCCCATAAAATAGTACGAGTTCCTGGTGATCATATGACCAGCGTTTTCTCAGGAGGCATCCGCTCTTTCAGTTAAACTCACTTTCCCACTTTGGGGGGTTCTCCTCCAGCTGCCACCCCAGGGAGATTAGAGACCGCCATACTGTGTGGTCCTTGTCATAGCATGGAATATCTGGCGCTGTTGCATTTATTTTATTTTTATCTTTCAGTCCCCTGTGCAGCTGCTTGTTTGCTCTGCAGCCTGGTACTGTTGCTCGCTTTTAAGACGCTTTTTAAATTTTAAAATAATGATATATTTGTAAGAAGTTCCAAAAGTAGCACAGAAACACCTGCACCCTCCACCCAGCTTCCTCCATTGTTATAACTCAAATTGTTCAAGATCTGGAGAGAAGGCACAATGGGCAAGAATCTTCCTGTGTGAGCATCTGGACCTGAGTTCAAATCTCCTAGCACCCACCTAAAAAGCTAGGCATGGCCATGTACACCTATAACCTCAGAGCTTTGGAAGGTAGAGATGGGACAGTCCCCAGGATTTGCTGACTGCATGCCTAGCTCCAAATTCAGTGAGAGTCCCTGTCTCAAGGAATAAGGTAGAGAGTTAAGCAGCAAGCTGCTCAATGTCTTACATCATCATGGCTGCACCTGCACTTGCATCTGCACATAAGCCACCCCCATATATATATATATATATATATATATATATATATATATATATATATATGTTCCTTTTCTACTGCTCCGATTAAAAACACAATGACCAAGACAACTTGTAGAAGGAAGGGTTTATTTGGGCTTGCAGTTCCAGAGGGAGAAGAGTCCATTCACCATCCCAGAGGGGAAGTACGGCGGTGGAGCAGCAACTGAGAGCTCACATTTTAAACAAGCAGGAAGCCCAGGGAGTGGTGAAAACCTTTGAAACCTCAAAGTCCGCCCTCAGGGACACACTTCCTCAGCAAAGCCACACAGAAGCCTCAGCAAATAGTGCCCCCAAAGCATTCAAATGCTTGAGACTCTGAGGGACACCTCGCCAGTTCCCCTCATGGATAGATTTGGGTGATCTTCCCCTTTACAGTCAGTGAGGAGACTGACACAGTAAGATGAGCCAAATTAGCCTTTTAAAGTGAATAAATGAATGAATGAAAATGAATGAACTTATGAATGGAGGACGATTGTATAGTAAGGACAGATCTCTGATTTCCCTGGTAAAGCAATGTCAACAGCAAATCCCATAGTCCCACAATCAACCATGGCAGCTGGGGCTAAGAACCAAGCTGCTTTCACTGCACTACCATGGTTTTCATTTTAATTTAACCTCATTGAAAGGTTTGGATGGCTGCTGTTCTTCGGGAAACTGTGGGTATTTTAACTGTCCAGTTCTTTCTGATATAGAACCTGCGTGTGAGCACAGATACTATCTGTGTGGGGGTGCAATAAAGCAGCTTTAGCTTGAGGGGAAGCCAAAGCTAATCACGGCACAAGCGTAGGAGACCTCAAAGCGGAGTCTGTTCAGTACTGAGCCCCTCGGGTGATTATCCCAAACTGTGTGGACTCCGCTCAGATATGTCGTGTTAGTCTCAGCAAAGGTCTCCTGTGTCTTCCTCTTGCCACACCGACCTCCTCCACACCCATGCCCACCCCTGACTCCATCCAACCCCCACCCTCACCACATGAGACGCCTCCAATTCTTTTACCTCCATCTTAGGATGTCTATGTATCTTTGTGTCTGTTCTTGTCCATTCCTGTCTGACACAAAAAAAAAGGTTTTGTTCTTTCTTGAGCAGTGAAACAAGCACCCTGAAGATATGTGTGTGTCTACATTACATATGAATGTCATGCATTGCTACCAACTAACATGATCTAAGTGTTAAAAAATATGTCTAAAATGTGTAAAAGCAAAGTGAACTAAGAATGAGACAAAAACGGGTGCTAAGTAGCTTAATTCCTCTGTCTTAATAGTAAAAAGTAAGTATATGTCATGAAAATTAGGAGACCAACTACCTTATTAAAATTATTTCTTTTCTTTTTGAGATTTAATATAATGTACACAATCCTCTTCCCTTTTTCCTTCAACCTTCCCTATATTCCTCCTTGCTTTCTTTTTCCGTTAATTGTTGTAATTGATGCTGCTGCTGGTGGTGGTGTGCATGCATGTGTGTGTGTGTGTGTGTGTGTGTGTGTGTGTGTGTGTGTGTGTGTGTGTTCCTAAAACATAAGTACAGCCTGTTCAGTCTTTATACTATCACTTGTGTTTATGTTTTCAGGGCTAACCATTTGGTATCAGATAACCAGTTGATGGCTCTTCCCTGGGTCAGACGATTTCTCCTTCTCTCTGCATTCCTTAGGTGCCTAGGTTGAGGCCTCATGAGCTTCCCCCTGTCCACTTTAGCATGGCGATTGGTTTGGCCATTGTCCAGCTTGTGTTTAGACAGTCACGTTAGCGAAACTTCATGGGTGTAGTTTCTGACACTCCAAGGAGAGACAGTGTTGCAGCAAACTCCCCGCTCTTCTGGCTCCTCCAGTCCTCCATCTCCTTCTCCTTGGCCCTGATCCCTGAGCCTTAGGTGTGGGAGTCAAGTTACAGAAGCCTCAGCTGGATCTGGGCTCCACACTCCGGGTTTGATTGTTTTTCTGTAATTGTCTCTCCATCTGCCACAAAGAGAAATTTCCTTGTTGATGGTGAAGACTATACTTAGGAGATAAATTTTTAAAAAACAGTCTTGGTTTAAGGATCCATGAAATGACTCAGCCGGTAAAGGCATTTGCTTCCAAGGCTCACAACCTGAGAGCCATCTCTAGGCCCCACGTGATGGAAGGAACAGACTCCTAGAAAGTTGCCCTCTGACGTGTGCACATGTGCCATGGCAAACACATGTCCTCACACAGACACACTAAATAACTGTAATTTTTAAAAAAATTTTTTTTAAAAATCTTGGTTTAATACTCTAGGTCTCTGGGCATTGAAAGGTCTTCAATTTCCTTCGAATTCTTGGTTCTCATAGTATTGTGGCGACTGGTAAAGACTCCTAGCAAGTACAAAACAAAACAATATGTAATCAAGAGTTAGTAAGGACTATTGCTGATGATAGCAGATGCAAGTCCATTGTCCAAAGCACTGTTTTTAAGATTTTTTTTGAAAGGAAGCTTCTTTTTGGCCCAAAGCACAGTTAATGAAGCCACTGGTTTAGCTTCACACATGGCTGATAAACAAGCTGTCTGAAAGGGACGGTGCCACCACCATCTCCTACCCCCTACGTATTTATAATCTTGTCATTTACTTAAGCTCTACCTCTAGCCCAAATGGCCTGTGTGCTACAGATCCTTGTGTTCACTAACGAACTACATGTTATCAGGAGCTATTCATCATCCTCTCAGGAGTGTACACTCCTTAACACGCTTGCTCCAAGGAGCTGTTACTGTCACCCATTACAAGGGACAAAGAGGGTCTGTGTCAGACAGTGACAAAGCCGTTATTATTATCATTATTACTTGACTAGTTTCTCCACTTTGAAATTGTTGAGTCTCAGTTCTTGGAGTAAGGTAGAGCTAGGAAAGGGGACAGACCCTCGATCTGGCACAGCTCCACTGCCCTGCCCGTCACAGAATAGTGTGCAAAGAAGCATGCGGGAAGTGATAAATACCAGAAGACAGTATTAACTTTGATTGAAATACTCAGAGACTGGACTTCAGAACCAGCTCTCAACTCACTATGAGACCTTAAATAAGGACCACAGCACCCTAAGTCCAGTCGTCACCCTCCAGGGATGGCAGCAGAGGTCCTGGGTATTCTTAGAAATGAAGACATAATGTACAAAAAAAAAAAAAAAAAAAAAAAAAAAAAAAAAAAAAAACCACACCTGGTGGCTGTTAGCGTTCCTTCTCAAAGCGCCTGCCTGTTCCCTTTGTGGATTTGCATTTTGCTCCTCCCTCCTAACGTAAGACTGTGTTTACTTTAACTAACATCACCTAGCCTCAATGCTCTAATTTCTGTGACAGCTGTCTCCTGGCCTCCAAATTCCTTTTCATTTGTTCCTCCAAAATGAAGTTGTTTACGGGAGATGCTTGTTGTTCGGGAACAGTTCTGGTTGCTTTGGCACCACCTTGTGGCTCGTCTTGGGAATTGCGTGTGAGCCTGGTGCCTAATACCCTTTGTGTCTTTGTAGGGCTGAACCAACTGATCATACAAATTAATGGTGTGTCTTTTCTTCCTCGTCACTCTCTCTGGGTCCTTAAGACAAATGTAGCTGACTTTTTGTTTGTCAAGTTTAATGTGAGGTTTTATATTTCCATATTGAATTGAATTATAAATGGTGGCAGATTGCAAAATTCTGTTTGCTAAATGATCTTTGCTTTCATGCACAGGGATAAAGTTTATCCAAGCAGCTGTTCAGCAAGGCACTTACAGCAATGTCCAGGCCCTACTGTTCATAGGACCCTGGAATCACCCTGCTATAGCCTTAGTAGGTTGCCAAGCATGAACACCCTTTCTAACAAGGGAGGTTCTGGAGGGGTAAGGGGGCTTCCTTGAGCTGTGCAGTGAGGGATCCAGCCCATGCAGAGCATGTGGGGCTTTGCATGGTTGGATAGCCTCCTGCTGTGTCTAAGTATCACAGTTTCTTTCCGCATTCATCTCATGGATGGGATCTTTGGCTGGTGCTCTCTCTCTTAGTCACCACAAACCGTGCTATATTAAACAGAGTGCCCGTGTCTCTTAAACTCACTGGCTTCATTGATTTTGTTAATACATCCACCACCGCATCCTCTTCAGTCATTCATGCCGTCATGGATCCCACTGTGCACTGTTTTTGCAGTGCTTGCCGGTGTTAGGATGCTGTGTGGCGACACGGTGACTTGCACAGCCTTGGCAGCTTGCACAGCCTTGGCATTCCAGCAGCAGAAGGAGCTGCTGGAAGTCAAGGGACAACATCTCTATTGCCACAAAATATAAACTGATAAAAGGATAGATTTAGTGTTTTAAGTTAGGTAGAATTTCTACTTTTACATCCTCCGCCCTGGAAGACAGACCAAATCTGTTCTCAGAATCTATCCTTAGCTGTAGGTCTGAGGAGTCTCTGATCTGACTTCTGGGTTGAAAGAGTCTTGAGAGTCTTGCTGACCTCTCTCATGGTAGTCACATACTTGATTCTGCATCCCAGCGGCCAGTCACGTGACTCTTGACATGAACTGTTATGACTGGCTCTTTTAAAGATGTCACCAGATGGAATGGATTTTGTGTACTCCATTACCTTGGTGGTTTTATGCAGAGTTGGAAGAACAGAATCCAGTAAAACACATAGGTTTCATTTAGCTGACCGCATCAAAGGTAATGGAGAATTTAGGCTCAAGCCAGCTCTGTAAGGTACAGTCCCTGGCCCCCAAGAACCTCACAACACAGATGGAAAAATGAAAGCTACAGACTTGGTTCAGTCATTACATCAAAGCCAGAGGAGAAAAATACAGAATAAAAATGAGTGTAAGTGAGTCTCTACTTCCACTCAGAAGCTTGGCCACAATGTAGCCATCTCTTACCAGTCATCAGCTGGCCAGAAGATACCGCTCTCAATCTAGACTACAGGCTATCACAGCCAGTCATTCACCGCTAGACTTGGAAGTGTTATCAGTCATCAGACTCAAATATTAATGATGCTTCTGCCTGTTGGTCATGCAGATCTTGCTGGGTCAGAAATACAACCATTCCGTTGACTGGTGGTCCTTCGGGGTCCTCCTTTACGAGATGCTGATTGGCCAGTCGCCTTTCCACGGCCAGGACGAAGAGGAGCTTTTCCACTCCATTCGTATGGACAATCCCTTTTACCCGCGATGGCTGGAAAAGGAGGCCAAGGATCTTTTAGTGAAGGTAAGAAATTAAAGCCAAAGCCTGGAGTAGTGCCCTGAGAGGTTGCTTGCCTCAAGTGGGCAAGAGCCTGAGTTTGACTCCTCAGTTTGAAAAAGCAAAAAAGGAAAAGAAACAAGAAAACAGCGCTAAGAGAGGATTCGTAAAATTGGTACTAGATTCTGCTCAGTAGTCCCATTTGATCCCAGGTCCTGACTCAGACATGACCAAACACCACAGCATGCAGTGAAGGGTTTAATGGGATGTTGCTGTCTGTGTTTCAGCTGAAACACTGATGCTATGAGCTCTGGTATCAAAGTCAGGGGATCAAGACAGGGGTACGGGGGGGGGGGGGAAGACTCATGTTGTTTCTCATAGGCAGATTCTAGATTGTGTGTGTGCATGTTCGTGTGTGTGTGTGTGTGTGTGTTTAAAAATAAAAGGAAAACTATTGGAAGAGAGAAAAGAAACCAACCAGAGACAGAAGAGTGAAAAAAGAAAGATATTAGGGGCACAAATATGAACTAAGCATGATGTTATATATGTCTGAAAATGTCACAATGATTACATTATTTTCTATACTAATTAAAATAATAAGAAAATTTAGCTTTGAAAATTAAAACAGCCATGATCAAAAAACAAAACAAACCAACAAAAAAACTAATATTTATAGGCAAGCATGGTGGCTTACAAGGTAGGCGGATCAGGAGTTCATGGGGGCCAGATCAGGCTATAGGACTACATGAGACCCTGTTTCAAAAAAGAGGTGGAGGACGGTTGAGGGGAAAGAAGAGGAAGAAGGAGGAAGTAAAATAAACCCTCTTTTCACCATTTATAAAAGAAATTCCCAAGAAAAACTTTGGTGGATCTGAGTGAAGGAAGCCTTGGTGGCCCTGGGTGGAGGTGTAGTTAGTTCTTTAAGCAGTCACAGTATGTGACTTACAGCAATCTTTGTCTCTTGTATGTAATGCCCTACAGGCCAGCAATCCACCCATCCCTAGCAGCATGCAGACTTCTCCACTCATGCTGCTGAAAGGCAAACCTCTAAAGTCCCAGACACCATCTCTACCATCTCCATTGAGAAACGAAAGCAGGCAACCCTAGGCCCCAGTTAGCATGTCAGTCTTAACGTTAATGCAAGACTACTGCCCACCTCTGCTCAGAGGTCATGGTGAGCTTCTGGCCCGTGGAGATGGGACCACAGCCATGCTGAGGTTGCCTGCATCCTTGTTCTCTTCCTTTCCAACCCTTGAGTCTTCTTAGGCCTATAGTGATAGATATAGATACAGATGATATAGATATAGGTAGGTAGAGATAATATGCTATGATGGGATATTTAAATATTATTAATTCTCTATTATAATCATTTAGATATGGTAGATTTATAATAATTAAATAATAAGAGATTTATCTTAATTTTTTGTGGCAAGGTTTCCAACTGAGCCTGAATTCACAGACTCTTCCTCTCTTTAATTATTATTGTTATACATACACCTCTGGTGTGTGTGTGTGTGCATGTGTGTGTGTACAGCCTGATGAGTCCATTATGCATTACTAACCAAAAGCTATTTCTCCAACCCCTATTAATGAGTTTTCAACCAAAAGTTTGGAAGCATTTCCATGGACAGGGTACAGCTTCTACGCTTACAGAAGTTCTAGTTTTCCTTCCCAATACCAGAAAGAAAGAAAGAAAGAAAGAAAGAAAGAAAGAAAGAAAGAAAGA
>JABTXL010012642.1:6653378-6683279 GCA_025134845.1 Neodon shergylaensis
AGAAAGAAAGAAAGAAAGAAAGAAAGAAAGAAAGAAAGAAAGAAAGAAAGAAAGAGAAAAATGGAAGGAAGAGAGGGATAAAGGAGAACAGAGAGGAAGGAAGAAAAACTAGAGACGGCAGGGAGGGAGAGAGAAACAGAGAATAAGGGATTTCCAGGCTTATCTTTCACTAGTCAGCATTTTTCTCTTAAAAACTATTTAGGATTAAATCTAAAGAGCTTTATACTTTTATGTCCCTAAGGCAAGTGACAGCTTGTCTGAGGTATTAGAAATTTTGAGACGACTCCAGAGCTCTCTCGGGGAATCGGGATCGTGAATCTGAGAGGTGTTGACAAAGCCCCATAGGAAACTCGGCCTGGGGTTAATGGAATAGGTATTTAAAACCAGAGCCTGTTCTGTGCAGCTCGCACCTTCTGACTCGGAGCCAAACAAGCGCCAAGCTTAGAAAACTCCCTGAATGGCCAATTAAATTCACTTTTAATGAGCAAACAAAACACATGGATAATGAAAGCTAATTTAAAAATTAGCTAGGTTTTAAAAAAAAGGACAGTGGTAAAAAGAATCTAGTGGGATTCTAATGCAAAGTCCCACTTACGGAAGGCAAGTTCAGCTTTCGTGACAACCAAGACATTTATTTTACACGTGGCTGTATGAAGCGCTCAATGTGACTTGAACACGTCAGCCCCGGCTGCCATAACACAATGTACCCAGACTGATCGGGCGACATTTCCCTCACATTGTTTCTTAACTGCTTGACATAGTGTCAGAGGCAGTGTTTAAATGCACACAGATCAGTCCTTACCCCCTCCCCCGCCCCAGCAAGCCCTACTTATTGCACACTGAAATATGGATGCGTCTCACATAGCAGACATTTATTTCTTACCAAGTTAGACATCGAAGCTCAAGGGTCATCGGGGTCAGTCTTGGTGCTGACTTTTTTCATAGGAGGTATATAGGCACCTTGCTGTATCTGAGAGAAGAGGTGGGTCAGAAAAAATACTCTGTATCTCTTCTTTTTAAGGACAATAATCCTATGAGATTTGGGCTCCATCCCTGTGACCTCATTTAACCTTCATCACTTCCATAAAGTTCCTCTCCACAGTCACACTGGAGTCAGGATTTCACTGGATGAGTTTTGAGGCGTCTGTCACTTCATCTTTAACATAACTGCTATACGGAAGCATCAGGACCAACAGAACTTTCTGGAAAAAAAAGAAAAATGGGGAAGAGTGTTGTTTTTCACGTCATCAGAGATTCAGTCACCTTCAAATCGAGCCTGCCAGTCAGATGAGTCCCCAGAATTAGTTGCGATCCCCCAACACATGTATGTGCTCCATAGCCAACCTTCCCATTGTACCTTCCAAATGCCGATTTCCCACTCAGCATCAGGACATCTTCAGGCCACTAGGATAGGTGAAGTAGGGACCGGCCAGCAAAAACAGAAGTAACCTTGAGAGGAAAGTGGGGAGAGCTAGTTGCCAAGATAAGAGGAAACCATGACTTTAGTTGGGAAAGGAAATAGAGCCTGTATATCAGATACCCACATCTCATCGAAAAGAGCAAATTATAGATATCTCATGCAAGCTGCATGGATCCCAAAGGCAGAAAGTTAATCAATGCAATGTCCTTAAAGTGATGGAATCATGTTGTTCAGTCAAGGGAAGGAGCAGGTATCGGGGCGGGCATATGGCTGTGGCTGTATAAGATAGCAGGAGGGACAGAACTCACCATCATTTCAAACAATAAAATACTTGAAAACTGCCAGGTAACCTGGTACACTCGTGAAATCCCAGAGCTGGGATGGTGAAAACAGGCTGTTCCCTGGGGTTTCCCGGCCAGCCAGCCTGGCTGGACCCATGAGCACCAGGTCAAGTCTCGAAAACCAAGGTAAACAGGCTGGAGAGATGCTCAGGGGTTAAGAGGACCTGCTGCTCTTGCACAGGACCTGGGGTTCAGTTTCTAGCACCCACGTGGCAACCCACAACTGTCCTTAGCTCCAGTTCTAGGGACCTGACCCCCTCTTCTGACCTCCACAGGCACCAGGCACACACGTGGCACACAGACAGACATGCAGACCAAACCCCAAATATACCAAATAAAAATTAATGATAAAAATGTTTTCTAAGAGAAATAAAGCCAGAAGGAGACACCTGAAGAACACCCAAGGCTCCACTGGTCTCCACATAGGTGCACACACCTACCTGCTCACCTACGCTCAGAAAAATTAAAAGCAGAAGCAGGGGTGAGGGGGCTCAGCAGGTAGAGGCACACTCCCCCCCCCCCGTAACCTGATGACCTGAGACTGATCACCAGGGAGTCACATGGTGGGAGGAGAGAATCAACTCACACACAAATAAATAGATAGAGGTAATAAATTTCAAAAAAAAGTAAAAGTAAGACTAAATGCCATGTAAATACCAAAACATAGCAGCAGAAGAAAAGTGTGTCATGAAAATAGGCAAAAACGTGTTGAACAGATCAAAACTTAAGACAACTAAGGATAAAAACAGAGAAAGGCTACAAGCAAAAGAGACTTTAAAGCCACTTGGAAGTCTTTGTGATTCCTGACATGGATTTTAACAAACAAACAAAAAAATGTATGTCCTTCCTCTTGCACAGGCTGCAGCAATTCGGCTATAATAATTAATTTCCATTACACAATTTGCTGCTAATGCGACTGATTTGAAGTTTATCTTCCCTTCTGGGTCACTTTATAGCCTAATCCAGCAGCTTTCACAGCCTTGGGCTCCCTCTGCTGCAAAAATCCAAAGAAAACACTATTTCTCAGAAATCCCTGCGGGGACTTTCCCATGAGATAAAACCAAGAAGTCTGGGGTTCTTCAGGAAGGCTGAACAAGGCAGTGCTGTGTGGCACCCCTGAGAGCAGTGGGACCAGACTGTCCCCTTGAGCTCTCATCAGACCCTGGCACACGTAGCCCACCAAACAATTCGATTTCGGGAGAGGCCATGGCTGTGCTCCACCAAGAGTTACAGCTGGGATGCTGCTGAGCAGTTGCCTAGTGACAAAGTAAAAAGCAAGCACCCTTTCTCCCCCGTTCATTTATCCAGGATGTCCGGTCGCTGTGTTTGAAAATGATGGGAAAGTAATGATCTTAAACAGAAATCCATCTCCCTTTTCCCCCCCATATCATTTTACTGAGGGACTCGGGAAGGAGGGTGGGATTCAGGTACAACCCAGCACAGCTGCTGGTGGCTATGAACTGCTTCCTACCCAGGCTGTCAAATAAATTTAAACAAACTCCAGCTATATCCCAGCCTTTTACGTAAGAGTGTCTGTTTCCTGTAAATATAGGAAACTTCTACTGGCAAAAGCAGTAGTGTCCTCGCGCCCTTGGGTTGTCATTCCTGCTGTGAAGCCCTTGACCTTGGTGTCCTTAGGACCTGTCTCACCCTGGGGACATTAGTGAGTCTGTTTGCTCCTGGAGAAAAGATAAGGACAGAAAGAATATTGAACTTGGGGGCTGGAGACCAGATTATCTTATTTTCCATTTTGCTTTTTTAAAAATGCATTATTTTATTTCACAGGTGCCTAAGCCAAGCTCAGAGGGCTCTTTGTTAGGATTTTCTTGGTTCAAATGTCACAGGTTTGCTAAGAAAATCTAATGGAAAACCAAGTGTGGTTCACAGTTGGCCCAAGGCAGTGACTTCTAATTTAATTCTCTAAAACATTTCATTATACCAGCGTCAGCTAGATTTGGGTCCATTCTCAAAACACTTAGGATTTCCATCTCATCTTGTCTCATAAAAATATTCTTGAGAGGTAGAGGTCAATTGTTTATTATGATCATCTGGGGAGGGGAGAAAAAGTGGGCAGGTTGCTTATTTCCTCTGTTTCAAAATAATATTGATAATGATTAATAATAATAATAATAATAATTTAATCAGGGCTGGTGAGTTGGCCCAGCATTTAAGAGCACTTGCTTCAAGAAAACCAGAGTTCAGCTCCCAGTACCCATGTTGGGCAGCTCACAAGCTTCAGTAACTCCAGCTTGAGAAGGTCTGATGCCCTCTACTGGCCTCCACAAGTACCTACACTCACATGTATACTCACACAGAGACGCACACACAGACAGACAGACAGGTAGGCAGGCAGACACACACATACACACATACATAAAAATAAAATAAATATTTTTTAAACAACAAAAAAAAACCAATGTGTTTTTCCATCTGTCTACTCTCTGGTTGTTGAGGTCACAAAGAAAATCATCTTACTGCAAACTCGGTGCCTTTTCTCCAGGACAGAGGGTGTGTGGTCTGCAGATAACCTGCAAAGACAGCATCTTCAGTTATCCGGCATTGGCTTAGCAGCTTCTTAGAACTGGGAATGGTGCTAGACTCTGTGGGTAGCGGAAATACAAATGGTGCCTGTCCCCAGAGCTTACAGTCCACAGAACAGGACAGACAGACTTGAAACACAGACAGCAGGCAGAAACAGCTGGGAAATGTTCTGTGAGGCCCAACAGAGAATGGGACCGAAGCACTGACCATGGCACCCTGCTGTTGGCTAGATTCATGACCTTGAGGAAGTGACAAAGCTACTCTGAGCCTCAGTTTCCTCAACCAACAAGTAAGATAGATAGTTTCTATTTTTCTTTAAAATTTTACTTTGTTTATGGCTATTGTGTGTCCACAATGCATACACCTGAGCGCATGTGTGTGTGCTAACACACAGGCATGTAGTTCTGCGGACAACTTTGGGAACCAGTTCTCTCCTTCTACTGTTGTTTCCAGGATCAAACTCAAGTCTTCAGGCTCTCATGGGAAGTTTTTATCTGCTGAGCCATCTCACTAGTCCAAGTACTTGTTTTTAAAAGTATTTTGAAAATTAGGATGAAGTTACATCATACCACTTAATTGCAAGGTTTGAGTTCTGGAGATCTGTCGTCCAGCATGTAGGCTGTAGTTAACATGCTGTCCAGCATGTTGGCCACAGTCAACATGCCGTTCACTGTGAGGCCTGCAATCAAGATGCAGTCTAGCATATGGGCCACAGTCAACATGCTGTCCAGCATGTGGGCCGAAGTCAACACACTGTACAGCGTGTGGCCTGCAATCAGCATGCCGTCCAGCATGTAGGCTGCAGTAAACATGCCGTCCAGCGTGTAGGCTGCAGTAAACATGCCGTCCAGTGTGTAGGCTGCGGTCAACATGCGGTCCAGTATGTGGTCTGCAATCAAGATGCTGGCATCCAGCATGTGGGCCAAAGTCAACATACTGTACAGCATGTGGCCTGCAATCAACATGCTGTCCAGCATGCTGGCTGCAGATTGAAAAATGCAAAGCAGATTTTAAATGTTCTCATTCTCCTCCTAAAAAAGTGAGATGATGGATGCTCATTACCTTCATTATCATTTCACATAAATCAACATATCCTGCTGTACCCCGTAAATATATACAATTGGAATAATCAAAACAAATCATGTGGACCTGTCTGAGACAGCCAGCACTGAGCGTGACTCTTAGAGAGCACTGGTCAGGATGAACGGTGTAGCCAATCAGATGACCTCGAAAAGGAGGGTGAGCTCTGTTATAGGGGGGTTAGTCAAGGAAGAGAGGACTGGAGCAGAATTTAAAGACTCAGGACTGGGAGAGTGGTTGAGCCACCTCCTAGAAGATGAATTATCATTATGAAGCTGAGAGGGACAAGTGGTCTGTTCAATGAGCAAATTTGTGCCAGAAGAAGGGACAGGAGTGCTGGCACCAGAATAGAGTCTTGAATGTTAGTAGGAGTACAGGGATGTCAGGACTCTCTGGGTCCTGGAGGTCACCTGAACTAACCTTCCATTCTACAGACAGAACTGCTATAGTTTGGGTCTGAAATACCCCACAAAGGCCCACGTGATAGAGGCTCAAGAGGTAATGGAACCGTGAGGCGGTGGATCATAGGGCAAGGAAGTTAGTTTGGGGAGACTGTTAGATCCTGGCCCCCACCCCTTCTCTCTTTGTTGCCCACATCCTGCCTGAATTCATCTCAGGCCCAAAAGGCATGAAGCCAACTGACCATAGGGCAAAACTTCTGAAACCATGTGCCAAAATAAAACTTTCCTATTTTTAAAATCAATTATCTTGGGTATTTTGTTACAGTAATGGAAAAATGGTAAAATAGGAAGTAAAGATTCAGAAAGCTAACCCAAGGCTACAAGAACCCTAAATCAGACACAGATTAAGTCACCCATTCCGTGATGCAAATGTGGTCAATTTCGTACATGATACCCTCGGCTTACTTCCCCTGGGTAGTACTTCTATAAAGCACTTTGGACCCTCAGGATCTCAGTAAGAGTCCTCCATGGCTGATGAGAGCAGCCTCGGGACCATGCTGAGGAGTCATCGGTGGGTGTGCGATGGTTCATAAGCCTCACATGTGGCCCTTGTTTTTAAGACAGGACCTCAAGTATCTCAATCTGGCCTCCAACTCACTCTATAGCCAAGGCTAGCCCTTTCCTCCTGATCCTCCTGCCTCCAACTCACGGGTATTGGGATTGCAGGTGTGTGCCACCATACCTGACTGCACCTGGAACTTTAAGTAAGACTCTCTTATTTAATTAGATAATTAATTGATTAATAAAAAAATCTCCAGGTTTTTTTTTTTTTTGCAGTTTTCTTCAGCACACCTTTATGATTTAGGGAAGAGCTGAGAGCTGAGGCTCTGTAGGTTTTCAAGTTACAAGATAACATCATTTAAAAACATTTTCAGAAGCCATATCCTGACTGTTCTTAGAAACAGTGAAAGCAAGAAATGGGGCTGAAACCCTTGTGGGAGACACTTGGAAAAATCCCTACATTTTGCCACATTTTCCATCTTAAAGGGCCATAATCTCCTTAAAACACCCGAGCTGTGACGTTATAGGCAAACATCGTGCTGGTGCAGAAATAAGAAGTAACTGCTTGAGACACCTGGGGAACCTATTACTTCCTGAGTTAATGTCTAGACTCTCCTGCTCCATGGTCCCAGACAGGTTAAAGTTTAAAAAGCTTCCGGTTGCTCTGTTGTCTTTCCAGTATCCACTGTGACTGTTAGGTGAAGTGACAGGAGAGAGGACGGTGGAAAGAGAAGAGTCACAACGCAGGCTGAAAGGTTGGAGGGATGAGCATGGTTTGAATAATAGCATTCGCCAGCCAGTCTGTGGAGGAGATGGTGACTTTCTGTACCCAGAGGCCTTGCAAGGGACCTCAGCTGACTGCCAAGGACCAGCTGACATTACACGCAAGCCCCACAACACTGGACACCTAAGATAGGGCATCTTCATAAGAAATGTCACACTTGGAGGGGCAGCTAAGTCAGACAAATAAGTTAGTCACTCATTCTGTCTTGCTGAGGGTTCTTTTTTTCCCCCTTTGGGACTTTTTCAAACAGCACCTCACTGTAAAGCCTAGGCTGACATCATCCAGACTGGACCAGACTGGCCTCAAACTCATTATCCTCTTTCCCTGGCCTCCTGAGTGATGGGTTTCCAGACAGACACCATGTGTCTGGCTTATGCTGCTGGGAATACAGAGCAGACTTCACAAAGAACAAATATGTGTAAAGGGGTTTGTAATATGTGTATATTTGCTTATGCACACATACATATATGCTTAACCATGTCCATAGACATGCATGTGTGTATGTGATTGTATGCATGTTTACATGCCTCTCTATGTAAAGGTGTATATGTATATATACATGTGTAAGCTTATATATGTGTGTATGTGCAGATTCTGTTTAATTTAACCCTAAGGACATCCCTGTGAGACAGGCACTTGATATATGTTCTAGTTTATTTTCTGTTGCTCTGATAAACACTATGACCAGAAGCAACTTGGGGAAGAAAAAGTTTATTTCAGCTTAAAGGTTACAGTCCATTATTGAGGGAAACTGGGGCAGGGACCCACACAGAACTGAAGCAGAAGCCGTGGAGGGATGCTGCTTACTGGCTTGCTCCCTGACTCACACTTAACTGTCTTTCTTACATAGCCCAGGACCATTTGCCCAAGGATGGTACCACCCACATCAGTCATCGGTCCCTCACAGACACAGGCATAGGCCAGGGTGAGTGAGGCAGTTCTCCACTTAAGGGTTCCCTTCCCAGGTGACCAGCACAGCAAACGTCACAGGTTATTAAACTGACGTAGAGTCAGAGACCACGTAAGTAACAAAGCAAAGTTGATTCCACGCCAGGCCTATAGAAGTCACAGTACAGCCTGCCTGGGCAAAGAGTAAGGAGGTCAGAAACCAGACCGTGGAGGGCTCAGAGAGGGTGTCAAGTTAGTGTGAACCTACTCTGTGTCCACGGAGGTCAGTGAAAAAAAAAGCCAGCTGCTCATACCCCAGTGAGTGAGCACGCCCCTGACCCAGTGCCTCCTCGCAGAAGTGAACCTACTCCCTCTCTGCTCCCTTGCAGCTTTTTGTGAGGGAACCCGAAAAGAGGCTGGGCGTGCGAGGAGACATCCGCCAGCATCCATTGTTCCGAGAGATAAACTGGGAAGAACTTGAAAGGAAGGAGATTGACCCGCCCTTCAGGCCAAAAGTGGTAAGGACTCTCCCACTGGACAGTGTGGCTCCTGCCCATCTCCTTTTATCACAGGCTGTCACCTACCCAAACCCCACCCTCGGGAGAAACATGAGACATGTTTCTTCAATCCACACCATTTGACTAGATCAGAGGTTGGCGGTGGGGGTCCCGTTGCCTGCCGTTTTTAAACTGTGTCATCAGAATTCACCTAGGGGAGGAATAAATGCAGAATGTTCCCAAGTTGAACATCTGTTGCTGACAGGGACAGTCAGGAGCTGGGGCTTTACATGAAGCCCTTATATTCTTAATGATCACAGTCCTGGTGACTGAAACCTGTACAATGTAATTCTTTCATGTGAAATTAATTATTCTAATAAAAGAATGGATGACTCGAGGTTTGGACCCACTGGGTGGTGCACACACTATTCTGCCTACATAAGCAAAGTTAAGATAATGAACTTGACTAATTTTCTTCCCCCTTTTTTATTCTCTCCTCTTTAAACTGCGACCAAGAAATCACCGTACGACTGTAGCAATTTCGACAAGGAATTCCTAAGTGAGAAACCCCGGCTGTCATTTGCCGACAGAGCGCTCATCAACAGCATGGACCAGAACATGTTCAGAAACTTTTCCTTCATTAACCCAGGGATGGAGACTTTCGTTTGCTCCTGAACCTCACCCTCTTCCCCAGACCAGAAGGGATTTGCCTTCTCTCTGGGAACTGGTTTGAATAACACTTCTGGGGGTCTCTTTTTCAAGTTGGAAAAGAAAAGAAACACTCAACAGCAAAGGCGGGGAGACCGTCGATCTCCTCACATGACTCGTTACCTGTAGCAGAAACCAAGTCTACTTCACTAATGACATCACCCGTTAAAGCTCCTGGCATCTTTCCCAGCAGCCCTTGACGTTAGATCGCTGTTAACTCTAGTCGTTTACTGGAAAGATGGTTCCTGATAATGTGAAAGAATCAAAACCTAATTCTGCCTTGCCCTAGACAGCAATTGCTGGTTGGTGATGAACCAAGGTGCAAATGGAACCCGTCTCTCAAGACTGGAACAGCAGATCGCCCCTTATAGAAGTGGATCCCACTCGACCACAGAGAAGGAGCCACTAACCCACGTTGCTCTGTGCACGTCTGCAGAAATGTAAATGGCAGAAGGGAAGGAAAGGGGAAGCCCTGAGCAGGTTGTGATGGGATTCTCTCCAATAAACATAGCTTGGAACTTGAGATTTACAAATCTGTTCATTCTGGCTAACCCTGACATTCACAAAACAGAGGAGAGTCCGTGGCATTGAGCAGAGCTCATGTTACCGGCTTCAGGGAAGGGTATGTCGCCTGTGTGGAGCATCTTGTCCGCACAGACGTAAATGCAAGTGACAAAGATGGGATCGTTGGCTGCCGCCCATCCAACATCGCCTTCCCTCTGTTCTCAGCTGATCTCTTTATCAGCACAGTCATTCATTCCCATCTCCCCATCAGACAAGAAATAAATGCATGATTCTTCTGAGATAAAGAAAACCAATCCCTTACCGTGCTGTTCCCGGTGATCTGATGACAAATAAGTCCCTCTCTAGGTGTCCTGCGAGATAAACGACCCGTGCATGCTATTAGCAGCAGTCCGTCCTGCTGGATTAGAGTACTAACTATACACTGAAAGTATTTGTGCTGTTTGTATATTTTGATGAGATGTTGTGACAATAACAAAGAAGTGGTTGTGTAAAATGGAATAAAAGAAGAAGAAAGAAAAAGATGCCTCTTAATGGTTTGATTCTCTACGATGTCCCTCAAAGACATTCTTCCACCATGGTGACCATCAGAATGTAGCCAGGGTCAGATTCACTTTAAAACAAAGAAATTGAGGAAAAGAGATTCTCAGAGGGGTGAGACATTCAGGAAAATAAACCATCATTGCAATACGCTCCTCTTTCCTCTCCCCTGAAAGATTTCCTAATGGAGGGAGCCACACAGGCTGCCTTCAGACCCTGCAGGGCTTCACTTCCCCCTGCAGCACCTTCTTCTATCCCTGGTGGAGTGCTCTCCTTCCTCGCTCACGTTTGTGCGGCATTTTGTATAAGAACAATGCTCCGGTCCAGCCTGCCTTCTGGAATTTTCTGATGACATTTTCCTGCATTCTCTCTTGCTTGCCCCTCTGTTGACTTCTTGTCCTTCCTCCCACGCTAAATCCCTCGGAACACCCCTCCCCGCCCTTGCCTTGATCGCCCCCTTGTAATCTCCTTTCCACTGCATGCAGACAGTCACAAATCTAATCTCCAGCTAAAGCCCCTCTGCTAGCAGACTGCATTAACCCAACATGCCCAGAACGCATTCGTTCCATGATTAGGAAATAGTTCTGCCTTGTATTTCCTATTTCTACGGATGCTCCCCACACCATAGCTTTTATTAGCCGAACCCAGAATCGGAATTATCATTAGCAATCCCTTCTCGCCTTCTAACTTCCTTGATTTTTACTTTCAGACCAAATCCTATGTTCACGATCCTTTGTATAGTGTGGTGGTTAGCGTTGTCAACTTGATGGGTTTAGCATCGCCATGGAAACAAACCTCCACGCACCTCTGAGAGTTTCTACAGTTCAGGTTTTCTTGATTTGGCAAAATGATGTGGGAACACACAGCATTTACTAGTTTGGGCTCTTGGACTCTCTGAAAAGGAGAGAAATCAGAAACAAACATCTGGTTTCTTTTCCCAGATGAAAATTAACATCACATGGCAAGCATACATGTTGAAAATCTATATAACGCTCCCTGACTGAGCCCCCATGGACAAAGTTCCTGGACTTCCTCTTTACCTTGAGCCCCATTGCAGCCTCCGAGTTTCTCAGCACCATGCAGACATGTGAATGAGTTCTCACCGCTCTGTCTCCCTGGTACTATTTTATTTGCCTGCCATGCCCCATTCCTGCTTATCCAAATCCCCCTTGTCTCTCGGATGGAGATCAAATGGCTGGCCCACCACTTCGCATCCTCCGCCTTAGCTCTCTAAGCTCTCCCATCATCCCCTGCTTCCTTTGGTACATTCATCATTTTTCTGGTGAGCTGTAAAACCCCAATGGAAAAGATCTCTGTCCAATTTATCTGTGCATGTTCCATAGCTCCTTTTTCGAGTGCTTAAAGAGCTGCCAGGTGAAGGGATGAATAAGCAAATAGGGTTTATGGCTCTGGTGTATATGTGTACCACGTTTCCCCTTACCCATTTGTCCCGAGATGATAGGCATCCAGGCTTACTCCATACTCGCCTACTGTGAATACTGCCACAATAATCATGGGTGTTCAGATATCTCTACTGTCTATCAACTCATTTGGCTATATTGTAGCCTCTCACTTCCTACAGGACTAAAGCTCCAATTGCAAAGGAAGCAGTGGCATCCACATTCAGGACCCGCCTTCCCTCTCTGGCTTCATTTTCCACCCTTCCTCCACTCACTTCCTAATTTTCAGACACTGGAATTCTCACAAAATGCCCTACACCATGGTGACGTCCAGCCCTAGCTGCCACCGAGGGCCATGTCTGGATCCATGGTCCTGCTGCAGCTGGGATCTGTGATGATGGCCATGGTCTGTGTTAACACAGGGGTCATTAGAACCATGCTGTGTTGAGCCAGCCCCACGCTTCTCTGGCCTTGCCTCTTGCAAGGTACTATGCAAGAGAATTGGAGCCACCTCTCAGGGAAGAGCTGGCCCCATCTCTCACCACGGGCATGCACCCCACCTGGGCAACACACAAGGACTGTTGTCAGGAGGGAGGAAGGGGAGGGAGAGAGGGAGGGAGGGAGGGAGGGAGGGAGGGAGGGAGGGAGGGAGAAAGGAAGGAAAGAAGCAAGGATGGGAGGAAAGTAGCCAGCACACTAAGCAAACACTTCCCTACAAAGCTCATATGATTAAAAGTTCCATTTTAAACTTAAAATCCTCTCATCCCAGACAGAATGGTAAGAAGGAAGTAAAGGTAGGAGAGGAAGAGGAGGAAGGGAGGAAGGGGAGGAGAAGAAAGGAAGAAGAAAAATGCTAAAAGGATAGAGGGTAAAGGAACTTTATATATTGTTAATGGGGATGAAAATTAGTCACAGTGATTCCTCAAAAACTAAAATTAGAATGAACCAGGTAGACTACTCCTAGGTATATATCACACAAAGTTAATATCCACAACACACGTGCTCAAGTATCTCCGACTTGAAAGTAGGAGCAGGTTTAACCAGCAACCAAAAAGGAAACCAGAGTCAAGAGAAAAGAATGACAGAGGGTAGCTGGGAAATGGATGCAATTAAAACACTACTTGCATGTATAGAACTGCAACAGTGAGCCTACTGCTATGGATAAATGGTGTGAATTAACAATTATAATAAAAATAAAATTCCCTTTCAACCATTTGCTTTGATCTTTTCTCCTGTCAACCTTTTTTTCCAGGAGCGTCTGGCTAGTGCTGTCTAGACTGAGTCTCCAGGGCCACCTCATAGACTGCGATAGAGATGACCCCTGGAAGAAGAAAAGGCAAGCCGTGGATTCGGGAGTCAGGAAAGCTGTCTTTCATTCTACTCTATTTTTTCTGAATGAAGAAAGGCCCACTGACTTGATTAAAGATGTCAGTCAACATGGTGAAATATTAACCAAGTCAAAAATCTCCATTCTGAGATTTGTAACGTACTGGAAATGCCAATAGACTCCATGAATCCGAAGACTCGTTCACTCGTGGGAGCAATTAGCCTTCATGACAGCAATAGAGCAGCCTTCGCAATTGGCGCATTAGTCATCACTTCAGGGGAAATTGATTGTAACAGGAATAACGATGAAGTGGCCCGAGAGTAGATAGCAATAAGAAAACTATAAAGCAGCAATCATTTGGCTACATTTATAGAAAGTCAGATCCAGAAAATTCAATAGACTAATTCTCCTTTAATGTAAACATAAGCATGAAGATATTAGGAAAAGGTCAGTTTGCTTCCAAACAATTAGAGGAACAAATAGAACAAAGGAAAAAATGTAAAAAGCAATCACAAGCAGGCACACTTTTAATCATGTCATGAATCAGGATGTCAGTGAGTTAAATCTCTGATAAAAGACAGTCTCCCGTTGATGTTTTTAATTTTGTGCTGTTCCGCAGCAGACACAAATCAGGTGACAAGAACTTCTGACAATAAATGGCTAAGAAAGATTTTGTAGCTGAAAGTAGAAGAAAAGAATGATAAAGGAAAAACAAAACAAAACAAAACAAAAACAAAACAAAACAGAGCCTGGCAGTAAAGCAGCAAAAACAAGGACGGAGATCACAGGGTGAGTCTGGACTCAGCTGCACACATGGCTGAGTTGGAATCTGTGGCCAGCAAGCAAAGTGAGATCAGTGAGTGGAGAATCACTGAGTGATGCTGATGGGTTAGCGGAGAGCCAAACCCGAACCTTGAGTCAAGGTGGCAGAGCCTCACTGAGGGACAGCGAGAAATGAGAGATTTGATCAGATACCAACAGTGGTGGATTCTGGCTAAACTTGCCCGATGTATTAGTTACAGTGCAAAAATGAACATGGAAATCCAAATCTTTTAAACTAGCTGGGAAGAGAATTTAAGAGACCAAACTCCTGACAAGAGTTTGGCCAAGGGGAGAGTCTGCATCAAGACACAGGGAAGAAATAAAAAGAAAAATAACAATTTCAGTAATATTAATGCCAGGCAAAATGTAGTTAAAAAAAAAAACAAGACATTGCAATTTGAATAGAAATATCCAGAATACATAAAAATGTAGAGACTTTTGAAAGTAATAAATTAAACTGATTTAAAGACAGATAAATTTATCATCATAGTGAGAGGAGAGGCATTAAAATACCTCCTCAAGGGTCCACCCCCTGAGACAGTTTGCCTGAGCTAATGGGAGCTCACCAACTCCAACTGGACTGGGAATGAACGAGCATGGGATCAAAACTGGTCCCTCTGAATGTGGTTGACAGTTGGGGCAGGCTGAGGGGCCAATGACAATGGCACTGGGATTTTTCTCTACTGCCTGTACTGGCTTTTTGGGATCCTATTCTCTTTGGATGCATACCTTGCTCAACCTGGATGTAGTGGGGAGGGCCTTGGACTTCCCACAGGGCAGGGTGCCTTTCCCTCTCTTAAGATTGGAGGGGGTTGGGGAGGAGGTGTGGAAGGAGTGGGAGGAAAGTGGGAGGAGGGGAGGAAGTGGGAATTTGGATTGGTATTTTTTAAAGTAATAAAATAATAATAATAATAATAATACCTCCTCAAAAATCAAAACGTTAGTCATAAAAGAATACTGGCGACCTGAAAAAGTTTAATAAGCATAAACTAATAGAAAATTCAAGTCAGAAAATGCTATATATATATATATATATATATATATATGAGTAAGAAAGTATCTGATCTCACAGGATTTAATAAAGCTTAATGAGTTAAAATATGGAAACTATGACTGGTACATGGTAAAGAGAGGAAAGTGTGGGGAACACTGTTATTTTCAAAATCTAAACAAAACCACCAACACACCTTCAACAAGCCATAAGTTAAAAGACTTCAGCTACTGACAAGAAAAAAAGTAACAACAGGGGGACTGGCAGGAAACTTCCATCTGGCAAGGTGAAAGCTCACTCGTAAATACCGCTCGCTGCATTAGAGAGCAAATAAAACACGATTCACACGCTATTTATGAATGAATAACAATAGAACTGCATAGATGGCTGAAACAGCTGGTCTTCACCTAGTAGGCACTGTCGTGTCTGTGAGGCTGTTTTAGGGAGTTTCATCGAGCAAGGAAGACACACCCTGAATGTGGCTGAATAGGGGTGTCACAATCCTAACAGAATGAAAAGGGGTAGGGTAAGCAAGCTAAGCACCAGCATTCATTTCTGTCTGCTTCCTGGCTGCAGATGCCATGTGACCAGCTGCCTGGCCTGGCTTGATACAAGATAGGGTTGTCTGGGAAGATGAACCACAATTGAGAAAATGGATCCATCAGATTGCCTGCAGGCTGTTTCCTTGTTTCATGGTTCATGAGGACCAGCTGACTTACTGGGGGTGGTGCTAGCCCTGGTCAGGTGGTCCCGGATCGTATAAAACAGCAGGCTCAGCAGGCCACTTGCTTCAGTTCCTGCCCTGACTTCCTGCCCTGACTTCCTTTGATGATGGACTGTGATACACAGTAAACTGAAATACACCCTTTCCTCCCCACATCACTTTTGGTCCTGGTGCATTATCACAGCAGTGGAAATCCTGACTCCTACCACCATTCCTTCTCTACTATGTTAGAGCCATGTAGGCTCAGGGTTGAATTGGATGAAAATGGCCCCCATATGTAGGAGTAGGCCTGCTTGTTCATCCTGGCCACCCAGAACTGAAATAATCACACAGAAATTGTAAATTGTATTAATTAAATCACTGCTTGGCCTATTAGCTCTAGCTTCTTATTGGCTAACTCATATTAATTTAACCCATATCTATTAATCTGTGTATCATCATATGGCAGTGGCTTACTGGGTAAAATTCCCAGAGTCTGTCTCAGGCGAATCCATGGTGTCTCTCTGGCTCTGCCCTTCTTTCTCCCAGCGTTCAGTTCTGTCTTCCCCACCTACCTAAGTTCTGCCCTATCAACAGGCCAAGGGAGTTTCTTTATTAATTAATGGTAATTACAGCACAGAAAGGGAATTCCCACACTACCCATAGGCTCGTATATGTGAACACTTGGTCCACGAGTGGGTAGAAGAATTAGAAGGTGTAACCTCATGAGAGGAGCTGTGTCATTGGGAGCTTTGAGGTTTCAAAAGCCCATGCCTGGTCCTCTCTCTCTCTCTCTCTCTCTCTCTCTCTCTCTCTCTCTCTCTCTCTTCCTCCTGTTGATGGATCAGAGGTAAGCTCTCAGCTATTGCTCCAAGGCCATGCCTGCTCCCTGTTACCACGTTCCCCATCAAAATAACTAGGTGTTGGGAGCAGTGAAACCCCCATCCTGAATTTCTTGTAAACAATTTGTTTTCCCCTGATCTGAGTGCCTACAGCTGTTCTGAGCACAAGACCTTCAAGAGTTCCTGATGGCAGGAGAGTGGTTTCTGGTGGGTTTGGCTGGGGTGTGGCTATCTCTATATAATCTGCCCCTGAACACAATAAAGGGGGCTTTCTTGGGGAATTCAAGGATGACTCGTGTCGCTGTCTCTCTGTCTGTGTGTGTCTGTGTATTTTAACCTCCAGCCCCCTTGCCCAAAGCTCGCGAAGCTGGGTGCCAGCGCACAGAGCGCAGATGGGGGGGGGGATAGTTTATGCCTTGGTTCACATCTTCTGCAAATAGGAAAATTTCCACATTAAAAATATTTTTAAATGAACAAACCTTGTAAGAAATCAGAAAAGGTCTTATATAGAAACCGTATAAATTGGGAAACAGAAAGTTTTAAAGACGAATACTGAAAAATACTGAGAAACATGTAGCAGTGTTCACCAATAAACCCAAGTTTTGACGTTCTCAGTGAAAAACTACTCCTTACCTACTTGTCATAAAAATAATCGAGAAACTATTGTCTTAATTACAGGAACAAAATGGAAGTGATACATTATGAAGAATAAATACCTATGATTTCATGTCAATATATTTTAAAACTGAGGTAAAATGAACAGTTTCCTAGGAAAAAAGAAAATATGAATTTCTAAGATTTGATTCATCACATGGGTTTTGTGTTTGTGTGTGCATATCCATGTGTGTGTACACAAGTGTACAAGGCTGTGCACACACATGTGAGCATGCATATGGAGTCCAGCAACTGAAATGAGTTGGTCTCCGTCTTTATTTTATTTTATTTTATTTTATTTTAGCTAGGGTCTCGTGCTGAGCCTGAAGCTCACAGATTTAGTTAAAATGCCTGTCCAGCAAAACCCATGTTAGTGAGAGACCCTCTTTTCAAAAGCATGGGCTGAATACTCCTGGAGAAATGATACCCAAGGCTGACCTCTGCTCACTACAGGCATCTATCCACCCCATTCTCACCCCCAAAATGCATTCAAAGCCTTAGCAGCATTTCTATATACTAAAAATGAACAATTTGAAAAATTAAGAAATTTCTTCCATTTACAGTAGTCCAGCAATGCAGAGATAACCAGGCCTGGCTATAATGTGTTTTTAAGATAAATTTCAAAGAAACATTCCTTTGTCAACATTTTAAAAAATATTTATTATAATTATATTTTCTATTAAGACAAAGACTTTGCATGCAAGCCCATGTTCATTTGCATGGTCTCTGCCTGGGTGCAGATGGTGACTACACCTCCAACCACTGCGATTAATCCTGACACACCACCGTCCCATTAACCATGCAGTGAGAAATGAGCTTAGCTCTTCTCTGGGGTTACAAGGGAAAAAGCAACCATTTCTGAACCACTCAATTTCTTTTCATCCCAAGTCCAGCCTGAGTCCAGAGGCTGATTTATTTCATAGCTCCAATACTTTTTGCCAAGTTTCAACTCCTTTCACTGTGTCAGCTAATCCCTTTCAAAGTTCTCAGTTAAAAGGGACTTGGGTCGGGGTGGGGGGGTACCGACTTATTGACATTTATTCCACAGGTTTGACAAGAGAGTCGCCAGGGGACTTTTTCCCCTGTGCTACTTGGAATCAAAACAAGTGGTCCCAGGTGACCAGACATATCAGGGGACTGTGGGGGCCTGGAGTCTTACAGGAAAAGACAAGGTGTTTCTTACATTGTCAGGTGTGGTCCTGGCCCCATGGATGCCTTCGTCTGTGTCCAGAGGTGGGGTTCATCTTCTGACTTCCCTCTCAGATGTCATGAAGGGAAGTGCAAGGAAGCCATGTTGTCCACAGCTGATACACACACACACACACACACACTCACTCACACTGTTCTCCTGTGACATTCACAGGAAACCTGGCTAATGCCCTTGTTATATTCTGCACCATTTTGCTGCAAACATTTAACAGGCTGTGGGTGGCTCTGTCTTGTGTTCAGGCACCAAGAATATCAATGAGGTAATGAGCTGTAGGAGTGAAGCCCTCCAGGGGCAGGACTCATCAATATTCCTCCTACCATGTCCTCTAAAGCTAGGTTAGCTGTGTTTATTTACAGCTATGGTATTTGTATTCCCACAGATGGCTTTGGGCACCCCCTGGGTCTACCCAGCCCATCTTCATTCTCCTCTTTCTTGTGTGTTTTTGGGTCAAGCATGTCTGTGACAGTGGGAAGCTCACCATGTGGGTCTGAATTTCAGTGGGTACACACAGTATGTCTGTCTACATTGTTAATGAACCAGTGACAATTCTGTTGGCTAGTGACAAGAGGGTATGTTGGGAAGATAAATATCAATCCTGAATGCAGGTAAATAATGTAGAGTAATAATACCCACTAAACAAAAGATCTGAGTTTCTTTTTTTCTAACACTAATATCCATAATCCAGCAAACTGTATAGGGACAGTTTCTTGGTACATAGTAAGGGCTTTGGTCCTCTTTTGGATGATTCAGATAAGGACAGGTTACCTGCCTTTCTCCCTCTAGAATGATCAGTTGTGACACTCCTCAGGGAGCAACTTGCGCTTGAGTTCCCAGCAATACTCATTCTGGAACATTATTCAAAAACAAAATAGGACAGTAGATCTTCAAGGAAGAAACTCTGTGTGTCTCACATCTGCTCTGTCGATCTCTTCCAACACCAGTGCCCTACGCAACTCAAAGAGCCGCCCCCCCCCATCCAGACACCCTCCTCACATAAGACACCCACATCAGAAAGATAGTACACTTGCTGTGCTTGGAACAAGAGTGTCCTCCATAGGCTCATGTATTTGAAGGCTTAGTCATCAGGAATTGGCCCTACTTGAGAAGGATTAGGAGGTGTAGCCTTGTTGAAGTAAGTTTGACCTTGTTGGCATAGGTGTGGCCTTGTTGGAGCAGCTATGATCTTGTTGGAAGAAGTTTGTCACTACAAGTGGGCTTCGAGGTTTCAAAAGTCCAATCCAGGCCCAGCGTCTCTCTCTTTCTGCAGATCCACATATAGAACTCTCTGCTACTTCTCCAGCACTGTCTGTCTATGTGCTGCCATGCTTTCGTCATGATGATAATGAACTAAACCTCAAAACTGCAAGCCAGCCCCAGTTAAATGCTTTCCTTTATAAGAGTTGCCGTGGTCATGGTGTCTCTTCACAGCAATAGAACAGTGCCTAAGACAACACTGAACCAAGAACCTGTTAGAGCATTCAACAATGTGAGAGGAAGGGTATGTCCTTCCTTAGGCTGCAGTAAGAGTGGTTCACATTAGTCCATCACATATCTTTGAATACTAGTTTTGAATGCAACTATTTTTTTAATTAATACTGCTAAATGACTGATTAAAAGAATAGAGTTGAAGAATAGAGAAATAGCTCAGGGTGTAAAGAGTTTCCTGTGTAAGCCAAGACCTGAGTTTGAATCCTAGGACCCATGTAAAAACTGGACACTGTGGTTCACATTTGCGGTTCGAGTCCTGGGGTGAGGGGAGAGGAGACATAAATTCCCTGGGACTCTCCAGTCGTGAGCTCCAGATTCAATGAGGGTCCATGGTTCAAACAATATGGTGGAAAGCAATAGGACAGCTGACATCCACCTCTGACCTCCACAAGCACAACACACACACACACACACACACACACCACACACACACACCACACACACACACACACACACACACACACACACATACACATATGTATACTGCCACACTGACCTGCATAAACACAGACACACACACACACGCATGCACGCAGAGTACAGAGAAGGAACCTGTTTTTTGCTTTCACTCTTAGTCTGTGCTTGTCTCCAGGTGCACACATCCCTCCCTACTTCTCACTGTATTTCTATTCATTTTTGCCAATCAAATCTCTATTCTCTATTCCCTGCCATGCAAGACAGTTCCCTACAAACAAGCCCATAGGCCCATTTGATCTCTCCAGTTCCTCAGTTGAGACTTCTCTCGAAGGACTTCCGGCTGTGTCAAGTTGACAGTCAAGGTTAACTAGGACACTGAATCTCTGGCCATGTTTGAAAACAAGCACTTGCGCTTCCCCTGCTCCAGATGAAAATGTTCACAGATGTTGACCAAATCCACCCACACGGGAGAGAAAGAGAATCCATATCCTGGAGTGGGTAGCCTGTGGGGAGGAATAGCCTTTGTTCTTGAGTTTGCTGTGCAATCTCGAGCGAGTCATTTTGTCACCATAGCTAAGAGGGTCAGCGCGCAGACACATCTGAGGTTTCTTCTGACTGGAAGGTTTTCTGGTTCTCATGTGAATCAAAATCCTGTGGAGCTAAAATGTCAGTGAGCAATTCTTTCCGCACACGGGTGCCCACTGAGACCACTCTCCAGATGTCTCTCCAGATGTGGGGCCAGCCCCAGCACTCTCAGCTCCTTTCAGCTCTCTTCTCCCTCACAACCCCTGCCCAGCCTCCTGCTGCCACACAGAAAACCCCCAGTCCCCCCAAGAGACAGACAAGTGTATGAAGACCGTTGGCCCCTAGGAATAACAGCCTACCCCCTTTTATTCCCTCTCTACTTTACTGAAAAGAGCACCTCATTTCCCCATGTTTTATAACAGATGTTTTCTGTATGGTTTATTGGACAATTAACAATGTTAATATTTGTTTCATATTTTAGTCTGTAAAGTGTTCTTACATATGTCCTCTTATTCTCACAGAAACCTCTGGAATCATTTATTAATATATCTACCTGGAAAGCAAAAGAACTGTGGTGGTGGGTGACAGCACTAACCTCAGATCGTACCAGAAAGTTGACACTGGAAACTTGAACCCAAAACTCTGGACGTGAGGTTCTATTCCACTATGATACACAGGCTTCCGGCTGCATCTTTCCATCAGTGACCACTGACTATGGTTGACTGAGAGTTTTATATGGGCTCTCCCAGCTTTAGGTCATAGCTGGTTCCACATCTAGGGAAACCGAGTCAGGAACGTAGTCTGACGCATGCTTGGTAGAGCTTTTAGCACACCTCCAAGTCCCTGTCCATCTTGTGCTTACACCCAGACTCCATCTTGACAACAGAGATGAGGACTGTTCCTTGGATCCCAGCCAAGGGTCCTGGAAATAGAAATATGCTTACTTCTTTTGAAGGGATAAAGATTTTTTTCTTTGGCTTCCTTCATTCCCTTGGCCAAAAGTCTAGCACATCCTGCAGCCTCCTCATTTTTCTTGGTGTGCTGTTTCTTCAGAGCAATGTGTGGCCATTTGTGTTGCAATACATGCAGAGTAACAAGGTGGGTGCTTTAGTCTTGAAATTCTTTCTATCTTCTTTGTTTAAGGACTTTCTGATAACATGTTGACAGACACCATCTTCTTTAGAGAAACTTGAAAAGGTTCCAGATTTTTTTAGCTCTTTGTGGCCATAAGGAGTACAGAGTAGTACCTGTCAGTCTAGAAACATCCTTCTTTCTTTTTTCCTTTTTTTTTTGTTTGTTTGTTTGATTTTTTTTCTTTTTCAAGACAGGATTTCTTTGTGTAGCTTTGGAGCCTGTCCTATAACTAGTGCTTGTAGGCCAGGCAGGCCTCGAACTCACAGAGATCCACCTGCTTCTGCCTCCTGAGTGCTGGAATTAAAGCATGCACCACCACCACCCAGCCCTTTTTTTTTCTTTAAATAATCAAATTAGAACACTCAGATTGACACTCACAATACATCCTGAACAAACTTGCATTTCCTTTCTCCAGTTCCCCTTGGTCTATAAAAGAATAGCCCTCATGCAACAGCAGGCCCACTCTGTAGTGGTCCAAGACAGTTTGCTTCACATAGAAATTTGTTTGTGTTCCCATCACTGATTCGGACCACACAACTCTTCCGTTCTTCATCCAGAGCATCAGCAGCTACTTCCGTGGCCGTGCGCTTCTGATAAAGTGCAAAGTTTGGGTTCACCCTTCACTTCACTGCGTTTCTGACAGCCGTGGCCGGTAAGGAGATGCTCAGTTTCATCTTGACACAGCCAAAAAGGAACAAGCATGTGACTGTCCTCACCGAGCCTGTGCTACTTCTGCACATCCAGACAAAGGGGCACGGGGACTTCCTGTGGACAATTTGTGGACTACTGAGAGAGCACTGCCCATGGTGTGCTCATCTTTCGGCTAGCAAGAGGAAGAACTCCGAACTGTCAGCCGTCGCAGGAGAGATGCCCTGTGCACAGCAAGAAGAACGCTAGGCTATCTCTCATTCTCAGATGGACGCATCCAGGACCCCATGGTGAGTAAGCACTAGTTTGAATCACCTACCAGACCAAACTCATGGAGCCAGAAGGCTATGTGTGTTAAGTGTGTTTTAAAATGGAAATAGTTTTCTAGTTTCCAGTTACCCTAACGAAATAAAAAAGGATAATGTGTTTGATGCAAAATCGGGAACAAGGTATTCATTCAATTCCTTCCAAACTTTCACCTAAAGTTTTGAATAGAAAGTTTCAACATTTAAAAGGACAAAGGGAAAAAAGAGACAACAGAGGAAAGATATTCATAAATTTTAAAAAGATGGAAAAAAGTTGAGGAAGACTTGGCACAGTAAAGAGAGAAATACTAAGCCATTGAGTCACAGAGTTCATAAAGGAACAAACCTGTGGCTTATGGAGGAGATAATCATAATACATCAAGTAGATTCCTCTAAGTAATAGTCAGGGATAAATAATTACATAAATGCAAGTTTAATCAAACTGAATCAGAAGTGAATAGACAGTTTCTGTATGGAGGAGAAGATGAGATATAGCCTCACCTTGCTTAACAGGAAGCCAAACAGAATCTCAAAATCCAGAACCTAAGAAAGATAGTTTGAAGGAGACATCTCTGGAGAACTTTCAAATTATGTGCATTCATGACTTCAAACATATATAATGTATAGATTCATACACATACTTATGTAAAGACAAGACATGCAGGCAGAAGAAGAAATAGTGATAAATAAAACAGAATTTAAAACGATTCTTTTATAGATAAATGGGTAGAATGGTGAATGGTTGATAAAAATAGATCTATCAATGATAATGATGATGAAGATAAATAGATGATAGATAGATAGATAGATAGATAGATAGATAGATAGATAGATATGATAGGCAGATAGAATAGATAGATAGATAGATAGATAGATAGATAGATAGATAGATAGATAATTTTCAACTTACTATTTTCTAACTTTATGAAAGGACAAAAGCAATAGACACTCAACAGAGATCATACTCATACTTTCAGTTTTGCATTTCGTTCTTTCCTTTGGCTGGCAGTATGGGGTGTGATACTTTCTCATGGCATTGGATAGCAGCAGCAAGCCATGTTCTCTGCCAGCCACACAGTCACAAGGGCGACTAATTTATGCTCTGTAGTGACAACTTTGATAACCAAGGACATTTAAGTAAGGTGTTTATTATTTTTGTACACATGTATGAGAAAGTGTGCATGCCACATATGTACAGATGTCATGGAGGCCAGAAGAGGGCATTAGATCTCCTGTAGCTGGAGTTACAGGTGGTGGTTGTGAGTCACTTGATTTGGATGCTGGGAACTGAACTCAAATTCGCTTGGAAGAGCAGCAAGTGTTCTAAATCTCTGAGTCATCTCTCCAACCCAAGGGTAAATGTTCTAAATGCATTTTTTTCGGCCTACTCTAGGTTTATTGGGATATAATGTTAACCTGAGTCAAGGAATCTCTGTGAATGGAAGAAGACACACAGATAGATGGACAGGTAATAGATGACAGATAGATACTTGGTAGGTAGGTAGGTAAGTAGGTAGATTTAAGATAGATAGATAGATAGATAGATAGATAGATAGATAGATAGATAGATAGAAAATATGTATGCATTTTTCATACATATATAACAGATGATAGATAAGAGACATGTTAGTAACTCCTTGGGAAGCTAAAAATTTCTTGAATCTAAACAAACACAAAAATATAACTCCTTTATCAGAGGAACTTAGCTTTTCAAATACAATAATTAACTTATTTCATTCTCAACTGTCCCTCTCACCTCTGCGATTCTGTAAGAAGCCTTGAGAGTACATCTGGAAAGTCCTGGGGCTTCCTGAACTGCACACCAGGAGCTGGGTAGGGCAGATAGAGTTGTATAAATTGTGACTGGCAGTGAGAGTTGCTGGCAAGGGATGGAGAGAAGAAAGGAGAGGATGGAAACAAAGAAGGAATCATACTAGGCTCTGCCTCCCGCCTCCTGTGAAGAGCAAGAGACACCACAGGCTGTCCTGGGGCACTGAGGAGAATGGGTTCCACAGTGTCTTAAGAGTCCTATTTAGCTTGAACTGTAAGCTTCGCACAGCCTTGGGTCATCTGAGAAGCTAGTGTCAACTGAAGGATTGTCCAGTTCACACTGGCTTGTGGGCACGTCTTGATTGTTAGTTGAAACCAGGGCTTCTCTCGTGTTTTAAATGCAAATAGCACATAGTTAATTTAAAAGGAAAGAACCTTGTTCTTTGGAAAATGACAGTCTAAAGCGGCTGCCTCACAGACTTTCAGAACAAACCCATTTGCGAGAATCATAGGTGGCTCATAGACACAGAAACAGCTATCGAAAGACAGTGAAGGGCCTGAAACCCTTGCGAGGAAGCAGTCCACATCAAGAAGTCAGGCACAGCCGGGCGGTGGTGGCGCACGCCTTTAATCCCAGCACTCGGGAGGCAGAGGCAGGCGGATCTCTGTGAGTTCGAGACCAGCCTGGTCTACAGAGCTAGTTCCAGGACAGGCTCCAAAACCACAGAGAAACCCTGTCTCGAAAAACCAAAAAAAAAAAAAAAAAAGAAGTCAGGCACATAAGTGATAATACAAAGGGCCTTCAAGTTCCATGATGCTCAGGGGGCAAGGGTAGGGGCTGGAGGGTGGGGTAGGGTGAAAACAGGAAGGACTTCAGGTGACAGAAATCATCACACTCTTCCCCCACCAAGACTGCTGATTGCCCACCTGACCACTCATCTGACCACTTGATTGTCCACCTGCAGTGACCATGACCAGGAAATTCAAGGTCTTAACCAACACCCGAGAAAAGGGTCCAGACCAGACCAGCATGAATGGTTCAGGAGACTGAGCCCTTAGAATCGTGGTGGGGGGGGGTGCACAGGTGGGGTGGTGTTTCCCAGGCATTTGCCAGTTTTCGTTTGACACGGAGTCTCTCGCTGGCCTGGAACGTCACTAAACAGCCTAGGCTAGCTGGGCAAGGAGTTCCCGGATCTAATCTGCCCACTTCCTGCCTCACCATCACTGGGATGACAAGTACCTGTCACCATGTCTGGCTTTGAACATGGGTTCTGGAGATCACACTCAGGTCCTAATGCTTCATCAATGGAGCCACCTCCCCAGTTCCAGAATAACCTTAAATTCTATACATTCTAAATACGAGATCAGTTACTCTGTTACCTCAAGTTCAATCCTGGACTACAAAAATGAAATCCAGAGGGACAATAGTTTCTCAGCAGTTTGTGTAACAGCCACCACATATTCTGTCTTTGTTGAATTTTGTTTTGTTGTGTTTCCAGGGCTTCAGGCTATGAGGAGGTTTGGATGCTCAACCAAAGATAAAAATCTGAAAACCAAGTGGAAACTCTAAGTCCCCGGGTATTTACTTAGATTTCAAGTCGATATTTCAAAACACCCGCAGGTGACAGCCACCCTCAGAAACCAGAAATGGCTCACCTTTCTCCTCAAACTGTAGTTTTTCTCCATAGCCCACTCCCTTCTTACTCCTCAGAATAAGACACCTTCATTGTCATGGAAGACGATGGCAGGCCATGTGTTTTATGATACAGTCGCGACCTCTAGTGTCTGCAAGTTGTATTTCCTCCAAGAAAGAATGGATGCTGTTCAAAGTATTAAGGAAGTACGTTTCTGAACAGAAAAATAAGACCTAAGGAGACTCAAGACTAAGCACAAGATTATTTAGTTTAGAAGTCAAGACATTAACAAAAGGCTAGGTGGATAACTCAGCTGGTAAACCTTTTTCCTGTGCATACACAAGGATGGGTGTTTGATCCCCAGGTTTTTGTGTGTGCTTCCAATGAAAGCGTGCTTAGAAGGATGGGGCAAGGTAGAGAGAAATGTAGGAGCATCTCAGAACCTTTGCTCCTCTTCCAAAGGACCACATGGCATCTCGCAGCTGTCTGCAACCTCGGCATCAGAGCATCCTGTTCCCTCTTTTGTCCCCTAAGAGCACACAACACACACGACACATGCAGGCAAAACATCCACACAAGTTTAAAAATTTTTTCATCTGGGTGTGATAGTGTGTATATGAAATCCAAGCCCTGAGGGGCAGAGACAGATCAATCTCTGGGGCTCACTGGCCAACCAGCTTAATCTATTTGGTGAGTTCTAGACTACTGAGAAACCCGGTCTCAAAGAATTAAAGATAGATGGTACCAAAGGAACAATCCCAATGTCCTTGGGCCTCCACACACATGCACGCGCGCGCACACACACACACACACGTGTGTGTGGCGCACACCTGTTTGCACACACTCAAACACACACAAGAGTGAACAACCGAAGAGTCAAGGAAATCTAGGAGGCGCATGTGGTATCAGCAGAGTGAGAGACAGAAACTTCTTCACCGCTTAGAGAGCTTTTGGGCTAAACACTTAAAAGTGGTGAGTCTCTCTGGCGACTCTGAGATTATTGGTGACTGACCACAGAAGTTATTCTGAGGACAGAGATGGAAACCAAACTGGATTCCATCAAAGAGTGAACAAGGATATGGGAGACTAAAATGTGAATGGACCAAAGCTTCAAAATGCTTGAAATATCAGGCCAGCTTAGGCTCCATAGAAAGAAACTATTTGACAATAGGATTCTAGGAGGCGGAGATTGCTCAAGTGGTAAAGTGACTGGCATGTGAGCAAAATGACCTCAGTTCAATCACTAGGATCTACATTTAAAAAAAACACACACACAGAGAGAGAGAAAGAGAAACACGTATCTGTAGTCCTGGAACTGAGCGGGGAGGGGGGCAGGAGGTAAAGCCAGGATAATTCCTGGGACACATGGCCAGACAATCCAGTTGAATCTGTGAGCTCCAGGTTCACTGAGATACTCTGGCTCAAAATGAAAAGTGTAGAGTAACTGAGGAAGACACTCATTCAGCACTGACCTCTGCCTACACGCGTGCGTGCGCGCACATACACACACACACGATGCTTAGGGCTCCCTTTGTTTGACAGTCATGAAATTGCTCTGCTCATGCATGATGCATTTCTCAGTTCCTCATGGAAATCTCTCCAAGTCATCTGGTAAATGTCTTAATTTGTTTATTTTCATGGCTGGCTAGCCTACAGTAAATGATTACGGTTGTGCAGCCATTCTCTCACTAATGGGCATTCAGCTCTTCTCCCACTCCTGCCCGCTGCTAACAATGCAGTAATAAAAAGCCTCATATATTTGCTTTGATTTGCACGAGTCGGGCATTCGGAGAGGAAGTTCTGGGCTGGCTGCACGGCCAGCTGCTTGCCAGGAAAGCACTCTGCGACGCAAACAACTAAGATGAAGAGAGTGTTCCCACAGCTGTCTGTTGCTTTTCATCTTTGCCAGTCTGATGGGGAGAACCTGGGTTGGCAGGTTCTGTCCCACCCGGTCCCATAATAAACAGCATCCGGTTTAGTTTTCCCTACCTAGCTCTATTCTGCCCTATCACAGGCCAAGGCAGCTTCATTATTCATTAACCAATAAAAGCAACACACAGACGAAGGACTTCCCACACCAAACATGATAGTTCAGTGTTGCTGGTAAGGTTTGCATTTCCCTAATTGCTTGTAAGCTATGACATTTTCTTGCTTTTCTTACCCTTTTGGATTTGGTCTTCTATGATATTTTCCCATTAATGTCATTTATTCCATTTTCTGTTGGCTCATATTATGTGTTCTCAGCAGATAAGGGTACTTGCCTCTGAGATCAATGGTCTGAACTGGATCAATGTTCCACCCACATGGTGGAAGGAGAAAAGCAGCTGCTGGGGGTCAGGGCATGACCTCCACGCACAGAGACACGCAATGAAAATAAACAAACAAATGAATAAATAAATGCAATTTAAAAATAGAAGTTTGACAGCAGCCCGTGAGTGAGGGTACTCAAAAGTTCAGATTATTGTTTGGAGAGTCTCTTATGGGGCTTAAGAAAAGGAGGATTTTGCTACTGGGGGTATAATTTGGATGCATCTCCACTTTGGTTGGTAGTTTTCCAGCTATGTAACCATTTCTCTGTGTATGTCTCGTCCCATAATGCATTGGATTAATCATATGTATACCCACATGCATGAGAAGGCAAATAGGGGTTTCTCCTTAAAAATACATGTTGCAGACACGGTTTACCTTATTTTACATGTAACCTAAACCGGCTGAGACAAGACTGTCCCGCCTACCCTTACAACCAGACATAAGGAAAGTATAATTAAAAAGAACCTGGTTTTTTTGATTACCGTTAAGGGAAGCAGAAACATATTTCACCATTCAGAGAGGGCTGTGCTTACAGCCTGGGTGGTTCTACGCTGCTAAGTTGCCCACGGAGTTGTTTAGAAAGAGGGGTGTGGATAGTATATTTAGGCAAGGATCTCAGGCTGTCAGGTGCATTGTTAGAAAGTAATGTGTGCATAGCCTAAGACAGGTGGAGTCTAGGTATTAAGCTATTCCCTGTGTTTTCCTGCCTCAGAAACAATAGGTATCTATTTGAATTTAGAAAAATCATAATTTGTTTGCATACCTTTTTAGGATTGTATGTATGTGTATGGGAAAAATATATAAGATGATATATCTTCAACTGTTTGTCCAAGGACTGGGAATTCCAACTCTGAGAAGGGTTCTGTTTTGATTTGACTTTGTCGATACTGTCTGATTAGATTTAACTGTCAACTTGGAACCTAGAGTCATCTGGGAGAATCGCCTCCACTGAGGAATTGCCTAGATCAAGCTGGCCTGGGTCACATCTGTGAGGGATTGTCTTGATTGTTAATTGATGTTGAAGGGCCCAACCCACTGTGGGTAGCACCATTTCTAGGCAGCTGACAACTATATAAGAAAATTAAGTCTAAGCCAATCCGTGAGCCAGCAAGCAAGCAGCATTCTCCAGGGCTCCTGCTATCTTTCTCTGGCTATGACATGGGTTCCTCAATTCAAGTCAATAATGTGTAGAGTAGCAAGCAGGCCTACCTTCAAGTTCCAGCCTTGAGTCCCTACCTTGATATCCCTTAATGGTGGACTCTGACCTGGAAGTGTAAGCCAAAATAAACCTTCCTCACTTAAGACACTCTGTCAGAGGGCTTTGTCACAGCAACAAATTGAAACTAGAAATGACAGCCAGGGACATTTTTACAGCTCTAAAACAAGAAAAAGTGTGTGTGTGTGTGTGTGTGTGTGTGTGTGTGTGTGTGTGTGTGTG
>JABTXL010012642.1:6683289-6701024 GCA_025134845.1 Neodon shergylaensis
TGTGTGTGTGTGTGTGTGTGTGTGTGTGTGTGTGTGTGTGTGTGTGTTTTCACAAAAGAGACTAAACATAATTGCAATCCCCCACCACCACCCAGCGATTGTTTTAGGCAGTCCCTTTACATTCCAAGCAGGTTCTAACAAACTTGAGTAGAAGACAACTGTCAAGCATATGATATATTTTGACCATGATCTTTGACCGCTTGTCAAATTGGAAATATGTCAAGTTTCTCTACTCCAAATATTTATATGGATTATATTTATATGGATATTTATTAGCTAATAAATGTATCCCTGTATGGGCCTTTTGGATTCTTATCCTATTTTATGGATTGTAACCTGCTGTAGGAAATCCTACAGCCAGTAGCCTTTAAGTTACCCACCCACTTGGGCATGGCCTCTTATACTATAAATGCTGATGTAAAGTACGTGTTCTCTCTCTCCAGCTGTAGGATTCGGTTGCTATTCCCAGTTCAAGCAAAGGACTGTGACCTGTGAGTCTACCCCTAAATAAATAACCCTTTATTATACTCAATTCTGAGCTAGTTGAGATTCTTTTAAGTGTCCATCTTCAGTAACCCTTACGATCATCAACTTCATCTGCAAGGAGTTCATTTCCATCCCCCAGTGACTGCCTAGCCAGTTGTTCTGACCTCTGCAGACTGCTTTTCTTATACACACAAATACGTTATATATTTCTTATTTAAAAATTAGCAATGTAGGGACTGGAGAGACGGCTCAATGGGTAAAAGTGCTTGCTCTGCAAGCGTAAGGACACAAGTTTGAGTCCCCAGAAAACATTTTTTAAAAAAATAAAAACCAAGCAAACAACACTCCCCAGAAGGCAAGTTCAGTGACGCATACCTGTAACCCCTACAGCAGAGATGGAGACAGGTGGATCCCAAGAACTTCCTGAACAGCCAGACTAATCTAAACAGTGAGTTCTTAATTCAGTGATGGACCTGTCTCGAGGCAGCAAGGCAGAGAAGATATAGAAAAACATCCTGATCTGGCCTCCACTCCCTTGTACATATGCAGGCATGCACACGCACACAGGCGTGCACACACAATTAAGCACGGCAAGGGATTAAAAAGCTATAGATTTTAGTGACTTCAACATACTATTTCTTTCCTTTCCTCATTGAGAACTTCAACCTTTCTGCTTAAAGGGAATACCTTGCAGATTCTTTGGCATATCCTTTGGTTAGAATTAGGGGTTTAGGAGTTAGGGTTGGGGTTTAGGGTTAACAATAGGGGCTAGGGTTAGGGTAAAGGCATAGGGTTAGTGTGCAGGGTTAGGGTTAAGTTTAGGGTGTAGGGTTAGATTAAATTACCATCATCATTGTTTTTGAACTTGGGGATCTTTATTAATTAAGATAGAGTTACTGTAACATCAGCACTTGCAGAGTGTAACTCAAATGATAGCTGATGTCTGCTGAGTGACTAACGGGGAGGTAGCCTATACACTACATATACACTGGTAAAAAATAACCCAAGTCCCAGGAAGGAAAAGAAAGGTTTCATCTTGCCTCTTTGAATGGGATACAATGTAAAACCTAGATTATTTTATTTCTGGAATTTTCCATTCAATATTTTCTTGTCATGTGGACCTCAAATAGCTGAAATTCTGACATGTGTAGGTGTGTGGGGTTACTACACTCACACTTTTACACACTCACCTGTTCACGTCCACATTCAAACACACTCTGCTGCTCCACAGCCCACCCTACTCACATTCTCACCCTCCCAACACACACACACACACACACACACACACACACAATATCTCATGCAATATCACACGCACATGTGAACACACACTTAGTCTGAAAAACACAACTGACTGCAATAAAATGCAGATTTCCTTTTTTGGTGTGTGTGTTTGTGCGTGTGTGTTGAGGGTGCATGGTCATGCGGATGCTAGTGTGCGCCTGTACTATGAGACCAGAAGTCCATCCCAGGTGTCATTCCCCAGAAGCGTTCACCTTGTGTTTTGAGACAGGATTATTCATTGGCCCAGAGCTCACTGTTTGGCTGACTGGCCAGCACCAGAGAGACCTGGCCCTCTCTCCCTCTGAAGCACTAAGATTACAAGCACTACCATTGCCAGCTTCTTCTTACCTTAGATCCAGGGATCAAACTCGGGTCCTCATGTTTCACTGACTGAGCTATCAAAATGCAAATTTTCTATAGGACAAAAGGTGTCGTTTTTAAGAAATTTGCCATCATGCTAAAACAACCCCTGTTCATGCAAGCTATATTAATTAAAATCAGTGGGTGGAAGAAACATAATAAACCAGGAAGAGGGTTCATTAGGATGAGGAGGGGGGATTCAACAGACGGAAGGGGTAGGGAGGTTAGAGGGTAATGGAGGTGTAGCCAACATACAATTTATATGTGTGTGAACGTGTTAAAGAACAAGAATAATTAAATAAGCTCTAAAGGGAGGACAGACCAGCTAGCATATAATGTCTGACCACTGAAAACTTATTATGCATAGTGTGATGGCTATTTTTTAAATTTATTTCTAAATATATGTTGGGGGAGGCAAGGGTTTGTATGTGAGTTGCCCTCAGAGGCCAGAAGCGGGTGGGTGTCAGATGCCTGAAACTGGAATTATATGTGATGGAAAGTGGGATCCTCTGCAAGATCAGGACCCAATCTTAAGTGTTGATCCATGTCCAGGCCCTAACTAAGCTGGTTAATTTGGATTGACAATTTGATACAATGTTGAACCATTGGTGTGATAGTTTAAATGTAATTGGCCCCCCTAATTTCATAGAGAGTGCCACTATTAGGAGGTCTGACTTTGTTGGAGTAGATATGGCCTTGTTGGAGGAAGTGTGTCACGGGGGGGGGGGGCTTTGAGGTTTCCTATGCTCAGGATACACCCAATGTCTCAGTGGACTTCCTGTTTCCTGCAAGATGTAGGACTCTCAGCTCCAGCACCACATCTTACTGCATGCCGCCATAGTCCCTTCATGATGATAATAGACTGAACCTTGAAACTGTAAACAAGCCACCTCAATTAAATGTTTTCCTTTATAAGAATTGCCGTGGTCACAGTGTCTCTTCACAGCAAGAGAACCCCTAACTGAAACACCAGGAAGGGAATCACAATGAGGAGCTTCCTAGATGAGGCTGGGCTGGGGACTTTCCTGTAAGGGATTTTCATACTTGGGTTAACTGAGGTGTTAAGTTCTGCCCTGAATACCTGAATAAGGCAGAACCATTTCAAGAGCCAGGACCTGGTGTGAGTGATTAAGAGAGAGGAAGCTAAGCACCAGCTGATCCCTTCTAGGTGATTGCAGAGTGTGGCAAGTCTGCAATAAAAAGTAACCACCAGTTTCTTTCCACACTGAGAAAACAGAGCAGGAAGCCTAACGAACCACCTTCCCACTTCCTGGGCTCTAGTGTGACAATTGCTGTTCTTTACCTTATTTCATTTAAAAATGTCATTGCCAGGTTTTCATTACAACCAGGGCAACTGCTTCTAGGGAATAAATATGCAAGTTTAATTTTAGTGTAGTTCCCCCCACCAGGGGTCAACTTAGCATTATTTGACTGCCAAATTCTGTAACTACAAGTGAGAATATGGGTCCCCATACTCGGGAGGCTGAGGTAGGAGAGAAGTCAGAAGTCAGTGAGATTGTCTCAGAGTAAAACACACATGCACACAGTGTGCAAATTCATCCTTTCAGAGATAGAAAAAAAAAGTTGGTTTTAGTGGTCTGGTTTATTGCTAACAAACTACTTTAGAATGTATTTCTGGGGCCGGGCAGTGGTGGCACACGCCTTTAATCCAGCACTCGGGAGGCAGAGGCAGGCGGATCTCTGGGAGTTCGAGGCCAGTCTGGTCTACAAGAGCTAGTTCCGGGACAGGCACCAAAGCTACAGAGAAACCCTGTCTCGAAAAACCAAAAAAAAAAAAAAAGATTTTTCTAAAATACTATACATTTTATGTTTGCTTTATTACTTTAAAAAAATGTTAATGTGTATGAGTGTTTTGCCGGTATGTATGTCTATACTCCATATGTGTGTATGCCTGGTGCCTTTGGGGTCAAGAAGAGGACTCAGAGTCACTGAGCCTGGAGGGACAGACAGTTGTGAACCTCCATGTGGGTGCTGGGAGTCAAACCCAAGACCTCTGCCAGAACCACCAGTGCTCTGAACCACTAAGCCATCTCTCCGAAGCCCCACTGTACATGTTAAACCTACGTGATGGTTTAGATGCTGTTCACAAGCAAACCTCGGGAAGTTTCAGAGGAAATTCTCTCTCAAAAACGTTGCTCCTTTTCTCCACTTCCAGAAATAAAAGCATAGTTGGTTGCTGGCAAGGTTAAGTATGGATGACCAAGCTGCCATCTAAGATGGCAGTGCGGCAGCTGGCGGCACTGTCTGAGAAGGTTGTGGACCCTTCAGAACATAGCCTCTCTAAAGAAAGCGGGGCACCTCAGGTGGGCCTTGCGGTTCCTCAGCCTTGCCCTGCTTCCTAGCGTGACATGATGTAGCAAGTCACCTCATACAGGGCCTTCCATGCCCTTCCCACTGTGATGGGCTCCATCCCTTCTTAAAATGGGACTGAAAATAAATAACCCCTTAAGCTGCTTTTGACAAGAACTGTGTGCATACGCTCTTCTTTCCTGAATATTTATTTCTCTCTTTAATTCCATTAGACTTCTGCTTTTAATTGAGTTTGGCAATAAAAAGGGTTTGGTGTGTGTGTGTGTGTGTGTGTGTGTGTGTGTGTGTGTATCTCAAAAGGGTTGAGGTCAGTATTTAAAATATATATATATATATATACATATATTCTTTGAAAATTGCATAAATATGTATGATGTGTCTTATTTCTACCACAGTTCTCTCCTTCCAACACCCCACACCCACAATATGTTTCCCTTCTAGCTTCATGTGAAATTTAGAAAAATTTTTTATTCCTATTGGTAAAATTAGATCTGAAAACTGTTTCTCAGTCATCAGAATCTATGGGCACTTTTTATTTTCCTCAATCAATCTCCAGCCCTTTTTGGTTTTCGCAGTCTGGTATCTTTTGCCTCTTCTTCAAATGTTCTCTTATAAACCTTGTCACGGAGATTTGTCAGGTTACAGAGGCCTGGCATCAAATACTCACACTGCACACACCTGTTGACCTAGCAACTCTACTTAGGAAAAGATAATTGTGTGAGAGAAGAAAGTATTGCTGAGGTCAATATTTGTGCTTGCCTTGGGCAGGGGGTGGAGGGGCTGGCTATATAGCCCTGACTTGAGCTCACTTTGAAACCTTCAGTCTTCCTGCCTCAGCCTCCAGAGGGCTGGGATTATAGGTCTATACTACCATGCCAAACTCATACCTTCTTTTCTTTGTTTATGAAATGAGAAATTATTGGTCCCCAATCATGTTCCAGATATTGGGAAAAGAAAAATCAAGTAGCAGCCCTTAGCTATTTCCACTCTAGCACGAGAAGCAGAGACTTTCACTCGGGTACAAGACTAAGGTGTGCCTAAATTAGCACCGTCTGAGACAGAGTGTCAGACACCCTAGGTCCTGCAGGCTGCTATCACAGTACAGAGTTGATTCTGTGGTTATCAGTAATCTCCTGTGATAGCCAACAAGGCCAGCAGTAACCTGGGAGTGAGCAGGAGACTCAGGATCCAGAATGGCAGTGATAAGGCTCTGGACCTTGAGCTGTGCTCCATAGTTATCTGAATTTCAAAAGGAGCCATGAGGGCCTTGGCATGAGAACAGGCAGAGCCCTCCCTTCCCTCTGCCCTGATTCCAAACAGTGGTCCACCTACACTGAGCCTGGCCTTGTCTGGACTAGGATGCTCTTCGTAAATCCCTTAGGGTCATGAGAAGTGTGACTCCCCCTCCCCCCACCTCTGAGTGTTTACTATGTGCAGACTGCTAGAAGTTAAATGCTGTGGCTCAGAGGGGAACACTCTCTCCAGGCATGGGAGAGACTGGGACACAAGGACAAGCCACAGGACAGATGGGGAGCTGTCCAGTCTGTGCTTGGCATCCTTACCCAGCATAGTGGGGAACAGAGGAATAAAATATAAAGTGAAAGAGGATTGATAGAGGAACAGAAGGAGAGAGGGGGCGGGGACTAAGGTTGTGTTAAAAGCGGTGGATTTCCTGGATTGGTGGCTCGGGATCACAGAGTTTATTTAACCTGGCACTAAAGAGACAACTATCCCAAGAATAGCTGCTGCCTCTCATCAGCCCTCCTTGCTGCTTCTTTTGATTCAGAAAAAAAAAAGTCAAAACATTCTGGATGAGGAAAAACAAGCTCAAATTCTTATCTACACATCCTTGATATTGATATTGCCCACACATTAGGTGTCAGGGAGGGAAGGAAGGGAGGAAAAGAAGGAAGGAAGGAGGGAGGGAAGGAAGGAGGGAGGGAGAGAGTAAATAAAGCTCAGCTTCTTTGTAGCTTCTGGGTTCTTTTTGCAATTAACAGCAGCAGTACAGCACACGTGCTTTATATCGTATAGACACGTTATGAACATTTACTTACATGCATGTGTATACAGATTGGATTAGTTACTTGTCCCACTGCTGAGAAGATACCTGAGAAAAGCATCTTAGAAAAGGAAGGGTTGTTTTGGGCACACAATTCCAAGGGACACATTCCACTATGGTGGAAACACACAGCAACAAGCAGGTGAGGCAGCTGGCCCCACGGATCCTGCATTCAGGATGTGATGGATGCTGCTGCTCAGCCCCTTTTCTCCTCTGCTCAATCTGGGATGCCAGCCCAGGCTATGGTACCATCTACATTTAGTGTGTGTCCTACCTCAGTTAATATAGTCTAGGTAATCCTTCACAGGTAAGCCAGGGATGTGTTTCCATTCTGATTCTAAATACTCTCAGGTTGACAATAAGACTAGCAATCACACGCACATGCTCACACACACACACACACACCATACACCCGCTGTACATACCACACTTATGCAAACACCATACTCAACACACACACCACACACTATACATACTATATACACCACACACACACCCCACAGGTGATCTGAGGCTAGATCACCACTAGAGGGAAGCAAAGGAACATGACAAGAAATGATACTGCACCAGACAAAATTAGAACATTAGAACGGGATGCAATTCTTCAGCCTTCCTTCCTTCACAGTGGGTATCCTTCAAGGAAAGAAAGAGAAGGGGATCAGCAAGAATAATGAGGAAGAGGAATATGATCAAAGTATGGTATGATGCAAGTAAAAAGAATGTCACAATGAAGTCCGTTGTTATTTTGTACAATCAGTGTATATTAATGCATTGAGTGTATTGTAGGAACTAATGAAAAAGCCTGCTTGTCATAAAGTAATGCAGGACTTTGAGCTCAAGTCAGGAAGCATCTCAGGTCATGTGATTGAGGACTCTCAGTAGACAGGCATTTTTGCAGAGGTATCTGTCCTCCTGAGCCCCGTCTCTTCATCAGTGAAAGGACTGTGTTGATTCTGTTCATTGGGTAAACACTCAGGTCACATAAACTGACCAGTGCAAACCTCCCCCAGGCAAGCAGATGGCCCTGCAGATGACAATGCAAGTACTGTGGCGACTGTGCATTTGGGTCACAAGCTTGTCTGCCTCGTTCTCTTCTTACAGTTCCCCAATAAGAGCCCGCAAATGGTAGGTCATTGCCTTTGGTGTCAAAGATGTTTGGCAACCAGGAAATAACGCTTGCCGAGTTTCTTAAATGAAGAAGAGAAACACTCGCATGGGGGAGACCCATAAACTCACCAACTGAAATGAGCTCCGCTCTCACCATTTACCAGGAGCAGGTGAGGAGTGGCATTGTCCACGGCCACCTAAGACATTGTCATTCACCTGAGGTCATCCTTACCCTCCTGTGTTGTAACGCAAGCTGTCTACAACCCCACATCGTTTCCAGTTCCTGACAATTCCCTGAGGGTGACCCTGTAATATTTATCACCACCCCCAATTCCTTAGCAGCCACCTGCTGAGTATCTCAGGGCATCTAGAACCAACCAACAGAAACATAGACAGTAAACATAATAAATAAGGTAATTGCATAGTACACTAAAAGGCAATAGTGTTGTAAGTAAAGGAAAGCCAAGGCATGGAGGATTCGAGTGTCAAATGAGAAAACTTAGGTAGACACTGTCAGCATCTCCATGTGTTCCCTAATACAGCCTCAACTCTAACCCAGCAATCTAGCCTTAGTTCCTACTGTTGACCTGGTAACTTCAACACTGCTTTCTTTCTCTTTCAGTCCCCATGTGAACCTAACTAGGTATGCATTCAAATTTATTTCCTCCTTACTAGTGGCACAAAAAAAATCTGGCACTTTTCCCATGAGCTCTACTCAGTATGGTCCCCTCTGTGCCAGGCATTCTTCACAGTGACAATTTGACTGGAGCTAGAGTTTAAGTTCACGTCAGGTGCCGGTCCCGTAGCATCTCTTGTCTCCTTAATGACCACATTCCTGTTCTACCTAGACAACTCTTTGCTCCTGAGTTTTGGGGAAGTGACCAAACAAGCCTGCCAGACTGTACTAAACTAATGACTGGGGGAAGGGCCAGGCTTCCCGAAAGTCTAAAGGGCTTGAACTAATTCTGGCATTTAAGCCTGTTTGAAGCATCTAAACCACATGATGGTGAGCTTCCTCTGGCCCTCCTCTACTGCCCAGCCTCCCCAGCTGCTCTTTCTCTTGTTTGTGCTTCCTCATCTCATGACTCTGGCAAAACTTAAGGCTGCCTATTCAACCTGTCGCAAGACGCACTCTGTGCCCAAGTAAAAGAAAGAGAATGAAAGGATCCTGGGCAGGCTCCTGGCTGCTGGGCTAAGCTAAGAAGATGCAGCCCAAGGCCGCTGGAGGCAGTCAGCACAAACTAACCTTTAAATTCAAAGAATATCTTGGGAAAAAAAGATCGAGCTTATTGTTAATATTACGATTCTGAACATACATAGCCAAGGGTTCCAGCTACTCATGGTCACACCATCGAATAAATAGATATTTGTTGGGGAACTACTATGTGCAGGACACTGTATTCACAGCCCTTCACTTGTGTGGACACTGTAGAATACATAATGACTCTTATGACTCAGCAAGAAAATAACAAAAGCCCAAACTAAAGATAGAGTAATTGAACAGATATTTTCCTAAAAATATGTGCAAATGTCTGGTAACAAAATGAAAAAGATGTTCAATATCATAAGTCATTACACAGCAGATAATTTTGAAAAATTACTCAATGTTTTCTTTAAAAAAAATAGCCTGGCAGTTAAATATCAAAAATACACTTAGCGTGTGAGCTACCAGTATTCTTATAGTTATTTACTCAAATAACTATATGAAAACATGTCTGCACAAAAAGGTATACACAATTCATTGCAACTTTATTCATTAGAGCCAAAAAGGAAACATCAATGGTCATCAACCGAAAGGCAGATGTGGTAGGCCTGTACAACAGAATACTGTTCATCACTAAAAGGGATGAAGGGCTAATCCATGATGTAATATTAAAAATCCTCAGATACACTAACCTATGTAGGAGAAGAAAAGCACGGAAGAGTACACAGTCTAGAATTCCATTTCCATGGAATCCCCAGTACCACATGAGACAAGACATGTGTTAGCATTTGCTAGCTCTGGGCATGAGAAAATGAGCAGAGACACTTTGGCAGGGCTGATGAGAACGTTCTGAAATCAGATTACCATGATAGCTACACAATTCTGAAAACATGGAGAACAGCAAATTATGTACTTTAAAATGATTGTTTTTATGAGGATTATAGCTCAATAAAACTTGTTTATAAAAGCCTATCAGCTCCTTGCTGGCCAAGGAGGTTCCTGAGGTCTCCGAACAATGCAACATGCTACTGCTGCTGCTGCTGCTGAATGGGTAGCAATGTGCCATTGCTGAGCCATGCGCTTTGATTTCATTTAGGACTCAGAGAAATAGGCTGAGACTGGCAGATAGCTTTGCTCCCTATTGACTGGTTTTTATGTATCTAAAGGTGCTGTGCAGCCATCTGAGAGAGAGCTGTCACTAACACTCTTACTTGGCTGTGAGCACCATGTGTTACACACTTGTGCAGTAGCGGCATGAGGATCATGGGAGTAATCAATTGCTTTCTGGCTGGATTTAAGATCCCTGAGATGTTCTAATATCTGCTAATTGTTTCCCTTGGGCTAGGCATTCTTAGCATTTAAGGTTACATTGTGTAGACCTGTATCTTGTTGATAAAGAAAATTGGAAAACCACTAAGGAGTTCTGCTAGACCAATTGTGGCAGCTTAAAGCATGGGAGCAGGGGATGCCACAGGGATAGTTCTGAAGGCAAGGAGAGCCTAATGCATTGAGAAAGGGTCTCCATGAGGTGAATATTAGCAAGAGCTGCACTATCTTAACACGTGGGAGATCTTCAGGAAGTATTCCTGGAACGAATTAGAATCAGTGGACAGTGGGCAAAAAAATCACAACTGGTCAAAGTATAGAGGACAAGCACAGTTGGGGAGTGCTCAGCCACAGTGAAACATTCATATCACATACACCATCACCCCCGAGTCCAGGGGCCGTAGTGGAAGAAGAGGTGGAAAGATTATAAGAGCCACAGACTGGGGAGGACCAGAGCTAGACAGTGTCTTCTGGACATGACAGAGCTGTGGCATCCAGGAATTCACGGCCCCTGTGATGGTCTCCACAAGATCCAGCCAGTCAACGTTCTGATATAGAGTGGGGAGGCGCTCATGGGCTCCCACCTCTAGCGGAGGAGCTATTGACTGTTTGGTGCCTTCTGGGGGAAGAACATTCCACTGGAAAAAGGAAGGAGAAAGAGCAGACGTGGAACAAAGAGCACAACCCTGTGCCTCTCGACCACACTTATTCCAACACAGTCAGCACTTGGTTTTGAGCAAATAGCTTTTAAAACCATCCTGCCTTCTGGTGGCTCAGACAGTTTCAATTGCGCTCCCTAGTTTTGCAACTGTAACTTTTCTTTCACGTGTTCCTGTGTTTATCCAGTTCTGCAGATGGCTCTGTAGGTATTCCTGGCCCAGCAGGTGGGTACCCGTACTTACAATGTGCATATGGGCAAACAGATTCCCATGGCCCATAGCACTGCTAGTCACCATGTTGTATTCACACTCAGAAGGAAGCCAGGTACTGCTGGCTGAAGCTGACAATGAAAAATCTGATAATTAAAAGGTAAGGAGACTGTCCCACATTTTTTTTTAAAAAGTATTTTAAAGCTTCTCCTTTATTTTAGGAGAGAAATGGAAGCGTAGAAAAATGACTAACCCAAGTCAAGGACTCACACATGGTGCAATGCATGAGCCGTGAATCAGCAAGTCAGCATGCAAACCACAGAAACACAGTCCAGCCTCACAAACACAGACCACGCTGCAGACAAGGAAAGCTCAGAGCACCACAGAGAAAAAGTGGAGACTTGGGCTAAACCTCATTTATCAGCAAAGATAAGGGCTAGGCTGTCCACACACTAATCAGAACTCAGCAGCTACGGCTAAGGAACCAGAACAGGTTTCTCCTCGTGTGTGTCCTTAAAAACCGTTTCTCCCCACAACTTCATGTACTCATTACATGACGTATAGTGATTGTCTGCATTACACGAGTGTGCTGAGAAGGTTTCCGGGACAGGCAAAGCATAGGCTCTTCACAAGTTCTACAATGTAAGGGAGAGATTTGAACACAAGTGGATAGGGTGAGATCGGATGCCTGATGCAAGTTGAATGTTCTGCATAAAGTCCTGAGGGAAGACAGCTCCCAGGCTCTCTCTGGGATGCTTCCCTACGGCAACCTACTGAAGACCTGCACTCCCTCCTTCATTTTTATATTAATGGATTGTTTTACTTTTTAAAAAAAATATTACATTTATAATGTGTGTATTCATGTGGCTTTGTGTGTGCATATGTGCTTCTGTCTGTATGTCTGTCTGTGTGTGTCAACATGTGTGTCCCTGTATGTGTGTGTGTGCCTGTGTGTGTATGTGTGTGTATCTGTGTATATGTACAGGTGTTCTCTGTGTGTGTCTGTGTACATGTGTTCTGTGTGGGTCTGTGTGTGTGTGTGTGTGTATGCTTGTATGTTCTGTATGAATATGCCTGACATAGTGCTACTGTGAAGGTCAGAGACAACTTTCAGGAATCAGCATGCTCCTCCACCACATGGATCCCAGGAATTGAACCCAAGTCGTCAGGCTTCTCTGCAGGTGCCTTTCCCACTGAGCCATATCACTCTCCCATAGATTGTTTTTTCTATGAATCAACAAATTGCTGCCCAGGTACACCAACCCAGTCCTCTAGTTGTTTTTATAAATAAAGTTTAGTTGAAACACGGCCACTTTCATTCATGCGGGCTTTGCTCATGGCTGAATTTGCACTACAGCACCAGAGTTCAGTAAAGTGTGAACCCACAAAGGTGAAAATCTTGACAATAAAGCCTATTACAGAAAAACGGTGTCAAAATTTATAAAAAGAATAGAAATTAGGCCAAGTGTGGTGGCACTTGGGAGGCATGTCTCTGAGTTAGACAGTCTGGTCTGCTTAGCTGGTTCCAGGCTAGCCAGGGCTATATAGTAAGATCCTGTCTCTTATACTTGTGGGTGAGCCTAGCCTTTAACAGCTGAACCATCTTTCTATCCAAGGATCCTGTCTCAAAATACAAACAACACCAAAAACTCCGCCCAACCACAAAAAACTTTCAAAAGATGTAACAGCAAAGGTTTCATAGAAATAAAACTATAAATCCTGATTGAATCGACTAATGTGTTTTAAGTATTTGGAAGCACAGTGCACAATAAAAAGATATTGGCATAAATACACACTAATTCTCCATTTACTAATACAAAGTCCCTGTCTCCAGTGAGCATCTCAAGGGAGTCAAGGAACCTTGGGGCTTTTGTTGTTGTTGTTTAATTAGATTGGCTGCTATTTGATTTTTAGTTTCTAGTATCACTTGACAGTTTTATGAAAAATATACTTTTAAGAATAATTTACATAGAAATATTTAAAGTGAGAAGGGTGAGGTATTCTACAAGTCTCAAAAAGGATGTTTTAAGTTAAATAAAAATGCTTTTTAAAAAGGTGTTATAATACAATAAACATGACCTTGACCAAGTTAGACTACTAGACAAAGAATTGCAAACTACTGCCCAGTGTATGTAAGAATTTAGTGGATGAGAAAGGTTGTGTTTTATGTTGGAAGAAAAATGTGGATTACTTAATATTATTAGCAAAGTTTAGGTAAGGATGGTGGATCTAGCATATGCCTCCATTTTCATTCCTTTCCACGCCCTAGTAAAGAAAATGCATGCTGGAGAGATGGCTCAGAGGGTAAAAACACCTGCCACCAAGCCTACTGACTTGAGTTCGATTCCCGAGACCAACAGTGTCATGTGGAAAGTACAGAAACACCAGCAGGTGGAAGTAATGGGAAGGAGCTATAGCATTGGGTGCAGGTCTTTAAAGTACACATTGGGATCCAAGACCCCGCCTCCCCTTGCCTTTTGTTTACCGGCCTTTGTGAGGTGACTCCCACTATGATGTCTGGACCCCACCACAGAGGCAAGAGGCCAAGCAGTTAAGGACTGAAACTTCTAAAACCATGAGCTAAAACCAGTCTTTCCTCCCTTTAGATTTTCTCGACAGATACGGGGAGGCTGTCTGGCGTGGACTGTCCTTGCCACTTTTCTCCCTAATGAAGTAGGGTGTTCTGTGGTTGTGACTGCAGTCTCAACCTCTAGTCAGTGCCAGGCACACAGATGCCACTTGTTCGATACCGGGTAAATGAGCGGACCCTAAGGTTGGGCAGACCTTCCACTGCAGAGGCCCTGACTGTGCCACAGGAGGTGAGGGTGAAAGAGAAGGCAGGGAGGAGTGGGCCTAGGTGAGAAGACCATTTCAGCTATTCTGCGGAAATGTATAAAACCCTCTGAGGCTAGCACTGGTCAGCTCCAGGCTAATAGCCAGAAAGTTCAGAGAAGAGGCCAGGACCGGAGCCAAGAGAAATCCAGTTCATCACAGGCAAGCTTAGTGGAAGCTCAATGGGCAGAAAGTGGCACACGGTAACCACAAAACCAGTGTGAGGGGAGGAGGGCGGTGAGGGGAAGGTGGGCGGCCAGGATCCCAGAGTGACTTCTGCTTCAGGCGGCATTGTGGACCAAAGCCAGGCAGACAGGGACACTCGCCATAGCCTGACCAGCAAATTCCTGCTGCTCTGGGCCCTTGGGTGCCAGAAACTGATGAGTCTCTTTGACAGTTACAAACACCAGACCAAAAAAAGAAATATTTAAGTTCAGAGAGTCACAAGGGACCTTATAAGTTCTCTGTGTAGCCAAAGGCTTTCAAGTGGTATGAAAGAAGGATGGATCCTAGCTACATCTTTTGAGAGGTGTGTGTGTGTGTGTGTAAGAGTGTGTGCAACATGTGCATGCATCTGTGTACAGGTTTGACCACCCATATGTGTACATGGAGAAGCCAGAGGTAGCCACATGATGTTTATGATGTGTGCCTCTATCACTCTCCACCTTGTTTTGAGGTGAGGCCTCTCAGAGAACCTGAAATTTGTCTTGTCATGTAAACTAGCTGACCAGTAAGCCCCTATGATTTTCCTGCCTCTGCTCTACTTCATTGCTAGAATTCCAAACACATTGTACCTGGATTTTTTTTGTGGGTTCTGGGAGTTTCGAACTCAAGTTCTTATGATTATTATTATTACATAGCATCCAAAAAAAACAGGCAAAGCTACTGTAATCCCAGCATTTGGAGGCCAAGTCAGAGAGTTCCTGGGAGCTTGGTGGCCAGAAAGCCAGGTAAAAGCTTCTCTCAGGTAAGACTCTGTCTCAACGAACAAGGTAGGGAGCACTAGAGGAAGATACACAGCCTCCTCCTCAGGTCTGCATGTGCACTTGGTCTCACACACTTATGCACATGCACTACACACACACACATACACACACACACCATTTATAACTTCTCCACAAAATGCAATCCAAGCCTCATTAATTAATACCAGGACTGGCATCCTCACCATCACAACTAATGTAATAATTAACCAGGACCAATGAAAATGAATGAATGTGTGTACCCTAGAATAGTACCACAATTTAAATCATTGCTCATTAAAATTGCACACATACACAAAGACAAAATCAGACACTTACTGGAAAATGCACTTCTTTTCACACATTCTTCCCAGTTCTGTAAGGAAGACTTAGGTATGTCCTAACCTCTTGACCCAGTGGCATCTTTTATCTACCTCTAGAATCAGTCAGAACTAATCTATGCAGAATACAGCTTTCTTTCCAGATCTGCATCATTCTGGAAATATAGCACATTAAAGTACATAACGCAAACTGCATCTTAAAAATAAATAATGAAGTTAATTTAATAACATGTTACCCCAATACATTCAAAATATTATGAGTTCAATACATAGTTGGTATTACAAATGCTCAACGAAATATTGTACTTGATTGTATATGTATAGTAAGCCTGTGAAACCTAGTGTCTCTTTTATACTTTAAGTTTCCCACAGTAAGGACCGCCCACAAATCAAGTGTTCCATACTTATCAGTAACTGGTGACTATGCTAGTACAAATCTAAGAGCCTGTAAGCAGTGCTATCTAGTTAGGGTTTTTATTGCTATGAAGAGACACCATGACCATGGTAACTCTTCTAAATGAAAACCTTTAATTGAGGGGGCTCTCTGACAGTCCAATTATCATCATGGCAGGGAGCATGGTGGCATGTTGGTAGACATGGTGCAGGAGAGATAACTGAAATGTCCACACCTTGCAGGTGACAGACAGGAAGTCCACTGAGACACTGGGTGGTGTCCTGAACATAGGAAACCTCAGAGCCCACCTTCACAGTGACACAGTTCCTCCAACAAAGCCACACCTCCTAATAGGACCATTCTCTATGAGATTATGGGGGCCAATTACATTCAGACTTCAAGTACCCTGTCCTGTTCACTGTTGTCACCTCAGGGTATCACCTTTTCTACAGACTACACAGAAGAAGCCCAGCAGGTATGTGCCATACGGTGAGATGATAGAAAGTGGTACATGGGTGGGTGGAATGATAGGTAGTTGGATGGACAAATGAATGGTTAGTTTGATGTATGGGTGGATGGGTGGATGATGGCTAGATGGCTGGATGGGTGAATAAATGGATTGATGGATGAGTAACAGGTGAATGGGTGGGTGGAGAGATAATGAATGGATCTCCAAATACATAGTTAATCTTTTAAACTCGGATAACGTTTGTGAACCTGGTCTCTGAGACTCACTCATGGTGGCTTATCCAGAGAACTGGCAATTGTGCCATTATGCCATTGGACACCTATCAGAAAGTCACAGGCTTCAGCACCAACAGTAAACTGTTTATTAAAAATATGCTCTATATTGACCTTGGCATTCTTTTCCCTGTAGACAGAGTGTTCCATGTTTGAAGACTTGGTAGGAGGGGAGCTGAGGCAAAACAAGAGAAGGTAGGCAGTGGTGCTGCTTAAACCACCTAGAACCTAGATTCCTGTCATGTCTACCATCTAGGACTCGTGGTCCCATCTTTCCCCCCTCTGAATCTGTTTTCTCATCTTGTAGCCTTTTCTTCAAGGGGAGGCTTTGGAAAAAGCTCCATGTGTACAATAGAAACAAACTGGTTGTGGGAACAGCTCTGGGGTCTGGAGTCTCTCCATCTTTGCGCTGTTGGGTGGGAGCTCCAGGAACTGCTTAAAGAGGGATTGTGGGGAGATTAGCCTTTCCTGGAAGCACCACAGTGACCAGAGCAGCCAAAACTCTCAAGGTGTGATTGAACAGAGAAAGGAATTAGGCAACAGAGTCGCTATGGGTCCCAGCCACAAAGTGGATGCCAAGTAAACCAAACCAAGTAACGGTGGGGAGCACAGGTCTGATGTGGCCAATATGCCCTGTTTTGTTGTTGTTGATGATGAGTGGTTGGTTGTTATTTAGACAGGGTCTTGCTAGGAAGTCTCTGTTGGAATACATGATACTCCTGTCTCAGCCTCTAGAGTGCTGGGATTGCAGATGAATGGCATCACACACAGTCAGTATGCCACTCTCTAGTTAAGTGTGTGTGTAAAGACCTTTTTTAAGCTTAATGAAATAGACATAGTTTCAATGTGAGGACTAAACTTGCACTTGTACTAATAAATATCTCTTTTCCCAGCCTCAAAGGAAAATAAAGCCAACTCGTAATTCATGCTGAGTTCTCCTCACTCCCCTCTCACCTCGCCTTTCAGTGCCAGATAAAGTCACTTCCAGAGTCAGTTCCCATGGCAGCTACATCCCTCCTGTTGTCTCACTACAGCGTCCCCCATCAGCCATGTGTGCATCACTCAGCCCACATTTCCATATATATCCAGATGCTGTATATTCCATTCAGAAGCAGTGGGCTCTCGGGTCGTGTGCCCAATAACATTAAAATGTGCTCGCTATCTTCATAGGCCCAGTGCATGTCTGAGGCAGGTGATTCCTAGGCTTGTACCAAAGTCTTACATTCCGCTAGGGAAATGCTAGAGATGGAATATGGAAGGGACTTACTCTCTGGCCTATGACTCCTCCTACAGTAGACACCATAGGAGGTAGAGTCTGTTCTACCATACAGAGCCTGTTGAGAGGTTTTAAGTCATTGACAGAGCATTCTTGAAGGGATTGCAGAGCATTCTCTCTCTCTCTCTCTCTCTCTCTCTCTCTCTCTCTCTCTCTCTCT